>CM076262.1:23082072-24282072 GCA_038380795.1 Pyrocephalus nanus | reverse complement strand
GACAATGTATGTGCTTACATGTGTGCTATTTGCCTCAACACCTTGTATTACCAGAGGAGAGAAACAGATGTTTTGAAGACCTGACTCATCTCATCCCAATTTAGCTAAAATAGGACGAGATGGTTCATGACCTAAACACTCCTGTTTCCATTAAGAGAACAGGGGAGCCTGAGCAGCCAGCTTGGATCAGGTGTCTCAGCTGGGAACATCCTTTTCTAACCTTGTGCTGCAAAATTGTGTTTTCTTACTTCAGTGTAATTTGTGGAGAAAATCGAGCTATGAGTACCCTGGCTTGTGCCATAGGCCACAGGGACTAGTTTAAATGTGTGCAATGCACAATTTAAATAGTGACATTTGTATTTACACATGACTCTGGGAAACAGCTTTATCTCATCCTTTAAATGCCCCTCTCTATAAGAAGCTGCATCTTTGCTGACAAAGAGGAGATTTAGTGGGTGTTTAGTGTAACTGATTATCTGCTGATTCAATCAATTATGTGAACCTGGAGCCAAAGAGAACATTATGTGGCTTTATGCTGGTATGGCAGCTGCTCTGCTGCTCGACCCTGTGACATGTTTGCTATCTGGTGTAAATATTTGCATCTGTCAGAGAAACCTGGCCTGTCCCCTACTGCCAAATTGTTCTGCTACAGAGGCTGAAATCTTCCTTATTAGCTTGCATTAGAGCAAGCACAACCTGTTCAGAATTCAGGTGGAATAAACTGACTAGACAGAAAAAAAAGAAATCTTTGAAAAAAAAATATGCAGCAATATTCCAATAATACAGCTGGAAAGGTTTCTGAGGTGGAGCCTATTCAAAGCCTGCTCTTGCCTTTAGTAGCCTTTCCATTCTGTCTTTACACAGTTACCTTTTGTACTGAAGTTGTTTTCCCAGTTGCATGGATGTAAAAGCAAAGAAAATGAGGCTGGCAGTGATCCTGTGTGGAGTAAATTGCAAAGGCAGGTATCGACAAGGAAAACGACGAGCAATTCTGTGTCAGAAAGGCCCTGGAAAATGAAAATCCTTCTCTGCAGCAAGTACTTCTTTCCCTACAGAATAAACTGCACAACCATGCCGGGGACCCAACCGACTGCTTCAAGGACAGCAACCTTTCCCAGGTGCTGACTGACATTTTGCAGACTCTTTAAGACAGCAATTCTTAGTGTGTTTCACTTCAGCTGCCTGGAGAGCAGGGGAGAAATATTCATACAAACGCTACTGTATATACTTGCTTTGGGCTCACTGTAACCCACCAAACACGAGAACAACCAAATGCACTTGGTATTGTCTGAGTTTGGAAGAAGCACAGCTTGGGTGTTCCTTCCAGCTCAACCTGAGTTGGCTGAGGTTAAGCATGACTCTGACCTCATCTTCCCTGCCTGACCTCATCCTCCCTGCTGCCTGAAGAGCAATGGAGATCGCAGGAGCTCTGTCCCAGGTGTCCTTCTTAGCACTGCTGGGACTCCCTGATGCTCAGGTGGTGCTCCACAGGCCTTGCTGTTGACAGCAGGGGGACGGTGGCGCTGGCATCACCCACGGCAGGAGGAGAAGAGCAGCCCTCACGTCACCTGGCTGCAGGAGGACCAGCTCAGGCCCCATTGGAGGCACAGCCCCTAGGAAGCTATGTCCTTGCTTTTCCTAATCAGAAGCAACAGCTTCCAGGGCTGACGTGTTCAAGTCTCTGATTCCACTGGCAAAAATCACGGCAGTTCCTCAAACTTGTTTGGAGGACGTGGCTGTGCCTGATGGAGATGGGATGCATGGGCTCAGCACGCCTGACCGGGCAGTGCCAGGTGAACTGGGACTTGTGCTGTGGGCTGACACAGGACAGCTGGCAATTTTGGCAGCTCACTGCTGCAAAATGGCTTATCTGTCTCTTGCTTCCTTCACTCTGTCTGTCTGTCTGCCTTCATAGTGTCTCAGGCTGTAAATCTCCTTTAAGTGAGGTAACAAAAAAAAAAAAGGGAGTCTTCCTAGTGTCATAGCAGCATGGCAGCTGCTCCATGCCAGCTGCTCCTAAATACTGTGATAACACAGATAAATAACTGAAGTGTGGGGTCACTCTCATATAAAGGCACTCCAAATTCAACATCTATCTTAGCCCTGTGTCTTAATTGACTTCACTTCTCAATTACCCTGAGGAGACTGAGACAAAAACACAAAACCAGAGTACAGCTGTTATAATAAAGCTGTTTCACTGTAAGGACATAATGCATTAGTTGTCATAGTCTGTGAAGTAGGGGTCATTCTGTGTTTGGAGTTGAATTTTTAATGCTCACAAGCTGACAAGCATAGGTAAATGCTGAAGGAAGTCAAATGGCAACACAGCCTTGAAACAGGGATATGAGAAAGCATGAAAAAAAGAAAACACCTTGGCACATTGGGTTTGAATTTCTAAGCACTGGAGGTTATGAAATAGGCATGGATATGTAAAAAACATGTCTTGGACTACAGTACTTTGAAAGATCCCATGAAATAGTCCTTTGTTTTCCTTTGTTGCTTTTGAGTTTTTGTTTTGCTTTGGTTTAGGTGTGTGGGGTTTTTTAATTATTATTTTTAAGGGTCTTTTCCATAGGGCCAAATTATTGCTAAAAAAATATTTTCTGACAACAACAAATTATTTCAAGAGACTTTGAGTTTTTTGAAAAGATGTGACATTCTTGAAGGCTTTTCTGTCAGAGCCAGGGATATTTGCCTGGAGTCCCATGTCTTCAGGAGAACCCTGTATAGGGTAATAATGTAAGCTATTAATTCTGCCAGTGGAAAGAATTGGCCCAAGGTCCACCCAAGAGGGAGACAAAGTGGTCTTACACACGAGGTTGTTTCTGCTTTACCAGCAGCCACTCTGAGCTGTGGACACTGCTCCAATCACACAGAAGACAACAGTGGGAGGAAACATGCCACGTGCTAAAACCAGAGCATCTTCTCTGGAAATATGGCTGAGATACACATGTGCTTTGAGGAACTTGGAAGAAAACTTTGGTAAATTTTTTTCTGAGCAGCTCTTGTTGGAGAAGGGATGATGCCTTCTCTCCTTTCTTTTGTGAGATCTGGATGGATGGACAAGCTTGCTCTTTTCTGGCCTTAAAATCCTCAAGTATACATGGACCCCCGAGGGAGCAGATATTTCTCCATTCTTCCACAGGAAGCTCTGGGTGCAGCTCCTTTTTGCACTGCTAGGCCATGTCTTGTAAAACTAACGTGCAATTAATTTAATAGTGTTCATTGAAAAGCTCTGCCATAGCCAAACTTGGAATCCAGATGGTCCTGATGTAACCTAATAGAAAATAAAAGTGAAGGCTTCTAGATATGACTCCTTTTTAACCAATGAACCCCCACTGATATGCTGATTAGAGGGAGTTGTCCTAAATATCTCAGCAGACAAATAAATAAACTAGGCTGGTCTAACAGTCCTATAATATCTGAAAGAAGTTTTGCTGGGACGTCCAAAGGAAGTTTCTCTTCCTGCTCCTCTCCAAATGGCTGTACTCTCCAAACCTTGGTTAGTTGGATAGAAGAAGCAGGGAAAGATGAAACTGCTGCCAGGGAACAAATGCCCAGCATGGGAAGCTGTCCTGGCTAAAGCAGTGGAAATCACGTTGAAGAGCACTGGCATGCAACTAAAGCCCTCGTGCAGATGCTCGACACTCAATTTCTTAAGTGCAGAAGTAATGACAGAGGACCATGCAAGGAAAACATAAGTTCCCTGTATGATAAGATCTCTCTTATTGTCCAGTTTTTCAGGGAAAAGGTTGCCCTGACAACGTAATCCCAGTGACAGGGGTCTGCTGTCGTATAACCGAAGCTGATCTGGAAGCGCCTGGATGAAACATTTCACATGGAAAATTGGCTGCAGCTTTCGCCTCTGTAAAACCCTTCAGGACTGCCAAAAGAAGGAGGACAGTGAAAAGGGGTGGGAGTGGGATGGGGCAAGACCACAGAACCCCTCTCATCGGAGATGGGGGCTGTATGCAGGACTGGGTACAGACCACAACTCCAGGCTGGGTTTCATGATGCTGGTTTCAACTCCCCTGACTCACAGAACCAGAATCAGAATAAATTCTGATATTTAAATATTTTTACATCTTCCATATCAGGTCAGTGCAGCCTTTGCAGATAAACCTGTGTTGTACTGAGGAAATGAACAGTGAGTTACAAGCTGTCCAGAGAAGAAGGAATATTTGGCCTTTATTTTTAATACACTATCTGCCTAATTGCCTCATCCTAGGACATCCTTAATGTTTTACAAGAGAAGCACAAATAAATGAAAGTACAAAGCATGCTCCTACAGCTTGTGTTTTCTTGCTGATAAATACCTAATCTTCTCTTTGAGTTGATTTATGTAGCTGTGAATATTTGTGTGAAGTATCTATTCAAGTTTCCCTTTAATTTAAGACATGATAAATGCAGCTTCGTTTGGAAAATTAGGAGAATGCCATACAAAATTTTGTAAATGACACTATAAAAACTACAAAAAGCTTTGGGAAAATTCTGTTTTCAGTGAAAAGGCTCATAGGTCATGGGAAATTACTCCAGCATAACCCATATGCATTAGCTCTGAGATCCTATCTTCTCTCTGAATATTGGACATTGAAATGTCAAATCCTTCAGGAAAATCTAATGCTATTTAAAGGCCATAGGTGATGGAGAAACCACTTCATCCTTGGGTAAATTGCTCCAATAGCTAACTATCCTTGTTAAAAATATGCATCTCAATTTATATTGCAAGCCTCAGCTTTCAGCCACTGGATATTGTTACAGCATTTTCTGCTAAATCAAAAAACTCTTCAGTAAAATCATTTATGTTAAGTGAATTCTTCAAGATGATCAAAGAGGTAAATCATGTTCTGCTGATGATTAAAAGGGTACAAAGAATAGAAAATAGCAAATAACATGTTTGAAGTTCATTTGGTTTAAATTTTCTGAAAACTGAACTTTATCCAGGGCTGTGTTCTCCAAGCAGTGCCTATCGGGTGTACATTCATGACACTGTATACTCTGAGCCTCAGCAGCAGACTCCTCTAAAGAGCCTGTATTTTAGATGAAGTAAATTCAGGATTAATTTCAGCCCTGCCCTTTGTAACTCCATTCATTCAGCAGAGGTTGCTCATCACCTAAAGTTGCAAGATTGGCTTTTACTTGATTCGGCAAAGGACCCCTGTTGCTCTCGTACATAACAAAATGGTTAAGTCACCAATATTTGCAAATAGTTAAAAAAGTTTTGAAAAGACGCTGCAGTTCCCTCCTCCTTGTAATGGAAAGTACCTGTGTCACCTCCAACCCACAGAGCAGTGATGGCAAACACTGACCATGCAAAAGGAAATGTCATTCCCATGACAAGCCATCAGAGTCATAATCCAAAGTCAGAAGATAAACCAATGTGGATGTAAAAATGTCATATTGCGATCCATCCTTTGGTTTATTTAATTTTTTTTTCTTTTATGAGGTTAGCAGTCAGAATGAAATTGCTTTTTATAGCAGCAGTTAATCACGTTTATTACTGTAATAGCTGGAGACCAACGGGATCCCACAATCCAACAGAGGTTTGCTGTGACTGACACTCTGTGTACGGAGAAGACACATTCACTAAAGGTCATCTGTATTTCATGACAAAATTTACAACCTCAGCCAAGGAGAGAGATGTGCCTGTGAGCTGGGAGTATCCCTGATGGCAGGAGCTGCGGGCAGCCCCATCCAGGCTCTCACCAAGCAACAAGACAGTGACCAACAGCATGAGACCCTTCAGCACAGCCTTGCTGCCTGGTCCATGCTGTTGGTAAGGAGACTATGGCTGTATGTCCCTGAAAACAATTTTTGTTTCTTTGCTTGAGTATGAAGGTTTCCACTTTGGTGACCAAATCAGCAGCTGCCACTATCTTCAGGGTCCACTGATAGCAGTGAAAATGGGTTTACTTGTGGCTGTGGATATTAAAGGTCATATATATCTGCTTGATCCTGTATCTGTTTGCCTATTGGGCTTGAGTTTTTGATCTGCTTTAGTCCACCTTACCCACCCATGGGTAAGAACTAAAATAATATCCTTTCTCATTGCCTATAAAACCAGGTGTTGTTGGTTGGAGGTTATGGCTGCTCCGCTGTAAAAGGTGTAACTATAGATCAAGTTCAAAGCTTCGCTGGCTTGACGCTGACCAATTTTGTATTGATAATAATGCAACTGTGTGATCTCATGGGAGCAATAAATCCCTCCCAGTTAGAGGTCTGGTAGATATTTATGCAGCTAGCCTTGCTGGTATAATCTGTCAGCTGTCCCTAGTTTAAAGTTTTCTCAGGTAATTCTGTGAGAATAAATTCATCCTCTTTGGGATTCAAATCTGGTACTTCTGCACTCAGAGGAAAATCTACATGCCCTCAATATATCACTGTTGATCATGCTTGGTGCCCAAAATCAGGAAGACGACAGAAGGTATCTGCACACTGACCACTTGCTCAAGACTGAGGGGATGCTGAGCTGACAGCGAAACTGCCATACAGTGTCCATAATCCATATATCCTGGAGCAGGCATCTCTGGTGAGGCCTGATGGACCTCAGTTCTTGTCCTGTTTTACCTTACAAACTGCTTACTCAAGTGCAGTTTCAAAAAAAACTTTTTTTTTTTTTTTTTTTTTTTTAATAGTGTGCTATCTCAGTGTCCAATGTCAGCTTTATCTTCACTGTAATTCTTGTAACTGCTGCAGGGAATCGACCAGGCTGTCATGTTCTGCTCTTATGGGATAAGGGCTCCTCCGCTCAGCACCTCGGTAGTGAGCACCACAAGGGATAAGGGGAGCTGATTTTCTGCATTAAAGCTCCTCTCTCTTCTTGTGTTTTATACAAACCTTACCAAGTATTTCTCCAATTGCACTCCACTGTTGAAGAGACTTCCCACGCCTTGTGTTTTCAGGAAATCCAACCAGACCCATCACTCTGTGCTACTGTTGAGGACCTAACATGGGATCCCTTTTGAACAGTCCTTGTTGCTTTGGCTTTGTGTCACCAAGACAAGGAGCTTTGGTTTCAGTGGATACTGTGGTATATCCAAACCTCCAAACACCTGCTTGAGTCTGTTGTTATCAGCTGTCCTAGATACCAAAGGTGCTGCACTGGCACATGGCAGCAAGCCCTCTGCGCCATGACCCACGTGCTCTGATTCTCGCCCTGCTCTTGACCCGTTATCACACATCAGCAATCACAGTATTAAATACAGCTTCCTGCAGCAAATCCTGGGAGATTTCTGTGAGAGACTTTGCTGTTGCCTCAAGAAACTCTCTTGCTCTTTGACTTTTAATAAAGTAATTAGAGAGGAAAAAAAAAGTGGAGTGAGTAATATTAGGCAGCACAGTCACGCACGTGCAAGTTAGAAAATGCTTCGAGCTTCCTTGGGCAACTGCAGCAACCAGCCTGCATGGTTGTGTCTTGCAGTCACCCTGCCCTGATGGTGTGTGGGGATTCTGTGCTGGGTTTGCATGGCAAGGTTTTGGCAGCGAGGGGCTACAGGGGTGACTTCTGTGAGAAGCTGACAGAAGCTTCCCCCATGTCCAGCAGAGCCAGTTCCAGCTGGCTCCAGGATGGACCCACCACTGGCCAAGGCCAAGCCCATCAGCAACAGAGATAGCTCCTCTGGGATAACAGAGTTAAGAAGGGACAAAAGTTGCTGTGCAGCAGCAGCAACTGCAGGTGGAGTGAGGAGTGGGAATATGAAAGGAACATCCCTGCAGACACCCAGGCCAGTGCAGAAGGAGGGGTTGGAAGTGCTCCATGTGCTGGAGTAGAGATTCCTCTGCAGCTCATGGTGCAGACCACAAGGCAGCTGTGCCCCTGCAGTCCATGTATGTCCACAGGAGCAGAGATCCACCTGCAGCCCGTGGAGCAAGGGGAAGCCTAAAGCAGGCAGTGACCCATGGGAAGTCCTGTGCTGGGCAAATGTTACACGTTTTGCAAACATTCATGGTTTAACTGAGTGGGCAGATTTTCACTGAACAGCAAAACTCTAAGGAGTGATTACGGTGCACAGGCAATTCTTAAAACTTTCAAGTGGTTGCTGCATGGCCTGAGGTTTGTACAATTTCACGTATTACTGGAAGTATTGAAAAGAGCCTTCACTACACCCCCCTCACTGCCCTCCCATCTTACTCTCATAAACAACTCCAAATTTCAGCCTGAATTATTAAACCTAAGAAAATCATTAGCAAGCTGGGAAAGGTTTTCTAACTCAGGGGGACATCCCCCCTTAATAATGTATATCTCCTTGGTGGTCCAAGGCGAAAGTTATTCCTGACCTGCAAATATCCATTTATACCAAATGATTGCTGTTGCTTCTTCATTCACCAAACAGCAGATTTTTACATGCTGTGTTTTAAAGATTAGCACAAATATAAGCATTTTGAAAGAACAGTGATACACTTTTTGCTTCTGGGCTTTTCACACCAACTATCTTGCGGCCCCACATGAGAAGGTAATCAATCCCTTTGTGTCAGCTATACTCTCCTTTCCTGGGTATAGTCAATCTTCCTCTCTGTGTATGGCACCATTTTTACATTTTTCCAGCACTATGTTTAGCTCTGCAATGGTATATGTAAATAAATGGTGTAATTCATTCACCATTTACTTTCACATTCATTTTATCCTCTTCTGGGACATGACTTTCTTCCAGTATTGCCCTGATGATTTAGGACCTATTACTTTTTCCTCCTTCCATACTGATTTGGCATCATAAAGGGTGATTGCTTCAGAGCCTTTTTAAAGTAAAGTCAGATAAACAAAAGCCCTCAACAACCTAATATTGCATTTGAAACAAGCATAAAAAGAAGCACTAGGACTCACACAGATACACCATCCCTGAATAAAGTTCTCCTTTGCAGATAGGAAGAGACGCTTTAATGAATCTTTGAACAGAGGCATCAAGTAAATAGAGCCTTTGTAAAAGAGAAAAGAATAATCCATCTTAAAATAATTAGTCTCTAGTCCTGCCAGTATGTTTTTCATATTGATAACCCAAGTGAACGTGGAGAACGCTCACTTCTGGAACCAGCAGTGAATAATCAGATCAGTCTTCATAATGCAAATACCAGAGCAGACAGTAAAAGTGAGTGCAAGATTGATATGTTTGGAAGCTGTGTGATGCACTTCTGGTAGTCTGGAAGGCTTGGCTGTAATATGAGGGAAGCAAGATCAAAAGCATGACTGTTGAGCATGTTTCAGTGTTAGCAGACCATGTCTCTGTTAGACCGCACTACGCTCTGCTAACTGTCTGGTTATTTCCCTGTGAACCCACATTGATTTTCTTGCAGATTGCATTAGTTCCAGTCACAAAAGAAATTGTATCTGTTCTACAGCTAATGCAAACCTACAACTAGCATTTTCCTGAAGGCTGCTTCTTCGTGTCAGATGCAAGAAGTCAAATACGTCTGTGAGCGTGCTTGGCCTTATAGAATGAATACTCACATTAAAGATACCAAAGAGGTGGTACCAGTTAGCATTGAGGGCCTAGTGAGTCTAATATTTACTCTGTTATTTATTGTTTTCTCAAACTCGTTCATATCTAGAAACTTCAGAAAAGCCACTCCTAAATTTTAATGCAATTTGTAGGTGTGTTTAATTGCCAAGGGCAACTGTAAATAAATTTAAAAAAAACAAACAAAAAAACCCAAAACAAACAAAAAACTAACACAAGAACAAATAAACCACCAACCTGTGAGGATCCTGTTTGAATCCAAAGACAATGTTTTGTGGCCAGAATCAAGCAGCTTCATCCAGCTGAGACACGGAATCACATTGCAAAGATGGTTAAATGCCTCTTTCTGTGCTAAACTTCTTTGCCAGTCTTATATCTGCCTTTTCTTATGTCATTGTGTTGATAAGAGGTGTTTTTCTCATGATCTGTAATCTTTCTTCCCTCTACCTTCTTTTTTTTTCCTTTTTCTCTCCTCTCTCCTTTCTTGATTTTTTTCTTCTTCTTTCTATTCCATTTTTTCCCCAGGACTTGAATTGCTTTGCAATTAAGGCTGAACAAATCTGTGATCATATTATAAATAACCAGGCAACTCTGATTTCTCAGAAGTGAAGACCATGCCTTTCCCTGCTCCTTTCACTTGCTCATGATGTTCAGGAGAAAAGGGGTTAATGCACTGCTTCTGCTGTTCCCATCACCTCATACTTTGATGTTTTTTTACTATAATTCCTCACCCTCCTTCACACAGGGGTCTGCATTACTGTGAGAGTCTGAGCTCAGCCCGAGGAACTGTCAGAGCAGTACATGGAAATCCTTTCCAGGGGAAACCTGTCCAGGGCTGGGGGCTGTACAAAGACATCCCAAAAGAGCTGGGATTCTTAAGGGCAAGCAAAGCAGTGTAAGAAAATAAGGTCTTTCCCGTTTTCCAGATGTCTGTATCTAACCTGATATTGCTTGTAGAATGTCACAATACAGCTGAGATTTAATTTTTTTATCTTCTGCTTCATGGTCTTACTTTTCTTCTCAGCAGTAAAGGTGTAGAGTTTTGTCTAAATTTTGATACCTGAATGTCAAAAGGCCCTGTCATTTCCCTATATATCCAACTCATCCAACTCATCCCAAGGGTGAGTTGGTGAGCGTCATGTGTTTCACTGACTACAAGAAATATATATACAGCGTTATATAAAATACAGGGTTAGGCTATAACATAAGTCTAACAGGGCTCTAAAATTAATTGAGAAATTTTCTTGACCAAAAGTCTCTGAAAGATGTGAAGAGGGAATTTTAGGCTCACTGCTGTATCCTGAGGATCGGATCAGGACTGAAGGCTAAGAGATACAGAGGGATATTAATCAACCGAGGGTGAGCAAGGAATGCTGATTCCAAGCAGAGCAGAATAATTGCTTGTCTGGTAAATACAAGCTTGAAATTTTTGACCACTTTTTGTGGGAGGGAGCAATAAGGCAATTATTCAACTGTAGGATAAACAAGGAAATTCAAATCTAAGTCTGACATAAGATCCATAAGTCAACCAATGGTGCCTAAGTATTATGGCAAATAATATTTCATCTCTGGTGCTTATCTGACAGCTGTGCCACTGCTTACAATGAAGAGAGTGTTGCCCACAACTTTGACAGCCCTTGCTCTTTTGATTTGAATCTAAATATTGCTCCAACATGGGGCTTGAGTTAAACTTGCCAAATCTGCAAGTTTGAAAGAGAGGGAAGAAATTGTTCCTGGAAGACAAATACAACACAAGGAAAATGACACGCCACCTAATGAATTCATTTAAATGCAAATGAGGGAAAGGTACGTGAAAGTTACTGGGAATTTTTTAAAAGAAGAAAAGTTTTCCATTCATCAAAACATTTTGATGTCATTTCAGGACATTACAGCCCTTCAGATGCCATATTTCAGACCAGAGGGGGTTTTGTGTGTGTGGTTTTTGGATTTGCTTTAAGGATGAGATGTCAACTGCCTCAGAACAGGGGGTTTAAAGTGAGTTGGCTGACAGCCTTAAGGGGAGCAGTGGGAATAGCAACTCAGTAATTGATTTGAGATGAAATATTCATATAATCCCCAGGGAACAGGCAGCCCAATGCCCTTCTCAGCCCATAGCACAGATGTCATCATTAAAGCTGGCGTTGCTCAAAACACACTTTGGCTTGACTGGCATAGAAGCCCCATCACTTTTTTGGTTGGATTTTACCCAATTTTTTTCTCCTTTAATCCAGAAGGCCCTTCAGTATTCTGGCATGATCTGGAGAGTCTTGGTTCAGAAGCACTGTCTGTTCCCACTGAAAACAAAAATGGCATCCTGTAAAAACAGATTAATTGTAGTGACTCCTCTTGTGGGGGATGCTCAGCAATTAGGAGACAGCATTAGGCTACAGTCAGAATAAAATATTAAAGGAGCATTAAGATCATGGCTGCACTTTACAGGCAGACTCATGGCACATGGCTCTGGAAGTGCATCCGTGACATATCTCAACAGGGGACTAGTAAAGGGATTTCTTTGTAACACATTACAGAGGTTCCCTAGCCTCATTTAAAGACATTGCCATGAATTTTAAGCAGGCTAGGGAGAGGACAAGGCTGTTGTGATCTTGGAAAACAGGCTAATAGCCCTGTGGTGCGAAAGGAGGCGGGATATGTGTCGTGTCTGGAATGGCCACTTGGACTGTGCTAAATTGATAATTTTTAATAATTGCTGAGCCTCGCTCACTGTGCACTGAGTGTCTCTCAGTAGCATGGATTTGTGGAAGGGGGAAGGGAGGCTCTGTTTTCTCTGAGGTATAGCTGGAGCCTCCATCGTAAGCTGGTGAAAGCTCTGTTGCCACTGAATTCCACGAAAGATGCTGGATGCTGGCGTTGCCCCTAACAACGGTTGCTAAGAGACTCCTGCTGGCATACAGAAGGATGGAAATCGCCACAGATTATGGTCTTATTTATCATAGTTGTATGAATAGTCTTGTTAAGGGAATGCATGACACATAAATTTAGCGTGCACATGATAGAAATGTAACGCACACGTCACGAGAGGAGACTGTTCTAGCAGGATATTTGCTGGCTTATAAATAGTCGTCTCAGCCCCTACTTTCCTCTTACTGCTTTTGTGGTTTCTCATTAAAACTTTCGTGAGAGTCTATGAATTATAAAGCAGTGACTAACTGCTTAACAAATTGGCTTTTTATAGAAGAGTCTAACAGGAGCAGGGAGATGAAAAATCCTGACAGTGTCGGTGTAACATTATTATTAGGTAGCAGCCAGTGACGTATCACGTTGGCCCAATTCTGCTGCCAATTGCTGCACCTTGGGAGCCAAGCAAATCCCTCAGCATCAGCACCTGATCTGGAGGATCCAGCCTCTGCCAGCCTGGATCTTAACTGGCTGCAAAATGAATGGCTTCTTTTCATCATTAGATCACTTTATTAGTAAATTACTGTAGCTCTTCTGATATAATTCACTTCCTGGGGTGAAAAGGATTTATGCCAATACTTGTTTTGTATTTAATGGATTCATTATGCTTTTCATCATAAAATTCATCAATGTTAATTGAATGGATTAGCTAAATGTAATTAGAAGAGGGATATGTAAGGGGGAGGAATTGTGTCTGTAGGTCTCTGCTTTCTCCTACAGCTCTTTGCTTTAACTACTGACCAAATGTTAATTTTCCTCCTCCTATTACCCTTTCCAATCTGGATGATCAATATAGTCTCTGTATTCATGTCAGGGCTCATATGGTGTATTAGATTGCAAGTTAATTCAGGACTAAAAGAAACATTACTGACCTTTTAGAGCCAGTGGTTTTGGTCGGTGGTGTGGGGTTTTTTCCCAAAATGTTTGATTTTGTAGCAGAGTTTCTTGGTTAGAAAATTATGCCAGTTTGTCAGAAAAGACCATGCAACCTGACTATTCTCTTCCTAGTGCTGGAAGGGTTGTTAGTGCATCTGATAATCACTTCCAGCCCTTAGTGGGGGAGTGTTCAGAGACAGAGGGCCAAGTACAGTTGCTGAGTGTTTTGGTTTTGGCTGGGCTGGCTAAAAGTAAATGAAGCAGTGATTAGGTTTCTGTAGCCACTTTTCCTGCAGATAAGATAATTGAAGCTGCAGCAGCTGCCTCAGGGAGAAATGTCATACCTGCCTCACCATTTTCTTTATGTCAAGGATGCATTTATGTCACATCTTTATAGGTCAATAAACAGCTACAAGGGAATTTCAGCCGTGGGATCTTAAAGTAATGGAGCTTCCATCCTCACAGAACATTAATGCTTCTAAATAGGCTAAACCTGGTTGTTTCAAACCTCAATTACATTTACTCCAAGATAGGAAGGTAGATCTCGGATCAATTCTTGCAAGGCAGAGAATACGACAAGAAGGCCCTTGGGCTAGGTTCAGTAATGAAATTAAGTGCTTGAAATGGAAGTGTTGCAAGCGCCAGAGCAGAGACCCTTGCGACAGGAATGTTAAGATGCCTCTAAACTGAAAGTCTTTAAAGCTTAACTGTGCAGAGGTTTCACAATGTGGACTAAGCTTTGAAGAAAGCCCTGTGCCAGGCCAGTGTGGGTCGCAGCAGGACACGGCAGCCAAGAGAGGCTGAGCCAGCATCCCTGTCCTCGGGAGACCCAGCCATCCTCGCGTCGGGTGAGGGTGCCTGGGGCAGGAGGCTGTTCGAGGCTGTCTGCACCGAATCCCTGCTGTCTGTTGAGCTGGCTGAGGAGCTGGCATGTGTCACAGGCGTGGGGATACAGGCAGTGGCAGAGCTGTCAGTGCTGTGAGAGGTTGTGGAGCGCAACTACACAGCAAGTTCTCACCACATGGATGGGTAATAGTTTGATTTAAAGAGAATGGGACCTTACTCTTGGATTCCTCAGATACACACAGCATACTGCAGTAGAAAGACGACATCCTGGCTCTGGTGGCTTTAGCCTGACAATGTATCCTGTCTTTCTCCTTTCCCCTCAAATGGATATGAAGGGGTGGCTGAGGAATATGAGGTGGAGTTTGTCTACAAGGAAGTCTTAGCATGCACCTATATTGGTTTTCAGATATACATTTATAACTGCTTCCATTTTCTACCTTTACAATAGTTACTTATGTTCTTTCATATAGGAAGCCTGAACATGATGTTTTGTGTAAGAATAACTCCACTGTGGGCAATCGGGCATATTTTTATTGTCAGAGCTGAGCAATAATCTCATAGAAAAAAGATCTGGTATCATAATCTTCCTTTTAACATTCAGCCAGTCCTAGTGAGAAGCTCTGTTTGCAGCCATCTGTGCTGCTGGGCCTCCAAAAACACCCCAAAGTGTGTCTGGGGAGACTTTCCCTCATTGGGGACTGCAGCAGACATCCATCCACATCACAGGGACTCAGATGAAATTCACTGTTGAAAGTGGGAGCAGGAGATGGTTGAGAAACAGAGAAGGGCACAATAAGGTGATACAGTGGCTTGGGCTTGCTGCAGAGCCTCCACATCCACTGTGAAATACCGGTTCCTCCATGTGCAACATGGTTTGTGTTTGGAAGGAGGGCTGAATTTGTCCCAGGTCTTCTAGTGCTGAGATGTGGCAGCTCCCTCTCCTGCTGCCCAGGAGGGATCAAACTACTCCAGGAAGGAGAAAGACACTGATTTGAGAAATAAGTCCAGTGGAAGGGTTAAATATTTTTCCAAGTCCTCTTTCTCTGCTCCCTATAAACAGAGATTCTATCTTGAAAGTGTGCTGCCTATTCCTCACCAAGTGAGCAATCCTAAAAATCCACAGGAGCAAATGTCATTGTCCTTCAGATTTAGTTGTTATCCCAGGGACATCACAGGGATCCTCATGTATTTGCCTGTGAACTCCCACATCCAGTGTCCTCTCCACCCCTGCTCAGCCTCTCTCTCTGCTTTTGGACGGTGGAGGCTGAGAGGGGAGGATGCTTTTAACCATCCGAAGGCAGGGCCCGCAGAGGGAGCTGCAGCAGCGCTTTCCCAGAGGGCTGCCCGACTCTGAGCCTGGAGCACACCCGGGTCCTCCCTTGGATGTCCCTGCAGAAGCAACATGTCCTGTCCCTGCAGCTTTGCCTTCCCAGGACAGCAAAGTCCCCTGTAGAGCCCAGCCTTGCCGTGGTGGCTGCAAGCCTGGGGACAGCCTGCCAGGGACTGTCCCTTCTCAAAGGCAGGAGCAAGATTTGCCCTTGGATTGCGGATGCCGCCTTGGCTGCACTGGTTTTTGGGTGCTCTGTTCCTCGCCCATGAAATGAGTGACTAATTACAAGAACTTAGGAGGGAATCAGATTAAAACACCATTAAAACTTCTGCCTGGTGCCTGGCTGCATGTGTCTGCTCTGTGGGAGCAGGTCTTGCAGTGCCTCCCAGCACTGGATGGGCACTTGTGTCACCCCAAGCAGGTGGATCATGGCCACCACATGCGAATAGGGATGTATGGCAGTGAGGGAGCTCTGACCAAGCTGGGGCAAGTGGCTTCACCCCCACGGAAATTGTTTCATCAAGTGTAAAATCAGGAGTAGGTTATCTGCCTTCTTTGAAAAGGGTGGTGAGTTTTGCAAGAGGTCATTATTAACCTTCCAGTTCTGCTTATGGGAACTTTTAATTTAACATTTCAGCGCTGTTGTTCAGCAATATACCCTTTTCAGCATGTCTTGCAAGATCTATTATCGGTGTTCACTGGACCAGATCGAAGAGAGAGACTGATGTCTTTTATTGCTTGATCTATACATGGTTTGCTACTTGGGAGAATAAAATATTCCATGCTTATTGAGAATCTGCATTACTGAGAATTGTATCAATGCTTGCTTTATGTTTATTGACATTGCATTTAGGCTAGCTATTTGACTGCCATGTTGCATTTGATCAAGCTTAACTTTGTTTCTAGGTCACAGCAATCTTTTGCCCTGATAAAAGGTAAAGAGGGGAATTCCTGTTTTAAACACAAAATAATTATAATTTAATTTTTTTTGAGATATGCACATTGATGCATACAAGCCTTGATATCTGCCCAGCTCACTGGGGAGTCATTTTGACTTTGAAGTGCAGAATTGTGTTCATATTTAATAACCAGTTCTTTTTAAAGTGAGGCTTAATGGAGGTTTGTTGGTAATTATTCTGCCTCATTGATAAAGATCCCAAACACACAAGAGTGTCAAATTATTTTGCAGCTGATTTATATGCACAAAGCATAATTAAGATCATGTAATTTCCTTGCTAGTTTGGTTCTTATTTGAATATAGAAAGATGTCACTGAGAAAAACTTTTATGCTTTGTTTTTTGACAGACACTGAAAAATCAAATATGAATTGCAACCAAAAAAACCATGTATAATGTGCTGTACACTATTACTGACTATTATTGAAATGCTGGTTTGAAGGCAGAGTTATAAATTACCTCACGGGTGCTTTTAATGTTCTCCCCACTATATATTATCAGGGACCTTCAGAAATGTCAGTTTTATAAACACCTCTGTGAAAAGAGAGATGCTGTTATCGCCATTTTACAGATGAGGAGCTGCAGTACAAGAGAGTTTAAGGTCAAAAATGTCCACTCAATTTAGCTACATTATTGGAAACACCTAGAACTTGATTTTTCAAAGCGTTGTACAACACAGTATATACTAGAAGCACTACTAAGACAGACTTCAGTACTCAGTATTACGCCAGATCAAATTCCAGGATTTCCTCTTGATTTCGACCTGGAGAAAGAGAAAAGCTCAAACTGGGGGAAAGCTGTAGATTGAGTGAGGTGCCCAGTGCCAAGCAGAAGGGCAGTGGCAGAGGAAGGGGCAGAGCCCAGGTCTCTGCCTGGGTGTCCAACAAGGCCTGATCATGAGAACTTGACAGTGGCTAGAAGGTGTGTCATGGTCAGGAAAATGATGGTCAGCTAAAATGGAGCTTTTTGTGGGAAAAAGATGATGTCAAGGGATTTCCACATTACCAGCAAATTGAAGCTTATACATTACCAGCAAAAACAAACTTATAATGAAATAGTGATTGCTGTATCCAGGGGAAGGAATGAGTGTTTGAACTACCAGAGAGCAGCACTTTTCAGGGACTTGTCTCATCATCCTGGCATGGTATGGGGGAAAAAAAAATCCCAGTTTTGAACTTGCGTAAGACAGAAGCCCCTTTCAGCTCTCTGTGTAACTGCCTGCACTTGTGTTAAGCCTAAACCCACTTTTTTTTTCCTGTACTTCTCTGCCACACTCTTTGCACACTTCCCAGACTCAGAAAGTCTACAGGCATCACCCTCCTAAGTTACTCAGCCACGATGCACCCTGAGCCATTGACCACCTTGCATCCCAAATGAAGCACCAGTCCTTCGGGGAGAATAAAAAGGAAATACATGATCGTATAATGAAAGGATGTTTCATAATATATAAGTACCAGGTGTCTGATTGAGCCTGCCTAATTTAAGGTCCCAATTTGTATCTATAATTTAAGTGCCTAGCAACTCAGTCCTGGGAGGTGGGGCTGAGGATCCCCAGCAAAGGGAAGTGAGTGCCTTTGGACATCTCCAGAGGGAGACACAGGCTGCTGCAATTGGTTGCCTGGGGCTCTGTTTTGGACATGGGTACAGTGCTCCTGGAGATGTGGATGTCCAGAAATGAGCTGAGGATGCCTGAAGAAGATTAGGTTTTGGGGAGACCTTAGAGCACCTTCCAGTACCTGAAGGGGGTCCACAAAGTAGCTGGAGAGGGACTTTTGACAAGGGCATGTAGTGACAGGACAAGAGGAAATGGCTTTAAACTGAAAGAGGATAAGTTTAGATTAGATATGAACAAGAAATTCTTTACTGTGAGGGTGGTGAGACATTGGAACAGGTTGCCCAGAGAAGCTCTGAATGCCTCATCCCTCAGAGTGTTCAAGGCCAGTTTGTATGGGACTTTGAGCAACCTGGTCTAGTGAAAGGTTCCATGCCCATAGCAGGAAGTTTGGAACTAAATGATTTTTAAAGGTGCTTTCTAACCCAAACTGTTCTATGATTCTTTGCTACACTGCTCAAAGGTGCTCTGAAATCCCACGTGGATTATGCTCTCCCCACACAGGCACACCTCCTGTTTCCCAGTTCTTGGGGTTGGGGAGTCAACCAACCTGCTGCAGCTGCTCAGCCTGGGAGAGGGAGTCCAAGCAGTTTACATAAGACATCATTAAAAGCCACAAGAAAGCAGGGGTTTGTGATAAGAAAATAGACAGGATCTAAATTAAACAGTATTTGCAAGCTGCTATGCATTAGTCTATAAAACATGTTCTTTCTCAAAGAGAAGGAAAGATCTTGATGCATTTCTGTCTGTGGTTCCTGTCCTAATGTGCACAGGTTACAGTGAGACCTCAGTAATGACCCCTTCTCTGTTTTTCCTAGCTCAGTGACATTTGCCTGTTTCTTAGAGGCAGATGGAATTAATTTTTCAATCTCTCTCCACTGAGGACCTGTTCTGTCTATAGACTCTGTTGAATTGTTGTGGATTTTGTTACACAGCCTGTTTGACATCACAGGTCAGATCTGAACCACAGACAGAGTGAAAATGAATTTTTCCTCCTGAATTTCCCCTTTCTTATTTTTCTGCAGGTCTCAGTTGCGTTCAAGTTGTGCCTTTACCAAGTGCCATACAGAGTCTAACACCACATGTATGTTAACTGCACTTCAACTCACAGACAGATGAAGCATCGTATGAGAAAGGGCTCATTTAAATTCTGCGTTATAATGGAGTGACAGATCCATACACACAAAATCATGAGTCATTTCTCTTCCCTAATGGTGTTGGCTTGAAAACTATATTAAAGGAAAGGTTGTGTTTTGTTGTGTTTGAGGTCTTCTCATTTTATATTTTTCATCCGGATTTTGGAATTTCACATTTGAAGTTTGGGATCTTTAATTCTGTGCTTTTTGGAGTTAGGTTTTAAAAAGATGAGGCACAAAGCTGTAGGGCACAGATGATGTGTTTAAAATATAAGGAATTCCATCCTGCTATACATTTCACCAAATAAATACGTGATATATGCTATATATAGTCCATGTTCTGTTTATGTCACCCTGTTCCATAACAGACTCTATGGACGTATCACAGCTCTAAAGGGGATAGAAGAACTCCCTAATAAAGTCTGGTCTATGGCATATTTTAGCTCAAACTTTATTCACCAGCCCTTCCTTCCCCTAGTTCTTCAGTTACTGAAACCAGCATTTTCTATCATGGTCATCAGTCAAGAACACTTTAGTTCAGACCTGACTGTCTAATGTGACCTCTGAAACCTTTAGAAAGTCCTTGACAACTTCAAACGTTGTACAAAGGGGGAAAAAAAAAAAAAAAAAAAAAAAAAAGGGGGTGGTGAGGGGCAATTTTTCACCACTTCTGTGATAAATGGGGAAAAAAGAGCAGAGAAGACAGAGGAGATGTGGTAACAAAGGGCTTAACATTTGCCAGCATATGAATCAGGGGTCCTTGTCATGTTAAGCTCATGAACATCTCCCATATGCCACTTAGGCTGAGTTAGTACAGATACTTTACTTACATTATTGTATCTGTGTTTTTAATTGAAGAGATGGGATCCTTTTCTCTGCACAAGGGGAAAATTGTCTTGTAATCAGAAAATTTGGTGATGAAATCCCATAATACAAAAAATGAGTTTTACAGTAGAGTCACAGTGTCTGAAGCATTTGGCAACGTTTCCTTAGAAAGTACTGTGACCCAACAGCAGCAGGTCTGTAAAGTGAAATAGCTGGTGCCAGGGGCCTCACTTATACACTACAGTAATTTCAAAGCATTTGCTCCAGACAAGCTTTAACCACATCCCATAAACTGTCTGGTCCATCAATGCTTGGAGCACATCAGGTGTGTTCCTGCAATGCATCTGCATGATATTTCATGAGGTTCACCTGAAAAGAACCCAGCTTATGTGCTTCAAGACCACTTTGTGAGGTGAACCACACATCTGTTAAGTGGAGACAACCAGAAAATTCACTGCAAAGGAGCATTCCCCATGTAAAATCACACATGACTTTCCACGTGCTCTTTTGTTGGCAAGGTGCAGTGGTTGGTCCAGGCATAGAGGACTGGCTCCACGCTTGTGTTTTCTGGCAGAACTGCAAGGGCTGTGCTCCTTTCATTTGGCAATACCTGTGTGGTGGTCCTCAGGCTGGTTAGAGAGGCTGCTGTCTCCTCCTCGGGATCTGTCACAAGTTGGATGGTTCATGGCTTCACAGATGAGAGTTGCTAGAGCAGAGCATCACTAATCAACAGGGCTTGTCCTGCAAATCTCACTGAGCATGAGGTCACTCAGGCACTTAAAACCCCCCCCCCAACAATATGGTCTAGAAATGAACAGGGAGTCAAAGCAAAAGTAGGAGAAACCACCTTGGTCAGTAGTTGATAAACTGATGAAAGCCCATGAGATCCATCCTTTGCTCTGACTGTGACATTGGCCATGGTGTCGGTCAAGGAGTATAAAACTGGATCAAGTTCATCTGAACTCATAAAAACTGAGGTCACTGTGGATGACTTGGTTTGTTGGTAACACTTTTGGGCTGCAACGAAGTTTCAGCTGGTGTGGGTGTGGATGAGCATCTTTCTATATCCACTCCAGATGTTGGTATAGGTCTTAGCACCACCATACAGTTTTCAGTAGCCATTGTGGTCCCTCAAGAGCTATGATTTTGAGAGATTTCTTAGGCTTTTTGCTTGTCTGTGTCAAATTTACTGGCTGGTAGAAATATGTTTGTTGTAATCGAGCCTGCAAATACGTTGCTTCTGCTGATCATACTGTAAACATGAATGGACTTCTGTCAGTGTTTTATAGGAGTATGGGTCTTAAAGTTATGGACATTAAAGATTGTAAAAACAGGCTTTGCAAGATAAACTCTACAAGATGCAGCACTGGGACAAACTGAGAGTAATACAAAATGGTCATTCAGAGTTTGACAGTGATTTTGCAGATCAGAGTTGGGCAGTGATTTTGCAGATGAAAAGGAGAAGGCTGATTATTGCATGGCTGCTTTGCTAAGTCAAAGGTGGATGCATGCTCATGGATGCAATCTGAGCAATTTTAAGATGCCCCCAGTGATGATGGGCCCTATCTTGCAGCCTCAGCTGCCTTAACAGATGTTGTGAATGCCCCTACACATCTCAGTTCATCTCAGTATGAACTCAGTCAGGTTTAATAACCTTTTGCCCCATAGCAATCCTGAGTGAGCCAAGAGTTATTTTTAATCACACGTGGTGCCTCTCACTACAAGTGATCCATGCAGCCCCAAAGATCAGCAGGCATCAATCATCTGCAAACCACTCACATACCACATGAAAAATGTAGCTCATGACCTCCTGCTCCCTGAAGAATAGTCGATATTAAAAGCAATCCCACAATATTCAGTGGTACCAGCAGAGGTCAGATCAGACTGGCCCTTGTTAATGCACTGTGTCAGTGTTTCTTTAGTGACCTCATCAGTCCTCCAAGAATTATCTTTCTTTAAAAGACGTCATGTCTGTCTCCTTATGAAGGGAACCTTCTGGATGAGATTTGATCTTGCATGTTCCCACATCTAAGAGGGAAACAGTATCATGGAAGAGGCAGTCTGACCCCTTTGACTCAGGGGGATTTGAACTCTGAAACTTAATGACACTTTTATTTCTGCCTGTCCTTTAAGAGAAAGAAATTCAGCCATTCTGAGACTGTGGCTCTCTGAGAGGTGGGTAAGGGAAGTACCAGGAGGTGTACATGTTCAAAAATGTTAAAAATATGTCTGCAAGCTTCCAAGCTGAGATTCAAGAGCAGATGGTCTTTGAGAACGAGGGATTGGCAACTGCGTCACCAAGTCCTTGAGTTCAGTGTGTTGTAGCAAGAGTAAGTGATTTTTACTCAGCTCATATTATCCATCAGAGAGTGTGTATGTGTGTGTATTTAAATAAAACATGATTACATTTACATTTGCATACTGTAAAGCTGAGTATCTTTCATCAGTTAGTTTGGCTTTCAGACTTTGGCATTTTAACCAAACTAAACAAACATTCTCAAATTTTCTTAAATGTATATGCAAAAATGCTGGGAAAGTTAAATTTTCCATAAGTCCCACCTTTCCACAGAGATCCAAGCTACCACTTCAATTTTGCCATCACGTATTTCAAGCTATCTGCTCCACATATACATCCTAATGTCACAGGTAGGAAATAAATTTGGAAAGGGTTAGGTCTGTTTCTTTCCCACCTTCTATTTGTTTGGGGTTTATAATCCTGGAGTTATTTTCATTGTTTTATTTGAAACAGCAAGGCATTTATGTATATAGAAGTGAGCCTTGTATTCTCTGGGGCTTTCAGAAAAAAAAAAGAAAAAAAAAAAAAGAAATGCTGTAAGATTCGCAGTACAATGATGGAAGCTGGCAGTTCTCAAATAGTGTGAAATTATTTTAGTTTAGTCTCATTCTTCTGTATCTCCTACTCATCTACTGCCCTCCCTTAGAGTCAGGCAGTATCTGCGTTTTTTCCTGGCGTTCCTCTGACACTTTTATTCTCCACTAGAAAAATACAATCAAACTATAGAGCAGAGCAGATCTGGTAAATTAAGGTACTTAAGATGAGAGTTGATTTCAGAAAACAACCAGAATTTTTTGTGGTTTTCAGACCCATTGAAGGTCATATATGGCTTTTCAGTCACTATTGCCAGATCGTTACAGACAAGCTGTGGTTGTGGGAGACGAAGCAAATTGTCACACTCATATTTCTGTCACTGAATGATTTGGATTTCCCCCTGAAGAAACGATCTGGAGTTTTTAATTACTGCTTATTACCTATTCACAAGAGAGGTCCTTTGCAGAAACACACATCTTCATGCCCTCTCCTACAATACACACATTGTGAAGAAATAATTGCTCAAAACAGCTGCTTCCTATTTCCTCCAGACTGGCTGCTCTAGGGAATGACGGCTCTTGAGAAGCCACACAGTGCAAACATCTCTGAACATGTCACTCCAGTCGATTTGAACACAGCTCCATCCCTCACCTCCCTGAAGACCAGGGCATTTTGCAACCCCTCTGTTCAAATCAACTTCCAGTTGTGTCAGTGGTCAGCAATTTGGTCTTGCAGACCTTTCAAGGATAGTCTGTGAGGTCCACAGACCTTAAATGTGATCAGCAGGGACAGAAGGGTTGCTTTCCAGCTTCTCCTTTGGATCTTGAAGGGGTGGAACTGGCATTGCTCCTCTGGGATGACTTGGAGACAAACCTTACAGAGAGGGGTCCCTCAGGCGATCCCAGGTTTTGATTCATGGAAGTGACTCTGAGTTTTTTTGCTCATATTACCCAAAGACTCTACAGTCATGGTCACCCTATACAGACATGGGACAAAAGTCTTGAGCAAGTTTTGCAAACCTCAGAGGTGAAAAACCCCCACGTGGGCAGCTTTAAGGAAAAGGCAGCTCAAGGAACCTGTAATAGGCTGCTGCTGCTGTGTTTGGGATGGAAACTGCTGTGCAAATTGAGAATTTGGTATCAGGCACAGTGAGCCGCGAAGAGGTCCAATGCAGACCCATCATGTCATCTATTTAATCAGGCTTGCTCGTGGAAAATGCCTTGATGATGTGGGGGAATGTTTTCTACACTGCAAATGTTAAATGACCCTTGATAAATAAGGAAAGCCTATTAACAGGCTGCTCTGAAAGCAATCAGCCTTAATTACCTCAAAATACAGGGTTCGCCAGATAATAAAAACCTGTTATTTGTTTTAAAAGTTTTGAAAACATCTGTAAGCTAAATATATCTTAATGCATATTTGTGTGCTTACATATCCGTGTATGTGGTGATTTTTCAAGGAGACTGGACTTTTGCTACTCATTTCTGCTATTTCTTTCCATTTTCTGGCTCTGGTTGCATCTTCTGACTGTGTCAATTCAGTGCTTGGTGTCAGCAAAATGCATTTTTTCCTCTGCATTTTTGAGCTTTTGAAGGAAGATTTGTTCTCACCCTTCCAAAACAAAATCCTCACCCACAACATGCGTGAGAATTCTTCGATATCTGCTTACTCAGTATAAATACACAGAACTCTAGATCTCAACGCTCCCCTGTTTGCCAGTCCAGGCACTAATTCTCCCATCTAATAAAACTCTGTAAGAGGTCAGAGTCGAATGCCACATCTAATCACTGATCAGCCCATAATGAATTGCATATATTAGATTAACACACTCATGCTTTTATTTCACTGTAAATATTCTTTTTTTCTTAGAAAGGGGAATAAAATGTAGCATGCTCTTTTATTTGGTGTTATCAAGGGTAAGACATGGAATTATTTCAATTTAAAAACAAACAAACAAAAAACCCAAACAATAAAAATGCTGCTTTTTCCAGCTGCAGGATTTGCATAGACAAAATGAAAATGCCTATGTGATGGCTCATGCTGAGCACGGCATTGCATGCAGTCATTAGTGATCAAAATCTTTCTAATTCAGGTGTTAAATTTTAAGTGACTGTGCTGATTAATACCAAATAACACAAGGCAGGAATGACTGCATTTTATTCACAAGAGACTGGCTGCTGTGCAGATCCAGTGCTGCCATGGCACCCTTATTAAACACAGCTCAGCTGTGCTGCATCCCCCTCCAAAATCCAGTGATGCAATCACCATTTCCAGCCTTATATGTCATTATACCCAATATTCAAAGCACTGTCTTGCACAGGAGCAGCTAAATGGGTTGTCAAGTTTCTTTCCTTCTCTTTGTTGTTTTTTGGTTTGGGTTGGGTTGGGTTGGGTTTTTTTTAGGTTTGTTTGTTTGGTGGTTTTTTTTTTGAAAGAGAAACCTTTTCTTTGTTCCTAAAGATGAATAAGGTAAGGAGGAAATGGCCACCAATGCCATTTTCCACCCTCTTCCCTTCTGATGGCAAATGCTTTGCCTGAAATTGCGCACCTCTTGTGTCACTTGCAGGTATTTTGTTAGCAATGTCAATCCTACGAAGCAGGTCAAGAAGAGCACTGAAAGCTTGACCAGCTGCTGCTCTGGGTCAGTAGAGGCCACCCAACTCCCGGCTCCCCTTATTTACCCATCTGCTTGAGCTGCTGTCTAACTGGATTAAGTGATCCAATCCATCATGTTTGCGATAATCTCACTGTAGCAATTGATTGGGAAAGAGTAGATTAATGTAGTCCTGTGAGCCCCGCTTTGCTCTGGCTCATGATACAGCCACTTGCTCCGTGGCTGTGGCCAAGCTGATTTTGAGACAGTGAATATTAAGGTTTGTTCCCTACTCTCTTCCCAGTCACTGAAGAGCTTGCCAGGCTGACTCTGGTCACGGGATGACACTGCTCTTCATACTCCTGCCACTGATAGTCACCAAAGTGCCGACTGTAAGCTTGAAATGTAGATTTATTTTATACATAAAACACAATTTACTAAAGACAAGGCTAGTCATGCCTTAATCCTGACCCTAAATATCATTATGCTTACCCTAGATTAATTAATTTTCCCTAAAACGTCTTTAACACTATTTGTTAACCTGAAAATAGATAAAATCATTTATTTACAAACCTCAAAGATGACAACACAGATGCAAAGCTGGTTAAGAACAGCTGGAAAGAAATGAAAGACCATGAGCCTGCAATTAGATTATCCCTAGTGGGTTCTCTTTGGCTCCATTATCCTCTCTTGGTGTTCTGTCATCTTGAGGTTGCGTTCATTGAGAGATCCTTGGACTACTGCACCCCATTTGACTATATATCACATGTAATATATTTGACTGTGTAGTCTGGACCAGAGTTCATTTAGGATTGATTCTTCTTCATCTCACTCAGGGCACAGGACACTCTCGTCCTTCCCTTCATCCATATCCCACCCACTTTGGCTGTGCTCATGACCCTTGAGCATTCGCCCAAGGGGTTCAGCCCTGCCAGCAAGGGCAGGAGACAATTCTTCTGACCTAATTCAGGACATCTTAAAATTAGACATCTAATTCTGGGCTACTCACCCTCCTGTCTCCCTATGGTTGACGAAAAGTAGTAGGTGTCTCCAACAGGTGGTTCATCTCAGCCCAAAATTGGCATCTAAGGTCATATGAGTGGCCTCTGGACACCTGTGGCTAGAAGAAAGCATAGCATGAGGTGACTAACTTTAAATTAAACATCTTATTTTGACATGCCTGAGTTCAGATGAGAAAAATCATTCCCTTAATGACTATTTTAACTCAGAGTAAGCCTAGGTCACACCTTCAGGCTGGACTTGGGAAAGCTCTGCCTTGGATGTGAAGTATTTCTAGAGCATATTAGGGTTTGGGTTTTCTTCAGAGCCAGTTGATGACTGCCCCTTTTTTTTGATGGAGTAAAGGAAAGAGAAACTTTGGGGACCTGCCCCTTTGTCCCACTGCTGTTGTGGGGCAGAGATGAGGGTCTGGGAGGTCAGTCAGGGTCCCACGAGGTAGGTGGGTCTCTCCTCCAGTTAAACTCTCAGGTGCCTGGGTGCTGTGAGGGGCTCCTTTCTGCCCCACAGCACCTGCAGAGCCAGATGTCCTAACACCTCTCTGTGTTGGCACCGTAGATCAACTCCACCATCCCTGAAAAAACAGTTTGCTGTGAGCCCCTGGGCCACCATCCGAGTCTGTGAACTTCCTGCCTGAAAAGCAGCGATGACAACCTGGGTGAGGTGGCAGCTGCATCTGTCTGCTGAGCCTGATCTCACGTGACTGCAAGAGAATTAATCCCAGACAGTGAAAGCACATCGCGTGCGACTGATTATTCACTGTGGGAAGCAGAACAGGTGGTCTGCTGTCAAGCAGAAGGACAAGTGCTTTACCTCCTCAGAGGCTGGAACTGAAAAAAAGAAAAAAAAAAAAAAAAAGGCATTTCTTATTCTTTGGCTGCTCTGACAAAGTCCAGGTTTTTCTGAGCTCCCTTGGGTTGTTCAGAATTGGGGAATACAGAGCATCCCTGATGCTTCATCCAATACAGAATATAGCCAAAGGGTCAGTGCTGTCCCAGGGAAGCAGTGGGAGTGGAAGTGTCCATACAGGCAGTAGGAGGGGTGGAAGAGGGCTGTGTTGCCTCTCCTGCCTTCTCCCCTCTTGTACAGTAAGCCCTGCATTAGCATGCAAGTAAATATCAATTTTTATCAATTCCAAGAGGTAATGTTATTACATTACATATTTCCAAGGAAAATGTTATGATGAATGGCTGATAGGCTTGCACAGAGGAACCCCAAAAAAAAACCAAAGAAAACAAAAACAAAAAACACACAACCAAAAAAAGAAGCCCACCTGGATTTAAAAGTGCAATGGATTTTAATGCATTTCTTGTCCCTGTACTTAGCTTTCATGTGTTGAAAGCAGGCAGGAGAAACTGTTAAAGATGCAGTTGGTGGAAATTGCCAAATTGTAACTCAAATGGGAAAAGCAGAGTGGGTCAATAAAAATAAGTAAGAGGGATGGTCCCCCGGGTGGGATGGAAAAGCTGGTGTTTTTGTTAGGGTGAAAATAACTTAGTTCTCCTCCAATAATCAAGGGTGTTTTGTTCTATAGACAAACACAGGTGAAGTTGTAGTGAAGTTACTTGGCCTAAGATTGCTCATTAGCCAGTGCACCACTATAATTGCATAAACCTAAACTGCTGCAAAACAAACAGCAAAGGAGACTGTCCTGGCTGCAGTTCTGAGTGGTGCCAAACCGAATGCCCCTTGATTGAAACACAGGAACATCTTTTCCCCACAACCCTCTTATTAGTCCTATATGACTTGTCCCAGAGATTCACATTTCCTATTAGTACTTACCTTCTTCCTGGTTAGGTTGTCTGGTGACACCACTGGAGTCTTCTCTAACTAGAGCTTCTCCAGTCAGTGCAAAACTTCCCATGCACCCCAGGCTAACCTCTACACTATCTGTACCTGTCCCAAGAAATGATGCTGGCTCATCACTCCCTGTGTACCAGGGTGAACTCCTCAAGTCGTTTTCACTCCTCAGTGCAGACAGATTTGACCTCTGGCCTTTAGATGTCAAAGGCTATGGCCTGACACCATTGTTCTGTCTAACTTCCACTTCATTTGATCTGTTTATAGGGCCACTATTTTCCACATCATTGACAAGGCACTGGGTGGGTGATTTGTCACAAGGCTGACAGTTATAGACCGTAATGTGTATAAATAGCCCCTGTTTTTTAAGGTAATCAATGGAAAAATGAGTCTCAAAGTCTGAGAGGTTACAAATAAAGGTATTTGCTCCTGCCTTTTGCAGACACAAGGGGCAGGGGTCTTCACTGGAAACAACGACACAAAACATTTATTTCATGGGCCTCCCGTGAGCTAAGACCTCAGCTTATACAGGGCAACAGCAGCTCTGTTTGTGACACGAGGGCTGCCTTTTTATGCCAGACTTGATTTTTTGATCACAGACACAGACAACTGTGCTGTGCAGTTGTGTTACCGTCATAGGATAGGGTCTGTACCACAAGTATGAGGTACCCCATAACTGTAGGGCAGGGCCAAAAAGCCCAGTGTACAGTATGGGTGCTTACAGGGAGGAATAAGGATATGGATCATGCTGCTTCCCAGCAGTGAATAAAGTTTCTTCCTAAGCTAAAAGTTGCAGGTGGACCCTTGTGTTTAACAGCTAAGAAAGGACTTAACCACTCTAAAATTTTTTTCTGTTATGTTTCCTTTTCAATCACTTAAACCACTGGCTCCATGTTATCTTTTTGCAATAGGTTTCAGTTTAATGGCATACCATAACAAAAGTACTCTGTTAGGTTCATTTTAAACTAATGCTCAGTGATATTGCTGCATGCCTACAAGTGCCTATGTTATGAGAAACAAACCAGTACTATTTTTCTATTCCTCTTGGTTGCACTATTTGTGATTTTACAAACCATTATCTTTAGCTTCTCTTTATCACTTTTCCAAGCCCAAAAGCTCTCTATTCCATTTCCTCTGTTTTGTGGAAGTCCTTCTAAACCTTTGATCATCTCTGTCTCTCATTTTTTTCTCTCTTTTCTCTATTTTTTCAAGATGAAGTTATCAGAACAGAACAGAATCTTCAAAATAAGGGTGCACAGAGATTTCTACAGTGGAATAATGAAGTTTGCGTTTCATTCTCAACCCTTTCCCTTAAATTTCCTAACGGTTCACTTTGCCTTTCCTATCACCACTGCTGTTGCTGTGAATTTGGTCCCTGTTCTTCTCCAGCTCTATCCAGAGGAGGCTGGGATTCCACAGGGTCTCAGTGAAGGCTGTCTTAGTCTGTGGAGAAAACAAAAGGAAAAGCAGCACTCATGGTGCATGGGCTGAGAGAGGAGCTGTTCAGTATTGCATGCACACAATGGGCTTTTTATGGCCTCATTAAAGTCAATGGAAGCTTACAGGGGCAGCATCAAGGTATAAAAATATTGCACGCTGTTTAGATGGTGATTTTGCCTGAGCAGTGGTTGATCCTTTATGTGACCCATGAACTAGATGCAATTAACCACTTAGAACCATAGAATCGAAGGATGGTTTGGGTTGGAAGGGACCTTAAATATCGTCTCATTCCAGTATCCCTGTTCCAGTGTCTCACCACCCTCACAGTAAAGAATTTCTTCCTAATATCCAATCTGAATCTACCCTCTTTCAGTTTAAAGCCATTCCTCCTTGTCCTATCACTGCAGGCCTTTGTCAAAAATCCCTCTCCAGCTCTCTCGTAGCCCCTGTAGGTACTACAGCTGCTCTAAGTTCTCCCTGGAACCTTCTCTTCTCCAGGCTGAGCAGCCCTAGCTCTCTCAGCCTGTCTTCACAGGAGAGGTGCTCCAGCCCTTTGATTATCTTTGTGCCTCTCTGTTTTTCAGGCGAGAAAGCAGAAACTGAGAGTAGCACAAAGATTTTGGAGATCGGGACTGTGTCCCATTCAGTCATATGTGTCTGAGTGCAGGGAATGAGAAGCAGACAAGGGAATTCTTGGCAGTCTGTCTTATGTGACACCCCCAGTCAACAGGTCTCTGTCTCTGTCTGACTTTATCTTTTCCTCAATCTTGCAACTTCACACCAAGTTGGGAGTCTGCCAGGAAGGTTGTGAGCTAACTAGGTGACAGCGATAGTGAGACACAATTGCAGAAGCTGTAATAAGCAGTATTGATTTTGAATAAACACGTGAGTAATATTGACTTGGAGGAGTTGTGCCTTAACAAGTGGAAGGACTGACTGAATCCAAAGGATGGAGAAGTATTAAGTCCCTTTCTGGAGCTGTGTAAGGCAGGTTTCAGTCACAGATATGAAATCATGATATGTTTTCAGCATCCTATTTCTCAGGCCTGTTGGCAGATAAGAACCACAGGCTTTGCAATTGAATGAAGAATAAAAAAAAAAATCAGGTGGATTCGTAGAGGACCAGGGTCAATGAGCAGAGCAGTGTAAAGAAGGGATGAGTGAAATATGGTCCAGTGTTTGAGAAGGGGTGGACATCTGAATGATATTGAACTGTCAGAGGGAAAGAGAATAATGTTCAGGTGCAGAAAAAAAGATCATAATGAGGTTGTAACTTTTATAAGTAATTAAAGAAAAAATCCAAACCCAAAACCAAGCCCCCTCTCCCCCACTGTTTCAGATTCATACCCTCAGGTCCCCTCAGGATAAAAGGAGCTATGCCATGGACTAAGTGGACTTTGAGTTGCTCACAGCTCATGAGAGTTAGTAGCACTGAAATCAGTCAGATGAGACACAGAGGAAAATGATCATGTGGCCAGCTCATTCCTTGAGTGAAGGCAGGACTGTCTTAACACATCCCATTTCTTGATAAGCAGATTCCAGATCTTTGGATCAAGGATCCAACTCACGTTTGAGACTTGCTTGGGACACCTCTCTGTCCAGGAAGATAGCTACAGGAAGGTTTCTGTCCTGGGTGCTGCTATAAAATTACTTTGGACCATTCATGCAATCCCCAGAGATCACCAGTGGCCCATGGGCCTCAACATGGGACCCCATCTCCCTGATATCCCATGGATATGTGGATTATATTATGTGCAGTAATGCCAGGGATGCCTGGCACAGAAGTAAAGAGATCGAGCTCCTTTGCATAAAATCACACAGAAAGGAAAAGTAGGGCATCTGGGAGGCAAAACCCCGGTTTCTTACAACTCCCTAGTTGTTCTTTCTGTATGGCAGCAAGAAGGCTGCTGTATGCAACAGGGGTCTGCTGAAATGAGGGCATTCCCTCTGCACATGCATATTCAAAGATTAAAGAGAAAGCTTTGAAATATTTCCAGAAAAGGGGTCAATTATGTAGATTTTACATGGCTTGTTATTAAGGCCAAAACTCACATCGTTTTCACAAGGGCTGGAGGATACCAAGGCAAAGATGTAAGGGCTGGAGTCCAGATTTGCCTGGAAGAAGGGAGGGAGAATCAAAACACTGTTAATTATATCCTCTCAAGAAAGGGCTTGTGGTGCTAGGAATTCATCCCAAGAGGGTAATTTCAGGGTTACAAGTTGTAATATATATTATTGCTGGTCTAAGCAGGAGTAGGAAGGAACTCCGACTGTGGCACCTTCGGTAGCTTTTGCAGGGAACTCTACTGGTAACTTAAACAGCCTGTTATGGGGAATGTGATATCCTTCCTCTCAGCTGCCTGATGTCTTCAGCACCTATACAATAGTGAGCTGAAAGAAAACTGGTCAATAATGATTTCCGTGGACTTTGCAAACTCTTTGATTAATTTTGTTACAAAAGCTCTCAAGGAAACCAGAGGCATTTGGTGAAAGGTAAAGTATTGTGTCATTGATTAAAAAAAAACTAGCCAGAACAAAAAACCAGAGCAGGAATGACTACTTAGTTATTACAATGCCAAACAAAAGGCTATCAGAGGGAACATATTGGCCATCTTGTCATGGATAAATAAAAGGCTTCATTTAGAGGAATTAAGACTATTATATTTCTTTTATATCCAACAAAGGCTCCAGAAGTATTACTTTTCTAAGCTAATATCATTCATAGGTTATTGGAAGGTTACTGAAAATACAGGCTCTTGAAGGAAAGAAAGAGCTGTGTTTTATGATGTCCTTTCTAGTTTTTGATGTATTTCTTGAGTCTGGGAAGGAAGGCTGGCTGTTGGTGTTGGAAAAGTGTTCTTACATTCACAGTGTTCATAGTGCAAAAAAGAGAATGGAAAAGGGGTGGGAACAATCAACTCTTTATATCTGGACCAAAAATTCATGATAGGTACAATGTTATATTTGGATAGCAATGAAAACTTAAAATACCAATAGAGGAGCTTGCTATTCCACAGCTGATCAAAAAAATGAACATACAGAACCATTTTTCAATGGAAAAGCAGATTTCAGCTAAAGATTTCAAGACCATGTATAAGTATCAAATCCCATGAGAAAATAACCAGTTTTCTCAAAAAGCTAAAACATTTGGGCCCAGATAGTGTTTTTCAGAGGAAACTTTGTGTCTTATGATGTACACAGCTTACATCAGAGGGAAGAACATTTTCTGATCAGCTTTGTAGATCCTACTGTTCCTGACTTCTTAGTACGAATCAGCTAGGAGCATGGAAATGCTGGGATAGTGGTATAACACTTTTCTTCTGGAGATGTCAAAACATCTCACAAAGGCACTGATGTCTCTTTAACACTGGAAGACTGAGTAGAAGGAGAGCTGAAGGAAGTGCCTAATGCCAGTGTGAGGCTTTAGGAAGAGACCATGGAAGGAGACCTGCATGTCCTAATTCCCCACGCAGGTGCCCTTTCCAGTAAATTGTGGGGTATGTTATTATCAAATGAAAACCTCTGAGTTGATTTTTCAGAGTTGGCAAAAAGAGGCAATGAATAGTCACAATTAGAAAGCTAACTCTGACTTTTTCTAAAGAGGAAAAATATAGGACTGCCCATTTATCTCCAAATTGAATCGAAGACTGTAGAACCCTGCGTGAGCATTGTTATTTTCCTATATCAGCAAGGCATTGTTTTGCTGCATGAAATCTGTATGTTCAATAGATTTGATTTTCCAAGCAGCTGGGTTATCTTGCGCTGTGAAGGCTCTCTCTTAATCTCAATTGCTGTGCTTTTCTCAGTGCCGTTCCCAGCTGCTCAGAAATGAGCACAGTGCCTTCATCTGTCTTTTTGTGCTCTTATTAGGTGTGACAATTCCAACAATACCCGTATGTAGGAAAATATGCAGGTTTTAATTTGCTTTGGTTTTTAAATATGATTGTCAAAAAATATGGGCAAAAAAGTGTTGCTTTTAAATAATGAAAGTTCTGCCATGATCACACAATAATGACATATTTCTTTAGAAGAGTGGTTTTTTTGTTTGTTTGGTTTTTTGTTTTGTTTTGTTGTTTGTTTTTTTTTTCAGTTTGCTCTAAAAATATTTGCAGCCAAAGCTTATTTATCCACAGGACACAAGGGAACAGAAGAGAGCTGAAATCTGCAGAATTGGGCCATAGGTGCTTTTCAGGTGATGGTGATGCACAATTAGGATTAATGTGTGTATCTGATCGTTTGGCTTCTGGCCAACATCTTTTGAGACACTAGACTGTTGATTAACTACTTTTTTTCCTGTCCTGATGAGCCATTCTTGTGTGAAGAAACCCTCCTCATGGCATGAGGGGCCCATGATTTTAGTGTACTCTTATTGGCATGATGGAAGAACCAACACAACAAAAGAGAAAGGGGGAGCAAAACCACTTTGGAGGATGGGATGCTTCAGTGGAAGACTCTTTACTCTGAAACTAAACAGTGTTCAATATTACAAGGAAGTGCTTAGAAAACCAAGCTGGAAATGCCTGAAAATTATTGTCAGTCTTGCAGCTCTCCTGGACACTGAGCAACTGCAATAGGAGGCACGGATTTCTCCAAAAGATTTCAGCATGTGGTACGTTGTGATTTGGCTCGTTTGCACCTTTCAGTTCAAGGAAGTGCTTCAAAACCTGGCCCCTGGGAAGGCGGAACCAAGGGTTTTGTTGTCCAGAAAGGGCCAAGCATGCTAAATCTTGAGATATGATAAAGTGGTGCCCATACACAGCCTTGCTCTAAACATTTTTCTGCTTGCAGCTCTGGGGAAGCGAGAGAAGGGAAAAGAGGTATGGCAAGAAGCAGGAAGCAATGTGCTCAGGAGGGAGGATTAGATTTGCAAAGGTGCTCACATTTGCATTTCCTACCAATAGTTACAGCATGCAAAACAAGTTCCCTTTTGCAGAGTTGCCTGAGCTGCAGTGTTGTCAATAGTTTACCTGAACAGGCTGCACTGAAACCAGAGCAAGTGAGAAGTCATCACACACCCAGCTCAGCCAGCCCTGCTATAGCAGTGCTAACCCAGGTGTCAAAATGTCGTTGTCACACCGCTCTAAATCCAGCAGATCCCAGACAGAGCTCTGAGAAACCTGGCATCAGGAAAACAAGAGGGTGTTCTCTTCTCTGTACCACAATCACTCTCCTGTCTTCGCAACAAAATGTGTGTGACAAGGAAATAGTGATATTTTTGCAGAAAGAATGAACATTTGCTCTGGAAATGTCACCATCGGGTCTAAGCTAATGTCCTTTGGACAAGAGGGGGCTATTCACATCAACTGGAAATGTTGCCAACAAACTAAGACAGATGAGTAGGTACAAAACCAGTCTGCACGCTGCTCACTTTGAAGTATTTTCCTATTTTCTTATTGCGACTATATTTATGAAATATCCAGCGAGTGTACAACCGCTGTGGGCTCTTTCAAAATCCAGCAAATGCAGTATTTGACCCCTGTATTTTAGAAGATGTAGTGATACTGAAATTTTAGATACCTGAGGCTACAATAAGGACTGTAAAACATTTTTCTTTTCTATGTGAAACTCAGGAAAGCAGCTGATCTGCACAATAGCCTATTCCGCATTCTTAAAGGATTATTGGTAAAGGTTTGATCTACAGCCCAACCCTCCTGGGTTGGGCAGCCCAAGGCAAAAGAGGCCTTTGTATAATGTAGTTTACTGAAGTATTTTAACAAAATAGATCACCAGGAAAAGCTTTATTTTGCTAACCCAAGTGTGCCTGAGGACTTTGCCTATATTAGAAAAACTGATTTAAAAAACCCAACAACCAAGCAAAGAACAAAATACAGTAAGTTGCTTCTTATCAGTGATCTTTCAAGCAGAAACAGGAGTCCTGTTTTAGACTTTCTCTACTAGCAGATGAAAGCCTACCCCTTCTCATGGCTGTTGGGCTCTTTCTGCTGTAACTTACCACTCTTCATAGGGGCAGATAATATAAACCTCATTTATTCATTTTTGCTTCTTTTTTTCCCCTTGCATGTTTATTTTCTTTTAGGTGAGGTGGCTTTTCTAAGCCAACATCTCCCAGGCAGATAGGCACGCCACCTTTGAGGACTGGGAAATGGATTTGGGTTTGCACAGGTCCAGGAAGGACAGGAGGTCCTAGATAAATCATCACATGAAACCCCAGCCTGCATGTCTGACACTGGTACTTGCAGGCTGCAGGGCTACAGGATGAGTTTCCTCAGGTGAGGAAAACCAGATGGTTTTCAGCAGTGGATAATAAATCCAAGGATGTTTCTAAGTAACGTTTCAGAATGAAGACCACTTAATTATCCGTGGGACACAGATTTAGAGAAAATGTATATAGTCTGTACATTTTTTTCAAATTGCAAGATATTAAAGATGCTTTTAAATGGCACTTAATTAAAAAAAAAATAAAACCATCCTTTAATAGATTTCCAAATCTATGTGAGGTCTTGCAGGAATAAAAAACACCTCGAGGTGAAACTACAGCAACTCAGTACTGGTCAGCTCTGGCAGCCAAACACACCCTGAAGAGGAGGATGAAGGCCATGGTGCAGTGTGGTGTTCTCAAGCCCAGACACAGCAAAATCCTGGAGACCTTCTAAGGAGCATTTCAGCAAGGTGACTTCAGAGGACCATGGCTGGAGGAAGAGTAGCTCCAAGGGAAGAAGTAGAGAGATTAATTGCAGGGAACAGGGAGGCAAGAATAGGAACATACCTGCAGATTTGGCTCTCCAAAGGCAGATGCATGTAAGAGAAAGTGATTAATAATAGCAATGGGACAACATCATGTGGGAGTAAGTGTCACAGTATAGGTGCTGGCCTTGCTGGAGATCACTGATGTGCAAAAGGGAATGGAGTCAGTACACATCTGAAGAGCATACTCTTGGTGATTTCTGCCAAGAGGTGGTTCAGTAACTTCTGAAATTAGACCCGTTGCTATTGATATTTCATTAATATTAAGAACTTATTGCTGGCAATATTTCCTATAATTTATGTGCTCAGTTGACTTAACCTAGGAGCAGCATCTCTCTTCTTCACTAGACCCTGCCCACACCTGCTCTTACCCTTTGGCCCAAGGAAAGCTTACAAAAGTTCAATATGTGGGGTCCCTCTCAGCTCATCCCACCTTTGAACAGCAGCAGTGAGCTTCCTGCCTCCTGATATGTTTTTCTGACTGCTTTAGATCTACATCTATGACATGGACGAGGAGAGATTGCTGTTCCCTTGGACGTGCAGCATTTGGCAGGCAAAGGCTGGGCAGTTGTCTCCACCTGGGCTGCCCAGGTAAGGGTGCTGAGCTCAGGTGGCCTCACTCCCACCTTTGCACAGTCAGCCACAGGTGTAGTTTGTATTGGTGCAGATGCCCCATTAACAGGTTAAGCAGGACTATAAGGAGCAGCTTGCAAGTGATTTTTAGTTAGGGAGGAAATAAAAAAAAAAAAAGGATCTAAAAATGTATTTGTGCCTGGCAGGGTTGATCTGCAGAACTAATCCTTTGCATTTCTTTTGCATCTTCCATCTGTGATTTCATGGTTAATTGACTTATCCATGCAATGTTCCTCTGAGGTATAGATTATTTCCACTTTCAGAGTCATAAAACCGAGTGCGTAGGGGTTTGAGACACAACTTGCCCTAAGCCCTCAAGGGATTACAAAGCAGAGAACAGAGTAGACCCAGGTCCTTCCTCTGCCCCCTGAAGGTGGGGTCCCTCTTCCCATGGAGATGCACAAGATATGATGCTCCACAGGGGTATGAGCCACCTCACTGCACCCAGTGGATCTCAGCACTGCCTAAAATGCTCAGCAAGGATTTGCTGGGTCTGTCCAGAGCATGAGGCGTGGAGGTCCTCTTGTTCCACACGTGTGAACCCCGAGGCACAAGTCAGGCCAGCGCTCATGGACAAATGCCATTGTCACCAGCCTGTGGTTGGATTTATTTTTAGTTATCCCCGTGTCAATAACTGCACCGCAGAACCGGCTGCATCGATCGCTCTGATGCTTTGAAGATCAATGTTTGCAATAGTCCTGGCTACAGCTCTTTGGGGGAATCAAAGCACCATCCTCCAGTTGTAAGGATGAACTTCATCCCTCTGGAAGCTGTGGAAGACTTTCACCTGCTACAGGTTAGAGTACATGCTTTGAGTTATGCCTGCATAACTTCTGTAAGGACTAATAGAGGACAAGCATCAGCCTCTATTGGATCAATAGGAAACAAGCCCCATGCAACAGATTTCTTTCCTTTACTAAATTGAATCCTTCCCCAGACGTTTAGCTGTGTGTTTGCACAATGGTACTGCTTTTTTTCTTGTTTTTAATAAGCAAAGTAAGATAAAGAGGGAAGGAGAGTTAAGAAGTGGTGATATCAAAAGAAATGTAGTAGTGGATAAAAAGCTGGTGAGGAAACACTTTATAGGAAATCTGGAGGAAAACTGGGTGTCTAACAGTCATTACATCCAGGTGATGCTAAGACTTTAGTGCATGTTAATTAACTGTTTAACTTACTGAACTTTGCAAAGGTAATCACCTTTGCAAATATCATGCACAACAGGCTGATTTCAGGCAAAAGGTACAATTTTACTCTATCTCCTCATACCACAATTTCTGACTTTTGCCCTATATTGTAGATCATTTACCATTATTTTAAAAAGTTCTCTCCATCATCACAGTGACTGCCTGTCTTATTACATGCAAGATATTTGAGGTGGGCAATCAGGGTGTTAGGATAATGAGCAGAAACCTTAATGACATGCTGTCATCCTTACTTCCAGCAGGACTGTGGCATGGGAAACAAAAAAATGCATTTCTGTTAGACAGCAAGGGCGCATGACACTTTTTCCTAACACAGGTTAAGGGAACTGAGTGCCTTAAAAGTGCCAGTTCATTCCACTTCCTGTAAAGAAATGATAATGAACCAACTGAGTTGGAGCCAGCCACACTGTAGATATTTGAAGTTAGCTGAGATGAATCCCACCTCTGAAGATTGCCCTGTCTCAGTAAGTTTTGTTGTTGCTGTTTCCAGATAAAGAAAGATTGGGGTCCCTGAATTTTAACAACATTTAATAGTGGCATGAAATCCAGCATCAAATATTAATTCAGATGAGACTTTGATGTAAGTGGGGATTGTTGCTTAGACTGAAAACAGGCTGATGATATATATTCATTATATGTAGAAGCTCTCCTGTGCCTTGCTGGGGATGCTGTGCTGGCATCATTATTTTGCATCTTTATTGACATTCTGGGAGATAGATAAATGTCCCATTAGCCCAGTAAGGATGGCGAAATGAGACAGCAGGGAGACCTAGGATCAGAAATATTCTCAAAATAACATCTATGAGACTGTGGTATATGCGGTGTGAGGAGCACCTGAAAGAGGCTAACACCTCTCCAGACACTGAGAGCCCCTGCCCTGAGGAACTGAATCTGGGAGGTGAGAGGATTTGAGAGGACCAAGAATTTAAATGAGCTGAACTGAACTCTGAGTCACTTTAGCTCTCATCTTCTTTTCAATGCCAGTGGTTAGAAACCACCACAACTGGGACATGCAGTGACCAACAGCTGGGTGGTCAAAGGGAGGCTTAGTGCACAAAGAGGATGGTGACCCCAGGAGGGGCTTGCAGGCAGCTGCTGAAGCAGGTGCACATGCACAGCTAGAAATATCCACTACAACATAAGACAGCAACATCCTACCGACATCAGCTGAGTACAGGTTTTATTTGGGAGCCCCAGTTGAGATGAAAGAGGAGAGGTGTCTGTCTCTTATGCCAGAAGATAAATCTAAGTGATAGCGATAACTCTGAGTTTACACTCAGTTCTGAAGGGTGGGATTCATTAGGAGTTGAACAAACCAACATGAAAATATGTAAAATGAAAAAAATGTAGGATCATCATGGAGAAAAAAGTTATCCCTAGTTTCCCTGGGACCTGTTTTCAGGCATCTGATTATGTCATGTGAAGGAGTCTCTAGCCATCAAATAAGGGGTGTGCAGGACCTACCTCAGACTCTGCCATCCAGTTGATCCTCCTGCCTACGGGGTTTTTCACATATATCAGATATATCATCTGAAAGCTGGACAGCTGCAAAATTCTCCACCACCCTTCACCCTCAGAGGGATCAAAACTGCACATACATTTTGGAGAACAAATGGTCTCTGATGGCTCTTTTCATTTGGGGTTCTGATTTGCTTCAAAATTAACCTAACCTTTAAGGAAGATTAAAGAATTTCAGCGTGAAATAATATTTTATAGGACTGCTTTTGTGCAACTCCAGATTATTATTATTCTTTTGTACTTTGTCAACCCCTTTTTTCCCCTTGCCCCTGTCTTCTATTTCTGCTTTATCCCAAGCACTTCTACTCGTTCCCTCCTTGTCTCCTCTTCCCCTGGCCAAAATACCACAGTCCAGGATTTGCACAGATATAATGACATTTCACTTCAGAGGAATGGCTACTTAATGCCTTGTCTGCCCTGCAAGAGCTGGGCTCCTCTCCCAGTACACACAGAGATGTGTCCACAGAGCATCAAGTGCGTTTATGAGCATTCACAGCGTATCTGGGAGTCACCTTGCGTCAGAGGTTCTGCTTTTGCAGACATGAAGTGGTTATAATCAGGTTTCCAACTGAGAGCATAATAACTGTGCTTTGGTGGAGTTGTAGCTTTGGGAAAGGGTGTTTAATTTGACAGAGGTATTGACAGGGATGGCAGGGGAATCCTTTACATTGGAAAAACAGGTTCTCTTACCCTGTTCTGTTGATTTCTCCTTGCAAACCAAACACACTCGGTTGTTTGTTGCTTTCTACATCATGCCCTGTTTGAACAGTTACTGAAGTGGATGAATAAATCATCTGACTGTTGAAAATGCATGCATAGACCTAATGCTCTAGTAAAAGGTTTTGTGTGTGTTTTGACTGTTAATGTCCAGAACAGCAAATATATCTAGCAAAAGGAAAATACAGCTCAGTTGCTATTTAGGGAAGGAAGCCCCATTATATTTCCAGTACACATTTTGTCAGAAGACTAAGCAGGATGCTCAGCCTTGTGGTTGTACCTGCTGGGAGCCAGGACAGCCAGAGGCCATTTTTTTGGCTGGGGCATAGACTTTGCACAGCATTTGTCAATTTGAGTCTGTAAGCCCCATCTCTACAGCTCCCCTTTTTCATCTGTAGATCTCGAAAGCATCTATAGATCGTCCTGGTGAGCCAGGATGGAGGCAAGAAAAAAGAACACGATCAGAGCCTTGCCCGGGTCACCAAACCAAAGCCTGATCCCGGGCAGGACCCACTGAGCTGAATCAGCTTTTACAAACACTGCAGTCCCCATTTCTGCTGGGATGGATTTGTGTAGTCCAGAGGCAGCTTTTCCTTCCTAAACTGTCGCACTGGCTTAACAGGAATGGTGATAACAATGGCTGAGATCACTGATGTGTCACAGAGATAAATGCCTTTCAGTTGTTGGAGGAGGATGGACAGACTCCAATGGCCCTGCCAGCCAGGGCAGGATGCTGAACTGGCTTTGCTGTAGGTCAGTTTCTCTCTCAGACTTGTACAATGACCTATGGTGACTCTTTTATGTCTGCCTTCCAAATTTGGAAGGCAGCTAAATCTGTCCAATTAATACCTCAAGATTTGATATTCATCATATTGCTTTCTGTGGAAAAAGCCTAACTGTTCTGAAAAAGCAGTTCATTGGAGCCTTAAAGAAGAACTCCAGAAAAGTAACTGGTGTTTCCAGCCCTTACTAGAATTGGTGTCATATAAGGGTAAGTTGGCAAATGATTTTAACAGCACTTACTCAAGCAAATGCTGCATCAGTGGAACAGCTTGCAAAGAGCATGGGTCTGTTCCCTCTTAACCTCCTCATAGGCACGCCCCTCTCCCTCTGAAGATTCAGAGCAGATCTCAGAGGACTGCACTGGCAGTCTTGGAGGGGAAAACCATTTTCCATTTTGAAAACACACCCCACAACCAGCAACAAATAAACACAGCTCCTGTCTGTCAGTGCTGCCAAAGCAACACACCCAGTACAGCACTGTTCCTCCCCTTGCATCACCGACAAAGCTGCCAGCTGAATTGCGCCTGTATCCTTGGTGTCTTGGCGTGGTACCAAGCAGGAAGCACACAGATAAGCTTTCAGGATCCCAGCAGCTTTTTTAGGGCTGTTAGGCTCAAAAAAGAGCCAATACCTTGCCGTTGGCTAGTAAAAAGAGCACATTTCACTCAGAGAACCTGGCCTTTCTGAGAACAAAGCTTCATATGTGCCAGGAGATTGCTTCAGAACAAGGTCTGATATATCACATTTTTTAGCCTTGCTTGTAACATAATCCATAGCTAAACAGGAGAGTGAAGAGGAAGTGCCATCCCAGAGAGGATGTACCCAGCCATCAGCACAGCCCAGTCTGTGCTGTGCTGCATCCTCCCAGCACCTCTTGGATATGGGAGTCCCCAGGCTGGCAAGGCTATAAGCTGCACACAAATAGGTGGGCACCTGTGCCCCATGCCACCCCAGGTAGTGCTGGTCTTCCTTCCCTTTGCCATCCTCAAAAGAAATCAGCTTGCTCATCACAAGGAAGTTCCAAATGTATCTGCACAGCCTGGGCAGTACTGGGTGGGACTCAACACCATGAGCTCATCATTCTTGCCTTTTTTTTAAAGTGTATCCTATAAAAAGGCACATAAAATTATTCATAATTTGGGTGGTTAGACCCCTTTTTTTCACCATTCACCGTTTAGAAAAAAAAAAATAAAGACAGAAGAAGGGAATTTCAGGACATTTTCAGGTGTGTGTTTTTCCTGAATGAATGAAAGGAAGTTGGAATGATTGATTGATTGATTAATTTATTTTCTGCAACACAGAGAATTAATTGTTGAAAGCAGCTGTTTTTTAAATGAGAGTTAAAAAAAAAAAAAAAAAAAAAAAAAAAAAAAAAAAAAAAAGCTCTAAAAGGGACCGGTTCTTGTAAAACATAAACATTTGCCCGTTTTTAGGTAAAACCCGTAAAAAGTTTGCTTTCATGAAAAGCAAGGGACACCTCGAGAAGCAGCGAATAGAGAAGCACAGTAGCAATAACATTCATATCATTTGGAAGCAAATGTTGTGCTTATGGGAAGTATGCAACAAAAATAAAAAAGCGAGCATGAAAGGCACTCTGAGTGTTAAATATTCATTAGTATTCCCCGTGCTGCCTGTTCTAAATATAAGATAGGTTTCAGCGCAACCCCGGTATGTGACTGGGATGTTTTCCCCTCCCTTGTACGATGCTGTAGCCACTCGGATGGCGGGGTGTCGCCATGGCAACACGGCGATGCTACCTTTTGTTCGATGAATGAAATGACCAGTTGCCGGGTCGGCCAGGGGCACACACGCAGGGACAGCTGGGCTGCCACAGCATCTATTGTCCCGCTCACCTACAGGTCTGGGGGTGGAAGGCAGGAGGAGGTGGCAGCTTTTTGCATCACAGAGCAACGGGGACTGGTTCTAAATCCAAATTCCCTCTGTCTTGCAGGAGCAGTACAGGCAGCACAACTTGTCTCTATGTTGGCATCCCCACCCCACAGGTTAGGAAGGGTTTAATTTACAGAAGTTTTATCTCATCTCGTGTACACCCACAAAGGGTGAACAAGAGGAAAGCTGAGGGTTCAATTGCATACCATTGGGTTTGGCTGTTTTCAGGACTCTCAATCAATAGCCTGACAGTGAACATAAGGCTTTTTTGGCCCTTTTTTCCTACTGGCTACAGAGGGCAAGATTCAGCTGCAGAGTAAAGCACTTAAAATCAGCTATTTACATCTACTTGGCTTAATATCAGGAGACATCTCTGCTCTCATTCTGGTCAGTGGAGGTCTGTCAACATAGTCAGCAGAGTCTAGAAAAAGATTCATCTCCAAGGCTGAATACAGGTAGGATGTACCAGGTTCTAGGTAAACATCTACCTTGGTCTGCTGTCTAGAGTTCAGCAGACATTTAGATTATGACAATATATGAGGGGGTTTCGAGGTATCTCACTCCCATGACTACTTAAGAAGCTAAGCGTGATTATATTCCCATCTTCTAGGATGTGGTGGGTTGAATCCAGGACAGGGTGAACCTCTGCAACACCTGTGCAAACCAGACAAGTTGATCCCTTCTTCTGCAGATGGAGAACCTGAGATATGCTGGGTGTAGCTGCCCAGGATCTGAGTCAAATGCTGCTCCCCTCCCCAGAAAGAGAATGAGATTGCAAGTGTTCACATGCTCCTTTAGCTTCTGCAGTGCCTTTGATCTGAAAATCAGAGGAGCTGAGGCTGCAGAACAAGTCTGTGGTAATTTGAGCATTGCCATGAGTTGCAGGAGAGGAACGAAGTGTCAGACCACGGCACACACTCCTGCAGCGCTGCTCTCCTGGCTACAGCAACTAAAGCTCTCACTTTAACATGAGGATAAACTTCTCTGGCTCCCACAGATGAAAAATTACTGCTCTGAATGTGAAGGGGGGTTGCAAACAGGCTGGAGTACGCCAAGAATGGCCATCCTGTTCCTGTAGCACAAGGAGGACAGGTTGGTGGCTGCCTAGGCTAAAACAGAGTATCTGCCTAGATGGTAGTAGAGCCCAAGTTCTGCCTCGTGCCTGGAACTCGAGAGGAGGATGACGTGATGCACAGTACCCATCCATCCACTGTTGCTCCAGCTCTTAACTGGAAATTGCCAAACTCTCCAAGGAGCCAAGACAAAATGTGCAAAAGGCAGAGCCACTTGGGTCCCCCGGCCCCACTGGTGAAGGTGGATGGGAACAGACCTTGCTGTCACACACCTGTGAACTGTGGCTCATGGTAATGCCATGCAGGAGCTGATAACTCACCCAGAGCATCCTTTGGGATGCAGCAGGGGGTCACAGCCTGCACTCCACGGACAGGCAGACTCACTGCTGGCTCACAGCCACGGCCACGGGTGCTGCTCAAACAGCACCATACTCTTTCCTATTCCTGCTCATCCTGCTGATCTGGGCTCTGCTCTGACTCATGCAGTATCAGCACAATTCCCAATCCATTCAGATCAGAGAGGCTTTGAGTGCTGCTGAACCAGAAAGGCACCAGCTTGCTTTTCTGGTCCCAGACTGAATTACTCTTCTGGGCTTTAGGAGAAATACCTTTTTTTTTTTTTTTTTTTTTTTTTTTTTTTTGCTTGTAAACAAAGATAAGACAGGAATCCTCATGAGGCACTGTGGTTTAGCCTAGCACAAATCAGAACTGACAGAACTGAGTTTTAGGAGAACTGGGTGTTCATATGCTACCATGGGTACATCATTCACATTATCATATTGTATTAAAGCTTGATCACCCGGCCTGAGATCTCCAGAATACCCAGATACCCCTCTCTCTTTATGATCTTCTTGACATTTTGGAGACTCCAATTCTCCTGATGATTTGGATGCTTCACATATGCACATGCTGGTAAATTTCTCATCAGAGTCTGACACTACGTTGTACAGCAGAAAAATCACAATGGCCTTGTTTTACAGGAGCCTGGAATTCCTGCTGCCATCTATTCTAAGTCTTACTAAAGTCTGTTTAATACCAATAGCAAAACATATTTGTATACATCCAGCAAGAAGTGGATGAGCCTGCCAGCACTGTACCATGTCTCTAGCTCTGGAAAACTTATCTCTGCTTTCAGTGTGATATGATCAGATTTGCTCACATTTGATAAGGACCTGAATTTGGCTGAGAACAGTTAATTATCTTTGACATGAATATTAATTACTGTAGGGGGCACCTCCCCTCCCTGTTTTTACACCATAAAGAATAACAAGAAAAATGGCCTAAATCTGCAAGATCTACAGGGCCAAAAGGATTGGGAGAGATAGAGAGGAAGAGGGATGCGTGGGCTTGAACACCCTTATCTGTGTCACTGTTTGGAGCACTTTTGCTGGGGCTTGCAGGGCAGGAGTTGTGCCTGTCTCTGCTTTGCACCCTGGGATGCCATGAAGCACCATGACACCACCATGAACAGATTCCTTTGCATCTTCTCTCCCTTTGGTGTAGCCTCCAGGAGCCCAGGCTGAGCATGAAGGATACATGTGGGCAGGGACAGTCCCTGGCCTGAGCAGCCAAAGCATGAAACCAGAGAAATAGCAGAGGTTTATGTAGAGGTGAGGAACCACAGAGGAGAAGAGGACAGGATTCTCTTTGGCATGGTACATTTGGGGTGAATCACTTTGGGAAAGGACCTGTCTCTCTTGTTGGTCTTGCAGAAGCCTCAGTGGCTGGTTTGGATCAGGAAACAGAGTTTTAGATGGTGAAAGCTAAATGAATCTCCATCATCCAGGGAATGATGGCAATGCCAGGAGTTTAACCAGATCTAACTGAGTGCCTGAATCAGATGGTGACTCTCCCTGAGGATGTAGCTTTGGGGCCTAAAAGAAGAGCTGATGTTAAAGGGTATTAGAAATTTCCACCTGCAGTATGCTCCAACCAGCTTGACAGTGATTTTCTAACACCAAAAATCAAGTTCTGGTGGTGTAACAGGGTATTTAATTTCATTTTTGGACAGCAACTGGGTACTGGTATGTGTAAGGTTATCCCCTGAGCTGGGGAAGGGGAGTCTTTTGTGTCTGTTTTAGGAAGTGGGGTAGCTCTGGGGGTAGCCAGCCTTTGGAGCAGTGATGGGCAGCTGGTGCTCATTTGATGGTGTTTCAAAGGGGTTTTACTTTGGACTGATCTGGTCCAGTCCTGGGGATTGAACACTGGTGTATTTGTAGGTCAAAAGCCAATTTTTCAGTCAGGTTTTTCTCTGAAAGAGATTCAGTCCCAGCATCACTCCATGATGGAAAATAAAATGCGGGAAGTGGGAGCAATTAGGGAATTTTTCACAAAGGCACGCTCTGATCTGAATTAGAATGCTAATAGAAATGCATTCAAGGAGTATCTTTTGCTGACCAACTTTGCAGGACCATATTCCTTTTGTTTAGCCCTCTTTTCTTTCTTTCTTTCTTTCTCTCCCCGAGTTCCCGGCTGACAATTGACAGGAACTCCCTTTCAGCGTGGGTTTGGTCACTCACTGACAGCAAACGCGCCTAGCAGAAAATGCTCCAACTGCTGGCGTTTCACGAGCGGGGAAAGCCTCCTGGGCTGAAGCTCGGAATCAGGATTACACCCTTTTGAGTCAGTCCCAGGGAATCCACAGTCTCTCACGGTGACGAAGTTTTCTCGGTGCTTCCCTGGCTAGCGCAGAGAGCGGAGGAGCATCAGCCCCGCACGGGGACGTTCCCAGATTAAACCCAGCGGCACAATAGGCAGGGCGAAGTCCCGCGCCTTCCCATCGCTGCCGCCGACCGGGTCCCCGCGGCTGGGCTGGGATCGCCTGTCCTGTGCTGAATGCATTACGTAAGGCAGGGATCGTTTGTCAGCCGCGATGGTACAAACATAGCTGCGGGCAGATTATGCACAGAGAGGGAGAGAGGAGGGAGAGGGAGGAAGGTCTCTCCAGGAGCGGTGCTCCACGCGACTGAGGATTGCAAGTTGGCAGGTTGGCAGCTGGCTGAGCTCCTGTGAAAGGTGTCGCTGGCGGTCCCTGACATGCTCTTGTTCGTGTGGGATGCTTGAGAGAGGAACGAGATACTAAGTTGGGGACGAGGATTGGCATGAGGATTGGACCAAAATGGAAGGGCTTCTGTCTCCGATGAGAACGAAGGTAGGAAAAGATGTTAATGTCTTTTGAAGCTGAATTTACCCGAGGAGGGGAAGGGGAGTTGCAGGGCTAGCTCTGTGAATAGGGGGCTTGCCGGGCTTTTGTCTCTTTTCTCTCTCTTTTTTTTTTTTTCTTTCTTCTCTTTCAAAACTATGCTCATGAATGTAACTCGGCAGAGGAGCGACAGCAGTCACCTCCAAGAGGAGAGTAACACATCACTCTTCCTTGACAGAGATGACCTTTGTAAATGAGTTTCCCTTTTGGAGTAGACAGCCATATTTTTGTTTGAATTTCCAGTTGGAGGCTCTCATTGTGTCTGTGTGTCTGTGCGTGCTCCCAGGGGAGCTGGTTGGGGAAAGCGTACCTGCAGCACAGGGAGGCGATACTGCTGGTGGGCTACCCCAGTACGGTGTTTTCAGCAACAAGGGATGCATGGACAAGAAAAGTGGGTGATTTTGTGCCCAAACACCCTGCCAGAGTGGGAGACCTCTTGGTTTAGACCCAGACTAGAAAGCTGTAAAAGAGAGTGAATGTGCAAAGCTAAGGAATTGCTGCACTTGTCTGCTGCCTTCTCACACTCCGAACTCTCTTTAAAGGTTTGACGTTAATCCTCATTATTAGGAAACTTGAATTTCACCAGGGAAAAGCCAGAGACAGACACAGTGATGGTTTAGTTTGTAAAATTTCCTTCCATTCTATTATTTCTGTGTGGCCCTGGGGGATAGACTGAATCCTGATTGTATTTTATTTAGTTACTGCCTCCATCCCATGTGGTAACTGCCTTGGGTAAATCCTTCTGCTTTCAGTCCATTAGCGCATGCAATCCACCCCTCTTGTATTGTATCTCAAGATGGAAAGAACTGGGATTCAAAGACAATTCTTGCTGGCAACAAGGTGTCTTTCATAGGTCTTAAAGGCAAACAGTTTTGAAGGTGAAATCTGACCAGGGTTGTTTGATAAAAATGCCAGGCTTGAAAAATTCTAAGAAATTGTCTGGTCCAGCCACTGTGCTGAGGCAGATCAGCTAGTCTGGTCTCCTCAATTACATCCCTGCCATCCACTACCTTAAATTAAAGGCTCTTCAATGATTGAAACTATTTTCAATATTAAAAGCAAGAAAAGTGATTTAAATGAAAATAATTTGCCAGCAAATGGCTTCACTGCAATTCTCCAGGGGAGTAATTTTTTTCCACTTTAATTCAGTCCTTTTTTGTCTTGCCCAGTAAGTTGGGAATTTGAAAAAGGACCTGCCAACTTCATATAGCTCTCCATTACCAAGAACAATGCTATGGGCAGTTTATAGAATGAAAGATTTATAAGGGATTATAGACCCAGCCATTCATATCTCTCATTACTGAGGAATACGTACACTAATGTTAGGGGGTTTTTAAGGCACTTCTCAGTATTTTTTTTTTTTTTTTAATCAGATAATGAAAAAAAAAATTCCTAACAGATGCCCAACAGATCTCATTTCCATTATTAGAAAACATAACTTTCATCACTTTAGCTGATGTTTCCATTCTGCTCCTTTAACCAGGCTTGAAACGACTGCTGGAGGCAGTGTCTCCCAGGGCTGGTGTGCTACCAGGCTGACGTGTGGATTACAGTCAGGCGTGTGTACTATCAGCACCTGCAGCATGTGTGCAGCTATAAAAATGACAGAGTAGAGTAAGGGAAGTGATCCAGGACTGGCCATTCTGTTTGTTCATCTGATCTGCTTGGTAGCTGCGGCCGGGACGTAAATCCTTATAACCCCATTCATAAAGTGTAATCTCAATTACCACTATCAGGTTATTTATTGATCCTGTAGATGGAACTACTTGGGAATATAGACATGATCCTTTGGATCACAGTCTGCTCTAACATCAGAGAAAGGGAGAGATTCTGACTTCCTTTGTGTACGGGAAAAGCTTCTCAAGCCAAAGCAATGGGATTTTAAGTCATCTAATGCAATGATGTAAAACGGGATTCTCTTGAAGATCCAGATCCTGACGTCCGTGTTACGTTGCTGTTAATCTGGAGTGGTTCCATGGCAGCTGAAGGAGATATTCAAATAGGCTCTGTGAAATAAAGGTCAGCATTTAGCCCTTACATCTTTACCTTTCAGAGAAACAACAATGCATAGATCACTTGAATAGACTTGAGAAGTAATCTCATTTCCAAGATGCTTCGTGGCTGGCAGTGTCTCCCTGCTCCCTGCCAGAAAATCAAGTGTAAAATCTATTAACTCTCCAAATACAACCTTAATATGTGATGGCTACAAAAGAAAAAACCTGGACAACAATGAGGTTGCTGATATGCTGAGACCCCTGCCTGTCACACTCTCTAATATTGCCTTGTTTTTTCCCCCTCTCTTCCCCCGTCTGTCTGATCCCATCTGTTGTCACTTCTTTTACACTCAGGCTGTGACTGTTGGAGGCTAGTTAGAAGTTATTTTGTCCTTTGGTTTGTACATTGACATGAGGGACAGTGGGTTAATGGTCATTTCTGGCAGTGCTGCCTGGAGTGAGCCTGGAACATCTGGGAGCTCCAAGACTTTAATCTGTGTAAAAACATCTCCTATGTTACAGTGAAATCCAAATAAAAGCTCTGTTTTATCTTTAGTGTCCCAAGCAGCTCTATTCAGTCTGCTCAAATCTAGACAAAAAATTAAAACCAAACAATTTTCTTTGTTTCCACGGGTAAGTAGGAGGAAGGGCTAACTCTGCAGATGCTTCTCACAGTCTGTCACCAGTAGGTGAAGACATCATATATCTGCCTCTCATAATCCAAACACACAAGGGTCTCTGAAATTCAGATGAGGTCTAAATCCCTGCAGGTGGGCTTGGGTGAATCTCCTGACAGCAACTGAAAATATGATTGCTGTCAGGTTTTTGATCCCTGTTGTTCACAGAGGTTCTCACTCCACATTAGAGCTGACAGAGGGCCAGGTGAGCACATCTTGACTTCAAAAGCCCAATTTAGGGTGCTGGAGCTGAGACACTGGACACCGCATGCAGGACAGAGACATGGGCACATACCTCTTTAATGAGCTCCATGGCAGGGTTTGCCAGCAGAGGGCTGGGAATATACCCTAACCAGGAGCATATTTCATATGGGACTTGTTTCCCATTCCACAGAGTAATAAACCATTTGGTTACCGGGCCGTGCTGGGTGATCATAGAGTGGAGATAGAAGCTGTTCAAAATATTTAGTAAATTGAGTATCAAACCTCCACTGCAGCAAGCTATGGGTGATTAACACACTTCTGCTTTTGTATAACTAGGGTGCACAAATGCAGGATTTCAAGAGAAAGGGTAGGAATATATGGTAAAACAGGCTGGTATATCAAAATTGAAGCAGATAAGTAGAACGCGTTGAAGGGGAAATTCACTGCATTTTTTGTGTTGATTAAATTTCACATGATTACAAGTAATGGTGGGTTGTAAATATTTGGTAGATTAATGAAGATACTTATAAATATTAGCAGAATCAGTTAAATTTTGTAGCCTAGTACGTCTGAGCCCCCTTTTCAAGAGCAAATGAATATATACAATAGCAATGTCCCCATGCCACCTTAAGAGACTGTGAAGTCGATTGAGTACCACGAAGTGAAAAGAATGAAGAAATGCATAAATATTGCACTCCTTTTGTTAGCCTCCATTTTAATTTGTTTTATAATCCTCAACACATGCACAATTTGCCTTAACCCTCAGTGCATCGCCTTCAGCAAATTACGCTGGCATAAGAATTTCAGTAATTTCAGTTTCTCTACTGCTGACACTTGCCAGTGCATGCTACTGAATTTGCAATGAGCACCTGGCTCGAACCACGCAGAACTGGCTACTGCTCTCTTTTCCTTTCAGAAGCCTGTGTTTGGCGCTTTTTTGTTTATCAAAGCACTGCTTCTCTTTCAGAGCAGCTGAAAGAACTTTTTTCGATGAACTTTTCGTCTGTTCAGAAACACACAGAGGGTAAATGGAGATTAATTGCCGTCAAATTTACTAAGGTTTGCATCCAAAGATAATGAATTTTGAGTGTTCCTGTGTACAGCGAATTCAGCAAGGGAACTCAGTAAATAATGTGTGTAGTATTTAGATAGTGCTGTTTAAACGTTAATGGGGCTGTTCTCTCTTATTGAATTTTATTAACTTTATCTGTTTATTGTAGATTTTGGGGATTAGTGAACTCCCACGGTGTTACTGTTTGTTTGTTAAACCCTGTTGGCTCTGCTTTCAAAGCCACTTAGTTTTTGACCACTAGATCTCTCACAAAGAATGGTTAAATTGTCCTTGTGCCTTACTTAGGGAAGTTCACAGTGGCAGAGAAACTTTGGGAGGTACCATATCCCCTTGGAGTCCTAAATAGCAGAAGTCTGTGGCAGCTGGCTTTTGAAATCACCATGAGAGGAAATCAGGAGGGAAATCTACCCCAGAGAAAGGGAAGTCTGGAATCTGGGTTACCCCTATGGATGGGATTGCTGTAATCTTTCACCCTCTTGGATGGTAACTGAAAAGCAGTTTACGTAATCAGATTTTTTTTGTCATAGCGTGCGACTGCACCTAGAAAAACATTTGAACAGATTCTTAACTTTAATCTCACAAGCTGTCCTGCAGAAGTTCAAGTAAGGATCCTGAACTGTATGACAGCTACATATCTTAAAATCACCTTACTGCACTCTTGCTCGAGCCAGGAGGCAGAGTGAAGTCCTTTGCCTATGTTGTGAAACCATTCCTGGTGTTTTTAAGACCAGGGGCAAAAGTTGCTCCCATTCCTCCAACAGCATGCACATTCCTCCTGTGGAGTTCCAGATCTCTGTTTTGATACAACTGTGTATTTCAATCCCATTTTGAACATCCCATCAAGATAGAAAATGCTGGTGCTAATGACACTTAGAAACCGGTATTTCCAAAGCCATTTATTTTGGGGGATTCAGACCTCCCAGGTGGAGTAACCTCTCCTGGGCAGTGAGCACCCAAACCTTTCAGCTTCCTGAGAAGCAGAGAACCACCCACGAGATGACACAGACACATGAAGCCCGTAGCATGGACTGGGAAGTGCCAGGGCTTCCTTGGCAGCCCTTCCACAGAGCCCCTGCACAGGCTGTCAAGCAGCTGAAGGGGTACTTCCTTCCCTGCCTTATTATCAGTTTGACACAGAGGTTAATGAGGCCATATGTAATTCTCTGAGCTTGGAGATGGTTAAAAAGAAAGGCAATTCAAGAAATAATGAAGTCCTATGTCTGCTACTGTTAATCATAATTTTATAAATACCTGGGAGAGAGGATGTAGGGGCATAACTCAGAGCAGAATTTGGCTTTGGAATAACTCTACCATAACATTATGCCTCTGGAAAAGTAGAGCCCTTTCTGTTCCGTAACATTTCCTAAACCCATTCAGATTTAAAGACAATATATCACTGAACATAAAACCGAAAGGTTATTTTTCCTCCCCGGCTGTGCTTTGCAGCAGAGCAGTGAGCTCCATGCCTGACTGGGCTCTGCACTTGTGCACAGTTGCAGCTGGGGTGGGTTATTTACTGTACAGGGGAAAGCATCCTTGTGTGTCCTGGGCAGGAGCTGGGCACTGCACTGGTAATGAGAATTGCACTGGGAGGTCAAAGTCCAGCACAGGGACTTGTGTGCTTAGTGCTGGCCAAAAATATCATGAGAAGACAAACCCTGTCCCCACATCTTCCCTACTGAAGGCTGGAAGGAAATGGGGGCATTTTGCCTCTGTTTTTTAAGGAGGAAGGATTGCAGTGCAGATTCTGGTATCTCACCCATGATCCAATGGCCAAGTGGTACTGTCCATTCTCAGCATCCTCTGGAACACAACCGAGTCTGGCCTACACCCTATCCCAGCACGAGGCACCCGTGGGTGTACACCAAGTTGAGTGGGCTCAGCTCTTGCTGACCAATCCCATGATGACTATCAGATTTTGAGATGGACAAGGGTGATCACAGCGCTGGGATTGCTTTGTGTTTAACAGACAATAATCCCCCTTCTGCCATCACCAGCTGAGCATCAGGACTACATCTCTGGGAAGTGCAGTTAACCTTGGTGCCGCGCTGTGTTGGGGTTTGGAATGATCACAGCATACCTTGGTGTCCAAAGTTCTCATACAGTGTATCAAATGCCATTGGGTCCTTTCAGGAGATGGAAATAGGAACTGCTCCCAAGTGCCCTGCTCACCTCCCATTATCCAGACACCATGTCCCAGCTGAAGCCATCCTTCACCCTGGCCTCAATTCTCCACGTTTTGCCCAACCTGTGCAAACACAGGCTGCAGCAGAGGTGCCCAGGAGCATCTCATGGTCCCCCCAAACCTTTCTGTGGCTGAGGTTGCCTGAAAGTGGCCAAGTCCCTTGGCTTCCATGGGACCTCACAGAAAAGCACACTGGGGGGCTATGTTAAGACCACAGGGGTACCAAAATGAAATTATCATACCAATCATAACAATAACAACATATTAATAATGAATAATAATATTTAAAATGCAGTGGGACAAGGAATGTAATGGAGGGATCAAAGAAAATTGACGATGACAGCATTAAGAGCATAAAACTTGCTAGCTCAGTGTGTGGATTACAGGCTTTCTTAGGAAGAGCAGAGAAAATACACTAGTGAGCACCCAACTTCCTAGTCATTTAATTAAGCATTTTGCTTAATGGGCAGCTGTTGGTGAGGTAATTGGCCACTCTTTTCAAAAGCAGAAGTCACAGAGCAGGCCACTCTTTAGCTGGGAATCACAGGTCGTATCCCCTGGGAGAGATCTCAAAGTCTTAACTGTTGTAAATATGAGAAAGCTGAAAAATTAGAAAGTTATGAGTAATATGATTATGAAACAAAAATGTTGTCTGTCCAAAAGTGCCAACATGGTAGTTATCTATGGAGGAAAACAGCTCTCCTGCATGTCTGTCTGATATATTAGGTCATTCTGAAGGCAGTTGTTGGTAGGGACTGTGTGTGTTGTGTTTGGGACTATATGGAATGCTGTAAAGCACTGCACAATGCATAATTCACTTACAAAACTTCTGATCCATGACCAGTGGATACCAGTATAGTTCTAAGCACCTCAGCATACACTTCAGTAATGATCAGATATTTCCTATAATGTTTTACTGGATTTCAATGAATGTAAAATGTGTACAGCTGGGCATGTGGGATTTATTCCTGAGAACACACACCTAACATACTTTAGCTTCCCTTGCATTCCTCCTATCTACATTGCAATATAAACCCCACCAGATCTATGAGACCAAAATTCTGACCCCATTTGGTATTCAACCAGCAAGACAAAAAGCCCAGACCCTTAAAGTTGTTCCAGTTCTGAGAAGACCTGAGGACAAATACAGGTGTCTTTTTGATGTAATTTATAAACATACTACAGTGTCAACAAACATACAAAGTCCTGTTTGCCTGACCACAGCAGATATCAAACAAATGACAGAGCAGTTTTCCTGCTCAGGTTGGCTTCTTTCATGCAACATCCATCCACACCTGTGTTTTTCCTAATGTCTTGGTCCTTGGCTTGTTTAGCCTATGAGGGATGGTTTTTCCCCTCCCTAATACAGTCACAGGGTACCATAACACATGGAAGACCAGCTAAGGGAGTCAATCCCTTCTTCTCCTCAAGCTCCAAGTCCCTGTTTTGGTTTTGGGGTTTTTCTGGGGGGAAAAGCCCTCCTTCCTTTTGTGCAGGAGCTCAGCTGTTGTGGTGGTGCTGTATTGCAGTTTCCCTGCACCCAACATCTCGCCATGCTCAGAACACAAAAGTCTCCCCAAATGCAGCTGTCCCCAGGCAGAGCAATTTACTTGGGTCACACAGGCTGAACACTGCTGTTGAAGGCTGATTTAATAGTAAATGCAGTATAAATATCATCAATAAAAACGCACCACTCCCTGTTTTAACAAAATCTTGCTCATGGGTTTCCCATGCAACAAACACCAGAGGAACAAGGTGGCTCTCATGACATGTCATGGGGTCCCCTGGGCCATAGCACTGATGAGGCACAACCCAAAGGAGCAGCTAAAGACATTCCAGTCTCTCTGAAAACATGCAGATATCATCACTCTTCCGCTTATCCAGGGCCTGGTAGCACAACATTTGCAAAGCTTGACTCTGGTGAAGGAACATTAAAGATAGAAGCAATCTCCTAGGTAGACAGCACTCAAACCACATGAGGCTTTGAAGACAGGAGGTCAAAAACAATATATCAAGTCAGTTATCAGCCAGTCCTGTCTTCCCTTCCTCCCTTCCCTCTGGCTCAGAGCTGCAGGAGCTCAGGCCCTTTGATGTAAACCTGTCAGACACTTTGGTCTCTTCCCTGCTCTACCCTGTCCTATTCTTCCACATACACATTTGTGTGAGATTTTAATTATAGGCATGATCATATTGGTAAGAAAACCCTTCCTTAATTACACGCTCAATTAATTCTAGTAGCTTAGGAGTCGAAATATGAAGTTAGGTGAAATAATTTCTGCTTCTTCTAAAGCTGAATCTCCCTATGGCCAGGTTCAGAATAATACTGTGGAAGTTCATTTTCCTTCAGAAAAATGGATTTTATCTAGAACAGATTAAATTATTTTGGGTGGAAGGAATTAGAGTATTATCTGGTGCCACTGAAACTCTTTTCCAGAAAGACTAATTGCTTACAGGACTAATCTTTTCAGCAAATATTCCGTGACCAGGCACAAGAATTATGTGGCACAAATAAGGCAATATTTAGCTTCATTATGGCTGGCACACACCCTCCCTTTATGTACTGTGGTCCTTACAGAGAGAACAGTTGAGATGGGAGATTAAATGTGTCTTCATAACATCAAATGCCTCTCCATGGCACCAGTGCCTCAGTGCTTATCCTCACACCCTTGCTGGTATTTGGGTAGCACATGTACAGGTAGAGATGGGACCTGGGTAGGGATGCCTGAGAAACATCCAGGCTGAAGACAGCTCATCTGAGCTTTAAGCCAGGATCTATCCTTATCTCTATTAGATTGGCAACTGCAAATGTGTCAGGTAGGAAGCCCGTGTTGCATCCCCAGGATCCCTGCTGACATCCAGAGCAGTGTGGAAAAAAAGGGGCAAAGATGAGGTGAAGGATTTGTGTCCATGACCTGGAACCCCCCTTCAGCCCAGACAGACCCTGTGTCCCAGCTGGATGTGGGTGATAAAATACACATGTAAAGCTGCTTTGTAGAGAGGGAACACCATCAAGATGCAAAGTAGGGAAATGCTGGAGCAAGGGACATCCCTGCAGCCTTGTCTCATCTAATTATGAAGTCCCTACACTGGTTTTTCACAGGTTTCTTCTTGTCTCCTGCATAAGATGGACAGTGCTGATAATGAGCAGCTATTCCTTATTTTGCATTCTCCTCGTTTCTTACCAAATAACCCTAGGTCTTATTTACTGAATACTGCCCTGAACACAGAATTATTCATTTTCTTGTGTATTTTTTCTGAAGCACTAATTGCAACAGTATCAAAGTTCATAAAAACTTGTAATCAGACTCTGGATTTGTTTCCATTTAACTGAGGCAGAACTGAGCCATGAAGGAATTGTTAAAGGTCTCTTTTTATTTTGGGCCATTTCTGGCTTTTCTGTATCCTTAACATCATACAGCATTTTCTGTGTTCACTGTGCTCCTCACCACTTCATTCTGGTAGAACCCAGGCTTTCTGCAAGTCATGTGCCAGGGGTGTCACTCACAAACTCAAAAATAAAACTTAGATGTCAGGGATCACTAGTAAAAGTTCGGGATATATGAGTCACTCATCACCAAACATCTTCAACCAAAGACTGCTTCATCTTCTGCAGTGCTCCTCAGTCTCATTCCCTGTGCACCTTCTGCCTGGCACAAATGCCAAGGAGCCCTTTAGAAAGCAGACACCTTCCCTGATTCATCCTTAAGGCAGCTCCACTCTACATAAGGAAGAAGGAAACCATGGGTGCAGAGGTCGGGGTGAAGGGAGCATATGATCCTGCAATTAAAAATTGCATCATAAAAACATCCACTCATGCCTGGCATTTTCTAACTTTTCATCTTGATATTCACCCAGTGCAGTTTCCATGTGTATAACACTGACAAGCATATGACTACTGTCATCTGGCTGTTTTTTACTGAACCCAATGTTATTCATTCCCTCTAAGAATTCCAGATAAACTGACTGCAGTTAATCATTCCTTCTTGCACCTTTTCGGAGTAACCCAGGCTGACAAAGCAGACAACTGTGGGACTAGATGTGAGCTGAACGGACTGTATGAAAATGCCAGGCAGCTTCTGAATGCATGAATGAAAATATGGCACTGGGGAAAACCATGTTCTGAGGGTGGGGAGGAATTTGTGTCCTCCCATTTGCATCTCTCTATATGCCATCTTTGCCCTGAATAAACGTTTTCGTCCACATGAAAGCTGCATCTGATTTTTTTCCCTCATTTGACAGGGCAGTAAAGAAAGCTTTATAAAATGGGTGTGACTTTTATGATGTGAGCAACTCATTTTTAGAAATATGTGACTGCATATGCCAGTAGTTACTCTAAATCAGTCTTGTGCATTTACTGACGATCTTTGCATTCTTGTTGAGTGTAAATTTTCTGTTTAGTAAACACCACATTATTAAAGTAGTCTGTCAGGTAGATTAAGAAAAAAAACATTAAACAAAAATATTTTTTGGCACTTCTTTAACCTCCAACCAGTTCTTTACAAGCTCTGAATATTTTGGGGTATTTGTTTGTTTATTTTTTGCTTAGGCCACAGTTTCGTCACATATGTCTGGGTTTGAGGTTTTTTTGAAGATCCTCTTAAACGGGTGATAACAGTGTTCTGGTGCCTCAGCAGGTGCAAGGGGAAGCATCAGCCAAACGTCTCAAACCTCTCCCACAGACATCACAAACCTCTTTTGCTAACTGAGCTGGGTTTTCTCCTGGATAGAGCAAGAAGAATAAGAAGGTAACTGACACTACATAGCAGAGGGTCAAAGCCTTTCCTGGCAAAACTGAAACTCAGTAGAGATGAACTGAAGTTTCCCATAGATGCAACCAGGTTCCAGGGTAGTTGGTGAGAATAACTCACATTGATATCATAGATGAACAGAAAGATGTTAAAGTTGTTGGGAAGGCCATCAAAAGATGGAAAACAACAAATATCAGTGGAGGAAAAAATACAAAAAACTCAAGAAACTGTAACATTTTTCAATCTGGACAGAAAAAGAGGAAGATTTTCTTTACCTTCTTTTTTTTTTTTTTTTTTTTTTTTCCCTGTGAAAAGTATATACACCATTAAATCAGCTTAAGTCATTAATCTTCCCTGGGAGATATCACCCATAATACAAACAGGGAGATGAAATAAGGCCACGTTGTCTATTACGTATGGTTGTAAAAAGAATTAGTGTCAGAGAAGAAAAGACCAAACCCAAAGGGAATGAAATACAGGGCAGAGAGTCAGCAATGCAAACTCGAGTTATACCACCAGCCTTGAAGGAGCTGCCCCAGTTTGTATTGAGCTGGGAATGTGGCCACTCCTTTGTCTATGTGACGCTCCAGACAGGAGAATTAAGAATTCCTTAAAATTTTCCATTGCTAGAGATCACCTGGTAAATTCAACAAACAAAACCAGAATCAAACCAAACTGGGTCTCAGAAACGAGGAGAGATTCATGCTGATTCGCAGAATGAGAAATACAGAAATATTTCCAAAAACCTAAAAAAAAAAAATGGTTAAAGACTCTCAGAGGCAAAAATTATTGCTGAGCATTTACATTAATTTGACAGAATTTATCTACTCTTCTGCTCCATAAAACCTTAGTGCAGTACTTAACCTGCAACCCCCAGCGATGTCTGGTGTGTGTTACTTCCCAGCCCCAGCGATGCTCAGAGGTGTGCTTTGGAATGCAGAATGAAGGATATGGTGGAGTCTGCAGGCTGAAGGGAAATCATTATTACACAGTAATCAATGCTGTGCATCTTGCGTGGCTTCTCAGCTCCTCTGACATCCCACCATAGCTGTCAGAGGTTGGGATTGTTTGGGTTTTTTTCTGATTTGAATAAGGTCATAGTTCATTTGTGGGCTTGTGATTTGAATCGATTTTCTTCCTTTTACGATGATGACAACACTCCTAAATTAGCCAGCAGAGCTGAAGCCTCACTATACATCATTTTAGCACCAGGGGACAAATGCACTAATGGTGGGGGTGAATGTCATTCTCTCAGAATCAGTACAGCTGAAAGTGCAGCATTTTGAATTCATTTATTCTATATATTTTGTGAGTGGCATCAAGTGCTTTCTTCCCTATAATATGTTGATAAAGAGGATAAACACAGTCCTGCCCATGCCAGACTTGCAAAGGCAAAGACTTTTACCATTCCCAGGCAGTCCTAGAGATGAACCGTCTGGACACAGCTTGGGATGGACCCTGAAGCCAAGATCCTTCTGCCAGACAGTAATGGGACTCACTGAGTCTCTAAGAGGAACACAGGGTGGAAATTTGGCTTAAAATTTACCTGCCAAAGCTTTTCCAGTTTGCTTGCTTCCAGAATGTCTTGGTCAAAACATGTCAGCCTCAGACTGTCTCCCAGTCTAAGTTAAGGTTGCAGTAGTATCACAGAGCACTCACATGATGGATTCCCCAAGGCCAGGGGCTCTGTGATCACCCAAAGGAACTCACCCACAGGCTCCCTGTACCTCAGTTCTCTGGTGGAAAGAACCTGCCATGGCAAGCTCTTGGCTTTGATTCTTTGGAGCTTGTAGGTCCTTTGGTTTGGTACTGAGGCCCTGAAGAATGTCCATGCTGTTGGACATTTAATGTCCATGCTGTTGGTTCCTCCTCAGGAGGGATGAAGACCTTGATATGCTCTTTGTCGTCAGGGCTTCACAGGGATCTAGCTGTTGAGCCTTTTTCTGGGACTAGGGGTTACAAAAACACCAAAGAGTGTGGGTAAGGCCCTGGGGTCCAGAGGGGACAGGTCAGAAGGGAAATCGAACTTTCCAGTCCAACACCATCAGTGCTGCCCCACCATCTTCTTCCAGCAAACAGAGACTTAAGAATTTTCCACTGTGGCCTCAGAACCCTCTTTGTGTTGGCTCCCTGCCCAGCTCCGCAGTCGTCCTCACGGATCCGTGCAAATACTGTTGAAATAACACACTCCCGTGGATAACACCCTATAAACTTCTGCTGCACTCTCCCACTGCACTCACTGCGGGATGAGGAATGTTAATGCCTTGAGGGCGTCCTCTTAATTGCATGGCCCCCGTCCAATGGCAGCATATGTACAAATTAGCTGTGACTGCCGGTGTGCACAGCGGTGGCGCTGCTGCTCGGGAGGATCCGCGCTGGGGTTAATGCAAATACAGGAGATGATTCCATGGAGAAGTCAGCCCTGGCTTGGTATTAATCCTCGGGCACAAGACGTAAGGGTTTTCTGGCTTGACTCTAATGTAAAAGAAACCGTGGTAATAAGAGGGTCCTCCAGCCAGCTGATTATGACAGATTAATTAATACCCAGCACAACTCCATACCTTCTGTAGAAATACAGAGTGTATTCTGTAGAAATACAGAGTGTATTCCATACCTTCTGTAGAAAGGCAGAAGAAAGTGGAAGGGTATTTTGGTGAATGAGCACATAAGTGTCAATGAGGAATGAGTGAGAAGTATTGGATTACATATGTACTATTCTTAATGTGATTGTTCCTACTCCCTCAAGGCCAAGGATACCTTTTAAATTAATTGAAAAACAATAAAGGGAACAAAGAAAAAAAACCCAATGGCTGTCTATCTGAAGTGATGCTGCTGCTGTGTTTGGAAGGCAGAGCTCTCAAATATTTAAGTGAGCTTGTGGTGTCCTCAGAGCAACCAATTTCCTTCATCAAAAATCTTATAGAGCAGCAGCCCTCACTTTACCCTAATGCCATATGAAAGTTGATGAAGTCCTAAAGATTGCCTATTCCCCTCTGAAACTGGTATTCTGAGCTGGCCAGGAGGGTTTTTTTCTGGGGTTGGGCAAGCAATGAGCACTGATACATTCACATTCATTGTCATGTGCTGACCAGACCATCTTTCAGACAAGAAAGCAAATTATTCTCCAATCTGATCGAGTTCTTGTTACTAAAGATTTGGTGGTGTCATCAGTGGCAGCCTTTTGCCTGCTGGAACAAAATTTTGGGTCAATCCTGTGCTTTATGCAGCTCAGCAGACCTTTGGTAATAGGGTTTGGAAGCAGCTGTACTCACCTGTAATAAGGCAGCTACAAACTCAAGATGTGCAGTTATTGATATGGTGACTAGCAAAATGCTCAGGAGGAAAGAAAACAAGGGAGCTGCCAGGCAACTGCATGAAAATAGAGCCAGATGAAAAGTGAGCCCCAAAAGGTAGATGCTCTGAGAAGGAAAGGGTGGGTGTGAGCTTCTGAGGATTGCTGGGTGCAGAAACGCTTGTAGATGAACCTCGTCTGACATGCCTGTTGCTCCCCTGGCCTTAGGGAAGTTACTTAAACCTATGTTTTTCTCTCCCCTGGTTTTCTAAATTGAGGTTGTAATACCTGCCCACCTACACACCTTTCAAAAGAATATTCTGAAGCTCTGTCTGTTTGTAAACTGCTCAGGAAATAGAATATGCCAAACTCTTTCAGCATACAGCAAATTTTATTTAAAAATTAGGCCTGGAAGGCTCTCAGGCTTGAGAAAAAATAGGCACCTTTGGACTGTTTGCAGTAAGAGTCTGTCCAAACTGTTCTCAATATTTCCGGCATGGGAGGTTTGACCCCCAGGTAACCATCTCCTCTCCTGGTGCTCAACTAGTCTTACCCTTAAAGAGGTTTTCCTAAAGCCCACTTCATTTATCCCTGGAGAGTAAGCCAGATTGCCCTTCTCTTGTAATTAGTCCCTGCCCTATCTTCCACCTTTCCATGACAATCTGTTTCACAACCCTTCAGGCTTCTCTTTTCTGGACCACAGAAAACTACATATTGTTACCTTTCTTTGCTGGTCATGTTTTCTAAACCATAATCATTCCCATTGCCCTTTTCCAGAAATTGTTCAATAATTTCTTAGAAGTGGGTGGGTAAATGTGCACACAATCTCCAAGACCCAGAGATGCTTGCTTGATGATCCTGAACTCATCTCTCAGAAGACATCTCTCAGATGAGATATGCCTTTAACGATAGATACATAGATAGACAGATAGATAGATATTTTTTTTTCAATATAGCATTTTGCTGTTGATTCATGTGCAGTTTAGGATTCAAAAAAACAACATTTAAAATTATATTCTACATGGTACGGAGATTTACTCAACTGATATGCTGCTGCCTTTTATTGTGTGAAACCTCTCACATTTTTTCTAATTTGACAACCTCCAATATTTTTCTCTCTGCAAGTAGCAACATGCCAATTTTTATTGGTAAAGTGTTGTAAATTTTAACAGAAAATGCTATTATTGCTACAGGTTTACTTTAGGCCTCCTATAAAAATTAATATAATATAAAATAAAAACCCTGCTGTAAAATGCTTTAAAACCCCATGAGCAAAATATTCATCTCCATTAGATTTTATAACGTTTAGAGAGACTACAACAAACCCCTATAAATTTAGGGTTGACTCTTTATCTTGTGTAAATTGCCATATCTGCTTTGACTTTACTTTAAGCCATACAATTCACAGCAAGTGAGCCTTCAATCTCCACTGTAAGCCATAAAACTGACTGAGACACTGTACACTTTGGACCAGATGTTCTTAAACCTTGCGAACCTTATGCATGCAAGGAGGGACGAGCACAAGTGGTGGGAGGAGGAGATGGCCTCTCTGCATCTCTGAAGTGTGACCTGGATGTCTCTTTTCCAGGACAAGTAATAAAACTTGGCACAGAAGTGCAGCTAAAATTTCCTCTTTTTGAAGCATGAAATGTCAGAGGTATCTTACAAGTCCTCAGCGCTTTAAGTAGTTACATGAGGTGCTGATATTTTCATGCTGCCCATCAGATCCAGGTCAAGGTGCAGCCAAAGACTAACCCCAAGTCCCACACCAAGCTCTCAGTTGCAGACCTTCCCAGTGTGCTTCCAGTGACTCACTCCATCACACCCAACAACAGCAGGAGCCAAAATTCAGTCTTTGATCCAAGCCCAAACTTCTGCTTGGCTCACAGTAACACACTGCACACTGGGACATACAGTGCTTGCTGGATAATTAAGGGAAAAGATGGACACGATTTTGTAAATCACCCATAAATTAAGCCCAATGCAATGACTTGGCAGTGGGCTAGTGCAACACTTAATTGAGGAAAATTTGGCCCTCACTGTTGTTCCATATGAAGCTATCATGTACCTTGCATATTGATTATTTACTAATCAGGAAATGTACTTTAACAAGTTTATTCCTGTGTAAACTTCTCAGGCATGCAGATGCTTAAAGCAGGCTACATTGCTACCAATTGTATTTTTAATTGCTGTGTTTAGAGAGTCTCATTGATCTAATCAGAGCTAAATAAGCCCCATGGTACTTCCCCCACTAAAGTTTACTGAGGATGTTTCTTTCATTTGCTCTAAATGGAACCTTCTGCTGTGCTGTCCCTGGTCAAACACAACGCCAGCGAGCAGAGGGGAATGCTCCATGCTTTAGTAAATTTGTTTTTCCTGCAGTTCAGAATTCCTGTCACCCAGGCAGTAGGAAAGCAGCTGGGTGACATTATCAGTAATTGCTTAATATTGTCATTGCATTTGCTTACAAGGAAAAAAAGCCACAGACTATCAATCAGCCAACAGAATATTCATAGTCTATGATAACACTAAGTGCTTTTTGAATGTCATGGCAACAGTGACACAAGCAATGTGATCTTGTACTTGATTACTTCCTGCTGCATCCTTGATAGTGTCCATAAAGCTCCATTAATTTTGGTTTGGGGTTTTTGATTGCTTTGGGTTTTGTGGGGTTTTTTTTGTGTTTCATTGGGTTTTGGTTTCTGGTTTTCTGTTTGTTTTTTTAATTTTGATTTGTGGTTGGCAAGTGTGCAAGATAGATAGTATCTTTTCCTAGAGACTCCCAGTGAGCAGGGCCTATTTTGGGGTATTTGCACTCCTCTGTAGCCTAGATGTGTCCTATACTGGACCCAGCACATTTTAGGAATTATGTCTGGATTATTGCAGCAGGTAAACTCTGAAACCAGATTTGAGGCTGACTTTTGTGAAAAAGATTTAGGATAATCTCATTAAATAATTTGTCAGAAGGGCTCTTCAGACAAGGGGAAATGATTGATTTGTCCTAAGACACAACTGCACCTGACTCATTCTCTGTCCCAGTGGCCTGTGTTTTTCATTTGCATTATCTCATTCAAGTTCGTGGATTTTAAAAGCCAGAAAACATTGTGATCCAGTATCCTTCTACATCAGAAAATTATGTAGTAATTTCTGTATCAAGTCCATAACTTCTGAAAAGCAAATGCCATATATTTTGTGAAAGAAGTACTTGGAGGTCTGCAGCTGATCAGTAAGCCACTATATTCCCCTAGTAGGTTGTTGTAAATACCAGCAAACATTCTTAACAACAACAAAATAACCAAAATGAAATGAAGAAAAAGGTGACATCCTTATTTGTAGTCTGAATTTGCTCAACCTCAACTGTTTCCCCTTAGAGCCCATAATGAATGTTACTTCAGCTTGTAGGACTGAGTCCTGTACAAAATCTGCACATGCAAGTGCTAATAGGTTGTAATTGAGTTCTTGCTTAACCTTCCCAAGGATAAACTGCTTAAGATAAATTGGTTTAATGAAAGTGAAAAGTTCTGCTGAGCACCAGTGCCTGAACTCATTCTAGACAGCTTCCAGATTACCCTTTGGCCTCCATTGTGTTTCACCTAAGGACTGTTTCTAGTTCCATGAGGACCCAAACTACAGGGTCTCAAATGAGTATGCTCTGACAAGAAGGTGCAAAGATGTGAATGGACCATCACCTGGAAGCATTTCTGTACAGCACTTGAACCAATAGCGCAGTTCGGTTATCTATAAATGGCTGCTGACGGTGCAAATTTTGTAGCTTCAATCAGACTTCTAGATGTATCAAAAGAATTTTTACTACTGTGATAATTTTGTTATAATACCTTCGTTATTTCCCTCTTTCTTGAGAAACAAAGCAAAAAAAAAAAAAAAAAAAAAAACAAACTAAAAACAAAACAGAAGAAACAGGAAATGCAATGTTTGACCACAAAAGGATGGGAAAGAAAGAAGACAATTCTAACTTCAAGTTTTATCTTTTCTTTTAATTCCCAGCTCTATTAGATCCTCCATTTGTCTTTTCTTATCTAATCCTCAGGTGCTTGAGTTTCTTGATTTTCATAGTGAAAATAATGGTGATATTGTGGGCATTTGGTCATTCCCTATAGGCATGGACACCTCAGGGGCAAGTGACCACTCGCACAATGATGCCCAAGGACTCAGCTGCTCCTCAGCCAACAGATTATTTGGTTGTATTATTTATAAAGTGCTTTGATAGGCTCGTTTACCAGGAGCTAAGTAATGGCAAGGCCTTTGAGGGCTGGATGCTTGTCAGATGCTACTACATTAAGTCTACAAGTGAAAATCAAACCGCCTGGCTTCAAAAGAGGTTTGGTTGGTGTAAATAAACCTGTATTTTAGAAGTTGTGGAGCAGATGTCATACTTTGCCCTGGAGATCTCATTACTGCTCAAATGTATGCACAGATTTTGCCATATTAATAAAGCAGCAGGTTCCCCCTCCCCCACAAAGCAGGATTAGTGGATGGTGTCTGCAGTTATTTTTGTCAAAAACCTTTTGAAAGTCTGTGCTCGAAGAGGAGGAGGGAAAGTTCAGAAAAAGCCAGTATCTGTCTTTATTAATTACAGGATGATTAATTATTTAATCTGCCCAGATATCTGTATGCACAACTTAGCTGATTCTCATTTATCAGGTTTTCAGCATCATTAATCAAGGGAAGTTTTAAATGTGAGGGAAGACAGGTTGATTTAAGGTGCTGCGTGATGATGACCACTCCGGAGCGCGCACTGCCTGGCCCCGGCGCCAGGGCCATCGATCACAGCAAGGGATGGTTGTGCCTCCCGCTGACGGGTGCCTGGCATTTGGGCCACTCCTTGATTCTCTTTGGGCTCCTCCAGGGCTGCTTCTCCAAACCTTGTCATGAAGTTTGAAACCCAACAAGTGAAAGCGCAAGCTTGATAGCAGGGAGTGTCTGTAAATGACTTTGACTTGTGGCAGCTGAAGAGAAGTTGCTCCGCTTCAGCTGAGACCACTGCGGTCCCTCTTCTGGGACCATCCTCTGGGAGGGTGCACGTTTCTCAGGAGTGCTGGATGGTGCCTTAACCACACTTCACCATACTCCATCGTGGTGTGTTAGCTCGGAAAGTGCATGCAAGTGTCCAATATGCACACAGTCACTCACAAGGTACTCAGTAGCTTGTCATGTGCCGCTAGGCTGATCATACCTTCTCAGCTCCTGAAGTAAGCATCCAAGCAGAAGTCCTTTCCTACCATCTTTAACTCCTAGGAAAGACTCGAGTGTTCAGAAGAAAGAATAATAAGCACACATGGGTAATAAAGTATCCTATTTAAGTGGGGTATGCTTCACCAGGTGAGCGAGGGTGTGAGGAAAAGGTAGATGGATGTTAATTCCAAATTGGGTGCAGGCTGTTTTTCCTTTTTTTTTTTCCTCACCACCTTTTGCTCAAGACTTGGGAAGTGCCAGTTTGTCATACTGCAGGTGTCAAGTCCTATAATTTTAGGATAGTTTTAGAATTAACCTGATATTATTGGGATTGGTTTTAGATACTTACCTTCTGGAGTCGCTATATTGGAAGTAAACTGCCAGATTTCATTTTAAAGCACAATTAAGCCTTGTGATTGCTACAAACAGCTTAACAGTAAAACAAAAAGGATTAAAAGGCTTAAAAGGCAGATAACCTATATAAATTTGAATTTTTATTTTTCCTGTACTATTTTTTGCTGATTTCTGATGAATATCAAAGACTTAGGGGATGCAGAAATATTCACAAACAATTGAGCCAAGGCATCTGGAGCACCTGCACACTGCTTTTTCATGGTAGAACCTTCACATTACTGAGACTGTATATCCTCATCCTTCATAATTGCTTTGCTTGCCATTGTGTGGCCATAGCTGGCATTGGCTTTGCCAAAATCTGCAAATCCCTCTTGTTCAGCCATTTCAAGTGCTAGTTAGAAAAAAAAAAAAGTGAAGTCAGTGTCCAAATGTTCCTGTGCTGCACTTAAGTTAAATGTGTGCCTTGCATTTATAATTAAACCTCTGTTCAAAAAAATGTAGTTGAATAGCAAGGAAGCCTTACAGATCTGCTCAGTTATTATTTTAGGATAAGGAAATTGGTGGCTGGTTAGAGTTGTAATCCTTGTTCCAGCCCTGGATGGCAGAACATGGACTCGCCTACAGCCTCAAATACACCTGCTCTGACATTTCACATGCAGATTTCTCTTGTTGGGGAAAGGACAGGAGCCTCACACTCATTAGCCATGGCAGTATCCTGCACATTAAACATACCTATAAGGCCAATCTCCAGGCATGACTTTAGCAGTGGAAGGATGTGTGTGCTGTCTGTCAGGAGGACCAAGGACTATTTTCCTTTCTAAGCAGAGTTAGAGATCACCTTTTGTTAGCTGCTGACAGCGTCCTCTTATTGTGATGATCAGGGAAGGGCAGGTCAAGTCAACCAAGGACACAGGCTCCCATTGCAAACAATTCCTGGGACTTTACTACACTTTGTTTTATTTAAGAGTTTTCCTTTCTAAGGAGAATCTCTCTCTTTCCCACACACACATCTCATTTTCAGGAATGACTGGGAATTAGTCATTATTTCAGTGTTATTTCACTGAAACTACCCAAGTATCACTTCAGTATCCAAGCAAAATGTGCAGAGCAATTCAGATGCCATGCAGACAATGGTATGACTACTGCAGGTATGGACAGGCAAGAGCTGGTCTCCAGCAGATACCTGAATATAGGTTCTCATTCTCTCCTCATTCCCTCCAGTACATCACAGTAAGTGATCATGGACTATTCCTGCAGATTACTGCTATCCTATGAATTCAAACCTCCATCTAGAATACAAAGATTTACGTAGCACCACAGAAGAAAGAACCTACAATCAGAATTTATCTTATAATGAAACACCAAGTGATAGCAGTTCTCTTCTTATTTCAGCTGCAATCTTTGGCAACCTCCCTAATCTTTCAGTTTCCCATTGCTCTCAAGGGATAATAACACTTTTCCTCCTAATTTCTACTCTATGTAGATAAATTTTCATCCTCAGTCTCCTCATTAATAGGACATAATTTGAGCTGGGAGCTGCTGTCCAATGGACAAGCATCAGAACAAATCTGTGGAGAATTTTTTGACCTCCCTTTCCATTTTGTGTCTCAGCGATGGACTTGTGAGTCACAGAATTCAGCAACAGAGCCTCTTCCCATCATAAAATTCTAATTGCAAATTAACCTTTGTTTGATTCCTTGTAAAAACATTATTCCCCCTGTAATTGAAAAAGAAGGGAGCACAGTAGCAAAGCACCTGTTTATTGCTGAGCTTTCTCTGAAATGTTAAATGTTATGTTATCAACTACTGCCTAACTTGTGAACTAATTAAAAATATAATGTAAGCACTTAGGATTTTCAGGGATTCTATAAGTAATAATTGGACTACCAAGATGCTTAGACATCTTAGACATTCTGCTTTTACATGGAGCTACTACAGCATGGTTTGGATTTTTAGCGTGAATACATATTCATAGTAATGAGAAAGAAAATTTAACAATGCTTGCAGCTAAATTATCTTTTGCTATTAATCATTTTTTTTTATATACTGACATCAATTCAATTGCTGTAAAAGCATTTAAATGCTGAGGACAGATTTTGCAATCTCTTTGCACGCAAAACTCTCAGTGAAATCATTGGAGATTTTTCATGTACCATCAGCTTGCAGTACATTAATAATCTGATTTAAAACCTTGTGTAACAGCAGGAAGCCTCCTATTGATATAAACTAGTTTTTCATTCAGCCATAATTGAAGACAGAGATATTCTTTTCTGTTAAAGTTCTTTTATATGAAAGTCCCAATAGATCCCAGTAAACTGAATGTGTGAGTTGCTACAGAAAGACCAGAAAAAAGGCTTTTAGTTAGTGGGGAACAATACCCAGTATTTTCCTGCTGCTTTTTGTAGACTTAAGTCATCATGTTTGATGATTAAAAACGTCTGTGGAAGCAAGTTCAGTGTGGTGCATAGTAAGGAGAAAAGACATATTTGGATTTTAAGTTCTCCCTGCAATAAACAAGTCTTTTCCTGAGTCTGTAATGGACTAGATCAATAAAACAATTGATGGTAACCATGGGAGAAGGAGAATAACAGCCTCGTTTAACGTTTATAGACTGATGCTGCTGAAAGACTTTCTAAATGCTTTAATTAAGCATCACAACAACCCTATGATGTACCATACAGAAGGAGTTATTACCTGCATTTTAGAGGTGGAGAGCAGCACGAAAGGTACCCCATCCAAGGCCACATAGGGAGTCCTTGGCAAAGCTGAGAAACAGTCATGCTACCTCACTCCCAGTCCTTTACCCCAAAATTTGGAGGACATACCCTTACTTCTATATGATGTTATTTATAGATCAACCTTGAGAGGTCACTGTAGGCCAAAGTCCAGGTGAAACCACCAGGATTCAAGCACATAAAGTGCTCATAGGACAATAGAGGGACAGCACTTTGTTAAAGGTGGGGTGGGCAAGTTTTTGGAGGTATGGGAAATACCCAGCACCTACCAGATCTCTGCAAATGGGTAGGGAATGTTTAGCTCGTATGGACCTTTTTATATCTCCGTTTTTTTCCCCCTGATTCTTGGTTTTGTCTGAATGTGAAAGAAGTTACTAAGGGCATGGATAGGGGAAATACAGTCTCTGTTGATTGTATTTTCAGTAGAGTTTCTAGTCAGGATTGCCTCAGATAAGCTTTCCATTGAGCCAGTTTTCAAAGACTCCAACTTGGCATTGCACACCAGGTGTTCTGGATGACATCCAATGGCTTTAGGGGGAATATCCATGCTTCTGGAGTGGGATTTCAGTGCTTTAAGACATAGCAGCCACTGACTGCAGAGTGACAATGACACTGATAAATCAATGTCAGAAAATTCTGTAAAAACAATCCAAATTAAAGAAACCCTAAGGGCATAGAAAGGATACTCTTTTCCTATGCAAAGCTCCTGGCTTGACTTTTGAAACCACTGTCCAAAATTTAAACAGAAAAAAAATCAGATTTTCTCTGACTGTTCCAAGAATAAATAGTCTTTTGACTAAGACTCAGTTCAGTGCAGAGTGCATCCACTCTGAGTATTTTGTGTCTTTGGTTTTCTTTATACCTTGTCATTCCATACCCCATCTATGAATATGATCAATACTCTTTCTTCTGCTGTCCCCTCTGTTTTCTTGAACTAAACAGTAGCTTCTTCCTTGCTTTACTCTTGGCACATTGTTGTCCTGGATAATGGGCAGCTCCAAGGGAGTGATGTGTTATGAAAATAAATAAGAACAAAGCATTTGCAAATGCAACATATCAGGTCGACCAAGAACTGGAGCCTACCTGGCTTTTCCCAGGCTGATTTGACTTAGAACTTCAGGCCCTTGACCTTAGCTGGCAGTGGCAGGTGTGGAGGAAACAGCTATGAATGTTCTTCGGTGTATGCAAAGATGTTCTTCCAGGCAGAGATGCTGGAATGCCCTCATTAGATGCAGAATGAGCCATGAGACATTTATTTATTCGAGGATGATTATGACATCTTCCATTACACATGTGTCCAGGGAACTGAACTGTGTCTGCTTTTCTACATCACAGCCCCATGTCTGGGACTTCCAAAAGGAGTTTCTCTGGGAACCATGAAATAGCTACCTGTCAAAAACCATGGCTGTGCTGATGCATCCCCTGCATGGTGGGAGACATGCCTGGGTCTTCTGGAGCTGAATTCGTTCTTTCAGGCACAAGAGACAAAAAGAAATGCTGTCCCTTTGCTGTGGCTGTGCACGGGTCCTCAGTGCTTCAGAGTGGTTTGGCTTGTCTTGAAAGCCATAGGACCAGCCTCTGACTAAGGAAACTGTGTATTGAAATTAGGCTAAATTTCATTAATGAATTTGGTAGACATCTTTCTTCTTCTCTCATCTCAGTTAATAATTTCTCTGGCCCACCATGCATTTATCCCCTTCAATGATATTCTGCCTCTCGTAGCAGCATAAGTGTCTTCAGGCTACATCCAGACCACTCCACTGTGACATACAGTCACCTCCTAGGCTATGAGCCTTACCGTTGCCCATCCTGGACAGATCACAGAGTACATCACGTGGCAGCTTTGTCCAAGCAGCTGAAATTCCACCCTTGCTGTTGAATCAATGAGAATTTCTTTTGTACACATCCTTTTTTCATGTTAGGAGGCATGGCAGCCTATATTGAGAAAGCAAGAAGAGAAGCTGATGGGGGAATTTCTTCTCTATTTCCGATGCATTTTTTTGTCCAAGCAGTGTTTGGAGTAGATTGCATTTACAGGCATCATAATTGTCTGGAGTGCTTTTACCAAAGAGTGCCTAGTAAAGATGGCCTTTTGCTTTCCCCTCTACAGCATTTTCAAATATCTCAGTGCAGAGTGCACCTTTTATCTTCAGCAAAAACAACGAAGAGATGGAATTTTAAGCAGGGATTCATTTTTTTTTCTGTTTGGTTTTCTGTTGCTGCTGTGGTTGTTTGTTGATTTTATAGTTTATAAGCTAGTCTTTAGGGTTGGAGAAATGTTTTGACAGAAAGGAAAGAGATGATAAGAGATAATATAGTAATCCATTTATTGTGGCTGCTTTACCACTGAAATTTGTGTATATTGGAGACTGCTAATAAAAATGGAGCCATTTACACATAATTTAGTTGATTGAGTTAGTTCTAACTCTTTCACAGCTGCCTCTGAAGTGCATAGTTACTTAAGGTTATTATTTTGAGAAGATTTTTAATTTAGATGGATGCCAGAGATGCAGGCTACTCTTATTAGGAGATATTCTGTGCTGTCCTTGTACTGTGCTTTATATAATTAGTACATACTTAAACAGTACAGCTATTTAATAACCCCTCTGTGTGTTCCATGTAATGATTATAATTACACCAGTGAGTGAGTGCAGAACTGGGATATCCAACATGATGTCCTGGTGACACAAAATAGCATGAATTTTAAACAATCCCTCACCCAGATTTGGCTGGGATATTCCAGGTGCAGGCTACCAGTGTTGCACACCACACAGTGTTCACCCACATGTGGAAAGAACGATCTTTGTGAGGTGTTTCCAAGGACAGACTCTTCTCAAAGTCCACAAGACACTCAAATACTGACATTCACCCTGACTGCAGAAAGTCTTGGACTGGGTACATGGGCAATAGGAGCCATAAGCAAACTTATCCTCTGGATGAGTCCGTGGTGGGAAAAATGTAATGCTTGCTTCCAAAAAAATGAGGTTTTAGTATAATTTTTTCTTTTGTAATAACTGCACACATATCACCAACACACTGTACATACTTCTTGGCAGAGAAAACTCTGCAAAGGATTATAGATAAGACTAAAAGCGTAGAGTCCATGGGTCACCATGTGCCTGCAGGCACTAAAATTAGCCTGCAATCCCTCCAAGTCATTATATACTTCTCTGTGAGCTACATTTCAGCAGCTGTGGCATTTAAGCCAAAGAGGGATAAGGCAGAAGAGTACTGAACAAAAATATTATTTCCTTTCAAGATTATTTTCCTATTAAGAATATCCAGAAAACTATGCTCACAGCCCTTAAAAGAAATAATGCTCTGCAAGTTTGTGTGAAAATTACATTTTTTCCAAGTCCACAGGTTGTTCATAAGCTGATCTATGCATTCCTAGTGTAAGGTCCTGAAACATTCTCCTGGCAGGAATCATTTCTTAATAGTAAAATGGTCCAGCAGGGCCCCTCCCTTCCCTCTTTGAGTTTATGCTTCCTGGTGCTGATGATAACACTTGGCAACTTGGAAAGTCACATCATGAATAAGAGGAGCCCAAAGTTCTCAGTGGTGCTCAGTTCCATTGCTTTGAAATATTTTCTAAGGACAAGCTTCTATATTGAAAAAACAAAGCAGATATACCCTTCTTCACAGCTTTGCCCTTTATCAGAGGATAAAGAACAACCATCATAACTGGATGTTCTACTTGAGCTTAGTGTATGGGGGAAAGGCAAAGAGGCCACTGACCAGAACCGAGTGCCATCCAGCACTTCCTACACTGTTCCTGCTGACAAATCTCACAGAGAAATCTCCATTCAGCCTTCTCCAGGTGGATGCTGGCCATGGCCATTGTCTGCTCTTCCCTGCAGTAATTCATTACTTTCACCCAATTATTCACCAAACAGTTTGTACTAACAAACTTCAGCTAGTCAGTGGTTTCTAAGTTGCCTCACTCCCATCACAGATCCCACTGGGACCAGAGGAGACACATCTATTTTACACCAGTGGAGAAGATATCCTAAAAATGCTGACATTCCTGATTTGCCGCAATGATCTTATTTTTCCCTTTTGAAAAGGAGAGTAGCAAAAAGCAAGTACCTTGCAGAATTATTCATGCTATACTTCCTCAAAGCTCTTAGATATTCAACACATTCACAAGCATTTGTGAGCTCTTGGAATAATTTTGCAGAAAGAGTAATCTGATGGCAAATCCTGCAGTTTATCTTTCTGCAATCCAGTCTGCTCCCTTTGGCATAAAAATCCTTTCAGCCAAAATGTCTTTTATGTTCCTTATTGCCAACTCTTTGCTCATTACAGCTTGGGATGTCTAATTTCATTAACTTGCTACTAAGAAGGACATTGGCACAGTAATTTTAATTTCTTTGGAATGATAAAATAGAGCTCTAGATAGATTTCTAGTGCAAGTTGTTGAGCTGAAAGAAAACCATTCCTGCAGGACAATAGACTGAGACAAATTTATTTTGGTGTGGTAACTTTGACAAAGGTTACACCTTTTCCCGACTCATACAAATGTAGAGCTTTTTGAGATCAGGCTCCTCTATAGCTAAAGCAGAGACACAGTCCATGACTCAGTGGTTTCTGCCCTTCCGTGTCTACAGCCATGCCCTGGAGTGTGTAGAGTGGGATAAATTTCTGTGCTCAACACACAAGGAGCATCAGAAAGCTGCATGCTGGGATTGATCACAGCTGTTACTATGTGAAACACCTAAGTGAGAATTGCAATCTGCTCCTTGTATACTTGGTGGAGAGACAGGCACACCAGGGAGGCAAGCAGAAGTTAGGCTGAATGTCACAAGTGCCTTTTTTTTTTTTTTTTAACATATTTCTGCTCAAATTGAGCCTGAGATCTGGCGTGAAACTCTGATGTAGGTCCTTAGCATCTTTCAAACCTACAACACCATCACTACCTATCAACCGAGAGCACCTTGAGAATGAGATCTCATCACCTCATGCAGGGAAGTGGGTTTTCATGCTAGGAATGACAGTAATGTTGAAGGAATAATAAAAAGAAGATTTGCTAAAGTGCACTATGCCAGTGAACAGAGAAAATGTGTTTCATAGGTTGGCATGTTACCCCTAAGCAGATCTGACAGCTTAATTTTCTAACATGGTACTTGGGAAACTTGAAATGAGCTTTTCAGTTAAGTGCAGGATGCAGAATGTGTCTCCATGGTGTGCCCAATATTTTTAAGTCATATCTTCCTCTCTGCTCCTCAGCTTCCTCATTCTCTTTCCTTCCACAAGATGCATTTCCAGATCAAAGCAAATTTCTCTGTGTTTGTCTACTGGGTTGACAATGGCATAGTGTGGACAGGGATACCCTTAGATTCTTCTTTTACAACAATGACCTTCAGGACCTGAATTCTGGGTTTCATCACTGCACATATGACTCTTTCTAGATGGGAGAATGATGCAAAAGTTCTTCAGTATGCATGCAAATAAGGCTCTATAATGAAGTTATCTTAGTGTTAAAAAAACCAGCTGATTTTCATACCCAGGATATACAAGACTAGTCAGCATGGACATCCTTGTTCCGGTAATGTGAGGAATAAATGGGACAACTCTTCTTGGCCCTGGGAGAGGGAGAGGTCTGAGGATCACATTGTCTAGCATAGGACACATATGGCTCAAGGTACGAGGTAAATACCTGACTGCTGTATGTTGTTTCAGGAGAGCAAAGTCTTGCACAGTTCCTTGAGGAATGAAACTCAGAGACCAGGACATGCTTAACCAAGCCCTTGACTTACACTGATTTACAGCAGTTGACACTGCAGCACTTAAAATTTTTCCTGCCACAATAATGAGGTGAACTGTACATCCCATCTGAGGGTTTCAATGAGTAAGCAGTGATAGCAGATAGTGCTGCAGCAAAATGTAGCTGCTGTGATCCAGGGCATTCAAGGGAAAGGGAAAAAAACAACCAAGAAGTCTCCAGCCTCAGCAGACCAAGGGCAGGCACTGGCATAAAGGTTTTCCAAAGTGGTTGAGAGATGTTAAAGGAAGTCTTTTGCATAAGTCAGATGCTCAGAAATTAATTCTGACAAGTGGGCGTCATTTTTTCCACCTAAACCACGTGTGTACAAGCATTTGCCAGTTAAATAGTTGCTGATGCACGTAAGTTACTAGCCTAGGAGACCCTTAGGCTGCAAGTATGAACCTCAATTTCTGTGTGTGTGAGGAGGTGCCTGTGGCAAAATGAAAAAGACTGCAGCTCAGTCCCTCCTTTGCTTTGACACGCTTTTAGTAACCTGCACCTGATAATGCCCAGGACACCATGCCTGAGTGCCACTGCTGATGTGAAGCCACACGTGGTCAAGATGTCACAGGTACAACAGCAGATGTTTCAGCCAGTTTTTCCCTTTGCTGCTCTCTTTCCAGCCCTGGAGTCAGAGACCTTTAAGGCTGAAAGGTCTGTTTCAAAAATGAAGTTGAGTGGGCCTTTGGTATGCCAGCTGCAGGCAGTAGGCATTGCAGTGGGCAGGGTTAATGGAAAAAGATTATACTGTATTTCCCCAATGTGTTACTTGCTCACTAAGGTCAGTGAAGACTTTGATCTAAGTTCCATAGGAACAAGCACCTTCATCCTGAGATCATGCCCTGTTCTCTAGGAGAAGCTGGAGTGATCTCTGTTAAAAGCAAAAAGAAAATACTTAAGCCTCAAGTGCTAGCAAATCCATGATGTGACCACGGAAGATCCATTCCCACAGCCAGCATCCTTCCCAGACAGAAATGGGTGCTGTGTTCCCAGTCTGATGCCATCTGCCTGCCATTCCCAGCTATTGGGTCTGTTTTCTCAGCCCTCCTCTCCTCTGAATATTTCCTCCCTGTAAACAATGGTGGGTTGTGCTGGTGGCAGCTCCTGACACAGAGGTGCTCCTCACCTCCTCATAGCTCCTGTGTAGTTTACAGAGTTGCCACCACAAAGTGCTACGTGAGCAAAATGGGCTGTCACTACATGTTGGAGACCTGAGAAAATTATAACTCATTTTCTGTTGGTTTTTTTTTTTTTAAAGCTGGTAGCTCTACCTCGCTGCCCAGAATAATTTAACTTTGCAGACTGTGAAGGGCGAATGCTAAAGTGGTTTTGACTGGGAGTCAATCCATTAATTCCTCCAAAGTACCCAAATGTGTCAATCTTTGCCTGCAGCTTTTACCTTCTAATAATTGCCCAGGGACCCAACTTGGGCGTTACTTCAAATGTGAGACAACAAGATGAGGAAAACAATCAAGAAGTTTATTGTAGAAAATACTAATATTAATCTTCACTATGAGCTTGCTTACCTGCAGAATTCGGGGTGCAGCCAGCAGCTGATGGGCAAGGCCCAGCCTTGTTGACCAGTGTGGATAAGCTTTGCAGTGTACAGAGCAGAGCCAGCCTTCCCAGAGTACAACACAGCTGGGAATCTCAATTCTCATTTGGTTGAACTTCTTGTTGTCTCAATGATTTTACCAGTCAGATCTAGAGTAAGCAGAAATAAAAAAAAAAAAAAAAAAAGCTATGTCAAGCAGCTCTGATTGCATCAAGGTCCTTTAGGGAGAAGAGGAAATTCTCCAGGATCATCTTCATTGATGGGAGAGGCAGGGGAGGGAGGGTAGAATGAAATTAGAGTGTAGCCTGGTCCCACTACTCTGCATTTTGGTTCCTCACATCCCTTCCAGGATCATGACTTGCAGACCAGTACGCAACACTAGATGTACCTAGAAATATCTTTACACAGAAAAATGAATGAAGCAAGCATCAGAGCCTAACTCTGTAAACCAAGTCAGCCAAGAGAGCACTCTGGTTTTGTTGCTGAAGGTCTTTAACCTCTCTTGTCCAAGAGGCACTGAGATTAAACTGGGCTGGGATGTCTTTTTGTGTAAATTACAGTCTCAGGTACATGATGGCTCTTGTACATGTGGGAGAAATGGATGTAATGCAGCCTGTGTGGAGGTGTGTGTGTGCTTATAGCTCAGGATTATTGTTTTTTCATAGGTGCCTGTTCCTCTTTAAGCAGACTGTGATTCCAAGTGCCATCGTGGCTTTCACATAGCGTGAATGCCACAAAGTTATTAAGAACATTGTTTTTGCGGATGCAGTGATTAACATAAAAATTAATTGTACAGATAAATAAACCCAGAGATAAACTTTGTTCCACCCAACGTGCCGTGCATGTTAGCCTTCGGAGTTCAGTTAGAATTGCACAGACCTCACTGTCAACCACTGCTTTTGCCCACAGCAACATGAAGATGCAAAGCTTTTATTTTCTTCCTGATATCTGTCCCAAGGGATGCTGTTTCTTACAGGAATCTTTCCCAACAGAGTTTAGCTCCTACAAACATATGTCTCACCTTTACATTAGAATGACAGTGAGCATCTTACTTCTGTTTTGTGCCTTTGCTGCTGCTTTGGAGTCTGATCGTATGAATTGCTGAGCACCTTTGCTTTCCACCAGCATCAGGGCACATTTAGAGGCTCGTTGGGAAGTCAGTACCTTGTAGGATCAGACTGTGATGCATCAGTATTAAGGTCAGACTTACAATGCATTAATATCACTCCACAGAAATATTAGCTGTCAAGAAGCTTAGAATTATTCTTTTTATGGCTTAGGGAACAGTATTAGAGCAGGAACAACGAGAATATAAATTCAGAGGGTGTTTACAAGGTGGGAAAACAAAAGTCAACGTAAATGGGCTATTATCTGTATTTGGTGTTGCCTGATTCCCAGTGAAATGAACACGGACAATTTGTGCTGAGCGGGCTTTTTCAAGGTTAGCAGAGACAAGGAGTTGTTCCCAGGGGAGGAAGAGGAGCAGACGGTGACAGAGATGAGCCGCAATACAGGATGTCAAGTTTTGCACCTCACAGCAGTGTTTCCAAAAGCAAATGATGGAAGATGACTATGGCACTGATGAAGCCATTCGGCTCCTCATGATCTATGAAATATTGTCTTTCTCCCCTACCCCAAGCCCCCAGCAGACCTGCAAGGGTTAGTGGGGTCAGCTCCTACTGTCAAAAATGCCGTGGCTTGCCAAAAAGAGGTTGAGACAAGGCAGAGAAATTTCTTCAGAGAATTAAAAACATAAAATATCTTCCAAAATAGCTCCAAATAATACAAAAACTGTAAATTAATTATGTATGTTGTTTTTAGAGCTTAACACAAACACAAACATACCTGTCAAGAAATCCAGAGGTGAAACTGCAGGAGATCAAGAAAAGAAATCAGTGACTATTTCTTAATAAATATATTTCAGAAAAAATATTTTGCTCTTAGGCACCATTAAGTCCACTGAGGACATCAGCTCTTGAAGTATGTCACATAAAGGCCTGGTCAGGTCAAAGGAAACATTCTGGGCTGACCTTAAAAGGGAATGTTTTGAAAAACCTTTGGCAGATTGGAAAATATTAAATCCTTCAATTTATATACAGATGGTGATTCCAAATATTATAATATCTTTCACATAATGGAACTCCATGAAGTTATTAAAATATCTGGCAGATGCAGCAGTGAGACAAAAAAAATAAATATTTCTTCTTAAAAAAACCTGAAGTAATATTTCACTTCAAGAGCCATGTCAGGCACGCATACGGGTTGTGACAAATTGTGTCAGATCTCAGCTTCTTGTTAAAAACTGTTTGATTGGAAACATTGTCCAATTATTTACCACAATTCAAAATGAAATGGCATTGGTATATTTACCTTTTTTTTTAAATCCTTTTCTGGTGATAAATCTACTCATTCAACTTCATCCCAAACTACAAATAGTTTAGTTATTTTTCAGAGATGAGTAATCAATATGTGTTGTTATTTTACCTCTAGGACAGAATTCTACATAAAGGTCATGTGTTGAGTGCTTCTGAAATATAAAATATCTTAGAAAGCTTCTAGAAAATATTTCCTAGAACAAGACTTTAAAAAAGGTTTTGTGGGAATAGGAAAATCTTGTTATCTGTGATTCTGCCACTCAACTAATGTAAAAATGGAAATTATCTTTGAAAGCAAGAATAATGAGGCAAAATTCTATGACCTGGTGTGTACAGGTCAGACTAAATAAAGAAAATTGTCAAATTGCAGCCATAATAATCTATGAAGAATATCCTTAAGGTATCCAAGTAATGCAGCCATTCTTCCTCTCTCAAAAGCAATTTCACCACATTGGGTTTTTCCCTTCTCTCTGCCTCATGATGAAATGTTCCACATTTCAAGCACATCATGATATTACTACAGTCTCCAATTTAATCCACCAGTAATCATATTATACTTCCCTTGTATATAGATCTTGATGAAGCACTGGCTCCATCAGCTCCCTTTGGTGCTTTTAGGCCTTGCTGAAGGGCAACATCTTCAACCCCTGGAATAAACTGTGGTGTAATTAAAGACCTGGTGTTCAAGTCAGCATGCTGGAGGCCTGCATTACACGTGCATGGATAGCACTTGGCATGCACACACACCAAATGAATAGTCTTCATGCAAAGTGGTACTGTAAATGTTTGGGCTGCTACTAAAACAAAGCTCCAAGGCTGAAGAATTAATTTGCTTTTCCCAGTCTCGCTGGTGGCACGTGGTACTGCAGTAAATGGTTCATCCTGAGGGATTCTGCCAGTGAGAACAGGCTATAACAGGATCCTCATAGAATCCTAGAATGGTTTGGGTTGGAAGTGACCTTAAAGCTCATCTAATCCCAACCCCCTGCCAGGGTCAGGGATACTTTCTATCAGATCAGGTTTCTGGGAGACTGAGTTATAGGTCTCAGTCATGGCATAGGCATTGGGCTGTGGCTGGAACTCTTGTGTATATTAGTGCAGAGCGAGCTTGCAAAGTGTTTTCATCATCTGATGATGGCTCTGATAAGTGTTAAATCTTGGAAAATATTGTCCTTCCTGCTTAATAAGATACTTGGCATTGAAAATACATGATTGTCAGGCACTCATCACATTTATCTATGTCTTCATGTACCACGACAGCCCATTTCTGAGCATTCTTGAGTTCTGCTTGAAATAACAGAAAAAAACACCTCAAAATTAGCAAAATAATCTTGGGAGACCTCCAGTCCCACTTTCCTCAAGGAAGTCTTTCCCCACACACACCTCAACAGTCGCCCCTTCTTTTAACTTGACTGTGTGAAAAGATAATCCCCAAACCTTCAATACTAAGACCTTCAGACTTGGGAATTTTTTCCAAGCTGAGAGAAGAGTGAAGACCATACCCCCTCCCTGACAGCTCCTATGCAGCTCTTACCTGACTCCTAATCAGGTCTGACATGATTTAGCCATGTCAACATCTCCTGGAAGGTCCTCAACCCTCTCTTGACTTTTTAGGGCTAGGTTGTTCCTATTTGGCTTCTCCGTCTTCCTGAAGTTCACGTGTCCCACTGCTTTGGGACAATGGATCACATAACTGCTGCAGTCAGTACAGTTGCACAATATGCAGGATACAAAACTGATCAATATTTGTGGAACAGTGTTACTGTCTGCATGTTTTTCCAACAAGTGATCCCCTGGTTTTGTCCTTGCTTGGAGGCAGGATGGGATCTGAAGTTGCCCTGGTGCTCCTCATGGAGGACACAGAGAAAGGAGAATTGGCTACTTGTAGTTTAAATTCAGTGCTAGTGCTGGTTGGAAAGACCATGCTTCTTTAGCAATTAGCTATTTCTTATTTGACATGGTAAATAAATATCTTTTTATATATCAAAATAGATATATATTGGCTATGTTTGAATGCAGCTTACTAAGCTCTACTTTAATAAAAGCTTTCTGAATAGGATCTCTGCATAGAAAAAGTTTCTCTCTGTGTTCAAGAAACTGAGGTTCTGGGTATTTTCTAGGCTTCTGCAGGATGGCATTCCTGCTCCCTTCACTCTGGACTCTTGTTCCTTGTCTGCAGTTCCCTGTTCTGGATCTGGCTGTTGCAGACCTTAGCTCAGCACAGAACAACTCCTCCTTCTACCTGCCCACAGCCCTCATCCAGATCCCCATCCTCTGACAACACTGACATCCACAGCCGTATTCTAGAGATTAAAAATAGGAAAAGAGAGCCCATCTTCTTCATCCTAACATATATTAAGAAAACAAACTACTTTGGCATCTCCCCTTCACCATCACAGCCCCAAGTCAGGCTCTCCACTTAGCTGAGGTAAATGCTCCATAGTTTTACCTATTGCAGAGGGATCCACAGGGATTATCACCTGAGCAAAAGTCATGCAGGGCACCTGGGTAAACCTCTCTTTGATCTAAAATCTTCTCTTCGGAGTCAGTGAGCCTTTCAGAAATGGGATGAAGTACAAAGCGTCTTCCTATCTCTCTGTTTCTCACCTGCTGCACGCTGACTTGCCTGGAGCAACTCTTGCCTAAAAGGATATCCTCCTCCTTTTAGTGTGTTTTGGGGGCAAGGGGAGGGAGGTAGGAGGGACTTAATCGCCTTCCCAGCAAGTTTCACTAGATGGCAGTAAGCAGAGGGAAATGAGGTAGAAACCCCATTTTCGAAGGACTCCATAAACCTCAGTGACCAGCTGCTTACTCAGCATTGCACCCCAAAACAAGAGACTGCTCCCGGGAAGCAGGATCTCCATAGAAAGCATCATGATTTATTTCCAATTAATGTCTATTCAGCCCCTGTGAAGGCTGCCACTGTCAGGAGACTGTCAGAGCTGGAAAACTCCTGCCTGCACTGGCTGTTCTGCAGGGATACAGCAATTGGCTTGTCAGAGTAATGCTCTGATGGTGTGGGGTTTTTTTCTGTAGGAGTCCACTCTTCTGTAACGCCAAAACAATCTCAAGGGTCTTCAAACTGCAGAGATGATTCATGCCCAGTAATGTGGAGATTCCCCTGCCACCTCAGGGGCCCCAAAGACAGTTTGGTTTTCCTGCTGCACTTCAGGTGCTCAGCACCTGCCGTTTGGATCAGGTGGGAATTCTCAGCTCACTAGTGAGTGTCGCCCTTTGATTTGATGCTGGGCACCTGGCTTGCCCCTCTCCTCTTCTTCCTTAATGGCAGATGACAGGTTGGGTGGGGCTAGTACCCTGCCCCGTGCCACATGTGCTATCTGGGGGCCGCAGTGCTGTGTCAGACTGTGCAGGGATATCCCAGAGTAATCCAACCGCTTGCTGAGTTGGACTAGAAGGTCCTAATTGCTGCCAGGAGACTTTTCCCTGCAGGTTCCCTGCGGATATTGCCAAAGCAGGCTGAGGCTGGCCAGGCAGGAGTCACTGCGGGAGGTGCTGTCAGAAATGACAGATCGTCACAAATTTGTCAAAATAGGTTTGTTTTAACAAAACTCTCCACAGGAGACTTCCCAGCCCAGCAGTGGGAAGGAGTGTGGCAGAGTGACTGGTCACTGAGTAAGACACTGTCCTCAAGCTCCTGTCCCATGCAGGATTTGCAGTGCTGGCAGAGGGACTCCTTCTCCAGGCTCCTCTGAGAAGATCCAGAAGTCTCTTAAGTTTTGTTTCCTGCAGAAATGCAACAAAACCAAAATTTAAATTCTCGTATTTCTACCCTAGAAAACCTTCCAGTGGAAGGTGTTTCTGTCCATAGCAGGGGGTTTGGAACTAGATGATCTTGAAGATTCCTTCCAATCCAAACCATTCTGTGATTCAGAAAGGAATTTGAGGTTTGGGGTTTTTTTTCCTGTCCAGCTGTCATCTCAGGCCACACAAAGGAGCAAACGAACCATTTCTGTGTGCATGAAGAGTAAAAGCACCCAGCTCCACAGCAGACCCAGGGAGAACTGCAGGGTGTCCCTGGTGCAAACACAAAGCTTTAACACCATTACACATTTTAGCACTGACATGAAAAATCCAGAGAAATGTTTGCATTTGTTGACACAGGACTGTGTCAACACAGAGCTCACTGGAGCAGAGATCAGGGATAAGATCTGAGGACCATTTCTCATGGACATCAGCAGCAACATCCCCCAGAGAAGCCCAAGAATCCCAGTCTCCCAACTTCACAGCCTGTATCTCTAGTAGTTGGCAGGTGATTCAATCAGGAGATGGGTTAATTTAGATGGAGAGTGCTACCTGTCATAGTCTCTGGAGGTGCCTTCCTCTCTGTGTTGGCTTTTGGGGGAACTTAAATTCTTATTTTAGGAGATCTGGATGACCTGCTTATGGTTAATCATTTCACATTTCAGTGATGTGATGCCTGAGTGAGACAGAAGGGACCCAGAGCCCAAGGCTGTATGTCTCGTATCAATCTCCCTTACAAACAGAAATAGCCTTGCAGGACCCAATTCTCCCTGGTTTCTTTATAGCCCTCGGTAGTTATTTTGAATTGAAAATCCTTTCTAAAGCATGGTTTCAAATAAAATATTTGTTGCTTGGATAGATTTACAAGTTAGGCAACACTATACAGAGATTTTTCTCACCTTTCTGTAGCCTTCCTTTCCTGCAGCACATTGAAGTGTCACACAGATGAACAACACAAGGCCATTTTCAGCCTCGTAAAATCAACCTTAGTTTAATGGGCGATAACAACTCCCAAATGCACCCTGGTTATCCCTGGGAACTGGCTGTGCAAGATCCATACAGCCTCGCTGACACTGAGGGTGACACTCCCATGGCTTTTCAGGGCAAGAACCAGGAATGGGAAATTATTTCCTTCTGTTCTCATGCCCACTTGGAGTGAAGTTGCAATAGTGAAATAAATATATTAAACCCAGCCTTATGCACACTTGCCATGAAACCATGAGCTGGGTTCCCAGGAAGCCTCAGAAATCTTGCAATCTCATCGCTATTAAGCCTCTTAAAATTCTTACAGCCAAGCAACACCAGGGCTTGGATTTGTTTAAAATCAGAAACAAAAAAGAACTTTCGGTAATAACACTGATGTTAATAACATCAGACTCTCCAATCCTGGGCATGAACAGTCATCTCCTGCTCATAACCCATCAGGGATTCCCAATCTGTATCAGTTACTTTGAATGTGAATCTTTGAAAGCACCAGCTGTGCTGTGTTAATTTGCTACTACAGAGCTTAGCAAGACCAGAGCACCGAATTGCCTGCGATGCTCGTGGTATTGATGTGGCTGATCAGGAGCTTTCAAGGTTGGTTTGAGGTGATGTAACATACACCACACTAAGAAGATTAAATATGTTAAAGGAAAGTTACTACAAGCACTGGACTGTTGCATCCTCTGCAAGATTCTGCTGTTAATTATTTCAAAACCACTGGTCTCTGATGCAAGGACTGTGTCAGCCTTTGAATGCACTCGTTTAGGAGGAAAAGAGACATGAGTTGCATTTTAGTATCCAGTTCAAAAGGAGTCCATGGAAAACTAGCAGAAAACTGAGAATACAACCAAGAAAAGGATATCATCATTTTCCTTCCATTCATAGGTGCTGTCCTTACAAACAGCTTTTTTCTAAAAGGTTTTAGGTTGCCACAGAGGAAGATGGAAACTGCTACTTGCTAATGAGATTACAGACTCTAATACCCTCCAGAGAGTCCAAAAATCCTTATTCAGTAGAGGACTTAGAAAACAGAGGCGGGGTGATTAAAGGTGAGCTCTTACACAGTATTTTCACAGCAGTGTCCATCCACCCGCAGGGACAACCTAATGCACACACCAAGGACACCTGCAAACTCCCCATTCCATTCTGGTCAACCACATGTATTTACTCATAAATGCTCTTGAGAATATATTAATTGTCACTTGTTTCATGGGATGACATCATTCAGTGGAGGAGGGGAGCACATGGCTCATGGCACTAAGTTGGGCTTTAGGTAGAGCAAGTCTAGATTTTGAGCAAATCAAATCCAGAATTCTCTTCAACCAATCCTTCTCAAAAACAAACAAACAAACAAACAAACAAACAATAACTAAAAACAAGATAAAAATAAAAGACAACCCAAACAAACAACAACAAAAAAACAACCCAAAAAGAAAAAAAGTTCTCTCAAGAAACCTCAAAGAAGTAAAAGACGCTTCAGGGTAGCATGTTCCTTTGCATTTGGCAGCCCAGATCCAGGTCTTTTGGTGACACAGAACAAATAATGACAGATTTCCCACCAGTTAATGCCAGTAATGGTACTACTTAATGAAGCAAGCATTTCAACTTAGATTTGACTGTGGGATCCACTGTAATATCATGATTGAGACTCTTATCTATCCGTCCTGGGATACTACAAGAATGTGTGGGAGCATCTCTATTGCTCTCCACAATCGACATTGGAAAGCTACTCCTCCTGCACCTGATCTGCAGATCAGTTCAATCTGTTTCAACACACACCTCTCCTGAGCATCACTGAAGAGGTAGGTCTATTTTTCCTGATGCTGGAACTTCCAGCGTTTGCAAAGCAAAAAGAGCATCTGTGGGGTTCCTGCTGGTTTAGTGGTATTTATTGCATACATATAGATGGCCAGGCCAGATGTGGTCCAGTGCAAGGTCACGTTTCCTACAATATTATGAACCCAAGGGGTTTTAGCAGTTTCCTCAAAGTACTGTGACATCTACACCTTTCTATATGAAGGGGAGGAAGGCAGTGTTGGTATCTTATATACTGACAGTCTCTGATAGCTTAAGGAAGAAAATAGGGCAGAGTGTTATTAAAAGAATAGCCTATGGTGAATTGTATTGCTTATGGCAGCTATAATGATGAGAAATTGAAGGAGAGGGCTTCAATTGAAGGAGAGGAGAGTCTCTCAGGTCAGACTTCCTGGGATGAAACAGGAACACTTGGACCTTCCAGATTGGAGGGACATGCAGCTGGAAGTATGGAGCTGGGTCTCCACATGGATTGGACCTAGAACAATGAAAGTCAGTGGTTTAGGTATCTTAGTCCTGCTTTTTACTGCTCTGAACAAGAGATCAGCCAGGTCCTTTTTATGTGTAGTGGGTACACTGTTCAAAATTCATCATTGTTAGGACTCAGAGGAAAAGGTGGTTTCCCCACAGAGAAAGAAGAGCCAAGGTTTGACAGATCCAATTATTAATAAAGTCTTTCATCTCCTCAGTTAGCTGAGGCAAAACTCCTCCTTTCTGAGCTTCATTTCCTGATAATAAAATGGGGGGGACCATCCTGCTTCTGCAATGACTACATTGCTCAGACTGTACATCCCTGTTCTGCTGTATCCACTGACATCACAACGTGGAAGAATTCCACCCAACAAGGAGAAGCAGATGGACTGGCGATATCTAATATTCCAGTAGCATCAGAGGAAAGGATAATTTCAGCACCAAAGCCTTGGAGTCTTGGCTCTTGGGATCATTTCTTCAGTTGTGACAGCCTCTGTCAGGAGCTGCATCAGTGCAGACCTGAACTTGTCTGCATACAGACATGGCTGAGCTCTGTTTCCAAAGTGGTTGGTAAAACTTACCCTGAGCATAACTGTGTTCTCAGTCTTCTCTCCACAACATTTTCTTCTTTCTCTCAGTATCAATTTATTTTGTCGAAGTCAATATTTCAGGTGTTATTTGCTTTAAATTTGATGTTTATTCTCACCGTTCAGATTTTATTTATACAGTGCCCTTTTTATTACTGTTTGTCAGCCTTAATTCAGGAGTGTACATCATTTGTAGGTGGAGTAATATGACTACTAAAAGGCTCCCTGACATAATTTGCTGCCCTGTTAACACTGGCAATAATTTGAGCAATTAGCAAGGCCTTGACATGGGCTTTAGCTTCTCTGTCACAGAGGAATACCTCCTCGGTGCAGCTGCCACGCTATTTATACTCCTCTGTTGAGTCCCAGACTGAAATAGTGCCCCAGGAGAGCAGCCTGTAATCAGTCCCTTTGCAATGACTGTGACTGGATGAGAACTAAATAAATCCTGGCCTTGATTATATTAAGGAAGCTGCGTGGGGAATGCCCACCCGGGAATCCCCAGATGCTGTTCTGACAGAGCAGTCTGTGTTCTTGCAGCATCCCAGACAGTTCCTTTGCCAGTGACCACGGCTTTCATAACAGAAGGGTCACTTCAACTCTTGGAGATCGAACCTGCTGGGATCCTCCCCCAGGAGAAGCTGAACCAATCTCCCAGCTGCTCATCTTAGTCTTCTCTGGTTGGTCTTGGCTGCAGTGGTTCTGTCCCTCATGTTAAACACACCTCTGTGGACTCCTGTATGAATTGATAAATTGGCAATATCAATTCTCCTACACCAGTAAGTACTGTGAAAACTCCTGCAGATTGCCAGGGCATCACAGGTACAGCCAAATGGAACATCACAGTCTTAGAGGGCACCCACAAGGCATCTGATAGTCCTGTGTTTTGCCATCTCACACTTTGGATGGGGAATTGAGACAGGGATGTCTCACCCACTGGAGAATAGGAACTCATGATGGAGCTGGAATCACCTCAAACCCTGAAGGTGCCTCTGCACCCTGAGACAATCCCTTTCCCTAGCAATACAGGATTAAAGTCTGAAGCAGAGGAGTCATGAAGAGCAACCCAAGCCCTTGACTGGCCAGTCAGGTGGGATTCAGCCCACGAGTCCCTTCAGTGCACTGCAACACAAAACACATCTCTAGGAAAGAACAGCTTCATTAAATGCTCTGGAAAATTTCACACTAAAAACCCCCTGTGCAACGTCAGAGTTTAAAGCCACCATTTTAAAGCTCTATTTTTGGATCTCATTAAAATAGATACAATCTGTGCATAAAATAAATTACTTGCCTTACAATTTTCAGTTCGCTTGGAGATTTACCAGTAAGTGCAGTAATTAACAAACTTGTTCTGCTCTTTGCCGTCAAGACCCTGATTCAGCACAGGGTTTTGGCAAGGTCTGTGCTTGACTGACTTCCCTCAGGTGGCTGAGAGCAGGTCAAAAAGTCCAAGCCCAGAGTGGTGCTCCCCCCTACTTCTGCTCTAGAGGCTCGGGAGGCTCCACACTAGGCAGTGTTCCACAAGCTCAGTCATCCACACCTCAGCCCTTAATCCTCTCAGCAAGACCCACACAGGAGGGTTGGAAGCCACCTTTTCACCTCAGCAGTGTCTGAGATGCTGGACACAGAGTGACAATATTTGCAGGTGCCCATGGCTGAGGGACGTGGCTGCAGGATAGGTGGCTGAGATCCATGCTCGTTAGCAGTTTGGGCTGCAGGCAAGTTTGAGCTGGCTTATAGGTATCTATGACACCGTGCTGACTAACTATAGATTATCTGTTCAGGAGGAATCATTATGATCAGCTAACCTGCCCTGCAGCACAACATGGTCCTGCATCAGCATCAGCAGAGTAAGGCAGTGTCCACTCCTGAGAACCTGGGTGCTTGGAGCCAAGCTCAAGTTGTGTCCTAGACTTGCCCTTTCCTGTCACTGAAGTTCATCAGCAGGATTTCAGAATGAGCTTAAAGCTAAGCCAGGTCAGATCTGGTGAACTCACACTTATAAAAAGTTAATGTCTGTGTTCCACAGAAACAGACCTCAAGACTGACAGGTTCAAAGACTGCACAAAATAACGTCAGAGTATACATAACAGTGCAGTCTTCTTTAGAAAGCAACTGGCATCTGCAACCAGGAGCAATTTCATTCTTTTCCTTTGAGTTGCTGCATGACGTGATCAAACAGGAATAAGTATCTGGAATTAAAGGCCAAAAAAATAGAGCAATTGAATTGCTGATTTCTCTGTAAGGCTCCATGAGATAAAAGAGTTGTCCCCAGGGAAAAGAGAGACTGGGGGGAAGCATGAAAGGCATGGCTGATGTTTTTCTGCTTTGCATATAATCCCCTGAAAATTGGAATGTCCAAAGGCTTGTGACGATACAAGCGGGACTAATGCTCCGGGATCACATAAGCCATTATCTGATTCACAGGTGAAGATGGTAATAAAGTGGCTGAAAAGCCAACTGCTAGTGAGACAGCAAGGAACAGCAGGCTTACTTGCTTATGGGTCGTGCCAGAAACACCTCTTGAGATCAAGCAGTAAAAATAATTAGGGTTGGGAAGGCAAGGAGTGAGGTTCCCAGATGGTGTGGGCGATAGATAAGGAGTTGTCCTTTTTATCTGCTGCCAGGCCATCCGTTCATCCAGTTCTGTGGCTGACTCAGATCTCTGTTGACATGCAGAGCTTTCCACCATTGGAGCTGCCAGGGCAGTGCTGCTTCCAGCCTGGATTCAAGGCTAGGCAAGCTGTGTCTTGTTTTGAGGTTTGGTTATTTGCTTTCGTGTTTATACAACAGAGAAAAAACTCTTGCCAAGGTGAAGATGGGTTGACAGCCCTTTTTGGAGGACTAGCAGGTGGGAGCTTGAGGGTGGATAACCTGGCTGCACCACATGTGACTCCCACACCCTGCTGTGTAACACTGGACATCCTGTAATGCAGGGATGACCTTTGCCAAACCTCTGGCCCTGCGTGGTGCATGTGGAAGCCCTGCCCAAAGACTGGCTTCATCCTTGCTTGCTTGTTTGCCAAATAATCAACACAGGGATCATCCCACCACAGCCATGATGGTCTAAAAACCAACCTGCCTTTCCTTTCCAGGTCTGCCAGTGTCCATACACTAGTTGCAAATTGCCCCCTGAGAAAATCACAAAGGGTCTTTTATAGCTCCCTGTGTATGTGATTTTGTCCAGGAGATCTGACTTTGCTCAATGGTGCACCTGATCGAGTTCTTTATTGAGGAGCATGTCAAAGGAGTATTCTCTGTTGCTGTGTTTACCTGAATAGCACTAGCATTTGCAATTACACTGGCTGCAAGAAAAATCTCTCAGGCATCCTCAGCCTCCAGGAAACAAGGCAATCAACCCTGAGGTCAGGAAAACACACTGTTCCTTAGGGCAGCATTGCCCAGTCTAGGGCTGCTTTGCAATTCCAGTGCCTTTCTTTCAAAGCACGCAACCCTAAGCCTCCAGAAGACAGAGTGGTAGGCTTTCCCAGTGTGGAGACATGTCTTAAGAAGGACAGATCATTGAGAGTGGATGAATAACATGGCTGGTTAAAAGTAGGTGTCTGTCATAAGGCCTGCCTGAAACACAGTACTCAGAAGCTGCCTGTAAAGCCGCACAGAATTCTTCTGGCGCTATTGGTGATGGCAGAGCAGAGCAGATCCAGACTGTCTTGTGTGTTCACATTAGAGTGCTTATGGTGGAGCCTTTCTTTATGGGTGCTGATAGCACAGAAGTGTGTGGGCAACCCTGCTGTTACAGATACATATGACCACACCAGCAGTGTGGGAGATAGCGTTGATGTGCTTTAGTTGAAAAGATGCCAAGGTAAACTGGCTTGCTTGAGAAGGCATTTTATATGCTCTGAGATCAGAACTAGTAGTATCAAAGTGCATGGCCTGCACAAACACGGTGCACAGAGGACTCAGAGTGCGAGCACATTCCCATTCCCTGCACCTCCTACAGTTAGTGATGTTGACAGAAATGTCCTGGTAAGTGCTCATAGATGGAAAGTCTATCAAAATCCCTTGCAGTGTGACAGCAAAACAGCCTCCTTCACAAGCCCATGCTGCTTTTGAAGCCATTCATGCCGCCCAGGATCGTGTCAGACTCTCCCTGCTTGGACAAAGACACAAGATGTGACAAAGGCAGGGATATAAACCTCTGGAGGGAGATATTCAGAGGGGATAAGGAAAGAAACTAGGGTTACACAAAGAAATCCTGTGAGCTCGGTAGGGGTGGTGTTTGTAAGGACGTGGCCAGGAACCATCAGTCTTCAAGAGGCAGTGAGAAGCAGAGGGAACACTAGGTCGTGCTGTTTCCCTAAATTCATGTGCTGCAGCAGTGCTGGGCTGGATTGCACATTTCTCCCAGGGACCAAGGGATCTTTTTCCTCTGTAGGTTGGCAGAGAACTTTATCACACTGTTCGGGTGATTTTGCAAGGTAGTTAATTGCATTTTCTGCATGAAATGCTTCGAGCACAGAGGAAAAGTGCAGGGCAGGTCTTCATAGGAGAGCAGAGCTCCTGTGCTAAATATGAGATAATGCCTTTCATATTATAGGGAAGAAATTATGAATGTCAGCAGCAGTTCAGAGGGTTTAATTAGCCTTCCTGCTATTCCTATCAAAAAAGGAAAAATAAAAAAGGAATTCTCTTAGGATACAAGCTCAACCACGGGCTGACGAGAGGCACAAGGGAATGCCGCCTGGGCATGGGCAGGACATGGCTCTCTCTGACCCTCTTGTACTACTCTGTGTAGAACACTTGAATTCACTCTGCCTGAAGGCTGAGCATTTAGTAAACTGCTGCAGAGTAGTCCTGTGTCTCAGAAGGGAAAGACCTCAGATGAGTGGTGTATCGGCTTTGTTTCCTTTGCACAGTACAGAAAACTCTCTGCTCCCAAAGAAGAGTTTCTTTGTGCTGTCACTGTAAAGTGTGGCTTGTGCCTCCCAAGGCTTTTCAATGAACACACGGAATCAGTGGGGGGAGTTTGAGCTCTGTAAAATTCATTGCTGTGTGTGCACTTGAGCAGCACACAGGAGCTTCAAGTATTTTCCTTTAATTTAAAAGGGAGATGTTGCAGCTGCTGTGGCACTTCAAAGGCCATTCTGTGTGTTGCTCCTGCACCTGATGAACACAAGGCCCTGGTGTTGTTAAACTGCCAGTTTGGAGAGAAATGGCTTTTGCAAGTGGCAGCCAGTGCCACCTCGTGCTCTTAAGTCTGGCTATAGCCATGTCTGTGTGTGCTTCTCCATCAATACAAACTTCACGTGGCTTCAGAGACACAAGAGGCATGTTGTGAATCTCAGACCGCTGAGAAAAGCTGAAGTCCGTAAATAATTTGCTGGTGATAAATGGTGGTAGCCCCCCAAGATCCAGTGCAGGCAGGGCTGGGCAAGCTCACAGGCTACTCCTAAAGCCAGGGAGTCAGACTGTCCAGCAGCCCCTTTCTCCATCACAACTAACCAAATAATTTATATGCAAATGTAATGTTTACAAATCTGTGCTCTTGTGTCTGGCATTTTAACTCCATCCCTGAATTGATGGCTAGAAAAGGGCCATGTCATGTAGAAGACTGGTAAGAAAATGAGAGGTTTCTGTTGTTTAGGTCATAGAATAATATAATCATAGAATCACAGAATCACAGAATCACAGAAAGGTTTGGGTTGGAAGAGACCTGTTAACCTCATCTAGTCTAACCCCCATGCAATAAGCAGGGACATCTTCCATTAGATCAGGTTGTTCAGAGAGAGCCCCATCCAACCAGACCTTGAAAGTTTCCAGGGATGGGGCATCCATCACCTCTTTGGGAAATATGCGCCAGTGTTTCACCACCCTCCTTGTAAAAAACTTCTTCCTTATACCTAATCTTAATCAACTCTCTTTTAGTTTAAACCATCAACCCTTGTTCTGTCTCAACAAGTCCTACCAAAATGTTTGTCCCCAGCTTTCTTATGAACCCCTTTTTGGTACTGAAAAACCACAATGTGGTCTCCCTGGAGCCTTCTCTTCTCCAAGCTGAACAGCTTCTCTCATCCTTTCCTCATAGGAGAGGTGCCCCAAACTCTGATCATCTTTTTTGCCCCCCTCTGGACCCACTCCAACACAGCCACATTCTTCTTATTTTGGGGGCCCCACAGTTGGATAGAGGTCATCAGGCTTTTTCCTGATCATGACCCTGGTCACCCAGGGTCATGAGGCAGCTGTGATCCTGGTCCATTTGCCCAGCTGGGCAAAGAAAAAGCAGTAACTCAGTAAAATTGGCCAATGAATTTTGTCTGCTTGGTAAAATAAATATAAAATGAGGGGGTGGATAGAGCCTTTTGCCTGTGAAAGGAAAGCTGTCAGCTCTGTGAGGGTAAGTGGAGATCTGTGAGTAGGGATGTGTTACAGGACCTGCACACACTGCCCAGGAACTGTCCTGGAGGTAGCAGGGTCACAGAGTACACTGTACACTGAGTGAGTCATGCTCAGGACATGTGCTCGTATCACAAAATCATGGGAGGTTGGAAGAGACCTTTGGAGATCATCTCATCCAACCACCTGCTCAAAGCAGGGTCACCTCCATACAGCAGGTTGCTCAGGCTCGTGTCCAGGTGGGTTTTGAATATTTCCAAGAACGAAGACTCCACAGCTTCTCTGGGCAACCTGTGCTCGGTCATCATCACAGCGAAAAGTGCATCTCCAGCCCTGCTTCCACCAGCCTCATTCCAAAGGGCTCATTGCACAGGCTCCTTGCCCCCTGCAACAGAAGGCTGAGACACCTTGGCAAGGCAGGTTGTGATTTGTTTTATCTGTGCTGTACCTGTTCCACAAAGAGAGAGAAAAAACTTCAAATGCCAAAGCAAGGAATTGGGCTTTTAGAAGATCTCAAAAAAAAAAAAAAAAAAAAAAAGCATCACAATTCAAACAGCACTTTTAATGCTTTTTTTCTGCCCTCCATTTCTCTTTTTTCCACTTTTTTTGGCTGTATAATGAAAATTTTGAAAAGGACATAGTTCTCCATGCTTCAGCCCAGAAGCTACCTCTTACTAACATGGGTTAGGAACAATGCCTTTATTTTACTGCCTGGCAGGGGTTTTGTGGGGGAGCTTTTGGTAAAGGGGGTTGGCAGAGACCTGGATACAGGATGCTCCATTGATCTCGGCTGTTCCTGCCTTCCTGAGCTGTGTTGTGACCATTTATACCTCAAAGCCACTGAGAACAGGGTATTTACTTACAAGAAGTGCAGTCATATCTGTCAAAGACTGTAAGACTGTAGTCCCTTATATGACAGAGTAACTGCACAAACAGGCACTGAGGCTGCAAAATGGAATAGCTTAATTGGTTTGCTTTCCCAAGGAGATACTGTGCCAGACAATGAGCACAGCAGCTTAAGCCCATGCTCAACAATACTTTTGCCTATAAATAGGACATTTTTAAGCAATGGGAAAAACATTCGGGGTAGAACTAGATAACATTTTTCAGATGAATAATTTATTTGCTAATAAATGCTGTTTCAGGCTGACTGAAACTATTCACAACTAAGGATGAATCCAGCTAATGTTTTCTGCTATAAAATGGGGGGCCCTATTTTCTTGACAAACCAGAAAAGCTGCACTCTAACATTTCAACATGAAACATTTAAGTCACTAAGAAAAGTCTTCATCTTAGACCTCAGCTTGATTTTATTTCTTTACTTTGAAAATCATACCCCCAAATAAAACGAATTGCTTTATTTCCTATCCATCCCAGATAAATTCTTTCTGTTTTATAGCAGGAAAAGCAAATTATTTAGAAGGGACTTTCTTAGTCTGTTCCCACAGGCCTTCTCAGGGGCTTTGCTTGCTTTTCCCAGTGGCTCTGGAGTGTGAACATAATGTACAGCTGGTGAGCTTGTCTTTACAGCTGATAAAGCGAGTTACAACAGGGTCATGTTGAAATGAACCCAGCACACAGGTCGAGTACATAAAATAGAGTTCTCCTCCAGTGACCTCACGTTACAGACCTGATTTATGTCTCCAGAGCTTTGGTTCTGTTTGGAGCCTGGCATGGTTATGTGCAATATGCCCAGCCAAGCTTGAAAACTTCTCTTTTCTCAACTTGCCTCTGTGAGGTGTGGAAGGCAAGAGGCATAAGAAACAGCTTGAAAAGTCAGAGATGGATGGAAGCAACACTAGTGGGTCTTGATGCACCAAATGCATTCACTGCCTGTTACCTGTGGGAAGAAAACTTGCTGAAATAATTCTTGCCAAAAGACAAGATATTCCTTTTCCAGGCAATCTAACACTTTAAAAGCCTCATTAATAATGGTAGCAAAGTGTGGAGAAAGTATAGCTTCTATCTATAGGTCACGAGGCATTATTCAAGTATTACCTCAAAGTCAGAAGATAAAAGGGAAGAAATCAATCTAGGCCTGATTTTCACAGAGGTTTCATGGTGGTGCCTGGAGAGATTATTCAAAACATCTAAGCAGATTAAGCACATGTAAGTCTTCTTAAAAGCAGAGGGGTTTAGACACTTCACTTGCTATTGCTTTCTGCAAATCATATCCACAAAAGGGGCCACTGAAACTGAGCAACTTCAGGTGTGTAACACACGTCCTTAAATTAAATAGACTGCAATGTCCCCCTGCTTCTCTGCAGTCCAGGCAGGGTGTGGGAGGGAGAGAAGGCAAAGCTGCAGCACACTGCTGCTCTGAATCACACTCAGGAGATGACTTGTGATATAACATTATAGCTCTGCTAGGTCAAACCAAGGTTCACCTGCCCCAAAACCAGTCACCAACAGCAGCCAGCCACAAACACTCAGGAGAAGCATAAAACAAGGCAAGTCTGGAGAGGTGCTTTCCCAGTACATCCTCCCACTGCCCAGGAGTCAGTTTAGCCTCGTCCTGGCTTCATCAGGTTTAACAACTCTTTATGGACTTTTTCTATGTCAACTTGACTAATTATATTCCCAACCTACCTATGGTATCAGCCTCCCCTGCATCTGCTGGTGATACTTTCCCTACTTTCACCATAAACTATTCAAATAGACTTCTCTTGTTCTAAATCTGCAGCCTCATCCTGTTATAGTTATAGTATAAAAAAATACTTAAAAACCATCCTTTTCTATTCACAATCTCTTTTCCCTTCATGATTTTATATGCTTTGATCATATCTTCCCTCTGTCATCTTTCCCAGCCTGAACACTCCTTATCCATTGAATCCCACTGCATAAGAAGTTGCTACCTACCTCTATAGGGAGCCTGTGATTAAAGCTTAGTGTGGGTTGCTACGTCAGGCAGTGAGGATACATTCTCCTTGCCCAGTACTGAAGTACAGATGCCTTTGAGATGGCACACAGCAGGCACTGGACTGTTCCCAGTGCTAGGACTGCACAGGGAATAGGATGGGTAGGGCTGTATTCAGCTGGCTCTGTGGAGACAACGTATGAGGCAAGAGAATAATAAGCCTCTTCAAATATACTGTCTTCAGGATGCACGTTTCTGGACATGGAAATGCTGCTTCTCTGGAACTCACAGATCACAAGAAGTCTGCAAACCCTTTAGGAGAAGCCACAGATCTTGGGAGTTTTTTTTTTAGAAAACAGGTAGGCCGATGTAGTCTAATGTGTTCAGACTTCAGTCTGTGATATGCTTAGTCATCACAGCTCACAAAGAGGCCCATTAGCAAATGTAGATTCTCAACATTGTGATTAGTCCAAATATAAACAACAGTCAAACTAACTCAGGGTTTTCAACCACATGAGGTTCAGGTGTTCTTCTCATTCATCTCCCTGGGTTCCTGGTGTTGTTCTCAGAGGCTGGATTTCTAAAAGTGGTTGAGAAAGGCTTTCTTCAACAATCCTGCTCATTGTCTCTTCCCATCCCACCTAATTTTCAAAGTTGTCCTTCAAGATAGAAGGGGAGGAAAGAAAAATACTTTTCCATCTTGGGGAGACAACATCTGAAAAAGGGAAGCAAACAAGAAAAAGCGATGGGTTACCAAAGGTGATAAGTGAGTGGCAGTCTGTGTCCTAGAGGAGTGGGAGAGCCATACTGAAGATTTCTGCTGCTGTCCTCCTCCATTGCACTGATTTCTCTCCTGTTCTGACCCAAAAAATCCTGTGCTGGTCATAGAAACCATCCCACCATAAGTTTGTCAGAAGTGACCTGTTCATCCTAAAACTATGAATCTTCTTTCTGTTCAATAGATGTGTTTAAGAACATCATAAAGATATTTTTCTAGGTGATCTAGAAAGGGGAATGTTCCTTGTATGTGAATGTCTCTTCATTCCCTCAATCCAGCAAGAGTGATCTCATAAACCAAGGGTATGCAGGGATGCTTGCAAGTGACTGAATTATCACAGATTAGCAATTTATTACTGTTAATTTAAGTTAATATGCTTTATATTATAATGTGCTGGAAGAACTGAAACACCTTCACTTCCAGCTGATGAGTAGTAATCTGTTAAGCCATGATAACTTCAGCTCTTGCAGTGCATCTCCCTTCTTGAGGGAAAAGCTGAAATATTTGATGATGGTTTAGCCAGTGGCAGGTGATTGCTGCAGTGGCATAAATAAATTCTGCATGTCCTTGGTGCTTCAATCAGAGCACACCAAGACATCATTTCAAGATGAAGCAGACCATATATTTTAATGTCTGCAAACAGCAGAAAGATGTTTTGAAGAGCAAATAGATTATCTTTCCCAAGGCTAAAATGCTCCTTGAGCTTCCCACCATCGAGACTGGGGGCCTGTTGGGTAGAGGTTCTCATCAAACCCAGCGCAGATCCTGCCCTTGGAGGGTCTCACACACCTTCCAGAAAGGCCAAGCAGTTTTACCATGGCCCTCCTCCACAGATGTTAAGTGGTATTTTCACACACTTCAGCTGATTGCTCAAGTGGTGTGTAAGGCTTTTGCCACACAATCCCAGAGCAGCAGGGATCCCCAGGGATGTGGTCCCAGCCATTAGGCTGCTTCTTTGAGTGTTTTCCTCTTGCTTTTTAGTGCACGTGACATCTCTGTTCTGTATGCTTTCTAATCTTTCGAGGTTTCTCATCACCCCATGCTGCCAGGCTTCTCCTCTTCAAGCCCTTTGATCAGAGCACTTTCCCCTGCCATAGCCATCAGTGTCAGTGGGCACATGGCCCCTTATAACTGCTGGGGACATCCCCCACTGACAGTGATGAGCAGCTGATTTCCAGGCTGCTCTTCACCTCCTGTATCTGTGTCCCACTTCCCTTCATGCCACTGCCCCTTTGATTACACCTGATGAAGCACATCCCAGAGCAAAGCTGCTCTCAAGGGCTCAGAGCTGAGCTGGTAAGTGGCTGTGTGACACAGCTCTCCTTGGGACACCCAGCAGGTGAGAAAAGTATGCAAGGAATTATAAACACCGAGGTGTGTGGCCAGCATGGTGAAAAGGATGGACTTACTTTCTTTTTGTTTTGGTGACTTTCCTTACGGTGATGAATGCATCCAAACATCCCATCTGATACCTCTGCACCTGCCTGTTCTCCTCACCAATACAAGAGTAGTCTGCCAGTGTTGTCTGTCCATATGTTAGATTTGATTGCTGGAGGAGAAGGGATGTATCAACAAGGAAAGTAGTTCAGCTCTAACATTGTCCCAGTGCTCCCCAGACCGTCTCCATTTCTTTGGATTAGCCAGAAGGATATTTGGAGCTTGCTACTTATTTTACAGCATATAAAGTGAGCAAAGGTACAGAGACAGCCAGAAAACCCTTCTGTGGGGGTTTACATGACTCCTCACACCTGGGGAATGCTCTGCTGGGCTCGGTGGGGTCAATGCTGTCAACACCCTGATGCGAGTGACTTCTTAGATATGGAAAGAGGGAAGAGAAAAGTAATGAGAGTGAACATTGCTGAGAGAGGAGCCTCAGGAGAGACTGTGCCTCAGCAGAGAGCATAAGCACTTTCACCTTATTAATGATTTTTTTTTTTTTTAAAAGGAGAAAGAGGGTCATCTTGAAGCTGTCTGGTGTCTGAGCTTTGCTAGAGGACAACGCTCTAAGGAAGGGCACACCACGGTTAGAGGCATTTCAGGGCTGAAGGAATTAAGGATGCTGGCTTGTACCCAGAGTTGAAACAAAAATTGCTGTGGGGCTTAAACCTGTTTTTAACAGGAGTATGTAGCCTGGCAGACCTACTGAGAGATTAGCAATTTAATTATACAGGCCCTGGCTTCCTGCTTTCCACTAAGTGCCTAAAACCCCTCTAAAGAGGCCCATTACCTTCCCTTTTCTTGCTTTTGCATTAACTAGGCAGTTCAGAGCAGCATAAACACAGAAGCAGGACAGGGGTTCCCTTGCAGAGGTCTCAGGTTTTATGGCTAAGTGCCTCCTGATGGATCTGTCAGAGCATCCCACAAAAGCAAACCTGTCACTCCCCACAGCGACCATTAGCTTCATCTCCAGCATCCCTGGAAGCACTTTCTGTTTGTCCCCTCTTGAACTCACTGAGGAGAGCATGGGCTTTTCTCAGGCATTGGCTGACTTTGAGAGAGAGAGAAGTGAGCAGCCAGGCTGTGGGCACAGGGATTTGGGGCTAAAAGCCTTGGCAGGAGCCTTCAGGGATGTCGTAGCGGATGGCTGAGTGCTGCTGCACGTGGGAAACAGGGAAAGGGCAGGCAGAAAGCTGCTGAGAAACATGTGACATCCAACCTGCTGAGCTCCAAAAGGCTGTTTGATATAGGGAGCCAGGAAGAAGTGGCAGACAGGGCCTTTTTGTCTTTTTCTTTCACGGGAAGCAACTTTATTAAGGACTGTGAGGTCTCATAGCATAAGCAATGAATTGTCTGCAACTGCTTTGCTTTCCAGCGCTGCCTGTAGAGCATTTTCAGGCAGTCCTGCTTCACAGATGTTCTTCAGAGTTGGAAGTTGACTTGTGCTACTAATGCAAGTTGATCCATGCACACAGCCACTGGAGCCCCCTTGGTTTCCTGAGACTGTGTTGGTGTCTCTGGGTTCAACTCTGTTCTGCTCCCTCAACATCAATTACATCCCCAGCCAGGCACTGACTGATCCACAGGATTTGGGTCTCAATGTTGTATGTCCTAGAGCCTGTTTTGGCCGTAAAGTTCCTGCTAAGGAGTGCAGGGAGCAGGAACCCTACACTTTTAATAGGTATTTTCATGATAAATTCCCTTGTGACTCTGAAAAGTAGTTATTTCTCCATCCCCTACACCTTTGCACATCCACAGAGCAGAGCTGGGAATGGATCAGACCCTGCAGCACTAGACTCCTGCTGCCAGAGATGTTAGCTGTTTTACCTAAAATCCTTTAAAAACTAGAGCAAAGACATCCACTCTGCAGGCACCACAGGAAATCTTGCAAGAATGTAATGGAGCGTAATCAGTGACAGATTTGTCATCTCTATTCTGTGGCTGAGGCACGGGGAGGAAATCACGGCTGGTCATTGCAGCAAAGCACTGTGATAGATGAGACTGTGGCCTCTTCACGCTGTTTTTATGTCATGCTAAGACAGGCTTTATTTTCTGGGACAGGGATGGAGAAACCCACTCCTCTTTGGTCAGTCACTTGGCCCTGGGGTTATGCTGCAGTAGGGAGAGAATGATCACACCTTCAGAAGTAAGCCACGCTCCAGGCTTGGGATTGGAAAGTTAAAGACACGGTGTGTCTTCCAGTCTGCTCCCTGGAACCACCTGGAAAATCTTATGGTTGTGTGGGAGCACCGGAAATGCTGTGCTGCCTTCTGCCACGTTTCCAGCCTTATTTGCCGTAGAGTGTTGGAGGGTTTTGTGGGGATGGGAAGAAGATGCTCTCTGGCTCTTCCTAAACTAAATATCATCCCTAGAACTATCTGCAGCAGCAGGACTGTGAAGTGGCTGAGCCAGCCAAGGTGGTCCTTCCCATCTCCCTCTTGCTGTTGGCCCTTGACAAGCTTTGAGGAGGTGGCAAGGCTCCCTCCAGGAGTCAGTGGAGGGAAAGGTTGAAAACTAACAGCATGAATGGCTCTTTTTTGAAGTATTTTTTGGTCTTCTTTGACCATGAACAGCTGGGCAAGGCCCTTGTAAGCCAAGATACCTTCCCTGCAGGGAGCTCAGTGAGGGTGAAATGAAATGGGGAAAGAACTCAATGTCAAGTCATGGAGAATGGTATCCCTCTGGGAGTCTCACATGCTCTGAACCCTTCCTAAAGCCTTGACTCCTTCAGCCAAGAGACTATCTGGCATCACCAGTGTTGGTCATAAAAAAGATTTTTTTACTCTTCATTGTCCTGGGAAAGAGCCTTAAAGTACAATGAAGTATAAAAAAAACTAGGAGGCCATGAGAAATAGCCAAAACAGTGTTTTGTTTTTTGTGTTCCATGGCTGGAGGTGCTTTTTTTTTTAGCAAATATAATAATGCTGAGGTTTGATTCATGTTTTTTTAATGCCCCAGAAGTCTGCAGTGTCATTCTCCTGATTTGGCATCCTAATTCAAAGAGAAATACATAAAGCCAAAAGGAGCTTGTCAAGGAGTTTCTCTAGCTTTCATCATCTTTTTTTGTCTATGAGCAGACACCATCCTTTTTGAACTGACTGGCATCGTGCAAAAAGGAATAGAGGGAAGGGCTTGGTAATAAAATGTTAACAGGATTTTTGTTATTGTTTTCGGTGGTATCAGGATAGAGCCTTTATGCACATGATATCAGCTAAACATTCAACAACTGAAACTTGTTCTTACCAAGCTTATAACAACTCACCGCGACACACTCGCGGTGTCCGGCTAGTAGGATAAACTAACAGCTGTCAGCAGATGCTGTCAGCAACTGGATACACACCATAAGAGGAGGGTTTTTTATCTTTATCTTTACGGAAAATAAGGATATGAAAAAATACGCGAGGATGAGGCACAAGCTGCCGCGGCTCTGCAGACCCCCCTCGCGGGTGGCGGCCGAGCTCAGGGTCTGCACGCCCCTGCCAAAGGTGAGCTGCTGGCTCCGGGGTGGAGGTGGGTGCCAGGGGGTGTGGAGGGCTGGGATGGGTCAGCGATGATAATATTTAATTATGGATAAAATTTAATTATGGATTTCTGTAGGAGTTTCCCTAAACTGAAATCTTTTAGGTGGAGAAGGGAGGGTGGATAGCATGGAATGGGGAGGTGGGGACCTCTTCCCTGCGGGATGCAGTCCTCTGAGACATGCTCTAGCCAGGTGAAATGAGAGGTTGCTTCACTGCATTAAGTCTCCGCAAATTCAGGCTAGAAGAGCAAGTAGGAGACAACAGGGGATGCTGAGAGGGGTAAATTGAGAGCAGGTTGGAAAAACATCCTCCCTAATCCCCATCTGTGGTCAGCAGAGGCACAGGTTTCTTTTCCCATCTGCCTCTAGAGAAACCTCTCCCTCTCTCTATGTACAGAGCAGTCACCTGAACAGGGAGAGTAAAATCACTGAAGATCTCTCTGCCCCCTTCATCCTCCTGTGCATGTTTTAGAGTTTCAGGACATTGCTTCTCCTTGAGTCATCAAGCTCTGCTGTCCAAAAGGCCATGTGTCACATAGCAGGAAACACTGCAAATAAACGTCTCTAAATGCCCAGCAGCACGGACAGTGCCACGGAAATACCCTGGAAGTGCCTGAGGACAATTTCTGTGAGCTGTGTTGGGTGTGAGCTAGAGGAGGAGGGAGGCAAGGGGATGTGGAGTCCAGTGGTTTGAGCATGAGTCATTGTTTTGGTACTTTTAGGTGCACTTAGTTGCCCTGTGTGTCTGTGCATCTCGCTATAGGTAAATGGTACCGTGAGTTGAGACCATCATGCCTGCCCCATCAGGCAGGTTAAGTCACTCCTGCTTGCAACAAACCTGGGAATCTCAGGATGAGGTGGAGGGTGCGTTCCATGTTCACTGCAGACCACCTGGGCAATAAAGCTCTTCAGCAAACATGGTGTGATGGAAATGGCCCTGGCTGCCTCAAGCCCCTCCTGTGTGCTCTCCAGCCACATGGGCAGTACCAGGTATGTGGGCTGCTGTTTGCATCTCCAGGGCCCCAGCCCTCTCACCATGCCAGACTTTGTAGAAATACTGAAAGCAGAATTACAGGCAAGCATCTCCAGGGTACCGTAAATATCATTTTTAATTAACTGGCTATTCTACAGAGGAGACTTTGTGCAGCTCTGCAAGACATGGGAACAAAGTTCAGCCTGTCCCTGTGACAGAGCTCCAAATTTCCCCTTTTCTTTCCCGACCGAGCGCCAGCAAACAGATGTGCTCTGTGCCTCCTATTTATGCGCTCCCAAGAAATTAGCACCCCGTTAAGCTACACAATGCAGTGCATTTATTTTTATTTCACTATGCTGAAGCCTTTCAGTGGTAACTCTGCACTCTTTTTTGCTGGAGTCGAATCCAGACTAGCATCAAGGGGTTCTTAAATCAACAGCCTGTGAGGGTATGAATCTTGTGCAGCAGAACTAGTGCCTAGAGCTTAAGATAAAGTAATATATAGCAGCCACCAAGCCACAAAGTCCATTGTTTGACCCAGGTCCTAAAGGGAAAGGACAGAGAGGAAGATTTAACTTCCAAATACCTGAAGCTGGGGCTGTGGTTTGTCTGCAGATGCGTTTTAAAGCAATAAACAGCTATATTTATATCTCCTGAATGTGCCTATTATTTCAAGATCTCACCCAACGAGTGAAAGCGACATGACAAAGCAGCACTGTAGGGAGCCAAAAAAATGTATAAAAAGCAATTGATCCATTATAGATGCAGTCTTGGGCAAGCTCAGACTATTTTTAATCACTTTAATAATGCAGCTGATTTGCTACATCAAGAAGGGAAGCTGAAGAGGGAAACCTCCCAGCAAACTAAATAAGAGGCTCATGTGGATTAGTGGCACCTGGACATCTCCAAGAGTGTGCACGGCTCAGACATTTCTGAGGGGAATCACTGCAGCAGCCCTGCCCAGCAGGTCACCTTGAGACATAAGAGACCCCAAAGACAAGTGGATGATGCTTTAGGAAAACAAGGGAAGAAGTCAGTGGGACATTGAATTGTGGGAAGTGGGATTAGAAAAGGGGAGGGTTTCTCAGTAATGTTTAAAAAGTGCATTTCTGCAACTGTGATTTGAGTAGATGAATTGTTGCAGATTGCTGTGCAAGGCAGATTTGGGTATGCAACCTAGGAAACTGATTCCTCCATGTTCTCCATGCTCTCCATGATTACAGTCCTCTGTCTCTCCACTTGAAACAAACAAAACCCATCTGAGCATCACCCACTCAGCTTATTTGTGCCAAAATGGCTCCTTCATCCCTGGGTGGTTTGTTTGGCCCTGGGGAAAGTCTGGAAGAAAGAAAACTTGAGGTTTCCCTTCCCTTTCCCAGAGTGGTCTTTAAATGAAAGCGCATGTGAGAGGGACAGGAGACAGATGCCTTCCAGCTAAAGGGTGGCCTTTAGGACACTCAGTTGAATCATGAAAATAAAATGTCAACTACAGAGAGCGGTGGGAGGCCATCAATGAAAGAGGGACCACCCATGAGGGGTAATGCAATGGGGACAGTGGAAAAAGCCAGCAGCAGCTATGCCCAGGAAGGAGGTGAGATGTTGGCTGAATATAGTGAGAGTAAAATAGAAATTATAGCCACGGTTTTTTAACTCAAAAGCTTAGTGCTCTATGACACCTGGCACTCTTCAGAGGCAGGATGATTCAGGACTCCATTTTGCTGATGCTAAGCTCCCTTCATAAAACAAATGTCAGTGTCCCTGTTAAAGGCTGTAAAAAGGTTGGGGTGAGCCTTGGTGCTAAACCTTCCAGGGAGTGCAACTCTGGTCGTTGCTTTCCTTGCCCGTAACACCTCAGCACTGTTGGTGTTTCCCCTATGGAGACTCTCTTATAAAAACGTTTATCTTGTTGTCGTGTGGAAGCGGAATTTTTTCTCCATTATGGAGCTATGTCAATCCCACTGCAGGCCAGAGGTCAGGAATGGGACTCCCACGCTCATTCTTCATCTGGCAGCATGGGCCAGCCCCAGCCTGGCAAACCCTTCAGATGCAAGCAGTGACTTCTCCATCCCATTGCCAGGGAGAGGATGGATGGGCATGTGGGATCTTGGCTGGCCTGTTAAGCAGCCCTCAGATGTGTTGTAGCCCTGCCCAGCAGTGCTCTGTGTACCTGCAGGCTTGTCCCACACAGTGTAGGATGGGGAGATGCTCTTGAAGGGAAAGGAGTGTTTGAAACTGAGGTTGCCATTGGCCATGCTCAGCCCCTTTCCCCACAGATGGCCTCACTTATCAGTTTTGCAAAAATACAGCTACAGGTCAAAGTAGGTGCCCCTCTATGGGCTGTCATCACTTTGGGACAAAGGCAAAACTTATAAATAAAGGGGGAAAAACCATACACAAAATAAATAAATAAATAGGTGCATAAATAAATAAATAAATTTAACAAGTATATCTGCTTTTTTGAGAGGGGCAGGTAGCTCCTATTCAGTAGATGAGAACTTGGACACTTAATCAGCAACCAGTGTCACACCACCTCCATAGCTTCAGCATCCCCAGAAGCCTAACAGAGCATCTAAAAAGACCTGGAGACTCCTTGGAGTCTCTGATATGCCTGTCTTTTGGAAGGCAAAGACTTCATGGAGAACTTTATTTTGCAGAGTGTAGAACTGGCTTAGGAATTTAGGAAAATTCATGATAGATTTGGGGCAACTTCTCATATGACTGAAACTTAGGAGTACTGGGTCAGAGCGAAGGTCCGTGCAGTGTCCCATCTCCAACAGAGGGTATGAGTGATACAGAGAGGAGAATGAGAAATATACATGATATAGTCTGGATATTCTCCACCTACACATGTTTTCAATTCTGAGACTTCCTGTGTTGGATGTGGCCTCCAGTCATCCAGTATCCCTCTATAGATTTATCATCCTTTAGTTTTCTGAGCCTTTTTTGCAGAGTCCAGGTAAAATTTTGCATCCCTACCCTCCTCCAGCAAGCAGTGCCACAGATCAACTACCAGCTGTGCTTGAATTGCTTCCTTTAATTTGTTCTGAGCATGGTTCCTTCAAGGTTCATTTGATGCACCCTTATTCTTGTACTGGGCAAAATAGTGAGCAGTTGATCCTTTTACAGTCTCTCCATGTCACTCACCATCATTCTGTAGATTTCTTTAATTTCTTCCTTCAGGCATCTCTTTTTTTTCCCCTGACCAAAGAGTCCACTTTCCTTATCAATTCACTTCTTTATAGGAGCCATTCTTCTTATATTTAATCATCTTTATTGCCCTTTCTTGAATCCTGTCCCTCATCTTTATGTCTTTTCTGGAGATAAAGTGATCATAAGACAGTATTCAAGATGTAAGTGAACCCTGGTTTGATTCAGTGGCATATTAATGTTCTCTTTTACTTGCCCCTTGGTAAATGTTAATATTTTATTTGCTTATTCCACCACTACTGAGCAATGAACTGATGTTTCGTAGAATTACTCTAATCCAAATATCTTACTCCTGAGTGAGCTCAGAGCCCATAATCTTATATGTGAAGTTCAGAACACTTTTCCTGCCATGAACATTTCTTCACCTTTGGCTACATTAAATTTAATTAGCTGGTTTATTGCTCATTTATTTAATCTCATCGTGTCTTTCTGCAGGCCCTTGTTCTCACTACCCTGAATACCAGAGTGTCACCTGCAAACTGTGCTCCCTCCCTGCTCACCCTCTCCCCCTTTCACAGACTGTCTATTAATAGGTGGAACATTGTGTCCTCACCCAGATGCCTGGAGAAAACTGCAATGCCATCTCCCTACTCATTGCCTTTACTGCACAGACTCGAGATTTGCAGGACTCCTTCTCTGGAGATACTGTGTGACAGCTGGGTGCCTTCATCAGGTGAAGCTGTTGTATTTCACACTGGCACAGTTTTGAGGTTGGGCCATAGGCTGATATCCAGCCCTTGATGCAGCATTAAACTAATGAATTCACTGGAAAATTATCACCAAGGCCTTCAGCTGACATTGAAAGCTGCTGCAGGATGGGGCTGACTTACAGCACCATGAACCAAGGTAAAGGCAGATGGATGTGCCCTGAGCCAGCTGGAGCCTGATGGGCTTCACACTTAGCTCCAGATTCAGTGAATTACCACAGTCCAGCCTGAAGGTGTCAGGTTGATCGGTTCCTATGCCCAGGTTTTTGTGTGGAAAGGAAAACTGGAGGTGGAAGGAAGATTTTGGAAGCTCATGCTTCCCTGACATGCAAGTTTTACCAAGAGGACAGGATGTCGCTCTTCACCTTTCACAAAGTTAACAGCTTCGTGCTTTGTTGCAGCAGATCTATTATTTGCTATCAAGATGAGAAAGCTCAGAAAAGCCTGTGGAGGAGACCAAAAAGTCTCATCTTCAAATCCTCATTTTGATTATTTAAAGCAAAAGAGTTCATAAAAGTTCTGTACTAGTTGGGTAGAAAGACAGCCCAGCTTGCCACAGCTGAGTTGGAGCCCATCCCACACTTCTGGGATGAAAAAGACATTGCCCCAAATGGGCTTTTATCCATATTTGTCATAGATGGCCATAATCCACAACTACTGAAGTCTTGGCCCCTTGGCTAGAGCAGTGGAGGTGTCAGGATGCCTTTCCTTGTGGGCTCCCTGACCCAGGGATGCTTTTTGCCTCATACTAGAATAATCTTTTTGTTCTTCCCAGACTTCTCAGCTCCCAGTTTTGCAAGCTGGGCTGGCCAAAATATAGCATCCAGGGACTAATTAAGCCCAGATCTGCTCTTTAACCCTTTCTTGTCAACTTTTGGCCTTAATCGCTAAACTTTGTGCCCTGTTTTTACACCTTTATCTTTGTAAGCCAGCTCTTGCAGGGTGACTCTTTTCTACCATCACCACCTTCACTCCTGGAACTCCCCTAAGAAAACAATTCTGGGACCCAGTATGTCCCCAGATAACATTTCAGCTTTTGAAAAAGAGCTTATTTTTCTGAAATCCCATTTTGGCAAAAATGCTCCCATAGTCTCCACTTTTCAGCTCTCTTTTGATATCTTATTCCCAAGTGGTAGAAGAAAATTAGGAAGGAAGTGAGGAGAAAATGTGGGTGTAGAACATCCTGTTCTGCACAAATACCCTGGTGTGTTGTCAGATGGATGCTCTGCTTTAAATAGAATAGGTCTCATGCTTGCAAAGGCCAAAGTAATACATTCTTAGAAATTAGAAAACATGGAAATAATGATTTAACAAATAAACTGTTTGGGCCTCCTGCATTAAAGAGTCAACCAGGTAAGAGCTTCTAATTGTCATATGTGATCTCATTTTTCTGTATACCTATAATGCACATACACAGAGGTTTGGGGAATAATCCCTGGGGAACTCAGAGAAATTCTTTTTCTTGTTTACTGTGTTTGAGAGGCTAGTACCATGAAAAAAAGGTCATCTGGGGTAAGCAACATGGAAGTGAGAGCTAGAAGAGATCCAATGGGATAGATTCAGAGGTCCCCAAGCTTTTATGTGTTTGGAGAAGTTCTTCTGCTTAGATCTGATTTTGTGACTCTGATTTCTGCTATCTGCTTTTTCAAAGGGTTGAGAGAAACAACTTTCTGCACTTTGGTGACCTTTTTTTTTTTACCATCAGTGTTTTTTACCACAGCCACACCAACTGCTTCTGTTATCATTAGAACAAGGAGACTTTCTCCTCTTCTGAACATCTTCTATATTTTAGAAATTTTCCCATTGTGCTTTGCTTTTAATCTGAAATTTTATTGCAATTTGAAGGGAAAATGAAAAGAGAGATACTCATGGGTTCAAAACTCCCTGCAGTCTAGGAGCTGGGAAAATTCTACAGGACTTTTAGCAGAGCAACTTTCCGCAGCAAACAGCATTTTCCCCAAAATTTTTTGTCATCTCTAAGGACAGTTAATATCGAACAGTAAGAGAATTGTTAAGATGAATATTGCAACTACATGAGTCTAAGTGCTTGTATATCTCATATCTCTGCTATTTATTGTTGTGATAATGGAAGCCCAGGCCAGGGAAAGCTGAACGTGGATGAGAACCTGGGAACCCACTTGCCCTCCTTGCCATCGCCAGCGGAGCACGTGGTGCTTTGAGTGCCAGGTGTTTCTTGAGTGGGAATCAGGGAAGCCATTATGTGTTCCCCCAAGACATTTGCTTGTGCCTGACACCATTATCTCCATCAGTTTTGAAATAATCTTGAAATTCATCTTTGAGAAGACAAAAATGAGCCTGTGTTGGAGTCAAAGAGTCTGTCACATGGACACTGCATTCTGACCCTGGAAGATGTCTCCTGTTGTTTATCTCTGTGGCCAGCGCAATGCAGCTACAGGGACAAGTCAAGGGACACAAGGGACGTGGTTGCCCTCTGCTATTGCACAGAGGAAGCCTAGAGAAAAGGATCTTTAATTTCATATTTCAGTATTTAACACTTAGCCTTTGTACAAAAAATGGGGTGGGGAGGGGAGAGGCAATCACATGTTTGGTTCCAGTAAAGTTCTTGTTGTGGTCAGGCTGGTTGGACAGTAGTTGGATCAGTTAGAGGCGGACAAACACATGATTCAGTCCTGCTGGACCACTGTTGGCTTGCCTGACACAGCCCCAGCACAGCTTTCTGTGGCCCAGGGACCTGCAGAAGGACTTTTCGTGTGTCCTTATACCCAGCCTGCTTGTGTAGAGATTATAGCTTCCTGGGATCTCTGCATTTCCACACATTCTGGAAAAGATGAAGTCTTACCAGTAGTCAGGTCTTTTTCTGCAGATACTTCTTAGAGGACAGAGCATGTGAAAACCTGTCTGCAGTGAGCCCTGTGGCCCCATGCAGCGACAAGCAGTGCGTGCCAGCTCGCTCACTGCTGTACTGCATTATGGGTTCCTGGGTTTCAACCACCTTCCCTCCAAATATATTTCTCTTTGTTTTGATCCACGCTCATTAAAACACCCCTCTGCTCAGACTGGTGAAGACAGGCACTTTGTCAAAGCTTTAATGAAAGGGCAGCACGTGAATGATTAACAGGCTTCTTTGCAGTAGATGAGCTTCCCATGCTGGGTTTATTTCTGGAGCAGTCAACCCATTATCTGGTGTAGGGCCTTGTGTGGATGAGAGCTGGTCCATCTGGGAAACGAATGACGTGCCCTGCTTTGCTATTGAAACCATCCATCATATCGTGTCCCAAATGGTCCGTCATGTTGCTGTCTTGCAGAACTCGGCCATCAGAGGCGGCTCCTGTTGTATGCTCATGCAAGGTGTCTGAAAATGTGATTTCAGCTATAACTCTGAGGACGATTTGTTGGAATTTACGACTAGAGGTCCTTCTAAGCTCCATCAACTCTATCCATCTCACACCTTTATAAATAATCCTGGCCTTCAGTTTCTGAATCCTTTAGGGCAGCATTGTGGGGTTTTTTTCCAGTGTCTGGAATACATTACATGCAAGATTTCACTCTTAGATTTCAAACTATGTGGGTACATATCAAATAAATAAAAAATAATTTAGCTGAGTAATGTGGACATCATGGAAGGCAGTCTGGTGAATCTGACACTTTCCAGGATCCAGGAGACTTTGGCAGCAGTCCTGGACATATCAAGACTTTCAGTATTTCTTTTTGTGCCTCAGTTTCCTTTCTAGTTGGTTCCACCTAGCACTAACCAAAATCCGTGGAGGATCTCCACTGGGATTTGCTTTGGTTGGGTCAGGTGCATCAGTACCTTCCCACTCCATGTGATACTGTGAGAGCTACAGACTAAGTGCTAAGCAAGCAGAATGTCACCTTTTCTCCACTGAGTTAAGTAGGAGCAGATGTGTGGGGGAACAGCAAGCACTTGGGAACACGCTGTAAACTTTCCATAAATACAGTAAAAGGAAGGAGTCTAGTCCTGAGAAGCACTTAGGGGATGGGGATGCTACAAAACTGAAGAAGCTGAGTGGTGGGAGTGTATGTCAGAGCGGTGCCAGGGTGTTTGCAAAGTCAAACCCTGCAGTATTATTTGAGGTTACTCCCCTCCGTACATAACCTCAGCAGTCACCACTGTACTCCCATGCCTTGGGGAGTGGGTAAGGGGATCTATTAATACTCTTAGGAAAAATTTGTATCCAAACAACTTTTGTTTCCTTGTTTTTTACACGTCTGTGCTCTCCTCTGTCACTAGCTAGAGCACAGAGCCTGGTATGCTGTGACAAAGAGCTATTGATGGTGTGCTTGTGTGAATTGGCCCAGCACTGGTCACAGCCAACTTCTGTGGGACCTGCTGCCCCTGTTGTACAATACGCTCCAGTGTGCTGGGCCATTTGTGAAAGGTCAGAAATGAACAGAGAAATGGACTGGAGTCAAAAACAAGTAGTCCTATAAATATCAGTCATAGTCAAAGGCAGTTTATTCCATTCCTCCCCTCTCTCTCCCTCTGTGTGTGTCTCTCCCTCCCTCTGTTGTGGTTTCCCAGATATAACTCCATGCTTCTGGCTGGGGAGCTCTGAAAGGAAGGCAGCACACACAGTGCAGCGTCTGCTCCCATCTTGCACACATGGAATAATCCTCAGTCCTGCAAGCAGGACTGACAGACAGCACGGAGTCCAGGCATCATCTGGACTCAGATGCTAAGCTTTGATTTCTCGGATTTTCTTTATATGTGAGAAACTCGTTTGTGACAGTTTGAGAAATAGATTTGGCCACAGACGCTTTGGACTGGGACTTCTGACAGCTCCTCTCTCTTTGACTTCACAATGACTTTAGCAGCTAAATTAGAGGATATTGAAGTGACGCTGGAGCACCTACTAATGGATGTCTTTGTAAGTAAGCTACAATTTCCTATTTAAAGTGAGATGGCACTAATCCAGAAGGCAGCAGACAAATTTAATGGTGTATCCAAAGTGTTTCACTGACTTAATTCCTTTACATTTCCTGATAAACTGTGTGTAATCCAACAATACCAGTATGTTGTGGTACTACAAGTATCTACTACAAGAGGTGGCATGCAAAACCTGAACAGTGGGATCCAGGACAGGGTATATTCTGCATTGGTTGTGTGTATCGTCTACAATTTTGATGTGAAAAGGAGGAAAGATTTGGTCACTTTAAGGAATATCTCTGTAGAACAACTGTATTGATGGAGCATTTAAATTCTGCATTGCTTGGCATCAAGTGTCCTTGTTTTTGGGATTTTGGCAGCTATTGGATTAGAGACTTGACTTTTCAGTTAGTTTTCTAAGAGATGGAGGAACAAGCAAGATAGTCATGTTTTCAGGAAAGTCTAGTTTATTCCTTCTGGGTGTATCAAATACTTTAAACTAGTGTTAATCTGATGATTTCCTTGAAATCATCAAAGCTCAGTGAAGCAATATATGATTTGCTTCTACACATCTGAGATAAGAATCTGTCTGTATCATCCCTTTTTAAACGTTTCTTAAAAATATCAAAACATTTCCAAGCAGACTCTTGCATTTTCCAACACAGCTTAATGGGCTTTACCTAAAGGTCAGAGATGGTGATGTTTTGGAAGTTTTTTTGAGGGGTGTTAGGAAAACAATAGTGAAGGATTGACATATCTTTTGTCTTCGTGGAAAAAAAAAAACAGTCATGCCATGATCTGTACACTCTGAATTCAGGCAAATGAGATGGCAAGTGACATTCTGAATTTTCAGAAGGGGTTTTTTGGCAACTCTTAAATGGAATGTTTCACATTTTAGGGTCTAATGATGAAGAATCTTAGGCATCAACCACAAAAGCAAAAAACGGGAGATCTTGCCAGATTTCTAGCCTGTGGTCCAGTTATTAAGGTGTCCATCTGTGCTTTGAAATGGATTCAAGTCTCTCTGGGCTGGCATCTCCCCTCAGTGCTTTAGGAAGTGCCTTGGTCCCTTTCCCACAGGCTGCTGAGACAGGGTAGGTGAAAACTCTTGGAGACTGCCCTGTGAAAATAGGGTATGAAATACTGAAATATTCTTTGGGCTGTAATACTTGAATCAACCTAATGATTATTTGCCACTCTGGGTTCAGCTCCTTCTCCCAGCTCTGAGTACCGTGAATCCCAGAGAAAATCCCTAAGGGTTTAAACCCCCATGACAAGCAAAGATGCAACATCTGCCTCTCATGACCACAGCACGCTGTGAAAGTTACTCTGTGTGGGAAGGGGCCAGAGCTTTCTTTGGACTATTTGCAGATGTTGTAGAATAAACTTGGCACCACAATCCCTCTTGGTCTATTTGTAGCTCAGTGTCATTCCACTGACCCGGGTGCTTGATACCTGGGAGACTGAGACCCTCCATGGGGCAGGTGTTGTTGAACAATGGGTGCTTAAAGCGTTTTGTCACAGGGTTGCTCCAAGCAGCATCTCAGAGACTGCCAAGATCCAGAAAGCCAGGGTGGACTAAGGCTGAACAATCCTACATGTGTCTGATTGTGTTTGAAGAGCATAAAAACCCTCCTGCCCTGCTGGGAGCCACCCAGCAACATAAGATAGGACATAGGGAATAATTTCTTCTTGGCTCTTCATGTCCCTATAATGTCCAATCCTTGGTTCCATCCAAATGTGTCTCATCATGGGTTTTGGAGTATGCAGTTTTGTGGGGTTTTTTGCAATGAATCTGAAAGTAGACCAAATAAATTATGGGCCAAATTCTTCAGAGTTTACAGGGGACCTCAGCTTGTGAAACCAGTGGAGCTCTTCTCAGGTTGTGTTTTGAACTGGTCCCTCAAAAGTGTAATTCCAGAAACCCCATGGGACATCCCCAGCTGGGACAGTGCAGTCACAGCTGACATTGTGATGCAGAGACATGTCTATGCAGTGCCATGCTGTGCCACTCTGGAGCCCCAGCTGGGTCTGGAAGAGCTGGTGTGTGTGAGCAGCATTGTGCAGGGGGACACTGAAGCAGTGTCATAGCAGTGTGCCTCTGCAGAGCCTGGGGCTGTCCAACTCAGGGGCATCACATCCAGGCTTCATATCTCAGTTTAGGGCTGTTCTAATCCAGACTATATGCAAATCAAAGAAATAAGTTTTCTGCTTGCTGGGTTCAACTAAAACCTACCTAGGAATTGTGGCAGGAAGAATTTTGGATAATCTAGATCAAATATTCCAGAGGCAGAATCATCGTCATCAGGCACAGTTTTCAGGCTTTACTCAAACATCACCTTGCCCTGTAGCTATGTTTGATCTCAAACCATCTGTTCATTGAGCAATGCTAAAAATAATCTCTGGACCTACTGGATACAAAAAAGTAAATGTAAAACTCAATATGAAGGAAGGGCAAAATGTCAAGCTCTGGTTGTTATAGAGCATCCTAGCAGCCAGGTTAGTCCAAGGTCTTTAATCCACTCCCAAGTGTTGGGCTGTTACCAGCAAAACTGGTATTTTGGTGGGGAGCATGGGGCCAGACTGGTGGGGCTAAATGGGCTGCAGGTGGACAGAATGCCAGGTAACAGGACCCTCCTGGGAATGGTCTCGGAGTCTGCTCCATGCCGTGCATCTTTAACTGTGTCACATTTATTGCTGAAAGAGCGAAACCATCTGTCACTGTAATGCTGCTCTTCCAGTTCTTCAGTGCCCTCCACTGCTCCAGACCAGGCGATTACTTACAAAACTGGGAAACTGTGGTCTATGGAGCCTTGAGTTATCTTTTCTTTTCTTCTGAAGAAACCTAGTTTTAATGTTCCTTGGACCTTAGGGACAGTAACCCATTCCCTGATCAGTGGACCTTGACAAAGCTCACTTTAATAGCTTGTACTAAGCTAACAAGCCCATTTTGTCACAGTGTAAAAGGTTATTGCAGACAACAAATGAGAAGCAACCACCAGTTCCTCAAAACACCTGAGACATAACTCAGCTCAGACTAACCCACCTTGATGTAATTTGGCTTCTGCAGGAATGCAGACTGAAGAAAGACCATAGGATTGGGCCATTTTTTCTCTGGACAAGGTTTTTAGCTAAGCTGTCCTGCAGGAGCTCACCTGGAGAGAGATCAGGGGAGCGTCACAGGGAGGCTGGTAAGCCTTGGCAGCAGATATGTTAAACACCTCCTCTGTAAAGCTAATATTACATGAGAACAATTTTTAAAACACTCTTTTCCTCCTTTTTGCGGAGACTGGAGATTTGCATCTACATGGCACGAGCTGCCACTTCCTTCCAGGACATGGTGTACTCGCCGCGTTGTCATCCCCCTATCAGAGAAGCAGATGGTGCTGCACTGACACTTCCTTTCCCCTATTTCCAAAGGGCATTGGAGAGCTTTGCTGGGCTCTACGAGATGAGATAAAAGGGAAGGCTCCGACATGACATTTCATAATTAGCTGTCATCACCGGCAGGCTTCCACTGAGCCGCTTGGTGAGCTGGGACTTGGCTGCCTGGAGAAAGCTGGACAGGGAGACAGGGACCAAAGGAGGGGGGTGGTGAAGGGACAGGCCCAGCAGGTCCCTCGGGTGTGCTAAAAGAAGTCTGGGTACAAAATGCAGGCTCTGAGTCCTGGTTTCACGGCTTGCAAAGGGCACATCCCTGAGCTAAACCCCCCTTGCCGCTGGACATACTAATAAGTCTTGTGTGGTCTGTGAAAGCAGACCTTTGAGGTAAACCTCAGGACCAACCCTGCTGCCTTACAAGCCTTGCCTTAGGCACAGCTAGAGCGAGCCTCCAGGATATACCGTGCCCAGCAGGCATGGGGCACTTTGCATGGTATGTCTGGAAGGGTTTGGAAGTGAGAAGGGCCATGGAGTCTGTCCCGCTGAGGGAAGCTTTTCCTTACATTATGGATGTGGTTTTAGACCTGGAAAAAAAACAGACTTTCAAGCAAACTGGATGAGGGATAATAAGCATGTTGGTAAAGTGAACCTGAAGTAATCAAGCATCAGCTGGCCTCAAATAGGAGACTGATTTCTGAGGGAAGGTATGATGGAGCTGTAGTGGAAGCCTCATAAGAGAAAAAAAAAACCTCAGATGAAGTCTTTATATGATGAACACTGTGTCCCTGGCCCTCCCCAAATACTGCATGGCAATTTATTTCCAGTGGTTCACGGGGTCTTAGACCCCATCCAAACACATCCTGTCAAATCCACAGTACACTCCAGACCTCCAACTACATTCCTGCAGAGATCTATTTCTACAGCTGGCCCCTCAGCCTTCCTCCCACCACACTCCACAGAAAAGAAAAAAAAAAAAAAAAGGCCAAAAAAAAAAGGCAAAAAAAAATCCATCTATCTATCTATATATACACACACATACATATGACACTATCTGATGAAATTACATTCATGAAGGCTTCCTGGCATGGAGAGGCTGTGGTTGTTTTGCCCTGGGTGGCCATAGCAATCCAGATTTGCTATGCTCCAGGATCCTCCACTACCCTGAGAAACAGCTGCTCTTCTCCCTCCTCATTTTATAAAGTCCTGGCAGAGTTAACAGCAAAATACCAAGGGCGTGCAACTCAATGTGTTTCTAATAGCATAACAGTCAGAGGAAGTCAGAGGAAATTACCTGGGATGCTGCAAGTATTCTGGCTCGCTCTTCTGCCAGCTAATGATGCACTGGAATGAAGGTCTGAGTCAAGTTCCTATCTCCAGCCAGACCTAAATCTGGATATTTGAAGGAGAAGGAATCAAACACTAACACTGAAGAGTCTGAAATGAGGATCAGGGCCCTTGGCCAGTGGCACCAAAGAAAAGAGTGTTCCTTGGTGGAATTTGGCAATGGGGATGGTATCCTGAGATGGACAAGGCCACCATGTCCTGATAAGGATTCGGATTGGTGACTACAAATACCCAGGTATTCTAGCTCTTAAACTAAGCTGTCAAAAGAGAGGCATTGGAGAGATCTGGGTCTCTATTAATAATAGAGAAATAGCAATAAAATCAGCAGTGATAATTTATAATTTTACTGAAAAGAAACTGAGAGAGAGGGACATGCAGCCATTTAAGCAGAACCCTCCTCCATCTTCCCACTTAAAAAGGAGTAGCAATACAACTTCAAGGATCCCAGTTTGGTGATTTGTTCTCTCCAGAGTATAGCACTCCACATGATCGCAGAACAATCCAACCATCAGTGTCTGGGGCACAGATCTCTGATGCCAAGGATGAAGTGTGCCTTTGGATCTAGTCCTAGCATGCTCTGGCATAGATAGCTGTGAAATTTGTCCATGTTTTGGGCAATTACACCGTTAACCTTCCTATTTTCTCATGGCATCAACACTAGTAAACAGTAGCCATTCTAATAGCTGGTACTGAGGACAATCTGGATAAAGATGGGGTGCAGGAACATGGTTGTGATGAACTTGTTTCAACCACCAATTGCACCATGAGCCCTGCACACAGCAGTCCCCATCCCTGCTGTAATCAAACAAACATTCTTGCAGTTGCTATCGACTCCGGCTGTCTGCATTACATTTTTCTTAATAACCATTGCAATAATAAGACATTATCAACATGTAAAGTGATCCATTAACCTCTATAGCAGCAATAAATTGTGTGGCTTTGCCAGGCTGCCAGGACTTGCTAATTGAAGAGCAAGCAGCAAATTCACACGTGGAGCAGTCACAAATCATACATAATGCAAAAGTGTGGGTGCTAACCTTACCCTCTGCAATATAATGGGTATTTCCGTGTGTTTATTTATCAGAGAAATCCGTTCTTTGAACCAGCTCCTAATGAGCTTCCCTCTGGCAACGAGCATCCTCCAGTTTATCCTCAGCATCCAGTTTGCCGGAGATTTAAAGCCTCACTCTCCACCACCGGAGTCAGCATGGGTTTGCCAGTGCAAAGGGTAGAAGCAGAATCAGGCCCCGTGACCTGGAGTAAAAGCTGAGGTTGCTCAGCAGGACTGTGCTATTAGAGAGATTTAGTTAAGTAGCTGTGCTTCAGGTTTTGTTTAGACACTTCTGCCTCGGAGAAATTAAAAATAATCATACCAGGTCTTTCCAATGAACCATGTTGTCCAGCATCGTGCCTTGGGCAGCAAACAACATCAGATGCCTACAGACAGCTGTAAGAGCAGGGCAAGTGCACAGCCAGAGTCCCCAAAGTTATCTTCCAGCCACCAGTTCTTTGCACTCAGGGGTTTCATGACGCAGAAGCAGTGTCTTCAAATTTGGCAGCCCACAGTAGATGTTCTTTTATGAATTTGTCAGGTCATTTTTTGAACCCGGCTTAGGGATCTCAGTGACCATGCACAGCTGCCTCGAGTCCTGGAGCAGAAGAAAAGCCATGGTGCTGTGCTGCAGCCCTGAGCACAGTGTCATCAGCCATAGATAACTCCTAATCTCGCTCTCCTGCGAGTCAGGTCGTGCTGTTGACCCTCAGAAAGCCTTTGTGAAACAGAAGATGTTCGTGGAGCAGCCTGGGCTTGGTCACCCGTGCTGAACAACACACAGAAACAAGATGGTGAGGATGAAGGGCCAGGAGTGGGAATGCCAACAGGGATGATAGCAAATGCAAGGTAATTAAATACAGCTACCAAGGGCCACTTTCCACTCCAAGTCTCTCCTACAGCTAGGGGAGGGTATTGCATAAATAGATAGGAATTGCAGGGAGAGGCTCCAGGACTCCAAGACTGAAGATCCGAGGAGTCAAACTTTTCACATTCTTTAATCTGTCCAGATAAATCCACATAAAAAACACAACCAAGTTGGATTTGTATTTTGCCAGTGTTAGCAATTCCTCTTTCAGCTTTGTGCAAACACAGTTTTCTCCTCACTTGAAGGAAAGACATCATTATTCCATGCCTGCAAAACCTCAACTACAAAACAAAATTTGCCTGAGAGGCTGTTTACCAAGTCTGGCAAAGCTTAAAAAAAACCCTCATAACATCTCTCTGGGGTCTTCTACTTCCTTTTTTTCTTTAGGGACATGTTGGTCTCTCTGCTATCCATGTGGCTTTCTCTTGGGGCAACATAACTCTCTCTCCTTCCCTCACACAGGCACATATGCTTTCCCACAATATATTAAGATTAATCAAAGCAGTGTAACAAGGATGAAGTTTTAAAAGAGAGAAAATTACACAGAACAAAGAAGCATTTATCTTCACAGTGTTTGACATAGTCCATATGTCACATATCCTGTTTAAGGCTTAAATTGACCTCAAGGCTGAGTACCTTCTATGCCGTGCTGAGCAAACCCCTATTTCTTCAGGAATTAAAGCAAGTCGGTGGTGCTAAGCACCACACAGGAATAGCCTGCTCAAATTTTAGGATTTGATACTGAGATGCACCAAGTATTTTCATGTTCCTTGCAGCCACCAGGATTTGCAAAGACTTTAGAACAGATCCCCAGTAGAAATACTGCACAGTCATCCCCCAGCTAAGTGCCTGCTATTGTGTGCATCACATCCCGCCTCTGCTGCACAGCCACCATGTGGGAATGTGGTATTGCTGCCAAATATCTCCTCCTTTGTTTATATAAGCCCTGGAAGTCAGAGGTGGCCCCTTCGATCCCTCCGTGATGTTTACAGGGGCGTGTCTTCAGGGCAATGGGGTCAGGCAAGTTCCCTCCCTAATTAATTGCTGTCTCTCTGAGTTATGTGGGAAAAGAGCTGACCTGCCAGCACACTAAAACACAAGGGAAATGTCCTCCCATCTAGAAGAGGCCCTGCTTGCTCTCTGCTGCTGTTCTTCTGGACAGGGTTTTCCAGGAGCCTGTCTGCCTGGATGGACTGCTTTGCCCTGCAAGGACCATACACAGGTTGGAGGATGCAGAGGAGAACTGGAGGTGGGATGGAGGCTGCTCTAGGAGATCCTGCCTGGCAGCAGGCGAGGAAGAGGAGGAATGCAGGTTGCTCTGTCCTCTTTTCTGAAGACAGTTCCTGGGGTGTCATCATCTGTGCCACGATTTTTGCGAGGGGCTGTGCCAAGAACTTGCTGGCTTGGTGGACACAGCAGCTGATGGGTCTAAGTGCTTGGCTAGATGCAGGCTTAGCAGGTGACATCCTGGGTTTCACACTCTGTTCTGCCAGCCATTCTCCATGACACCCAAAGCTGAGGCACAGAAAGAAACAGATGAGCAGCCGCATGGATATTTATGCTGGACTGTTGGTGAATGAGGACATTTAGGAACACCTGACATGACATTCTGGGTCAGCCTACAGCAATGTGCATCGGATATGAACTTCTCTGAGTCCAGAAGAGCTTGGTTCTGGGTTTCTGGTTAGGTTTATGCTAGTCAGACCCGCTAATATTATCTATGAACTGCAGATGGTTAAACAAATGTGCTGCAGCACAATGTAAATTTGTCACAGGAGCCTGAATTCGCCATCCTCTCTGCTGGTACAAGTGATGGACATGCTGTGCGTGCAGTCCAACGCCATGCTGATCACTACGTAACCCAGAGCACCAAAACAGAGTAAACCAAACCAAGAATCTCTGTTCAAGTGTGGAGCTGACCTTCATACTCAGCCTGGATTGCTGCGCCCGGCAAAGGCACTCACACACACTGCTTGCCCAGAGGAGACAGGGATGTGATGGTCTGCGTGGCCCCAGATGTGACACTGCACTGCCACACACAGGGGAAGCCCCCAGGCTTTCTGTGACTGGGAACTGCAAACAGCCCCTCTCACCCTTGCAAGCTGCTGGGTTATTGCCAGCTCTGATGGAATGGAGCTGCACCCCGTGTGTTTTCCCACATCCCTCCCCAGGCTAGTGTGATCATAACATTTCTCTGTAAAATACCATGTAAGGCTGGAAAATTGTTTAGCTTTTTTATAACTTAAAGGCAAGCTGGATTTGTAATGACAACCTGGGCGCATCTTTCACTCCCAACAAGGCAGTTTCCTTTACAGTCTGATTCTGAGTGCAGTAAAACATGAGCTAAGTCACTCTAGGGTTTGCAGCCCCAAAGCACCTCTCTGTTTTCCTCGTCTTCCCAACAAATCAATTAGGGAGGATTTCTTTACTAGTGGGAACTAAGAAATTCCATTAAGATTAATAGGAGCTGCTAAAGAGCTCAAATAGAAGTGGTTTCCCTATCAGGACTCCAGGGAAGAATTTGGCTTTGCTACTGACAGACCAGAGACATCATCCAGGGTGGAAAATACTGCCAGGAGCTGCAAGTTATCCTTGTTTTCCCCTCAATCTGTTTCCGTACCTCTGTCTTCATGGAATACAGAACTTAAAAGGATTTTTCTGTACTGAATAACTTTTCAAATTTACAATGCAATGTCTTATTGATAAATCTGATAGATACCACACACTGCATGTCAGTCTGTGCCACTGCTGTCGCTGGTTTCCATTCACTGATCTCCACTGGGAATATCCTGACTTGAAACTTGATTCCTGCGTTGCCAATATAAGACACTCTTTGCAGCAGTAAATTATTCCTCTCTCCTTTTCATTAAAGACCCGAAAATCAAAACTAGTCTAAATAGCAATCCATTGGATATACTTTCCTCTGATGCATTGTTACCGCAAACCACTGTTCCTGGCAGCCTGCAATTAGTACTGAAAAGCATTCACTGCTTTAAAGAATTCTGTCTTTCAGCAGTTAGTAAATACAATGTGTGTCTCCTTTGAGGGTCTGTGGGGGCAAGGCCAGGACATTCCTTTAGAATACATGGAGTTTTATCTCCTACTGTGCTCTTCAGTCAGAGGTTATCTCTGCAGACAGTGCAGATAATGAAGCCTCAGTGATGAGCCTGGTCATCCTAATCTGCATCTGCAGCCAACTACATGGGAAAGGGGATTCTCCAGAGGCAAATCCAGAACTTGATGGGCTGAAGTGCCCTTGGATGTGCTTATGTCTGCAACACACACATAAACTCCCTCTCTGGGAACAAGTAGAAAGACCCTCATAAGAGCATGGTTTACCTATAGGCAACCTATCAAACAAGTCGTACCAGACTGCCCTCTACACTTGCCCACCAATATGCCTTCAACAACTCTAAAAATATAAAGCCAGCATCTCATCCTTCTGGATGGGTTCCACAGTCCTGATGATTATTGTTTGACCTCCTGCCTCCAGGTTCACACCACCTGGGAAATGAGGAATGTGTCAGAAGGAAGTGTCATAATGGGTTCAGATCCCCAGCTTTATGTGCAGGGTACTCGCAGAGTTGTGCCTGGGGTGCAGCACAGTGAGGGACCAAGGAGCCAGGCCTGGTGGGATATGCAGGAACTGGTTCCAATGACATGCAAATGGATGGATTTATTCTACTTTTCACATGTGCAAGAGGTTTTCTGTAAAGAAGAATATTTTTATTATTATTCAGCTGCCTTGAGCAATACAAAGATTTGCATTTCATTGGCAAGACCTAAAAATCTAGGCAAAAAAACTTGTGGTTTGTGGAAATGACTGAATGAATGCTCCACTTTCCCCTTACAGAGAAAATTAGGTTGTGGTACTTCACAGTGGTACCACTGGACTGTCTGTGTCTGGTCCCAGAGCCTCACTGCTGGAGGAGATGTGTGTTGTGGCTCTTTGTCCCCTCTAGTGGATAAATTTCTATCTACAGAGCTGTTTTTTCCATGAGCTGGACCTGCAGGAGACAGTCCTTGCAGGAATATGAGAGCTGCTGGGGACAGGGGCTGGCGTGGGCAGGAGCCCCATGCAGGGCTTCTGCTCAGGTCAGCAGGGACACCTTTGCTACTCTGCTCTCGTATGAAGCACTCACCCCTGAGGTCTTGACTCAGGCATGACTCAGTTTTTATTCAGAAAACGCTCCCAGTAAGGCTGATTGCTATTGCCTTGGCCCTCTTTCTCCGCCAGTCAATCCCCAGCGGCTCTGCTGACACTGGCAAAGGTTCCCTGTGAGCAGCTGGGAAATGCCAGCCACCTCACGCTTGAAAAAACAGGTAGTCAGGCTGTGAGATAGCAGGGGGGCATTAACAATCATAAAAATAAAACCTGCAAGAGCAAAGACCCTAACTCTTCACCTATTGCTCATAAAGAACCTATGTAAGCCAGTCATGCTTAAGATATTTCCATCTTTTCCTGTCTCTTCCACTCTCTTTGGCAAGACACATATGGAACTAATTATGAACAAAGGCCAATTGTTTTAATATTTAGAGTTTCCCACATCAAGCTGCAGGTTTTTTTTTTATTTTGACTGGTTTTAATGCATGTGCATATGCCGAGCAGATACAGAGTTTCTCCTTTTTTTTGAAATGGTTGCTTTAATGTCATGTCCCTAACACCTCCATCCTGGCTTTTGGACTTGGATCAAAACAAAGTATTTTTAGTTTTGCATTAAAATGAGAACAATACATGGAGGAAGGGATTGGTTCCCCAGCTCAGCAGATTTTGCTCTCCCAGCTAGACTGCTTCAAGGAAAAGAACATGGGCCAATATATTTTCCATTTTACTAAGCAAATTCAGAGTACCACTATGGAATTGCTGGATTGAGGGGCTCCCACTTTGCACACATTAACTCTGAACTGCATCTGGACCAAAATCTGTAGCGGAACATGGAAACGAACACAACATCCAAAGCACATTCCTATAAAAGCCAGGATTATACCTGGCTGCTTTGGGACAACTCCAGGTGTTGTAGAAAGACTGTGGGAAGGGAAAGCATTTTTTTCCTTTCCAAAACACGTGTACAATTTAAAGTGTAAATACAGTTTCAAACTTTACTTCCAGAGAAAGAAAATATCATTATTTACTAGCGTCTAAAGTGACTTTATAAGAGAAAAAAAAAACAAGTACACATTGAGAGTGACTGTGAAGTGACACTTCACAATAACAGACTGTAGCATAATCATTTATAAATGAATAAATAAGTGCACATAGAAGCCATAGGCATGACCCGTGAGGCTTTCACTGATATGGATGTGTACAGATGTGAGTGTGAGTGCTGATGTCTGGTCTCTGTACTCAGACATGCACATCACTGTGCCACACAGACCGTGCAGCCGGTGTCCGTGAGCACACAGTTTAGCAGAGCAGCCCAGACGATCTGTCTGAGCCCTGTGCTCTGGGTGTGTGCCTTCCAACACCCTAGGAGAGAGGAATATCTGAACCTAGGAATTAACATTAATCTCTGCACCAGATGGTGATACACCAGATATTCTTTTTAAGGTGAACATGTGATCCACTGTACAGCAAACCAGAGGGGTCTGCAGTCACATGGCAAAACGTATAATAACTCAGATAGAGCTTTGATTAGACAACTGACCTGGTTACCATCTGTGGCAACAAGAAGCGAGCTTGACATTTTTGGAACATTCTCCCCAGAAGCTTAATTCTTCCACCTCTATGGCACAGCAATCCTGCTGAGCAAACTACACCGAGAAAACAGAAGGAAGCTAAAGATACGCTGCTTGAAGCATGTTGTTAAGCTTACAAGGCTTGGGGTTTCCTCTTTTCTATTTTTTTTTTTTCCCCCGTTTCCCGCCTCCTCCTTTCAAACAAGCCACATCTTGACTCATATGGTCTGATGTGAAAACCCACTCAGCTATTTGATAGTTGGGAAATCTAGATGAGACTGTAAGTTGTTTCAAAGGAAGGCTGTGTGTGCTGTGAACTGTCCCTCTCTCTCACACACACACACACAAGCACACACGCGGGGTAGCTCCGCACTATGGGAGTGCAGACAGCTGTGACTCCGGGTAGGACCCGAAGACTTTTATTCAAAATACCGTATGGATCACTGAGGAGGCGCAGTGTGGAAAGGGTAAGCCATGATTTCTTTGTGCTGAATGCATGCCCAGAGGATGAGGAGGGTACTGTCTGGCAGAAGTTGTCTGCCCTGTTAGTAGTCACAGCTAACAGGGATTATGTCATGGTGTGTAGAAATTACTATTGGTGTATGCCATGGTGTGTGGGAATTACTATTGGTGGGACCTGTGTGGTGATGAATGGGAATTAATACTTGTCAAAGTCTGTGTGATAATTTAGGGTAGAAATTGGTGCCAGCAGGAACAGTAAGATAACGTACAGCAAATGTAACTAGTTATAGACTCTGTGGTAATACTTAGGGGTAATAATTTCTGAAAAACATAATTTCTAATAATGAATACTCACTGAGAGAGCATGATGGCATACAGCAACACCGACCTGAAGCAGTGGGGAGTAAATAATAAAAATAAAAGTCAAATAATGAACACCAGCAGGAAGCTCAGGGTAGTGTCGAAGGGTTTGTGTGAGTGAGCACAGATGTAGATGCCCACGAGTGTCTGTCCCAGCTGAGATATTCAGCGAGCACTGGTGGCAACGTGGGCTCTGCAGTGCACAGTGTGTCTCTCTGACCAGTGCCAGCTGAAGTGACACCACTGGCTGTCCCTGGCTAGCCAAGGCAACTTTCTTGCAGCAGCAGGCATAGCAGGGGGTCCCAGGGAAGCTATAATTTTGTCATTAATTACCCAAAAGCACATAATCTCAGCAGCAGTGCCCAGGGAACCAGGGGTCCCATTGCTTTGAAGGATTGATGAGCTGCCCAAGAGGAGGTGGCTGGGACAGGGATCTCATCTCAGAGAGTGACGGACGCCTGCAGAGCGCACACTGAGCGCACATCTGGCACACATCAGGCACTTCAGGCTGCCTTTGCCTGGTACCCTGCCTCTGACAGAGCTGGCTGGGGCAGCACAGCACCCCAGGGGACAGGGACACCTTGCACATCCCCTCTGCTTGTCACTGCTTAAATGTCTTGAAACAGTGCTCAGCTCAAGGGAATGGGCACACTCTGCTCACTCCTGCTTGTAGGGAGTTTGGGCTGAGTGCCCCAGGGGTGGGCAGGGGGTGCTGCGCTCACTGGTACATGGCTGGTAGTGTGTAGTAGAAGCTCTACAAGCCCAGAGTGGCTCAGAGTTGCTCCCTTCACCCAGGACAGAGGGAAACCTTTGCTAGAGGCAATTGTTTTGCTGAAAAGCAGTTTGGCAGCTGCTGAAGCCACCTGTGATTTGCTTCAAGTCTGTTGCATGTGACACTCAAAAAAACCAAAATCTGCATTTGGACATTTCAAACCAATTTTTTTCCCATTTTTCTTTCAAAGACAGTGTAATTTCATTTGGATGAATTCCTTAATTTTTTTAAGGAATGTGAGAAAAATCTCAAAATTAAAAGCAGGTCAAAAACTGTTTTGGTTGAGCATAAAGCCTTTTTGTTGCTTGTTTTTCTTTCATCTCCATTTGGCAGAAGGGAAAGCAGAATAACTTTGTGTCAACCTGAAAAATATTTTCTTTGCCTTTCCAGTCCGTCAAGCAAACCAAAGATAATCAATTATTCACACAGCTTTGGTCTGCTATTGTTTGATTGTCATTTGTTGCTTTGGAGAGCATTCAGAAATGTCCCTTCTGGTAAATTTGGGCTTTGTGGTTCAAGAAGCTGTTTCTGAGAGGGACTCAGGGCAGGCAGCCTTGCTGCCTTAACCTGCCTTGGGGTCAGGTTTTATTTATGTCCCCTGTACCGTGCCCAGCACTCCTATGACATTGGTCAGGGTTCTCCTGTAAGAGTAGCACGGCTGCCACTGGAGGTGGATTGGTGTCTGATGGTTTTCAGCTGCTCTTGCAAGTGTGGGGAGGTAGACAGTGTGGTGTCTCCTTCAAATGGGGCTTCCCACCAGATGGCAGATGATTTTTCATCCAGTCAAAGCCCTCAGCTCCTGTGGGGCCACCATCCTCTGCTGCTGCTGGCCACAGGGGGTCCCTCCCTGCCTGGAATGGCTCATGCTTTTATGCAGACCATACCTGAGACTGATTATCCTGGAGACTCACCATGGAATCACAGAATCATAGGATGATTTGTGTTGGAAGGAACATCATCTCATTCCAACCCCCCTGCCATGGGCAGGATGCCACACACTAGATCAGGTTTCTCAGGACCCCACGCAACCTGGCCTTGAACACTTCCACAGCTTCTCTGGGCAGCCTGTTCCAGTGTCTCACTCCCCTCACAGTAAAGAATTTCTTCCTAACATTTAATCTAAATCTCTTCTCTTTTAGTTTAAAACCATTCTCCCTTGTTCTATCACTATTTGATAGTCACATAACTGCAGGAAATGGGAGACCACTCTCCTCCATGCATGCACACATCCCCTCTGGAAACACACTATCCACACTGACCTGTCTGAACAACAGCTGCCAGTCTTAGCTTTGCTCTGTGCACTGGTCCATGTGATGGAGAGGTGTGAAAACCAGCAGTATTCTCTCACAGGGTGTTTCCAGGACATAACCCCATGGTGGGGAGCAAGGGAGATCATGGAAATACCTTCAGAAGGTGTTGGGGAATGTCAGTATTTGTATAGGAGACAAGAGCGGATGCATAAGGGTGACCAGCACAGCAGGGAACTTGGCAGTGTGTACACACTTCACAGCTCCCCTACACACAATCAGCTGCTGTTAGGGGGGTTTGTGTTGTTTTATTTTCACTCACATCCACAGTTTATTTCTCTTCTTCCCACTTCTTGACCTAAGGCTGGGGTGGTTTAGGCTTCTTCTCAGGCAAATGCTGTAGCCTTGCTCTAAGGGTTGCCAGAGGATTTGATGGGATGGTTTTTGCAACCACTTTTTTATCCTGGCTCTCTGTCCTTGCTGTTTTTCTTTCTGCCTCATCACAGAACTGCTCCATCAGGTATCTGGCTTATGAGATTCTGGTCAACCTGGCTGAAGCACACATAGTGCCCTCTCTCTCTGGAGCCCCTCACCAGCTAGAGGTGGCAGGGCAGATCCCCTGCACTTGGAGTTCTGAAGCCACACAGAATCTGCTTCTAAGCTCAGAGTCCACAGAATTCCACTGCAGAAATGAAAAAACCCTTAATACAGTGAGCAGGTTTCACATGGAAAGCCTGAAATGTGAGAGATCTGTGCAATGCACTCAGCAGAAGAGATGGCTTTGCAAAGGCTTTAGCAAGTCGGAATAAAAAAGGGTGGTGTTTAATTTTAGCAGGTATGACACAGAGACCACAAAACGTGTCAGCTGAGGCAGAATTAAGCATTGTGCCACAGGGCACACCAGCAGCCAGTGTCAGGATTGACATGAGTTGGGTTCATCTAATTCAGCGCTGATGTCTATGAGATGTGCCCATCCCGACCAGCACCTTGAGTTGCCTTTGGAATCACTGCAGAGGAGGTCAAAATACTCTGCAAGGGTTTCAGAGGAGGTCCCCTGAACACCCATGTTTGGCTGAATTAATAACCCCTTAAACCTCAGCCATCTCTACTTTAGTCAGCACATACCAGGACACCTCAGTCAGAAGAGGTTCCCCCCTCAAAAAAAAAAAAACCAGGAAACAAGAATCCCATCCCTAACACATCAGTATTTCTCAACACAGAGCCCTCTTCACCAGATCTTCCCTCCCTGGATCTCCTTCCCCCACTAGTACACACGCATGTTAAATGTGTAGTCCCTTCTCCCTTTGCATTATTAATGTGAGACGGTTTGTGCCTCCAAGCTATGTTTATTATATCCATGTGCTGCAGATGTGTGTGAGAGGAAGATGAATAGAGTCCTGCTAATGTCTAACAAATGCCTAGCACCATTCAGAGATCTCTTTCTGCTGCTTCAAGGCAGTGGTAAAGAAGAGCACAATTTACTCCTTCTCTCAAGACCACACTGACTATTTTCCAGCCACAGGAATGCTTCTCACCACAAACACAAGGCATTGTTTTTGTGAGTTAAAAAGACTAGAGAAAACATGCAGCTTTCTTGTATTAAAAAAGAACAAGTCTGCCCTCTCTTCTGCCTTTGAGGCTCAAAGGATGGTACTACAGAGACTGTGTAAAAAGGAAGGCCATCTCCAGGCTAAATGAAGTGCTGTAAGAAACAAATCAAGCTGGGAGAGATCTGGCTGGAAAAGCCATTTTAAATTGGGTTTTGCAGTTTGAGCCTCAGCTTTAGGTCCCAATTCTCAGCTATGGTAAATTAAAGGTCTTGTGCCCAGTTGTGTCAGTGGATGCTTGCAGCTCAGGAGGATTTTAGTCCAGATTGCTTTTTTTATTTCTTGTGCTTCCAAAGAAGATAAGTTAAGATTAAAAATATGGCCAAAGCCCCAAGCCACAGCTCCACTGTCCATTACAAGAGTGTAAATCTACACCAGCACAGAGCTGGGACTGCTATTTACCTATGACACTTCCTCTCTGAATGGATATCCATGAACACTCACTCATATCATGACTTTAAAACACACCAGGCAGAGATAAATCCGTAAATGGATATTTATTGCCATAGAAAACAGATGGCAGAAGACAAAGCTCCCATGTTCTTATCCCAAGCTGCAAGCACGTTAAGAATGCAGCAGGAAACGTCATTCCTCCTATAAATAAATTTCTCTTGAGAAGAGAGAACCCAGATCTGAAAAGAAAAAAAAGAAAAAGTCAGTCTTTCTGCTCTGCAGGCCAAGTCTGAGGCAGGTTTTCCCACGCTACTCTGCAGCTTATGGCGACCTTTGCTTCTGGCAAGAGAGGAGATTGCCTCCAAGCAAACGCAGCAAAAGAGTTCGAGTATGTCTTGCTGCTGCACAAACCAATCAGCACTTTTATTGTTCTGAGTTACTGATTTTCTTTTTCTAGCAGACAAAGTATTCAGCATTCAGCTTGTTATTAATCATTTCTCCGGGATGGATTCGAGAGCAAAGTGGGGGGAAACCTCTCACACCAAGGGCTGTAGTGCAGGGTCTAACGGGGTGGAACAAGGCAGGTCTTGTAGCATTCACGCTGGAGTGGTCCTTGTCTGTGAAACCCTTCGTGCAGGCTCTGAGTGATGCTGTGAGCACTTGCTCTGACACCAGGACTAAGCGAGTGCTTTAAGGGAAGCTGATCTTTCCAGTTCACGCTCTTTACTTGAAAACTCTTACTCTGGTGCGCAGACCCTGCAGACCTTTGCTTAGCACCTTCACTGACATTTTTTGGATGGGTCTCTTGTCTTGACAGAATCACTACTGGTCTGATAGACTGCTGAGGTGACAGCAGAGTTACTCAGATACTATGGATAACAAACAAAGAGTAGATATTTGAGTGCAGAAGTTGCTCAAGACAGAAAAAAAGACCTTGAAGCAAGGAACTCCTATTGTCTTATCTTTTTTTCTGGAAGTTACTCAAGTCGCAAGGTGATGAAAAATTATTCACCAGCCCTATAGACAAATAATTGTACCCAAATAATAAGATGGAGATCTTAAGATTAAGATCTTTGCTAATCTCAAGTAGCAAATCTGTCACCTGTGTAATGCTCTGATATAATCATTTGTGACTGCCGAAACATCAATTTTATCTACTTCATCTGAGCTTTATCTTTTCTGACCTGTTCACAAGTATTTCGGAGGAATTGGTTTAATTTGAACTCTACCTAGACAGATAAATGCTTAGTGCACCTCTCAGGTGTCTGGAAGTCGTAATATTTTGTGACACTTCTAAAAGGTGTAACAAATCAAAACAGACTTCTCTGTGAAACGGATCAGGAGCTGTGCTAGACTTCATCCCCCCAAAAAGCACTCAGGTTAACAGTGCAAGAGGTGAGAGCATGGCAGAGGCTAATGGATAGTGACTGGTGAACTCTGAAGAATTTGGAACTAGGGTACTGCTCAAATTGGATTTCAAATGGTTGGAGCTTAATTGAATTATCAAGTGCTCTTGAGGCCTGGAGAACTCAATAGCACGGGCTCTGCTGTGAAATTTCCAGTGCTTCGGATTCTTCTTTTGATGAGAAAATGAAAAGCTTTTTTCATTACAATTTGGCATTTGTTGCCTTCACGTTGGCCAAACCCTGGGACAGAAAAGGCAAGACAGGGGACAGAGGTTGGGAGCCTGAAATGAGCCAAATGTTTTGGATTCGAGTGAAGAGAATGGGAGAATCATATGAATCCAGCTATAAAACTTAGGAGGGGGTGAAAAGGCTACTCTAGTTCATGGATCCTTTTGGCTAACAAGGGCTTTTGCTCAAAGGGCTTTTTCAGGTAACTGGTACCATGCCCAGATCATACTCCCAGCAGCAGCCCAAAGCTCAGGAGCTGTGATGGTTTAGCACCAGGGTTTAGCATCAGTGACGGTTTAGCACCAGTTTACCTCATAGTGCTCTACAGCCCAAAAGGTAAGAATTTGCCAACTCTACAAGGAGGTTCCTGGAAGAGCTTTTCCATGCAGAGAGACCATTTCATGCAAGGTCATCCAGTGACAGATAATGAAAAGTGGCAATTTGGGTGTTTGAAATATCTTGCGACCTGTCCCAACCTGAAGTCCTAGTCCTAACTCATGCTCTAGCCAGGACTTACCTCTGGAAGGGCTTGGACATGCCTGAAGTTGGGTTTTAACATCCAGACATAGAAAGTCTTCAGATTTTGTCAATTCTTGATCCATACAAGTGATTGCTTAAATATTGCTTCAGTGTCCTAAACTAACAGGACCTTCAGAAATCAAGTGCAAAGTACGACACATGCCTTTTTCCAGTTATTAACTTCTTGATCAATCTTTTCGTCTGTTTAAGTGAAGATAATGTCAGAGTATGAAAAAAAAAAATCAAAATAAAACAGTGGATGAGCAGCAAACTTAGACTTCATCAAACTTTTCCATTTCCACTCTAGAAACTTCTTTGGTTCAGACCAGACACCAACAGAAGCCTGTTAAATACCACCAGTGACATCAGTGAGGCTCACAAACACCAGGGCCCTCCCAGTCAGGCTAAAAGAAATCATGAAAGAGGCTGTTCTGATCAAAAGAAAATCTGTTATTGAGGTAGTCACAGAGTTCCTATTTTGCTGATTCAAGTTCAGGAAGTTGGATTTAGATTTTGCACACATTTCCAAACTTTTGGTCAAACTTTCTGCCTGAGCTTAGTTTATTTTCCAGTGAAGTACATATTATCCTCTTTGTCTCAATCATGTCTAATGGCTTCAAAGAAATGGTGATTTTTCATTCCACCAGCAAATGGATATGAGTGATTCTTACGCTTTGATTTTTTTTTTGGTGGGACCAAAGTATCACACTCTCCAAATTGCACAGGCAAGGAGTGCAATTAGTCTCCACTTCCCAAAGATACCACATGAAAAGCTTTTGAACAGATAATGGGCTGAAAATGACACCATTTAGTCACCCGCACACACTCTACAATCCAGCTGTATTTCTGGAATATATTTAGAAGGTGCAATTAGGGCTGTGCATGCTTTGAAATAGTGAGCAAAATTCTTAACTGAGGTTGAAATTAATTTTAGTTTCCAGTACTCCATCTATAAAAGCCACCCAGTCTTGATGGGGTGTGATCATGGATATCTATTTTCTCTCCAGGTTTTGCATCATCACGGATAAGGTAAACTCTGTGTGAAACAATAGCTAAGGACCAATAACCTGCAATTAATGTTGATGCACTAAGGATCTGCCCTTTGGGGATCTATGTGCAGAACAAGTACCATTCTAGTTCAGAATAGAAATCCCTGCAAGACCGAATTAAATCAGCCTCAACTCAAAAGATCCTGCCACAGGGAGTCTCCACCCTGCCAGCTCCCAACAGATGAGTGATGAGATGGGATGTGTTTTGGAGAAACTCATCTAAGAGAGATTAAATGTAGAGGTTGGTATTCTTACTAGTGTGTGTTTCCCATGTCATCTTCCTCCCACTTGTACCTTCAGCCAGCCTACATTTACAAGTTCATCATGCAATCGCAAAAATTTTTACTACCCTTTTAGGACTCTTCAGTAGTCCAAGAAAAGAGAGTAATCTGTGTCCTCTGGTAATAAGCTAAAAGTTCATCCCCCATATTGTCTACTAAGATGCATCAGCGGAGGCTTAGATTGAATATTAGGAAAAACTTCACTGAAAGGTTGGTCAGGCATTGAAATAGGCTGCTTAGGGAAGTGGTGTAATCACAATCCCTGGAAACGTTCAAAAGACATGTAGATGTGGCACTTGGGGATGTGGTTTCCTGGCAAACATGGTAGTTCTAGGTTAACACTTAAAGACCTTAGAGGTATTTACCAATCTTAGTGATCCTATGATTCTACTTGGATGCCTCCACCAGATGCAGGGCAGGTGCCAAGCAGCAGAGCCCTGGGTTCCAGGGCCTCTCCATGTCCTTGAGGCCACGTTTACAGAAACAGTTGTTCAATCTTAGGAGACTGCCGAGTATTGGAGGCTGTTTGGGGGTCTCCTGGTGCTCCCTGTTTCTTTTGGAGACATGTTCAGGGAGCCCAAGGGAATGTCTGAACCTGCTCTGAAGAACAACCCCATGGCCACATTCTGGGATAATCTCACACATTTACATGCTTGAAGGCTGTGGGTAAGGGCACCAGGAGCAGATCATTGAAAATGCACCAATGGCTTGATAAAATGCCAAATACCTCACCAGAGTACAGGGCAGCTGGGGAGATACGAAAGGGGCTGGATCCTGTACTTGCACCCTCTCCAAATGCCTCTCTTTCCTTACAGGAAAGATTTAATCTGGCATTCAAAGCAATGTGTATCTCGTATCAGTTCCTCTGCATAAATGCCTGTATTCACTGCATCTGAAAGAGATGCTGAGAACTGCCTGCGTAAGAGAGCACTGCGGGATGCTCAGGGGATGAGCACAGATCAGTGTGTTCCCCTGATCAGTGTGATCCACGAGAAAATTACCACTATTCAGAGAGGAGAATGCCAATATCCTATTCGTTCTCCACAGTACTCCAAAAAAGATCTCCAACATCTTGCTTTTATTAATCCTTTTGCTATAGATTCCATAGCCAAGGGACATCTCTAACCACAAGGCTTGTCCTGCATTCATGATGCTTTGGAGCATCTTAGGAAGCTGAATGAGAATGTCAACAAGTTACTTTCTGTCTTTCAGTCTTCCTTTAATGCATCATCAGACAGCAGAAGGAGGACAATCAAGGTTAAAACCCTAGAGGTGGTTTATCCTCATTAAAAGTCCAGATTTTCACAGAAAACCAAGAAAAGTGAGTTGCCAATGTTTCACAGACTCTCCTTTCCTCAGAGCTGAGTTCAAAGCTGTTACTGTCGCCTGAGGGCAGAGCCTGAAGTTCCCAGTATTTGAAAATACCATCCAAGAAAATCTGTCAAGGCTAATATGATGGATTGGCTATTGCTTGAGGGAAGCTTGGCAATCCTACGTCACAACTTAAAATTATCCCTTATAATACGTTGGGTTTTACGTGTTACAGAGCTCCACAGACACTGATCCTCTGCAGATCTCTGCAAGACCCAGCCAGCGCTGTTGTTCCCACTTGGCAGCCAAGATGCTTTCAGGGTAAAAGCTGAGGTTAACTGCCAACACCCTGCAAACCTGGAGGTGTTTGATGCAGGATCCAACTTCAGGGCTCCCGTTAGCTGGAAGCACACATCCACATCCCCTTCCTCCCTCTCCAGCATCTCCCCACCCAACCCATGCTTGCAAACCATGCCAGAGACTGGGAGGAGGCTTTCTAATTTTCATAATTTCCACTCTGAAATGTTGGAAAGCTTCCTTTTTCCATCCCAGGCTTTGTTGTAATGCAGCCATTGTGTATCCTCCTGAAAACTTTCAAATGCACCAATAGTGGCAGTTTCCTGCCGAAGAAAAAGGGTTTGCTTCAGTTACAGCAAGTGGGAACCTGGCCAAGAAGAGTCATAAAACCAGAGAACGTTGATTTTTTAAAAGCACAATTATGTTAGTGCATTCCAATGTACCCAATCAGTCACAGGAGACCAGTTAAAGTGGCCTTGGGGCCAACTTCCAGCTTCTGGAGAACAGTGTCAGGGGAAAGATAATCAGGCTGATGCCAATGGATGATCTAGCAACTTGTCCTGACAATCAGTCACAGCAGACTGTGTGGTGCTGGCCAGGCTCTGGGTTGCAGCAGCATTTTGAAAACTTTTCATTCCTGAGCTTTTTTTCATACTAATCCATGGATGCTGTTATCCACCCTAGAATGGAAGGGAAATTGCTGCAAGATGCAGAACAGGGGTGTGGGCAGCATGAGTGTTTTCCTGCAAAGGACAAGAGATACTGTGGCATCTCTGAACAAACCTTTTAGCACCCAGCGTCAGTGTTTTCTCTGAAATCAGCACCTTTTTCCCCAGGATCCCTCTATTTAAGGGGCTCAGAGTGAAAGAACCCCATTTTAGAGCGACGGGAGCAAAACCTTTCTGAAACTATCACCTTTTAAAGAAATTGCAGATGGAAACCCAGATATCCTGAGTCACTTGAAGACGGATCGGGCGTCTTGCACAACCCAGGATATCTACCACCCCAGTCTTGCACTCAGCATCTCTCCTGCGAGGTCAGCGCTTTGGAAGGACTGACCTCAAATTCCCGGGGCACCAGACTCTGGGAAACCTTCCGTTGTTTCTGTTTCGTAACGATTGCCCGCTGGGGAGGCACTGACCAACTCCCCCTCCCAGTTCCCAGTTTGCAAAGCCAAGAAATACTAACGTGAAAAGGTCCACATTCCCTTATCCTGGAATGAACTGACCACGTCTGGTCATACAGGGACAGAGCCCAGAATACCGTCTATGTGGGCCTTGCTTTCCCATGACAAATTTCCCAATCAGAGCTTGAATAAACATGAGCTCATCACCAATTTGTAATTGTGGAGATTTACGGCCCTCCTGATCACATTTTTATGGAAGCAGCAATAAGCTCTCGTTCTTGCTATTCTGCCCATATCTTAATCACTCTCCGACAAAACCAAACACCCTATTTTGAAATCAAACAGATTTCAAAGTGGGTACTCTTGCCAAGGCAGTGATTCTTGTCTGACTGGACCACTGCCGTGTTCAGTGTTGATTTTGGTGGGCTTCCGACACAGATCTTCCCAAAGACCATTTCTCTCACAACACAGAATAAAAGCCCTATTGTTACATCTACGATGCATTTGGGACACATCTCCATTGCTCTTTAGACCAAGACAGCCACATAGTGGGGCTGTTCTTGTAGCTTAGTACCCTTTTTTTTCTCCTTTTCACTATGGTACAGACCAGTTCCAGATACTGTAGCTGAGGAAGGTGAGGGTGATGACTTTGTTGCTCTCTGTCCCCTCTTTTTAGCTGAGCAATGGCTCGGAGGAGTGTTTATACTGAAGTCTAGGCAAAAGCACAATGACAGAAATGTGCAGTCATTCTTGCTCTTGCTGAATCCTGAAATAAACCAAATGAGGTGAATCAGAACCAACTTTGTCTTAAAGTGCTTGGTTCTCACAGACAAGACACCTCGGCTCTATGAAGTTTTTCCTGACTTTGCAAGGTTGTAACATGGCTTCATCAGCTCTTGCCTGTCCGTGATGAGACTGAACCCCAGTTCTTACCCCTGCTGTCAGGGCCCTTCAGAGGTTGTTCTTCAACTCACATGTGCATGGATTATCAAGGGCAATGGACCTGGCACTGCTGGTACTCCCTGTGGGGTGAAGACAGCAGTGCAGAGATCAAGACCAGCCTGCTGTCCTGAATGGAGACGGAGAAAAACCAGGGCAACACAACAACATGAACCACGAGTGCAGAACAAAAGACCTTCAGCCCTGTGGGATCTTCTGGGTAGATCTGCCTGGGTAGAGATCGTGCTGTGTCTGAGCTGCGTCTGGAGTTGTGGAGGGTGTGTGGGACCTACAGGAGAGGGCACAGTGTGGCATTTCAGGCTGACACGGAGGGCCTGGTGGGAACTGCCCAGGAGAAATGAGGGCAATCTTGCATGCGGTTCAAAGCAGATTGAATGGATAGAATATATGGCTCCAAGCAATGAAGAAGTGAATTTATTTCAACCACATGCAGCTATTCAACTTGTGAACAACATTTGCTGGGTTTTGATCACTCCCTTTTTTTCTGATCTACTGTGGTGCTTGGGCAGAACTTCCAACTTCATCGTTCTCCTAAAAGTTCCTATATTTGTTTTCCTTCGACTTGAGACTTCTTTTTTTTCTTTTTATAAAAAAAAAAGAAGAAAATCTGCCATATCCTTCAGCTGCAAATGATTTAATAGCTCTTGGCTTTGTGTGATCTGAATATTTTCTTGTTCTCTTGCTTTGCAGCTGTGACCTACTTAATTACGAGCAGGAAACAAACCCCAGAATCATTAGACTTTCTGCCTGGCTTAAAGAAGGGGAAAAAAATAAAAATCTCATGTTGTTAAATACTAGGATGTCCTTCTTAATAACAGGAAGTCAAGCTCCAGATAGCAACAAGATAAGAACAGCAAAGAGCTTATGGGTTTTATTTTTTATGGCATGGATGTTTTGGGGGCAGGGGAAATGACAGCCGCTTCTAACAGCCAAAATGGGAATGAGTCATACATTTCTAAATCAAGAGCGTAAATCCTCTTTGTTTTAACTTCTAAACGGCTTCAGTCTGCTCTGTCCATAGAGACAATCAAGTGACTGACTTGCTGCTTCGATCCAGCAGCTTTCTATCTATTTTATCCTCTTTTCAGGAGGTATGAGCAAACAAGCCAGCCAGTGAGTTGGGATCCCCCATGGCAAATCATCAGGTTGGAAGACAGAGCGTGAGGGAGTTTGATTAACTCCTCTCCACTCCTGCAGATGGAGTCTGGGCTACTGTTTATAATTCCTAAAACTCAGTACCCTGTCTGGAAATGCTGGAGGTTCCGTGAGTGTAACAGTAGCTGTAGAAAGCAACCAGAGAAAAGGAAAGCCAGGACTGCCAGCCCCTGTGACTGTCTGTCCCACAGGGGCACTTCAGCCCTCTTGTCCCTGTTTATCTGCAGCTCTGGTGGCAGCTCAATAATACAAATCTCCCAGTGCATCGAGAGGAAATAGAAGCTGATGTTTGCTTAGGGTTTTAAACCAACCAGCAACAGAAGCGCAAGTTATCAACTTCTGTCAACTGTGCATGCATTATCACTGTGGATGGCATGGATCCAGGGCTTTCCTACGATGCAAATGGAGATTTTCCATTAGCACGAGCTACAGGGGTCTGCGTTTCGGGAGCAAACAGGGTAGAGGTCAACTCTTATGCTCTACTGAGAAGGCCTAACTGGTCCCAGCTGGGGAGATGTTCTCAGCGTGAAGATCTGCTGCAGTACAGTAATGCCCCTCTGTTGACTCCCACGTGTCCCATCTGCAGATTAACTGTTCTGCAGCAATAGGAACAAGCAAACCACCCCACATGAGCCAGCCCCAGAGCAGATGCCATGAATGAGTGTGCAAGCGTGTGCTTTGTGGAGTCAGCAGCTCAGTGTGGGACATTTCTACCCCAAAATCAAGACAGCCATCCCCTTCCTCCACAGCAGCCTCCCTACATGCATTCAGCATCGCCTGGATATGTACAGCACTCCTCCCACAGGGAGTATATATGTACATAAGTAGTCTTCACCTCAGGGAACATTTATTTACCCATAGTTATGCTCATTTTGATAATCAGTGTAGGAGCTTTCAACGCAGAGGGTACATTATCGATCCAAGATATCTTAAGTACTTCTGCTTTTTTGTGTATGCCTCCCATGGAACATGACCAGTTGGCTTTCTAGAAGGCTGAACATTTATTTACTTTTTAACGTAAAATAGTTCCCCTGAGATTTTATGTCATCTGACAAATGCCAGTGAATTAATCAAGGAAATGGAGACCCATAAAGTTATGTGACTCTTCTAATGTTGATCAAAAACTGGTGACTTTTCTAGAATAGGACCAGATCCCTCCTCATTTCCACTCTGAAGGTTATATTTGACCTGCTTATCTTTCCTCTCTGTCCAGTGGCAATTACATCCTAATCAGCAGTACCAGTACTTTTTTAGCGAGCTTCAGAATAAATTAAATATGTATTCTTTAACTTAGGCAGGAGCAGGCATTCCAACCCATAAGCGAGATCAAACATGAGAAATCTGGACCACTGATTTTCTAAAATACGTTCCTTTTGCCCTCCTCCTTTTCAATGAAATGCTCACTTTTGTCTGTGAACAGAAAGGACTTTGTATCAGTCACTGAATGTAGTAAGTGTTACCACTGGGTCTGAATCAGGCAGATATTTAAATAAATTTGCAGGATAAGTTGTAGTAAAATATTCTGCTGCAAGGGGCCATTTGTGGTGTGTGTAGGCTTGTTTTGCATGGACAGCAAGGCCATTAAATTATCCATCTTGCCATAGGGCAGAACTGCAGACTGGCTATTTATGGACCAACAAACTTGCCCCCTCTCCCAGGCAAAGAGTATCAATTAAGGGACACCTGCAACGTGAAGCAATGTGTCCTCCAAACCCACAGCCAAGGCCATTTGGACAGCGTGACCATCATCTGATAAGAGGTGGGAAGCACCAGATAAATGTATAATTCAAAATGTATAATTCAAAATTATATGAACACAGGGATAGAAAAATTATATGAACACAGGGAACCTCTCATAAAGAATCATAGAATAGTTTGGGTTGGAAGGGACCTTAATGATCATCCAGTTCCAACCTCCAAATGTTGGAATACTTGCTCCAGTCACCAAAGGAATAAGCAAAAGCTTGAAACCAGAAGACTGTAACTGCACTGGTGCGTGACTTTTTCTGAGAACAGTCAGGCGTGTTTGATCCACAGTCTGAGATTCAGTGCTCTCCTGATGGGCACAAACACAGGTTTGCATTGTTTCACCCCTGAACCTTGTCAGAGGCTATTTTAGACATGGGTGAATAACATGGTAGGAAAACAGCTCAGCTGCTGGATGAGCTTTAGGTTGTTCCCTATTTATACCTGCCTCCTAAGCTGGCTGTGATTTTTTTTCCATTTTCCTCTGGCCAAAAATAATTCTCCCAAGCATTTCTGCACATAATAACAGAGAACAGAGTGATGATGAGCCTTGTGGCTATGGACATCTGCAAGCACGTGCTGATTTGATTGGAGACCCCGGTCACAGGACGTTACAGTCGCCAGCGGGATCAGAGTTAATCATAAGCTTGGGTTTCCAAAGAGAATAATCGTATTTAAGATCTCACCATTCACTTTCAGAGGCTGTTCTGCACTATTTCCTTAATACATTGTCCTGACCTACATCCCCTCCTGCAGACTCATTCACCACAGTGTTCATGGAGAAAGAGGATTGAATAGCAAATCTCTGCACAATCTCTTTCACGTTTCTGCGTAGTAGAAGTGAAAATCACTTTAGCCGGTGGAATATTAGGGACAAGTAAAAGCCCAGCTTTATAGGATTCACCTACTTTTAAACCTTGTTAAATCACTAACACAAGTTACTTTAGGAAATGAAATGTGTACGATTTGAGGATATGGCACACTCTCCTGTGTCAGTCAATAAAAATCTCTCTGAAGTGAGGACACGTAGAGCCTTACGCAGAGGGAGCTGCTGTTCGCATAACGATAATACTCAGCACTACCAGAGCACTTTACATTTCCAAAGAGCTTTAGAAATGTTATGATCAAGGTGGATGACTGGAACAGTAAATTTTCATTCGGTTATTACTGTGAAACAGCAGTTCATTTCATTATGGAACATTTTAGGCCATATGGACTCGTGAGAGAACATCTTGAAGAAATTGCTCAGGATTTCTGACTCATGATGTTCATCCTAAAATGCAACCAGCAGGGAAATCCTCCGTTTCTTGAATTTTCTCTGCAGGATAGTTTTAGGGCTGTCAGTGGTGGCAGATCAGGGAGTCAGGGGGCTGTTCCTGTCTGGTTTGGGAAGGATGTGGTAGGTGAGAGTTAGGAGGTAACTGAAGCAGTGCGACAGGGGCATCACATTTGCATGGGGCAGCACATTTTTGGGCTGATGCTTCCAAGCACAGCTTCTTTTCTTACAGCTCCAGAGAAGTGAGCTAGGAGTGTTGATGCCTCCTTTACAAGTCTGTAAAGTTTCAGGCAAGATCATTGTCCAGATGTTGTGGCCTAGCCAGACTGAAGTCACAATCTTTTAGCAATTCAAAATGAATACAGGGTCAACTCTTAGCTGATCAAAGTGCTCAGCAGACCCAGTATGGACATCCATACTTTATTTTCACTCCTCTTAAATTCAGACAAGTTTCCTTGTCTTGTATAATATAAGTCTTAAGTCTTAGGATCTGCTTCTTTAACTCAAATGCAATTCCCAGCTCCTTTTAAGACCCTTCCCTCAAAGGTTTCTTTATACAAAGTGCAAAACCTGGCAAAGGTACAAGAAAGAAAGCCAATAACATCCAGTCCTTGCATTCTGGGAAACTCCCACTGAACACACAGAAAATCTCTATGAACCGTCCTTGGGTGTCAGGAGAAAGACAAGGAAGCCCAGTATGAGGGATGACAGCACCTTGGTTTGAGTGAAAATAGGGCTCAGAAGCTCTGGTTCTGTAGTGGATTTGGTGCACAATGACCATTAGGAAATCTTGTGAGAGTCTATGTTCAGCTCAGTTATGGGAGGGAGGTCACTTCTGTAAATCTCCACTGAGCACCCTGGTTCTGCCTGGGAAGAAGTGAAGGAAGGGGCATGGCTCCTGCTCGGTGTGTTTGATCACTTGGCAGTGGAACATCACTAACAATTCCCATCATATTGGTCACAAAAATTACATGCCATCAGGGCACAAGGAGAAAAATGTAACTACTTAAATATTTATCTCAAAAAAAAAACATCTCCAACATAAGAAAGCATGAAGCTGCAACATGAAAGGGAACTTTGGGCACAAAGATCCTAACAACATTATTCCTCTTTACATTTTAGAGAAATAAATATCAAAAAGGGACATGAATTTTAAATAAATCTAAAAGACCATGTTGGGCTGGAGCTGCAGGGACCATTGGGGCCATATGTGGAGCAGAAACAGGATGTTTCTGGTATGTCTACAGCAAGCTCAAAGGACACTGCCTTCCACCCAGCACATCCTTCTTTCAACACCCCCAAATACATCCACACCCATCGGGAAGCTGTAGGCAGAGATTTACTGTGGACCATGCTGGAAAGAGAGGCTGAACTCTTCTTTCCAAGGCCAGAATATAAAAAGGCAAACAAGGACCTGTCTCTCACGCTCATGACACAGACAGCATCCACCCACACCAGTGCACAGCAGGGATTTGCAGGGTCTGCATTGAGGAGGAGCTGCCGGCTGGGTTTGGGTTGGGAAATCCACCCCCAGCCTTCAAACCTCAGTGACAGTCCCGTGAAACAACACAGCAGCCCAAGGGGTTTGGTCTCTTTTCCTTTTTTTCATGGGAAGTAAGGGGCTATTTTTATACCCTAGAAACAGCCTTTGGACTGTCAGTAAAACGTGGGAGGTTTCATAGTAAATGTTTTGGCTGACATTTTCTCAGAAACAGCGGGAAATAATCAGTGCATAATTAGAGAGGAAAAGACCTGCAAATGTCTATAGATCTATGTCGAGTGCAAAGGGCTTTTTTTTCCCTAATTGACCTTAGTGAAGGTGAAGCTGAGCGCATTTTATTGAATTATAAGATGATTTTACAGAAATTACTTAAAGGGTACACCAGTAGAAGAGCCAAGTTGTTGATTCTCAGAAATTTTTTCTCCTCTCTTCTGCCATTCCCAGTAGCAATGACCTCTTCTGACTTTTTTGGATAAGAAAGAGCACATTCTGTGGTGTCTACCTGGAAAAGAGCTCTTTTGGTAGTTGACTCTAGAGGGGATGGGCTATCTTTGTCTGAGAAACCTCCATGGTTGCAATTCCCTCAGAAGCTGCAAGGTGGGATGGGTAATCTGTACTCAGGCAGCTTTTACCCTCTCAAAAAATATTATGTGTCTGATCAGCGGGAAAACCTCCCCAGGAAACCAAACAATCTGCTCTAATCATGAAGGTAAATCTACCCAGTGAAATGTGCACTGGGCTTTCTGTAGACTCAAGTGACTCCTAAAGGGATTGCTCCAGTCTCTCAGTTAAATAAATACGTAGGAGAACTGTTTTCAGAAAGTCTGATTATGTCATCAGCCAAGTGAAAAGGCTCCTTCAGAGCTGCCCTCATCTGTTGAGTAATTACCGAGTTGGGATGGGGGCCGAAAGTTTCCTTTCAACCATACAGAAAGACTTGATGCACATATGGGGTAGCTAATTTTAAAACTGCGGTATATCCTCCATTTCCCCTCCTCTCCCCCTTCCAGAATACCAAAGGGGTTATGTCACATCCCAGAGCGATCACTTGCTACGGTTTCTTTTCCCCCTCTGTTTTCCTTTATCAAACACATTTCTTTCTTTTCCTCTCCTGTGCTCCCAGGCAGAGATCTTATATATCAGGCTGTAGCCTGGAGCAAATATTGTCTAGTCAATTTATATATAAGAAAAAAAATTGTCCTTTCTTTCAGATGAGGCTTTATAATGGAGATGTTCCTGATCTCTTGTCTACATCACTGCTAACAGAAGTAGAGTTTACAAGCAGGCAAACAACCAAGAGATTATAAGCGTAGGGAGACTACAGCAAAGGCTGGACACCAAGAAAACAGGCAGGGAGAGGGAGAGGAGGAAGGAAAACTGCACTTTGCAGAATGAATAGCTTCTAACAAGTTTGAAGGAAACATTATTATGATTTTATTACCATATTTTATGAATCCTCTCTAAAAATGAAGTCCTGAAGAAGCAATTAGGCTGAGAACATGAATCTTGCAGCTGTATTTTCCTGGCCCTCCACCTGCCCTGTCAATGAGCTGATGAGCATCCTTGTGCCGTTATCGTGACGCACGGCTCCCTTTGCGTCCTCCAGTCCTCAAAGAACAAATTATGGATGGGGTCATGGTGGGACAGACCTACAGAAAATCAAGCAGATATTAATATTCCTGCTCCTTCCCTATCCAGGGAGTTGAATCAGAGAAGACACTTTTGGAAATTATGTCTTCTCAGCTCTGCTAAACCAGCAGCTTTAGAAGTTCAGGTCCCTCATGATTTCAGCCCAAACTGGTGTTGTCCTCCCTACTCCTCTAGAAAGTGCTTCCTTGGAAGCAACTCCATGTAGGCATTCTCCAGCTGACTCCTGTCAGCTCCCTCCAAGTCCTGTGGCCTTTTTTTGCACATTCCTCTGAAGGGAGAGTGAAATGAGTGAAAAATAGCACTGACAGGCAGGTGTCTCTAAGGGCACTGGCTTGCACTGTGCCTTTGATAAAAATACTTCCTCCTCAGTTTCCTCACCTGGTGATTAAATATGTAGAAGCACTCATGGGATTTAGCGGAAAACATCTTGCAACATAACTGCGTGATTTTGTGGTGATTTAACTGAACTGCAAAATCCTCGTGTTGATAGTGTATTTTCACCCTCACTGGACCAGTTCCCTCAGCTCAACTCATCACAGATGTTGACAGCATTGAAGTCTCCACCCAGACAATGTGCTCCTGAGGGGAAACAGTCAGGGAACTGACCTCTCCTCAACACTTATTTTAGGAAGGGATGTCAGAACTGTTTGTAAGTACGGAAAGAAGTGTAAGTAAGGGATGCCATTTTCGTTTTTGTAGACCCAAAAGAGTGTTTTGCATCCAGCTCAGATGAAGAGAAATGTATTGCATTCTCCTGGGCTTGTTCAGATGAGACCCAACCTTATGAATGTGAGCTCATCAAGGGTTAAAAATATGTCCACATCAGCTGAATCAGGCTGATTTTAAAAGGCCATTGTTTAATCCATGCAACTTTACAAAATATCACCCCTTGGGTTAATAAGGTGCTTGGCAAAATGTTGCATAATTCTCATGCACAGATTAAGTTCCCTTCTCGTTCAAATTATAAAAAGGCTCCAGAATAGGCAGTTGAGTGGGGAAAAGACTGGAGTGTAACAGTGCGATGGGGATTCGACACACGAAAAGAAAGGATGAAATGTTGCATGTGGCAAAGCTGCCTTCTCAGATGTTCTTTGGGAGTGTTTGAAAGAGTTAAGCCCAGTACTGGAATGTCTTGGGAATGTTGGCAGACGGAGAGTGAGCGGCTTTTTTCTTCCCTCTGGATGGAGTCCCAGGACCGAGCATGCAAAGTGATGACTTTGGATCCGAGTTCGCCTCTTGGTTCTGCAGCGGAGAGCTGGGAGGTGATGCAGTGTTACCAAGAAGCCCTTTGCGAGGGATGTGCCATTGCCTTTCTAAGTCAGGAGAGGTATTTTTACCTCTTCCTTGCTCATCTTTGGGTGCAGCAGGACTCACTTTGAGAAGATACACAGAGGGAGAAACCACATCCTGAAGGGCGTGTGCGAAGGGAGAAAGACACATCCCCAAACAGTTTATTTTGGCTGCTGGTTTTTTTGTTGTCCGTTTTGGTTTGGTGGTTTGGTGGTTGATTTTTTTAATTTTTTTTTTTTCTTGCTTTTATTTCTCCTTCTTTGATGGAAATTGCAGTGACTTTTTAACCCTGCGGTTCAAAAGGCACCTTGGAATTAGCTGGTTGCCTCTAAGCAGGGAATCCGGGGTGATTCACACAGGGAGCTGGCATGGCTGCTGTGCTCTTTGGCTTTGAGGATCTGCTCTACAGCTGGGACAGCCTGGTGTGGAGCCTGACATCCCGGGCTCTGAGGACTTGCCGCTTTGGAAACCTGAGGGTCCTGCAGCTCATGCTGAAGCCATGGTGCATTTCCAGAGACGTTTATCAGGTAGGGTTACAAAACACCAGGCCAGACCCTCAAACCCCGGTGCTGCAGGGGGGGAGAACCCCTGGGAGCCTCGCAGGGTCCTGTCCTGTTCCTACCGACCGCTTTGGGTCCAACGGGGACAGGAGACAGCCTGGGCAGGGGAGGTGTGGGAGGAGAAACGTTTTGGTTAGGAGGATCGTGATGGGGTCTCCCATGGTGGAACACAGGTCCAAGCTCTCCGTTCGACAGAGCCGAGGGGAATAAGTGAAAATAAATTAAAGTTCAGTCTCCTGTATCCTCTTTCCTTGAGCTTTATACTCATAAGTACAACCTTAGCTGCTCTGTGTCCTCCCACTGTCCCTGCAGCTGCACAGGAATAATTTATAACTTACCCCGGGGAAAATGATGCCTAAAGGCACCTAACCTGTGGAAAATGGGCATTTGCAGGGGGTTTTAAACTGCAGCAGGACTAGTTACCCCTACTTGACTTGTGCAATGCCTTCTGACTGCTTCATCTTGCAAAGTCCCAGGCATCTGATTTCTAAAACATTTGTTTCACTCGATGTATGGTTTATGTGGTATTGAGAGCTTTAGGGCATGGTTGACTGGCTTCTCTGTAGACTTACAGTAATTGCTTGCAGCTTGAGGTATAATGACACAGCTCTAATAAACTGTGTGTGTTTCTGAGACTGACCAAACTGGGTTAAATAAACTGAACATCACAGTGAGGGAACTAGAACTGAATGTCACTTTGAATAGCAACTCATTCCAGTCCATAGGTGAGTCCAGGTTGCAAAGACACTGTAAACCAACCAGTATGTAGCTCATCTGCTTTTTTAATCAACCTTAGACAACTAAGGCTCGGCATTTATTCTGCTGTGGCAACAATCCCATTACAATATTCATCATCTCCAAAGATTTGTTTAATGCCGGACTCTGGAGTGACTGATTGGTATTTGCATTTGGAAAAGGCATTTTCTGCTACTCCCACTTACTCGGTATTTCACTTTTCCTGTGCTTTGGAAGTCTCCATGTGGGAAGCCAAGTTACACAAAAGAAGGCAGATTAAAAGTCTGAGGAAATTGTGTGTGTTGGTTAGAGGGAGACCAGGGCAAGGCTCTTAGTAATTTCAGCAAACTCTGAACCAGTTTCAAATCATGCTCTGGTTTCAGCAGACTTCAGGAATAGATTTTATGGTCTTTGGAGTTCAGCAGGCATGGGCAGCATTTTTATTTTAAGTACTTTTTCCAGAAGACAGCCAGAAACACAAACCCAATACCCAGAAGGGCTCTTGTCCCACTGATTGCCCTGGTGGCCCCAGCCCTTGAGTTTGAAACCCCCACGAGATGTACCACTGTAATGGCTAAAAGTGAACCAAGCTGCCCTCCCCAGGCTGTGCTGGGTCGTGATTGTTTTGGACTCACAGGTCAGCCCATGCAGAGGCTGCCTATGGTGTGGGGTTGCCCTATCCTCTCTCTACAGCTTGTTTGAAGAACCTGAACCTGAAGGCAATTAGCTCACTTGGGCCTGGGAAAGGGGAGGGGGAAGCAAGAGGGCTCAGTGCTTAACCCCTTTTTACACCCCACCGACGTAAAAGCGTCCTCAAAAACTAAGGAGTTAGTTTTCAGATGTGTCCAGATTCTTCTTGCTAACAATGTATCCCAGCCTACACACTGTGCATCAGGAGATGCTACTGCCTGTGACAAATCCCAGGACTGGTGATCTTCTAACAGATTTATTCTTTTGTGAGCACTGAGCACATCCACAAGTGAACTTTTTCCATTACAACATGCACATGCTTTCAGCCATCCCTCATGGCATTATATCATGTTCCTGGCACGCTATCCCAACTTTTGGTAGAGTCACCAATGAAATGGGACCAGCAAAGGTGCCTCCCTTCCCACCCAAACCAGATTCAAGTGCAACCTGACACTCACGGGTCAGGGTGGACTTGGGCAGCTTTTTGTTTCTCAGACAATCAGTGAACACACTCAAAAGCTCGGGAAAGCCACGTCACTTTATTTGTCAATGCCCATGAGCTTCCAATTCTTTGGAGAGGATCTGAAATAATGGGTCAGGCACCACGAGAGCTGCTGCTGGGTGGAGGTTTGTTGGGAAAGAGATCTCATCACTGCAGAGATTCAGCAGCAGCAGTGTTATTAGCAGCCAGGATGAGCTGATGGCTAACTCTACACTTATGTATATTAATCCTAAAAGCATTTCCTCCAGTAGCCAGCATCCTCCATTTTAAATGTTGGCAGGGTGTTTTAGTAGGATATTACTTGGACAGAAAGCCTGATAGTTTAATCACTTTCCAGAGACAGAAACTTCTTCCACTGCTTATTACTTAGATGAGCAAATGAGCTCTTGACCATGCTAGTTTTTGTTGCTACTCTATCTTAATCCCTGTTGCTACTGCATCTTGAGAGCAAAGCAGATCAGCTGCAGAACCATTAGTCAACTTTGTAAAATAAAGCAAAACTTTTTCATACTCTGAGAAGTATGCTTTGTGCTTTTTATCTTTGAGTTAATCACATCTCAGTGCATCTGTGCTTCTGTGGCCATTTGCCGTGTCCGAGTTGTGGGTAGCAGAGCAATGTAGCACACAGCCAGGTTCCTGGCTGAGCAAGACCCGTGTGCTGGGCACACACCACTGGGGAGGACTCAGTTCGTCCTTTGTACCACCAGCCAAAGCCATGGCTGCATCCCTGACTTGGAGAATTTTTTTGTATCCTGTTATCTCCACCATACAACCTTCCAAAACTTTGAAATTCCCTTTTAATGTCCCATCTACAAAATATATAAAGACTAAGCTAATGCTATATAGAGGGTAGAATCCAGATTTACTGCCAGTACAACAGGCAGTGAGTTCTTGAAAAGAAAACAAACTCCAGGCATCGACATAATCAGTGTAATTCCCTTTATGCCTGACAAGGGAGGCTTTGCTTTCTTGGGTCTCAGAAAGTCAGCAGCAATGCATTAGCAAAGGTAGATGGCATAGCAGTTCTGGGCTGTGGTGGTCAGAGTGAGATAGAAACACTTGAGATTTCAATCTTCAAATCCAAACTGACACAGCAAATCAGAAGTCTGGACTTGCTCAGGCTGCACTCTGAGTAGTAGTTGTTATAAAATAGGTTAAAACAATCAAAAAATATTGTTCCCTCATTCTGGGTCTCCAGACTGTATTTGTCTCAGAGATGCTGAGTGACTCCATTTCTCACTGTCTGTAAGCAATGCTTTGGTACTCAGGCCATCTGAGAACCAGAGGCTTTTGGTACCCTGCAGCAAGGTACCATCATCTGTCTCAGTCTGCGTTTCTTTTCCTGGCAAATAAATCCTCCAGCAAGTCTGCTTTGATTCTCAGGGATACATTTGTCTTCCCAGTCTGAACAAAACTCTTGCCTTGATCTGTTTTCAGTGGGGCTAATATTCACCAGTCGCTATATTTTAATTGTAATGAATTCTTTTTATATTTTAATTGTGTTTTGTGATCCACCATGTGGTTTCCTGACTGCATGAGTGGAATTCATTTGAAAAGGGAGATTAACAAATAATAAACTTGCAGTCGAGGCTTTCAGACAGTCAGTTGTGCAAGATGCCACCGAGCTGTCGGATGTATTTTTACCAATGCCCAGATGTCTGACTGCTCTGACCTACTAAACAAATGGTCCTGTGAACTAACACAGTGTCTGCTTTTGCAGAAATACATTTCAAGAAGTACTGGGGGAGGGCTGGTTTACTATTATGGGATAGGCAGTCAGTTCTGCATTTTAACATCCTGAAGATAATTCACTATTTATTTAATCTCCAAATCCATCAACAAATGTTTTAGTTTCCAGGCTGTGCCTGTGCAGTGTCAAAGAACATTAGGCAGGCCAGGACCTACATCTTCAGTAAAAATGTGTTTATGTGTCTGTCTGTTTAAAATCCCACCAACTGCTCCTACCAAGTCAGAAGTAGACCCCTGGATGTAGAGCCATCTCTCAAAGATACCAATCACAGACATTTAATTCCTCACACACTGAATGCAGCAGTGCTATATACTTTTTATATGCTGCTTCTTATCCACCAAGTACTCAGAAAGACAGTTAAGTAATTTTACTTCAGGCGGAAACCGGTAAAATTACTCACTTTGGGCTATAGACACAAGCACAGAATTGTCTTCAGTGCCTCATTGCTCCTCACATGTCCTGTTACAGGCAGTGGGATTAAGGAAGGAGATAGGCTGCAGCATCAAGGGGCTGGATGTTTAACTAAAATGAAGAAGAGGAAAGAGCTCTGGGTGTGCTGGCAGATACACAAATTCATGAATCGTTCCATATTTTAGTAAAAGGTTTAGTTTTGGCTATTAGGAAGAAATTCTTGGATATGAGGAATTAATTCTTCACTGTGAGGGTGGTGAGACACTGGCACAGGTTGCCCAGAGAAGCTGTGAATGCCCCATCCTTGGAATTGTTCAAGGCCAGCTTGGAAGTGGCTTTGAGCAACCTGGTCTAGTGGAAGGCGTCCCTGCCCATGGCAGGAGGTTGCAACAAGATGATCTTTAAGGTCTCTTCCAACCCAAAGCATTCTGTGGTTCTGCTTTCCAGATCCTGTAATTTTACTTTCCCTGAGGAGAGGCGCTGGGTGGGCACATCTGAGGTGTGTTTCCCACACGTGTATTTCCCTTCCCACTGGTGGCAGGGTGTGCTAAGGATTTTCCCCATGGGCACTGGGGAGTTGAGCTGAAGGGTTTTGAGGCTTCTCCTCCATTCACCTGGTGGATTGCTGGCACACTGCTGGGCAGTGCATCAGTGAAGGGACAGATTTTTTCCACCTCCCATTGGGCTCTGAGGCATCCCCACAACCCCGTGTACCCTATGAGGAATGTGGTCTTCCTCCTCAAAAAGGACCGATTTGGGAATTCCATTCTAGTTTCAGCATCATTCTTCACCCTGCTTGCCTTGAAGACATCTTATTATCTTTAAGCACAATTAAAGATTCAAAAGCAAAAGAAGCATTTTGCAATCCTGCCCTGCTGCTGTAAAAGGCTGTGCAAATCAATGTCGGGCAAGAGGGAGGAAGGAAAGGGCTGAAATGTTAAACACATCATTTCAGATTGGTAAAACTTCCAGGTTTTGATTTATAGCTTCATCACCAAGTAGATTAATGTGGAATTCAAACACAACCAGCTCTTTGCTTTCCTTCCAGACCTGACATATTAACATTTCCCATTAATCTGGCACGGTGAAGGCTGAGGAAATGGGGAATTAGGCATATGGGAATTTTGGGTGGGCAGGAGAAAAGAGCCAACAAAATCCACTTTAGTTAGCTAAAGTAAAGAGAATGGGACCTTATTCAGGTCTCAAGTTGTAGCTGAAGCTGTTTCTGACTCTCTGAAAGACAGCAAACCCAGATGTCCTCTGGTGTAGGGCAGAGGGCTTTTCAGTGGGGCTGTTGATGTTCTGCTCACAAGGACAGTGGTGGATGTGGGTGTTGGTGTCACCTGTAGAGTTGTGTTTGCAGGGCTCTTTGCTGGCAACTGCTCTGTTCTCAGAACATTGTGATGCCCCAGTACAGCTGGTGCTCAGGAGGTTTCAGGCCCCCTAAAGCCTGATTAGGCTTGAAGCCTGACAAATTCTCAGTTTTGAGGGGAGCCAACTATGACTGTTTTTCCACGGCACTCTTTGCGGAGCTAGTCCAAAGTCTCTGGAGCTGCCCTGGGGACTTCTCAAACTTTAGTGTTAGATATTTAAGCATTTATGAGACTTGAATGGCTTCCCCCCCTCAAAAAAAAAAAAAAATACACACAACTAACACAAATCACACAAAAAAGAGGAAAAAATAACCCTCCACCCAAAACCCCTAGAGCTGCAGAAAGGGCTAATGAGCTTCATATGTTTCTAAAAGCAGCTCAGGAGCTTTTGGCTTGAAGAGTTTCTCATCCCATCTTCATTGCATTCAGAAGAGGGTTAGACCGGGAGGGGAGAGAAAATGAAATGTTAAAAATTCATCTCTGCCAGAAATCATATGCAAACAGACAGGGGGAGAAAAAGAGCCTATAGGGAACCTCAAGTCGTTTCTACTTAAGACATCTATGGAGAAAGCACAAGAGGTGTTCAATAAGTTCCCATGCCCAAGTATTTTTATAGCACACTGTAAAATTGCCCTCAGCATCTGATACAGACTTCCCCTGCCTTTGTAGAGCTGGAAAGGGCTGGGACAATCTGGTAGGACCCGTGCCACTGCCACTAGCTGCACCACAGCCCCTCACAGCTTTGGTGACAGTGGAGAGGAGGTCAAAATGCTAATGCTTCAAAGTATCAGTTAGACATTATTATTTATTCCCTCTCTTTGGGATATGCCAAATTATGTTGCCCAGGGCTAGCCTTCATCCCACGCTTCATTGGGCAAGAGAGCAGCAGCAGCCAGGTTCAGGTAAAGCTGGAGGGATACTTGGGATGTCTTGCCCAAGGCCAAGGATTCAAGGTAAAATGTCATGGTGGGGCTCACTAGAGGAGCACACAGGGCTTACACTCATGGGAAGTTTGGGGCAATAACCCTTTTGCCCCCTGAACAGTCACGAACATGCACTCCCCTCAACTTGTGGGGTCTCATCTCTCCTTCCAGTGGCCCAAGGCAGCCGTGGGTCAGGGCAAGAGGCACAGGGCTTTCCTGAAGGGTAGGGAGAAGCTCCAGAGGTGTTCTGGGCAATAGTTGAACCTGGACCATTAAATCACCTCAGGGATTGCTGTGCTGCCTTTCTGTTCAAGCTAACATGGAGCTACACCAGGCTGGAGCTTGTGCTCACTAATCATTAGCAAACACAACACTGTTGTGTTTTCCATGGGCTGTAGCTTGTTCAGTGCTGCTAGAAAATTAGAGGGACTTTAAACTAATGTTGACCCTCCTATCTGTCTTTACATGAACATTTAGGGATGGTAGGAGAAGTGGAGAAATCTCATGACTGAGCTTTTTTTGTTGAAGACATACAAAAGCCTCTTAAAAGGGAACTTGTACTTGGCGTTGCTTTGCTCCTCTGAGCAGTTTTCCATCCTGCCTCCCTGTGAGAAACATTCAATCTCCAGTGGTAGTTTGCTCATGGGAAAGGAGCCTGGCTGCCCCAGGTGTGTGGGCAAAGTCTTTCATGGTGTTAAATGAGTTAGGACTGCCAGTGCAGCTTTCAGAGGCCATCAGCCAAGGAGCAAGCGCAAGCAATGCTGAATTGTTCCTAACCAGAGTAGATTTGAGTCTGTCCCAAATCTGAGCTCTCCTGGAAGCCACCACCAGTGACAGAGCATTCCTGCCCCATCTTTGCTTTAGTCGGCAAGGGATGAAAACTGTGCTCTCCCCAGGGAATACAAACTGTCTCAATGGGGACAATCCTCAGCAGCTCACCCTGCTTACAGCAGAAATGCACCTTCCAGCAAGGCAAAGGAAATACTTTTTGATCTCCTGGGTTTGCAGAAGCCAGGTCTGAACTGTTTTTTCCTCAGCTTGGCTGTTTTATGCTCAGTGTCTTGACGGAATGCATTTTGTATTCCTTTAGCTGTCAAAAATTAGGCAGTTCATCTATGCTGGGCCCTTCCAAGATAGGTGTCTTGATGCAAGTCACGCTTTGGGGATTGTCTACCCCTTTGTGCTGAAACCAGAAAGAGCTGAGACTGCTAAACCCAACTACATGCCAAAGTATTAAACACCCACACTCCTGTGAGGTAGAGCTCAGTCATGCTGTTCTGATTAAATACGTGTCATCCAAGGCCTCAGTGGAAGATTCTGGAAGCCCACAGGAAGGTTGGCAACCAGCAGGACAGTGCCCAGCAGCCCTGCATCTCGAGTCATCCAGTTTCAGCTGTTGCAGTTAACACAACATGCTCTGTAACAGGACAGGCCCTCAGGAATCTGCTTTTGGTAAAGGGCTTTGCTTCCCCAGAGAGACATTTGTGAGCACTTCAATCCTCTAAAGTAATTGGAAACAGCAGGGAGTTTTGCCAGAAGACCTTTTGTTTGATTCAACCCCTTCTCCCTCAAAGAGAAATCCATCTTGAATATGTGGCTCAGAGTAGCCCCAGAACAGGTCCAATCCCATCATGCTTCCATGTGTTTTTTCTCTTGCATAAAAGATGATCATGGGATAAAAAATCCTTTTTCCTTCAGTGTTTGCAACACGCCTTTGAGGCTCCACCAAAAGCTTTGTGCAATGGGTGCCATTTCTTTCAGATGTTCTCCTGGAGCTAAGGTGGAGCTGACAAGTGCCATTGGTGCAATCCTGCCCTGACTTTGCTTGCAGCTGCATCCAAGATGCTGCTGTGAATCATCTGAACTCTTGCAGAAACTCTCTTCACACCAAACTCATAGCAACTCACAGCATCCAATTGTTTAGAGAAAAACAGTTGCTCTTAGGCACGGGAGTTTTTCCTTTCCCTCCATCCCTCCCAGGTTGGATTGAGAAGGATATTAAACCCATGCTTATTTGGCACCCACAAGTGGCTACAGCCAACACTGGAACATGAATTACTTTTTAAGTTTAAATATAAAGAGCCATTTCTAGTGCCCACCGCTTTTGATTCACCTATAGCACTCCTTATTTAAATCTCCTTACACAGGGCATGTGTTCACGTGAGCTCACAGCAGAGGAGGGTTGTTGTTTTCCTAAATTGGAAACTTATGAGCCCAAGCTGGAGGAAAACTGTCACAGGATATGAAACTCTGGTTTTTTTCCTTCCTCTCCTTTCAGTTCAGGAGGTGGGTTTTTTTTTTTTTAACATATGAGTCCACTGAGACTCCAAAACAGCTGACAAAGCGTAGTTTCAGGCCGGTCCTATCCCCCACTCCTGGAGAAGGGCTCTGCATGACAGCCAGCACTGAGTCTCAACTACAAAAAGTTATCCAAGGTCAAATTCCTCCACTCCGTGAACTTCCATCTGGCACCCCAATGGGGGATTAGCATCTGTCCAGCACCTGGCAGGAGTCACCCCATGTCTGCAGCATTGCATAACTCGCAAGCCCCATTGTGTGCAATTACTCATCAACTTCACTGGTCACTGTGCCGTTGGAGCTGCCGAGCACTGGGACCCGAGGGGGGTCTCATAAAGCTCCAGGCGGGCAGGAATGTGGGTTTTACAGTCACTGCAAACCTTTCTCACTCCACTTCCATGAGTCCTGATCTCAAAGCCTCTGTGTTCAGGGGCTTAACACATTTGTACAGCCACTTCTGTGCTGGTAAAGAGGCAGCTCATGATGAAGAGAGACCTGGCTGAGGGCTGGGAATCTTTATGTTACTGCAAGTTGCTGTACTTGAGTTGACCTCTGCTTGTTCCTCTTTTTTTTTTTTTTAATTTTTTTTTTAATATTCTTTAGATCCAGAGGAGCCTAGAGTCGTGCAAGTCCTCGTGTGCATAGCCACAGCTGATACAACAACTTTGAGTATCAGCAGGGCAAGCAGCTGAGCTGGGCTTTGCAAGACTTCAGGTGATCAATCAGGGGTTTTGCGAAACCAGACTGCAAATGAGGAATGGTTTGTGCCAGACAAATGATATCAGAGCAGCCACTGGGATGAGGAGGTAGTGAAGGAGGAAGGGGAATAAGCAGCACAGGGGGTTGGATAATTTCTAATTAAAGTGAGAATAGAGTCAGTGTTCATCTCAGAAAAGAGAGGTTCTGGGAAGTTCACTGCATCACATATTCTTGGCATTCGTCATCTGAAATGTCTCTTAATTGCCACTATTACATCATATCACAAGCATTCCTGTGATTTATCAGTCATAACTTCCTACAAAGGGATTCTTTCATTCAAGCCGTTTTCACAGAAATCTTTTCCCCTTGGATCCCAGTCCTGTAACACACTCAGACCAGGAATCTGGAAGTGGGACTTTTTTTCTTCTTTTTTTTCTAAACACAAGCAGTTGCTTTGCAGACAACATGTCTCAATAATGGACTGTGTCCCAATTTCAACTTCTTTCCTCTTCATCCCAAGATAATCAGCTCTTAACAGCTCTCCTTCCTCTTATGGTAAAAGCTGAAATGTAAATAATCAGGATGTCTTAAGTGTCAGGAGCCAGCTGAGTCCTGCTAGGCGAGACGAAGCGTCCCCGACATGGGGCTGCCTTAAACATTTGGCTCAGCCAACAGACTGTATTTATAATGTAAACTCCCCTTGTCGGTTCCTAACTCCTGGCTCCGGTTTTAGAAAATTTAACATTTCTGGGGGTTGTATTTTCCCACCACTTAGTCAAGAGCTGAAATTTTTCCTCTCAGAAAATACACTTGTGTGTCAAAGGCCAGTGACCAAAAAAATATCAGCAGTTTTGCAGCCTAAATATAGCACAGGACTGAGATCCTGAAATCCTGTGAAAGAGCCAGTGTAAACAGCCATGTTCAGTGCAACCTGGGAGGGGGCTGAACACCAGGGCTTTTTCTTTAGATTATTACCCACTGCAGCGCCTGGATGTCCTGGCATGGGTGATGAGCCTGTTGTGGAGGGACATCCTGGCCAAAGTCCTTCCCAACTATGGGCTTTCTTTTCCAGCTTCAGCAAAAATCACATGGCTTCAAAGTCACCCCAGCCTGAAGATGCTGTCCTTCCTCTGGCTTACACCCATAGGTCAAAAGGGATTAGTTTGATGTGGAAAGCCCCAGGTTCAAGTGCTGCCACTGATTTTCCAAGGAGTTATGTCACAGGTGATAAGCCATGAGGACAATCCCCCCTGTGAATGCCAAACCAGGCAGAAAAGATTAAGCCTTGACCCTTTGTTGGGTGCTGATGATAAACACTGGCTCCAAGGAATAGTCCACTGCCATCCCAAGTGGGAGACTGTATAATAGCAAAACTAATCACACACTTGGCAGTGGATGGTTTAACAAGCACACACTCGTTCCTGTGATTCATTGCATCTTACAGTTCATACATAAAGCAGAAGGTTCATCCATAAAATGTCTCCTACCAGTGCTGTCGATAGCTGGGGGTGACCAGGAGAGACGAATCCATCTGCTCTGCAGAGGTCTAGGACCATCTCCCACCCACTTCAGCCTAGACCAGCGTCTATCATTTATTAATACACATGGATAATGTGTTAACCATTAGAAGTGGATGGGGAAGACATGACAGTTATTACAGCTTCCTCTCCCTCTTGCATCAGACTTGGGAGGGTTGGAAGTAAATGAAACCCTGCCAGAAAAATGCAGCAGGGAATAGAGTGTGCATGGTGTTGAAATGATTTGTGAATGCTCAGGGGTGGGCAGAGATAATTTCTGTCGGAGCTGATAACTGTTGGTTTACCGTACCCCTTTTCATTTCACTCACCCAACTCTCAGTGGATCTCATTATCCTGGAATTCATTCAAAAGTCTCCCTCTCCTCTAATAGGGCTCCAGACACCTTGCAAGTCTCCAGGGATTAATTGATATTAATACAGACTAGTCATAAGTTTTCTCAGTGGGGCATTTGCTCCTGTGTCTCACAAGTTTTTTGTGTTTTAGAGATGATGTTTTGGATGGCCTCTTGGGATTTACTCCAAGGCTTTTTTCAAAGGAAAGGCCTTCTCCAAATCTTTCTTCTCACATGTATCTTTTCCTGGGATGTGCCATTCCTCTTTCATTCTTAGCCACTATTTCCTTTGGTGGAACCAGGTTGCTGTCCAAGTAGCTGGTATGAGACCTGGGCAGAGTGATAGACCCAAAGTGACAACAAGCCTCTGGCCTTGAGGGGCTTCACTACCCTTGAAACAGTGCATATCTGCCTTCTTACAGGTTCAAGCAGACCTGTTTCCCTTCCATATGCTGTTTCTCATCTGGCTTTTCAGTATTTTTTGCTCTGGCTATTCTTGCCAGGAGTTGCACCCCCATTCCCACCCTGTCTCCTGTTCATAAGCAAATTAAAGTGCTTGCAGATGACACTGCTTCTAACGTCTCTCTGAGGCAGAACCCAAATGCCACTCATGATTCCAAGTGCTGCTTCACATGTCCTTGGTGCAAGCCCAGGAGTGAGTGCAGCTGAGTAAGTGAGCATTGTAAAGCAGCAGCTGTGGAGCACGAGACCAGCTATTTGGAGAAGCCTCCTGTGTTAGTTATCGCTGACCTCGTTTTGATCACCCATCAGTGTGCTCATCCTTTACATTTTAAGCTACACAGAAGGTCTTCAGGTAAAATGGAACACACTCAGAAAAAATACTGTAAAAGGGGTTTGCTGGGCCATTTGGCACTTTGTGAAATCTGCAGAATCACTAACATTTGACAGTTTTCATAGCTATGAAAAAAAAGGGAGTTTTAAATTAGTACCATTAGAGCAGCATGGAATTGGAGTCAGACTGGGACAAGGCTGGATCTCAAATCAGCAGTTATTCTGATGCTGTTTCAGACTGGAAGAGGCTTTTGGGGAGTACTCGAATGATGGGAAATGCTGAATAAGCTGCATCATTTTTGAGGGAAGAGGGAAAAGACATAAAATAGCAATGCTAATGTAAGAGTTAAAAATTTACCTTGGTCCATTGTCCTGGCCTGAGACAAGGACATTGGGCTCTGCACCCAACTTTGCCAAGGAGGCTGGAGGATCTTGGGATCTTGCAAGACTTTGATGCCTATGTGTCTGTGTTTCTTCCTCTCTTGTTGAGAACTGCTTAGGGACAATCTGAGTTTACAACAGTGCATTTGACAGGAGACTCCAACCAGGCTATAAAGGCTGCTTTATGCATAATAAACAATTATCTTAATGAGAAAGAGCACCTTCTTTCAGCACCTAATTCATACAGTCAATACAGTCTGTCATGTGCTTTCATCTTACAAATGCAAGGGGTGGCTTCCACACTATGGGCTGATAGAAGCAAAGTTGCTGCACAAGGCTGAATCTGTAGATCAGGAGGCAGAGCCTTGTTGACAGGCTTTTTCTTTGCATTAAATATGTACAGCAGGACGTGGTGTGGAAGCAAGGGTAGGTTTGCTTTGTGGCACTGCTGTCCCTGAGCTGCTCAGGCTTTCTTGCACAAGCAAAAGACATCCCCTTTTCCAAGTTCTTTCAAATCCCTTGAACTTGGATTTTTGCCAGGAAGCCAAAGGAACTCGGTGAAAATCCAACAAATCCCTCTGTTGCCCTTTCCCAGGCAATGTTAAGACTGATAAGGATCTTTCAAAGAACCAAGGGTTTTGTTGCAAAAAGAATCAAACATCTTTCTTCTTTCCCTGTTTTCATAGAACCATCCCTGGTTTGTTGGAGTTTTCCTTCCCTTTCAGGAGTCTGAGCACCTGGAGCTGAAGGGTGTTGTAAGCCATCACCAAACAGCTCCACAAGGCAGCATTAAACACGTGCTGTGTGACAGAAGAAACTCAAATCAGGCACCAACCCTAAGCGTTAGCTGAGTCAGAGTCTTTAATTGCCTTCAGCAATAAAAATGTGCAAAGTCAGGAGCAACAAGAGAACTTGGACAACAGGTTCCCTCTCTCAAAACACAATATTTACCAGTAAAACAGCTAACCCAGGGAATGGACAGAGGAGTGAGGAATTAGAAGAAGGCACGAAGCTGTGATGCACAGTACCACCTAGTGACAGAGCCTGGCTGCATGAGAAGGGCAACCCTGAGTTTGCAAAGTTCAGGCTCCGTTTCCCTGTCCCATCCTCAATCTGATTTCCCAACTGCGCCACATCCTCATCCATCTCCTGCGGGTGAAGGGACAGCACCATCCCACAACCCTTTTTTTTTTTTCCCCTCCTTTTCACGGTTTCCTTTTTTGCAAAGCAGGTTTGGGTTGAATAGATGTGGCTCCTTGTGTCCCACCACAGGCAGATGTGTTTTGTTGGCCACGTGGGGTGTGCAGGTTGGGCTCAGCGCGCATCACCCGCTGAATCACCCACGAGGAATTCCTCAGTGCATTGTGCAGACCGGGAAGGGGAAAATGCAAGGTCCAATGAGTAATGCAGCCTTTCAGGGCATCTGAAATGAAAAGAAATGCCACAAACTTGTTCCATTTGTAGTAACAATGTGAAAGAGCAGTGTGACAGGCTCTGCTCAAGAGCAGGCTTGTAACCTTTTCCATTAATTTCTTTTCAAAGAATTGCTTATTGAAGGCTAAGCTGCTTTTTATAAGCCTTTGAGGCTGAGTGTGTCTTTGCCCTTTTTATTGTTATTGCTGCTCTTCTTTCTTGCTCTCTTTTAAGTGAAAGCAGTTACTGTACACTGGTGGTGTTTCTCTCTCTGTGACTGTCTGGGACAAGCCCAGCAGAGAGATGGGAATTTTGTCACCTTTTGGCAACGGTGGGATTGCATAGAGCAAACTGAATTGGAAGAAATCCAGTTCTGTGGTATTTTCCCGTATTCCAGCCCACAGATTTACCCATGATCCAAGCAGCTGGGCTTAAAAGGATTTGATTTCTTCTCCTCATTAAGGTCCCTTTACACATATCCTGGAGCGGGAGCTAAAAGGCTCCGCTCAGTCTACGTGTGTGGGTGAGTGAGCAGAGTGTCTGGGGTGCCGTCCTGCAGCTCGTGGGAGGCAGCAAAAGAGCACTGCACCTCCCTGCAATGCCTCATGCACATGTAAGGCACAAATTCTGCCTGAGATGTTTGTGAGAATTACAGCTGGGCTGGAAGGGGCTGGGGCCACCACTGAGCTCTGTGTGAACAGACAAGACGGGTGTGTGTAAGGTTAGAGTCAGGGTCAGGGTTAGGGTTGGGGTTAGGGTTAAGATTAGGGCAGCCTTTTCTTCCTCTTACCCAGGGAGAGGCTCCCCAGGGAGAGGATAATCAGGCCCTCTCCTGGTCCTGAGCTACAAGCTTCTCTAGTTAACACACAGTACCTTGCTTGCATACCAGGCAAGCTGAAATAGTTCTTAGAGAGTTTCGATTATCTCTTCCCTGACTTCATTGAAAGTCTTTCACTTAAGACTAGATGGGAACCCAAACACCCAGTGCTGCATTTCCTTTGGTTGCTAAGATTTACTAAATCACCTGAGTGCAAAAAATAGCACCTTTGTTGGGGCCACCAGCATAATTTTGTCCTGAAAAGGTGATGCAGAACCCCTGAGTGCACTGCTCCCAACAAGAGTCCCTGCTTGTTGTCCCCCATGGGATGAGGCCACCTCATGCTCACAGCCATCCCATAGCAAATAAAACATTTCCAGCATGATTTCTTTTCAGTTTATTCCTCTTGAGCGTATTGCTTTTTTTCTTTCCCACAATCCATGGTGCTGTGTCGAGCTCCTGAGCACGGCAGCCCTGGAGAAGCTCCTGCAGCTGGGTAAACATGCCTGAGTGAATGGGGCCCTTCACAATGGAGTCACCAGGAAATCCAAACACTGTAAAGGCCAACAATTCAGCAGGGACATAATCATGTCATTAGAAGGCATGCTCCTCCCAAGCACCAGGAAAACACAGCCTGAATTGAGTTGCACCCCAAACAATAGGTTTTCCACCCCACAGATCTCCAGGAGTGGCTCTTTCCCTCTGGTCTTCTTTCAGCCATTCTGCAGAGGGATATTAGGACCTTCTCTCCCATCCAGGATGTTTCAGTTACAACAGGCTGCACTAGCCCCATCACCTTTGCAGGCCTGGAGTGCCCAGATCTGGGGAAACGATGGATGGATGGATGGATGGATGGATGATAAATGCGGAAATATTAACATGCTAAATTCTGTCCATGTTTATGCAGGGATAAATGTGCATTATGACAGTGACTGTACTGCTGATTTACACCGAGCTGATGGAGAGCTGGGTCAGGTCAGCTGCTTCCACAAGTCTAGGGTTATCTGGGTTTTTAGACACCAGCGTGAGGAGCAGAAGTGGAGGAGTCTCCACCCCCTTATATTTTTCTCTGGCATGTTGCGACAGGTGTTGGAAAAACAGTGTCATTTACTTCAGTCTGTGCCTTTGTCCAGTGGCTTTGCCCACTGTGTTTTTTTCTGGCACTGGGGTTTGTTGCTTGGACCCATTCAAGCTCCCTTTTCCCTGGATGTACTAATCATGCATGTTTTTCTGGAATGCAATGGTTAGAATGCAAAGCAACTCTCATTAATCTCCATCCATTGCTGCAGGGCAAACTTTCCTTGCTGTAAATTGCAAACTTTACCAGGATCTGACCTTGAACAGAGAAGCCAATATAATTAACGTGCTGATATGGGCAAACTGGCTTCGAGTCTCAAGTGAGCACACACCAAGCCAAATCCTGAAGACCAGAATTAGGCAGCTTTATAGTAACTGAGAGGCTGGCTCACCGTGCTATTGGCATACGTGGAAATTAATCATATCCTGCTACAACGTTCACAGGATGTGTTTGATTTATTACTAATCCAGTACACTCTTGCAGCTGCTGATCTGCTGCCAGAGGGTATCGTAATGATGCAGCTGGCACCCCTGTTGTGATGGCCATCAACACAGCCAGTGGCTGGTGTTGGATCAGTTATCCTCAGCATTTGCTACCTGAGCTGAAAAAACAGGCCCTGTAGCTGTGAGTTGAAGTTTGCCTCCTGTACAGACGATAAGAATTTATTATTCTTATACATTCTTGCATAAGGATAAGAATGTATAATGTGCACAGACCAGGGGAACATGTGTAAAATAAAAAAATACTTCAAAATATTCAAATCTGCAGAACAAAACAGATTTTTGCTCAGCCTATGTGAGTGCCTATCACCCAGCTGCCCTGTGCTAGGTGGTCAATGGTGGAGGTGTGCGGGCAAGCTGTGCATCGCTCTGAGGCTGTGACAGTTTGTGATCAAGAATGGAAAGGCACAGCTATGGCAGTGCTGCCTTCCCCAAACACAGCTGACCCTCTTGAGATTAGGCCATTGAAAAAGAATGTGGAAGAAATTCAATTCTCATTCTCAGAGGGTTTCTTGCCTTGTTTTTGTCCTGGGCCCTGCCTGATAGAAGGCATTTCAGACTTTAAAATTCACAACCAAATGTTTGGAAAAATTGAAATACATTGACTGTGACATTTATATTACAAGTTTCTCATAACCTCCAAAAAAAAAGCAAATTAAGGAATTTTTTTTTTTTTTTTTTTTTTTTTTTTTGGTAGGGAAAGTCAAAATAGATTGTTGTGAATTTTTCTGGTTTTTCCCCAACCAAGCACGATGTTTAGCAAAACATAAATTTTCAGGGCATTTTGGCAGGAGTACTTTCTCTGCCAAAATACTGCTTTTATCAACACCTTTCCACTTTACCAAAACAGCCACTTTGCTTAGGGGCTGGTCATACAGACAACATTAATTGTGTCTGCTAACAGGGAAAGAGCTGTGTCCATCCTCATGCCAATGGGCTCGTTAGAGGTACCAGTGGCAAAAAGGGACCAGATTTATGCAGCTCAGCTCACTCCCCGTGGAAGAACCTGCTTTGTGCAGACCAGGAGAGTCTGGTGTTCAGAGAAAGGGTGATGTATGACCACAGGTGAAGATGAAATGCAAGGTAAGGTAGCTTCTTAGGAGGATCTCACTGAAACTCAAGGTTTATTCAAAGACCTTACTCCATTAGGATGTACAGTCATGCCATGAATTAGGCCTGGATTTAATTCCCTTGGGATCAGGGATTTAGTGGTAGGGCTAGTTTAAATGCACATAACCCATAGCCTTGGACATACGGATATAAGTCTTTACCTGTGCTTTTAACACTGAGATGGCATTTTTGCTTGATCTCCCTATCTCCTTCCACCCTGGCCAATAAAGCAGGGGAAAGGTGGTGCATGGCAGAGGAATCCTGCATCATCTGGGGGCCCTGTCCTCCTCAAGCACAGGCAGGACATCTGTGACCCAGTGTGGGTGACCCTGGGGCAGAGATCCCGGTCAGACGTCGCCCAGCCTGACTGCTAATTATCCCACAGGGGAAGGGAACTGGCTGTGCAAATAGTGAAACGAGGGCTGTCAGCATCAGAGGGGATTCGCACTGGGGATGACAGGCATGACCTGCTTTTCAAGCTTTCTTTTTTTTGATTTGGTGACATGCTGTCATTCGGTGAATAATCTGGAGTTTTCCTCTCAGGGGTTTCTCCCTTGTTCCTTCAGTGCTGAGAATAACCAAGGTGGGGATGTGGGACAGCAGTTCCACAACTTCAGATGCTCCAAACACAGTCTTTTGCAGCCAGGCAATTCTAGTCATCCTGGATGCATAAGGTTTTGTTAAACGGTGATGGTACATAATGCACAGGACCTTCAGGATTGCCTTCAAAATTCCTTCAGCACTACCATCCACGAGCTCTGTTTCTCACTGAAATACCTCCATCTTTAAAGATAAAATCATACATTGATTTTGCACATAAGCACATGTGTGGGAAAGAGTCCCACAAAACAAGCAAACTGCCAGCCTTCCTGCAGCAACCTTTGGTTTTATTCTGTGTGCATGTTCAAAGAGGGAAAGGTGGGTTCTGGGTTAGGACATTTCTTTTTGTGCCAGGAATGGAGATACCAGTCCAAAACGCCAATTCAAACACTTCCAAAAAAAATGAGGTTGGTTTCTCAGCACCTGGGCTTCATCATTTACTTGCACATCACCCCAAATAAGTTACCTCAAGGTCACTGTGACTCTGAGTCTCCATCTGAGACGAACCAAGACCTCCGTGTGCCTAATAGTGTGTGACATTTGGTCACAAAGTCTCTGGGCACTGCATCAGGGCAGCATTAGGCACCAAATATTTTGCATGACATGTGGCAGCATGTTTGGGCGTGGGGACATTCAAGCCTCCCTTAACTGATTTCCCAATTAAAACCTACCACAAGCAAGAGTCTTGCTTTAATACCTTCTTGCTCCTCAAGCTGTCAATAATTATAAATAATGCTATAATAGTAAGCCATCAGTTAGTAGTGACTATAGAAAGAGAAATGCAAACATTCTCTAAATTCATAGTTGTAAACCAATTCTGACAGACTGTCCTCTGCTGACAGCATTTGCTCCTCTTTGCTCTCCTGAAGTCTGTCCTGGCAGGGCTTGGCAGGCAGCTTGCACATGGCCAGGACACCTGTGTGCTCAGACAGGGTGTGTGAGGACAGCCACGGCCACCTCCTTCCTCCAGGGAGGATGCACAATGGCCTGGACACAGCTGGGTGTTCCACAGCACCACATCAGCTCCAGCTGAGGTGGCCCTGCCCCTCCTGTGCTCTGCTGTGCTTGGGGAGTGCCCTGCTGAGTGCATCTCCTCACCTCCTAACCCTCCCTGGCCATCTCTTCCTTGTAAAAGGGTATTTTTTGCATCCAAGGTGGATGAGCAGAGGGAAAATGGAGAAAACCAGGGCCTCCAGCTGTGCCCACACCTTCACAGAGCTGTGCTTTTGTGCATCTTATCTTCACTGGCCATTATACTACAGGAGGAAACGTGCCCTTTCAAAAGCATCTGCTGTGCCCACAGAACACCCAAAATGCAAGGTCAGCTGCTCCAGCTGGATGTAAAGCAGCAGCAAAGGCACTTTCTGGAGTGATTTGAGTTGTAGCCATCCTAAAAGGTATCAACCCTCTACGAAGCCTCATGTGGCTTTGGGTGCAAGTGCATCCCACAGCCACAACCTCAGGAAAGAGTCAGAGCATCATGGTTGCTCAAAAAGGCAAAGCCCAGGGAAAGCAAGAATATGTCTCCAGAGTGGATATCCTTAAACACATCCTGTAGCCATAATTATGATCCTTAAGCTGCTGCCAGTAGAGGCAGGGCCCTTGCTTGAAGAAAGAAGCAGCAAGGCACAAGCCACCTGCTCCCATTCCATGGCCTGTGCTGCCAGCAAGGCTCGAGGAGCAGCCCGGGAGAAACAGCCCCAGCTGCATGGATACCCTCCACAAAGGGCTGCACAGCAGGTGCTGGGTTTGTCATATTTATGCCACTTTAGGCTCTTGTTTCAGATGAAGACAGGAGTTTGGGTAGTTTGGCTCCCCGGTGCTGCTGTGTAACTCAGTTTAAATGCCACTTTTCCCTCAGAGGCAACCAGAGGCCACTGCAGATTGCACTGAGGGTTAGCCACGACCTTCAGGAAACTATGGAAAATTACACTGTGTTCTCTGTCCTTTGTCAAAACGCTCAATAACAGCCCTGCCAAAGTTGGTAAATATTTCATGGAAGGCACAGGAGGCCACAAAGACCGTGTTTTAAACAGTCACCAGTACAACATTTGCATCTGGCAAAGATCCTGCTCTGCACCCAGAGCCACGTGAGTTTTCAGCATTAGCATTGTGCCTTGAATGCATTTTTCACCCGACCTCCCCGTTTCTAGGGATGCCATTATCAACAGAGGACCTGGTTTCATTATTAAGTAGCAAATCAATCCAGCTATGCTGAGCACAATCCAATTATTGCTTGTAGTTACTGTAGGCTGAAGAAGTCATAAATAAATGAACACGCTGGAGGTATTTAACATTTCAGTCCGGCCATAAGCACCCAGACCCTTGTTGGTTCTGTGTGAATGGCTCAGTTTTGGAGGGATTTTTGGTTGGCACTGCAGGGCAGCACAGAGATCAGGTCACAGTGCTCTGTGTGGGTCTAGACAATTGCAGGATAACCGGGGGTAAATGCAGACTTCTTTTTATTTTTGTTTATGGGGATGAAGGCTGGGCAGGGGCTTCTTCCTGCTCCTCTCACACTCACCCAGTGGGAGCAGAGGGAGCTCAGGCTCATGTGTCCATTCGTGGGTGCAGGAAAGCCAAGAAAAGGTGCTCTCTAAAACCCCAGATAGCTCCCAAGGGAATAGGGCTGGACCCAAGGCTCGCTTTCCTTCTCTTACCACTATTCCCAGAGCATCCCAGCTGTTTGGTTTTGGGTTTTAAACTTTATTTTTAGAGGGTTTGGGTTGTTCTGTGGAAATAAAGCATCTTGTAGTATACATGCACCTAGTTACTCATTACCTCGTTAGCACAGTGATGTATGAACCGCCACACAAGTAAAACAATGCTTAGCTGTAACATAAACACAGTAACTGCTAAATGGACTCATTTAAAAAAAAAATTCTTTTACATCTAGGTTTGTTTGGGTTTTTTTTTTCCCTCTCTTCCCCTCTTCCTTTCCCTCAGACTGCTTTTCTACTTCTGCTCATCAGGATCATTTTGAAGCATCTGCCCTCAGTCACCACAGTTTGCAGGATAAGTTCTGCAAGGAGGGAAGGTGTCCCCAGGCAGGCAGCCTGCAGGGAGCTGCCACACAGAGCCTGCATCCATACCCATGCCCCTCTTCATCCCCAGTCAAAGCACTGCAGAGCTCTGCTTGTGCTGTGTCAGTGGTGAGGAGGATGGTGGTGTTTAACTTGTTCACTCATTAGTATTCAACTGTAGGATCAAATGAATAATTTTTCTAACCTATTACTATTACTGTTGCTACTACTGCTATGATTATTCTCTGTTCCTGCCAGGGAGTGTATAAAAATGGTTTGGGGAAAAAAAAAAAAAAAAAAAAAAAAAAAAAAAAAAAAAAAAAAAAAAGTGAAGCATCAAAGCAGGTGGCAGCTTCTCCAGTCTATTTGTCAAAAGCAGCAAATTACCTTCAGCCATCCAGCAGTTTAAGGATTTTGTTTTGAGGGAATAAAAGGATGAGAGGGAAATGGGGTATTTCCTATAGATTGGCTTGTTTATTTTCTTGGGCTTGCTTGTTCCTCTGCAAGGGGAAATCAGCAGGAAAAAGAACCTCTAGTGAAAGCCATGAAAAGGGAAGACTTACAGATTTCCCTCCAGATATTTTGCACAACCCTACATTAAGTGTTTGGTAAGCTGCTATTGAAATCAGCTCCTCTCAAAAGTTGTGCTTTATTTCCCTGCCACCAGTAGAATGGCCTGTTATGAGGTCTCCACTCTAAGTCTAGATGCTGTCTGTATTTTAGCTGAAATAACTATCTTAAACCTTTGACATCCTTGTTCTTTGGGGCAGCCTTGTAACACTGTCCTCCCTCCCCATGGACATGGTGGCAGGGAAAGCCACCAGGCCAGTGACCAGCCATATCCTGATCTCCAGAGCTATTGCCATGAGGCTGAAGAGCACAGCAGTGGCTGCTGCACACTGCCGCAGTTGCTCTGAAGAAACAAAGGCGAGAGCACACTGCACACAGATCCAGTACATCATCCTTAAGGTAAAAATCTAGTGACATGACTTGAAAAGCCTACATATTTCTAGGTAGGGTCCAGTCCAGAGGCCTGAAGTCAGAGGTCATGAGATTTCTCACTCGACTTAGAAAGTGGCAGAGGAGGGCAGCAGGCTTCTGTGTATTGGCACAGTACCTGGACTTCACTGTAGGCCTGCACCAGCTCAAAATCTGAATCTGTGTGCTCTTCCTAGAGGGTTTATTTATTTTGGCCACGTGCAGGTGGAAGCACCAAGCCCAGCACTGGCAGCTGCAGGAACTGGTGATGCTATAAGGGCTCTGGGAATAAGTAAGCAGAGAGACAAACCTATGTGATCACCACTGGAAAAACCCACCCTTCACCACCAATTATCACACTCTAGGTCTCAAGAGAGGCTACAATTATTCCCTGCTCCCAGTCTAGAGCAAATCAGCGTTTTCTCAGTAATTGCAGTGTAGTAACAATTGTAGATGTTGACTTTTTAATAGCAAACACTGCTCAAGCATTAGATTTACAGTCATGTTAGTTAGCTTTAGTGACTTGGGAATCAATTACCTTGCCGTGGAACATGACCAAAGATTATAGGGTAGCCCATGTAATAATTTACACTGCCATTTAGGAGTGAAACTGTAACTTCAGTGTTGCACATAGACAGACAACCTGTTTGCACAGCAATAATTCCAGTAATAATAGCCATAAAAGGGGAAAAGGAGAAGAACAGTGACTATAAAATAGGGAGAGACCTGTGTACAAATAGGGCATTGGGAGGTGTTGGGAGCTTTGCCATTCTCAATTATTTTTCAGAATGATAATGGCAGTAGCATTTAGTTAATGAATGTGTTTTACCAGTTCAATTCACTTGGGTTGGCATATGATGCTGCACTGCTCTGCCCAGCAGAAGGCTTGTCCCAGCCCAGGCATTGGGACACACAGCCACTGTGTTGTGTCGTCAGCAACACAAAATTCGCTGCTGGCCCTCACTAATATTTCCTGTCTTGACTGATGTCAGCACTGTAGATTTCCAGGATCAGTTTTATAGGCAGCATTTTTCCCGTTTTCTGCCCACCTCTCTGCCTTGCAGCACTTGCTCCCACACTTGATTCCTTTCTTCCACATGGGACAGGAAGACTTGTTTCTAGACCTATTTCTCTAGGCCCCTCTGCACAAAGAAAACATTTTTCCTTAAACTCCTTTGAAACAAGACCACCCAGGTCAGCTTTTCAGTCTGTGTTTCCAAGCAAGTTGTGGAGAAAGAACATTAATTAAATGTTTTTCCTCTTGCAAAGGAGTTGACACTGTGCCCCTTTAACTATTGGCTTTGTCCACCTTCCTCTCATTTATTTCCCACTTATTTTAGTCCTCACTTCACATTAAGCTGGCAGCTGAGCTTTTTGGACCTTCCAAGTACAGTAGGCCCCTTAGGAATCAATAACCAGTGAAACCATAAGAAAACTGTTTACTGTCATAAAGTGGACTAGGACAGGGTCTTCCATATGCAAATGTTCATCACCAGACAGTAAAGTTTATACTAACATATCAGGTTATTCCCTTGGCTCTAACCAGCAAAGCACACTCCATTTTCAGAATTGCCAAGGCTTGAAAGTATTAATTGCTAAGGCTCAAATATATTAAGACTGCTTTAAAGTAATGGAATTAATAAAATGCACAGAGCTGGGCTCTATTCTCCTTCACCTTCTGGAGACAGCCCAGAAGAGCAGAAGTTCAGAAAAACATCATCTATCACAAGATTTGGCAACCTTGTGCTCTCGGATCATAAGGTCACTGTCACTGCAGAAAGGCAGCTGTCTCTGGGATGAGGAGGAGGGGGAAAAGCGTCTGCCTGCGAGCCAGGGGAGAGGAAAATTAGCACTGCTCTAAACAAGGAGCCTGAGCTACGGTGGGGAAATAGCATCACTGCCCCTCTGAGATGGTTACAAACCCTCCGGGGATGGGCAATCCTATTCCAGCCACGTGCCCGTCAGATGGGGGCATCCAAGCCACGGTCCCCAGAGGGCAGCACAGCCCTGCCACTATCCGTGGTGCTCCTAAGCAATTCGCAGGCAAGGCACAGGAGAGAGCCTTTTATCATTAGTTTCCCCTGTTACAGCTTGAATAGGCAAAGGCTCGTGCGGGCAGTTGACTCCCAATGCAGGTTTTTGTCCCAGTTTTGGAGGTGCAGTTTGGTTGTGTCCTGCAGTTAAGCAGCGATATTGAAAACAGCAGGGACCACGGGGCACTTGGGTTTTATTTCCTCTCTTTCTCCCATTCAACCTTCTTTAAGAATCTCTGCAGAAATCCTTAGTTTGCCTGAAAATATGTATTTGATCAACCACAATTGTGCTTAGGCCTTTCAACTGCTTTAATAACAACCCTTCCAACACACTTAATATGAAAATGTTTTCAATGTACTCAAAATCTTATAAACAAAGAGTGCAGTCACCATTACAGTGTTCCTGCAAAGCCAAAACCCAAACATTATTCAGTTTGTTGTATAGCTTAATTGCTAAGTATCCTATCTAACCAGTGGCATGTGATGTTAGATATCAATCTGAATATAATTTCTCACCATTTTTCAAGTGAAATAAGCCCAAGGAGTCATTGCAAAAGGTATCACTACAGCAAGAGTTGACTTATGTGTTATGTCTGAATTCTTATATTCACCTTTTAGGGTTTAATGAGTTAAACTTCACAGTCCTCCTAGGATAGAGGGAAATGTGTTATGATCAAACTCAGGTTATAGGTGAAGATGGAGGGATAATACAAACCTGAACATCACGGAGAAATAAATGGGGAAAAACAGACCCAACCATAATCAGGTCCTTCTCCATCCTAAAAACAGGCACACAATTTTCTGTAGCCCAAAGACTGCAAAGACACTACAGAGCTCCAGAAACTATCATTATAATAGCCAAAAGTACTGGGTTTGTTGGTATTTGATCAGTTCAGTGGAGCTTATCAGTCTTCAGACAAACACCTCCTGTTTCCCACTTCCAGCAGTCAAGGGGGTCATGGGGAAAAGGTGCCTACAGTGCAAGTCCCACACCTTGTCTGTAAATCCGAGCTCTGAGGTATTGTCAGCCAGCTTAGAGCTGTTCTTAAAGTGGGGATTAGGTGTATAATGACGACTTTTTATGAATCAGCACACTGATCCATCCTTTCTTGAAAAAATGGAGCAGGAGATGACAAGTTGAGCCAGGGGAACATTTCTGAAGCCACAGATACTAGGTGAATGGAGGGGCCCTGTGGTTTGAGATATCCCCCAGGTTGTATGACCTTGAACTACTCATGTCCTATTTTGGGGGAGAAATGTCAATGCTGCTTATCCTACAGCCTCACACGTGTCTGCAAGGCCTCTTACAGTTGTCAGATAAAATATATAAAGAGTTCTTAAGGAGGCATTGATACCAAAGACTCTCCTGTCATAAACAGCAGCCAGCAAAGACTGCTGAGACCCATCACTGGGGCACTTCCAGACTCTCCTGCCCTTCTCAGAGCTGCTCCCTTGCAGCTCTGGGTCTGTGTGGCCACGCAAACAGAGACCTCACAGGGACACAGCTTGGAGCAAACTGTGCTCAGAAATCAGGCCACATACAGAGAGGAAATTACCAACTGTTACGGAGGGAACTAATCAGACATTTCAGTCTCCTTAGTTGAGGGTTAATAGTCTTGAGGTGACCACCCTGGACAGGGTATCAGAAGAGATGGGGCTTGTTCTTGGTGTGCCTCAGTAATGAAAAGGAAATTGTGTTCAGAAGAGTGATAGAAGCCCGTGTTCCCAGAGACATCAGATAGGCAGCAATTAGACTCAAGTTAAACAATAAATCAAGTAACACTGAGCCTTTGGCTCTAGCAGAGCACCATTATGACTAGTGCTATGTTTATTTAGAAGATGATGAGCCCATTTTAAATGTTTTCATATTAAATGTAATTTGGTTGTTTGTTATTGACTGGGTCTAAATGCAAGCATTATTGGTCAGATAAATATTTTCTGACACATAAGATCTGCTTATTGCACTTTTATGACAAGAGGGCTTACTTGCTCTGAGATTTATTTTCTGTTTGCTTCCTCTCTTTGTGAGGATTGCCTCATAAAGATTAAAAACAGCCAAAGTGAACCAAAGTGTAAAGTAGAAATCGCCGATTAAACTGTCAGAAATGGAGCAGCCTTTGTTAATCACTGATTCATTAGCTGGGGAGAGAAGAGGGGTCTTCACAAAGACCTTTCACAAAGGCTTTGGTGTCACAAGGCCTGTGATTTATTCCCAGGTCTGTCTGTCTCTCTCTCTCTTTTTCTCTCCAATTTGGTGTGGGATCTTACCCAGGTAAATTGATCTCTCTATGACTCCATTTTCCCATCTGTTCAACTTAGGTAATGATCTTGCCTCACAGAGGTAGAAAAAACTTTCAATAAGAAGAAAAGGTTACCTTAAAAACCACACCTGCATCTGAAATTAGGCTACCCCCTACTAACACCTACAAGAGCTCTGGAGTGAATAGCTATTTCCTGCTATAGCCAGGAGACTTCCCTGATTTTGTTTGGTGGGCAAGCAACAGAGTAGAGAAAAACAATTTAAGAAATAAAAAAGCATGCCCAAAAAGTAAGAGAAAATGGAATGCAAGCTTACACCATCTTTTTTTTTTTTTCAATTGCTAAAATTGTCATTTTGCTGTGTCACTTCATTATCTCCTGAGCCCTATTTTTAATGTTGCAGACATGTCTTGAAATGTTGTCTAACTGGTTACATTTTTGCTACATTTATTTGCCAAAAGCTGTTAATAATTATTTCAATGCCATTTTGAAACGTTCTCAGGATTTTTCCACAAAATGTGAAATAGAAATCTTTTCCAACCAGTGTAAGTTTTGCAATCCTCAGTAGAAGGCAGTGTAAAACTACAAAAATAGTCTTCAAATCTGAAGTCCTGTAAAGTACAAAGGCTAGTTCAGTACAAAAGCCAAGCAAATGAGAATTAGTTTGCTTTATTCTTCCATACAATAGAAAATAGTTCATTATGTAGGTCAATGCAAGAGGTACATGTAGATTTTGCCTAACAGGAGGCACATTTCTGGGCTTGGCTCTCTCAGCTGACTCATTTGATGTCCTTCACAATTACCTGTACTGCCTTTTGGCATCCAAGAAGGCTTCTGTTTGATTTTCACCAGCACCAGTCGACTGCAACACCTAAGGAAAGCATGGGGAGAATAATCTTTCCTTGTTTCACCTTGTTCTCAGATTCTTGCCATTCACTCATTTGCCATTTACTCAGCAGTTCCCTTGCATGAATGAGGTTGTTCACTTGCCTTTGGACAAATTAGGTTACCTCTTATTAGTTGCAATTTAGTTCTGTCTGCACTGAGGTCATGTTGGTGGTCTGTGAACATTTCTCCAGGTCTCTTCCAGACTAACAGTGCCCTTTGCCAGTGTCATGAGCATTTTCTAGAGCTCCTGTTCCCCCCCTGGGGAAAGGCCTCCCCATCTCCTACCACCACCTTTTTGTGGATGGAAAGGACCCATGCCACGTGTGCTCCTTCCTGAACTGTTCTGCTTTCAGGCCATTTCAAGTGAAAATGGCAATATTCTGGGAATAGGAAGGAGTTCCTGAGGCAGAGCTTTGCTCAGCTCTAAAGAAAAGGGCAGCAGGGTCCTATGAGTTCCATGTGTCCCCTCTGCTCCACAGGAGGATAGGAGGGATTTGTGAGGACTTGACCTCCAGCAGAGATGGGAACCCCTCGTGCATCCTATTCCTCTTGCAAGGACATGGAAGTCTCACCGCAGGTTCCATCAGGAAGATGTTCTCTCTTCCCCTTGGTCCCAGACCTGGGTGGGTGCAAAGGGGGAGGAAACTCCAAGAATGGCCCCTTTCACCATCATCACTCCACTGAGTCATGAGTCACTCCAGGAGGGCTGGTGGCACACCCAGCTCATCCTTAGTCCCTTATGCACACTTCAGCTGCTCGCTTTGTTTGGCCTCTTGGATGCCGGGATTACCCGGAGCTAACTGGGACACAGGCGACTTACACGTGACTCCTATCCCTTTCCACACCAGCCCCAGGCTGGAGCTGGAGGCAGCAGGCAGGATTTGCCAGCCCAGGGTCATAGCACCAACCAGCTGGAGTTGGCTTGTCCCCACCATCCGTTTCAGCTGCCTCGTGAAGTCTGAGCTTCGCTTCCCTGCATAATAATCCTGCCAGCATGCACTTTCTTTGCCTAATGAAGGGAGGATTTATTGCACCAGCTCTTTGGGAACATCGAGGTCTGCTTACTTCCCTCTTCAGCTCTCTGAGATCCTTTAAGTAGAGTCTGTGTGAAAATTAATCAGATGCCCTGGAGGCTTATTTTGTCCAAAGCTAAAGTCCTGCTTCTCCCTTTCCCCCCCTCCTTTTGTGTCCCAATTACTTAAGGGATTGTCCTGGAAATTAATGAAAGCATGACATGGGAATAACACCCACAGTTCATCCCAGAAGGGAAGTGTTTCTGTGGAAGGCTTAACTGGAAACATCTCGTGGTTTGCTTGGCAAACTTGGAGATCTTCCCAGTTGGAAGTGCACCGAACCATGGCAGTTGGTGTTGTTATGTGCCTTATTTCCTAAACTGTCTGCAGGTCCAGACTTAGTAATTGAATTTTGCTTTTTTGAATGTGGTTTCTACCTGGTTCCAAAACCCTTAACATGAACTGTCACAAGGTCACAACTCATCATAACCTTTTACAGAGAGAAAACAGAGTGATGGGGATGGGCTTGGTAGTGGTACATGTAACCCTCTGTCTCTCTTTTGCTGGCCCTGGTCCCTGGGAGAGAGTAAGGGCAGCCTGGTGGCTTGAGGGATCAGCTGGGTCCTGTCAGTGCCTTCTCTGCTTCCCAACATTGAGGCATATTCAGTGAGTGTTGGATACAGATTGTCTCAGATGAAAAGAGGTGACGCCTTTGCATCTTCTCCAGCCAACCTGCATTAGAGCCCATGAACAGTAAGGCCATGTTATACCATGAATTTCAGAGAAACCATGTGAATCAACCCATAGGCTAACCTTACACTTCATTTCCTGGGGCTGGCTGACCATTGTCATGGTTAGAATAAGTCAGCTGCATTGATTTTCAGTGAGATTCATGTGCCTAACAGCTTATATCATATCCAGAAATGGATTTCAGCTCCCAAGTTACTTAGGCCCATGCTGCTTTTTAAGTTTGTAGGCTTTTTAATCTTTTACTGTCGCTCAAATATTACAAGTTAAGAGTTGTGCAATCAATGAGAGATAGGCCATTGAACACCTCCCACAGGGAGGCAGGCAGTTAGATACCTTCAGCAAATCCTAAATATTCTTTTAAAGCACTTTCCTCACCTTCCATGGGTTTCAGATGTACCATATGGGGGGAATGACATTAAGTTTTGTAAAGCACTGCACCTCTTATGAATGCAAATTGTGGAGTAAGTGTGAATATTACTTTATGACACGACATCTCCTCCAACCCACTAGTGCTAATTAATGCGGTTCTGGGATAGACAATATTCATTAAGCTTTTCTGAAAATACTAGAAATGTTCATGTAACAGCTCACACATTTTGATGGCACCCACACTCCTATCACCACATTCCCTGTAAAGTATTTTGCTTCTTTAATCATTGCTAACGAGAGTGGAAATGAATTGTCAACAGTAATTCTCCAGCACAAGGCCACGGTGTTTCTTCCTTGCCTCGTTATCAGGAGCCAAGACAAAGGAATCAGCATGTTGTTATTTTGGCATCTGGTTGCTGGAAGCTTCACTTTGTGTATGTCAGAGGTAAATATTTGGGTTACTGTTCTCTTTTTGGGACTTGCCATGATAGGAACCAGCTTTCAAGAAGCGCAACCATTCCCTTGTTCTAATCATTGCAATGACAGCAGCTTTGCTGCCTCCAGATGAGATGTCTGCTACCAGGGTGTATTGCTTGGGTAGTGCCAGCTCCAGGGACCTTGTGAGATTACAGAAGTTCCTTGAAGAAAAGGGTTTTTGCTGCTGCTGAATTATAACTGGGAAAATTGGAGAAGAATGTGCATGAGGTGGATGACTGGGTTTTTTCCCCCTGAAAGGATACCGTTTAGGAAATCTGTGTTACAGCATATATGTCTGGGAGAGGAAGAAGGGGAGAGCAAACCCTGGTGGTACAAGATATTGGCTTTACACTGCAGTATAGCTATCCTTCCAGTTCTTTGTCCATTTCTGGAGCTAAACAACTCTTTCTGGTTGAGTAGTCATAATCAACTCTTAGCAAGGACAAAACTCTACTGTCTTTTCACATTATAATAAACAGCCCCCATTTTTAAGTTCTTTGTTAGTTCCATCAGGTACCTAGAGGATGTCATCTTCACTCAGACCGGTAATTTATTTTTATTACAAATGTTGCATCATGAATTAGAGGATAAAGGAAATGTAGCAGGAATATCTCCCATCATTGCAGGAAATGTTAAGCTTTTGTACCGAATCATATTGAACTTCCTTTTGAGGAAGTGCTGTTCACATGGTCTTGGATGGGTAGGAAAGGTCATCTCCTTACAAGGGATCTGAGGGGGACGGAGCTTGAGGTTTCACAGGTATAAGGGTCCAGCTTCTCTTCCTACATGTTGGATCTCAAAGGCTGCAGAGGTGCTGAGCCATTGCACCTGGGGAGACCAAGAATCTCCCTACCCATTTCTACTCCAGATAATTTCCATCACATGACACCTGTAAGTCGATTGGTGACTCAGGCCCTTCCCTGTGACACAAACCACCTGATGCTCCAAAGACACTGGAGGACACCATTAGGATCACACAGTGATGGAATGTTCTTTGGACACACCTGGTAGAGAACCCCAACGTACCATCTGGCATGAGAAAGGATGCTCTCTCACTGTCTCCAAACTGTTCCATAACCCATGCCTGGTTTGTGCCAAAGGAAGAGACTGAACTGTTGCAGGGAGCCTGTAATTTCAAGCTAAGTATAATGAAAATCCCCACACCTGGTCTGAAAGATGAACATTGCAATTCTGGGCATATAAGCCTTGCTTTGCAGTTTTTGCCGCTATGCATGAAACAAATTACTTTCCAATTAGAGGCTTCCAACCTCCTGCTGCTTATTTAACCCACCAGGCGAGCTCTTTTATCACCAGCTGAATAATGCTGCACCACATCCTGGGTCTGCTCTAGGTCTGGAGGCAGATCTTGCCAGGAGGGTTACTCAGAAGGGCAACGTGTGCCATAGAGCAGTGCATGGGGAAATTGTCTTAAGGCTTTGCTAGCTGAAGGATCATCCTACCTCAGAGACAAAGTTCATTGCCCTGGCATACTCACAGAGAGCAAGAAGCACAATCAGCCACCTTCATGGTGAGTGCACCTTTGAAGCAGCTTCACCTCCTGTTTTAGTGAAAGTCAGCTCGGGAAGGTGATTTTCCATTGCTAGTTCTAATCAGGGCTGAACCACTGCTGGGGTTCAGCCTCTCATGCTCATCTTCACCACCACAGGCAGAACCTGCTTGAGAGGTATTGTGACCTCTGTTGAAGGAAAGAGCAAAACAGCATTTAGGAGGCAACTTGAAGTTTTACCACTCTCTGAAATCATGGGTTTAAAATCCCAGGAAGTTTTGCAGTTTGTGTGTTGGTGGTTGCCCCTTAGGGCTACTTCAGTGGCTGGATCTAGATGTGGGTTAGATACACCCAGAAAACCCTAACCTTTACTCTTGCACCATAGCCATGGTAGCCCTGTATTTCCTGGAGCAGAGATGGATACTTTTGCTGCCTCTTGACCCTATGTCCTGACCTCAGGATGACCTCCAGAGCAGAGCTGGGCCACCTCAGCTGCTTGGTCTTAACCCTCAGCAGCCAGAGGCCAGAACTGCCTCTATATTTATCCCCTTAACCAAAGCCACCCCCTTGGGTGGAGTGATTTGGACGGGTGAGCCTCCCTGTGGCTGCATATGCAGTTCTGGTTTTATGTCTATGCCCTTAAAGACAGGAGAGGGAACAGTGCTCATGCTCCAGGATTTGGCTACTGTACCCAGGAGTACTTTGAAGCCCCCTGCTCCTCCAAGCCCGTCGCAGAGGAGGGGACATAAAGTCTCATGGCACCTTCATGCTGGCATGGTCTTGACTTTCAGTCTGACAGCAGATCAAACACAGAAACACCCCTAGCTAAAATGAGACATCCAGCTTGATGGCATCCACTATGTCAGGAGAGTGACTTTGTCAACTTCTTGCAGGGAAAAAAGGGAAATTTCCTGTATCCTGTGGAAGCTCAAGCTCCACCCTCATCATGAGCATCCTCGTGGTGGCATGAATGTCTGCTGAAAACAAATGAAGGAAAGGGCTCACCTCCACACCTCCCCTCACAAAGAAGACCTCTTCTCAGCCAGCCTGTGCCAGAGTGTGGCACAGCAGCAACCTAAGGGTTTTTCCTGGTGGGAACAACCCCAGTGCCAAAAAGAAAAATGCTGATGGGGAGGTAAAGCAGCAGCAACAAGTCAGATTTCTAACCGCAGGCATCATGGAGTGGGTTCTTCACGCTATGTTTGTTTAAATCCAAAAATCATCACTTTTTAGAGGCCCTCACATATTGTCCTTTTTGACTGATCTAATTCTTTAACAGTGACACCCTTGCATGAGGGCTACTCCAGTGCAGTCTGTACAGGGGTTCTATTGCTGGGCAGAGTATGCTGCTGCCAGGTACACTTTTAGACCATCACAAGCAGCACCCTTCAAGCAGCCAGGAGCAGAAGGAAAAATCACCCGGAGAAAGGGAGGCTTCCCCTAGCCCCTGAGGCTGCACCCCGGAAGGAGCTGCTCTGCCTTCAGCCCCATGGCTGCCCGAAGCCCTCGCTGCCCTCCTCTTCCTCCAGCCGGAGCATCCCCGCTGCTCTCGCCCCTCTCCGTTATCATCTCAAGGTGTGAACGCGTGGGCAGGGGGCATGAACACCGCCACCCCGCACCCTTCCTCCCTCCGTCCTTCCATCCCTTCATCCCTTCATCCTCCTCCCAGAGGCAAGGGGGAGCCCAGATGTTGGCAGGCCCCGAGCTGGGTTCATCTGTTTCACATGACCCAGCGCCAACTGCTGCTCGCTGCCCTCCTCCCTCCTTCCTCCTCCTTCCTCCCCCTCCTCCTCCTCCTCCCTCCCCGGCTCCAGCCTCGCAGCCTCGCAGCGCGGCAGCGGCCGCGCAGGAGCCGGGGCGCCGGGGGCCGGCAGGCGGGGAAAGAGAAGAAGAAGGGGGGAAAGGAGGGTTCCGGCATCCCGGCAGGGAGGATGGGACGGCCGTAGGAGCGGCCGGGAGCGGCGGGGAGAGGAGGGAAGGGCCGCGCATCCCGCGCACCCCGCGGCGGAGAGGCGGGCGATGGATGCGGGGCGGTAGAGCCGCGGCCTGGAGACGCGGTGCGGCCGGGGATGCGCTCGCCCCGGGCTCGGAGCTGAGGGGGCGCCGGAGCCGCCGAGGCAGCGGGAGAAGGTAACGGGGTCTTTGTCTGCGGAGGGGGAGGCGAGGCGGGCCGGGGCTCCCCTTCCAGCCCCGGCCCCCGGGGAAAGCCCAGCCGCAGTGTGCGGGCTGCTCCACGCCCCCTCCCTCCATTTACCTCAAACGGGGAGAAATGTGGGCAGCAGATGCTTTCTCTGGCCTTTCAAAAAAAACCCACAAACCCTATCCTCAAACCCCTGAATTCGGTGGGCGAGTAACGGAGCCGAGCGCGGCGGCTGGGGGAAGGAGAGGATGTGGGGGGAGAGAAGCCGGTGCTGTGATTTCTTCCCCCCTTCCCAAGCAATCTGGCTGCCTGTCCCCACTGACTGCCAAGATGGACTGCTCCTTCTCTTCCCAAATGGCTGCAGCAAGTTTAATGCAGAGCTGGGGGCTTCGCAAAGGGGGAAGCCCCCTGCTTGCTTTTCATTTCCCCTGTGCACCTTTTCCTGAATCAGGAATAGAAAAGTTGCTCCAGATCCAGGGCTAGGAAAGGAAAATGAATAGCTCTGCTTCCAAACTATGCCTGTATGGGTGTATATATCTGCACGCCTTGCAGACAAGCTCCGCGTAAGGAAGGTTCTTGGCCGCATTGTTACCCGCTGGCTGCTGGGGAGGGCAGGAGAAAAGTTGTTTCAAACCTCTCTATAAAATTTCCAGGAGAGACAATTGTTTCTAATAATAGCCCTGGCAGCGGTTTAGCCATACAACACACACAGATGCGTGAGCGAGCTTGCAAATCTTCTCTTCCAGGCAAGCCAGGTCGCAGGGAAAGCTGAACTCCCAGCTTGCTGGTTTGGTTTGGGATTTTCAAACATCGTCCTGAACAAAAACCCCGGCACCGCTCGCCTTTTTCAGCGGGAAGGGGGTGTGGTGCCTGCGCGTTGTACTTCATGGGCACGGCTGAACCGGGCTTACCCGGTGTCTCGAGTGTCGGGAGAGGTTGAATCCTGGCTCTGCCCAGCGCCAGCTGGATATCTGGGTGTCTTGGACTCAGTTCCCTCTAGATTGGCCCCTGGGGTCTGACGAGCATCCCCCCACCCGTGCATGAAGGGGACTGTTAGCGGTATGGGTGCCTGTGCCATTTTCACTGCCTAGAACTGCCTGCCAGGCACCAGAGAGATCCCGATGGAGCTAAAACCATCAGACTGATCCCTTTCCCCTTGGGGCGATGGCAGAGGGCCCGCGGGAGGGCTGCTGGCCACACTGCTGCCTGCACGGCTGCCTGCACACTCACTTTGGACCCGCGATGCTGACCCTGGACGAGTGATGGTGCACCGGGGTGATGGTGCACCGGCTCGGCTTGGTGGCTCAGAGGTGCTTGGCTAGACCTTCCTGGCACGGGTAGCCTGTCCTCTTCCAAAGATTAACGTTTTGAAGGTGGTGTTTAAGTGTCAGCGTCAGGCAGGTATGTGCCACTGCAGGAGGGTGAGCTGCTCATGGGGCAGTTTCTGCAGCCCAGCAGTGCTGCTGAGCAAAGTGGGCTGTGGCAGAAGCTGTGAGGAGCCAAGGATATATTGCTTCTTGATGCGAGAGGTGATATTTGGAGGGGTTTTCAGCTCAGCACCGCCTCGTGCTGCTGCAAAGGTCAGCTGTGTCCCTCAGAGGACCAAACAGGCTGAAGGAGTTGGCACTGGTCATCCATAATGCTGTGAGTGGCTCCATCCACATCAGTTCCCAAAGAGGGGAGAAGTGCACCAGGGGAGCACAGCATGTGGATTTATGCACATGTCAAATAAACATTTTGTTCTGAGGTGAAATTTTGTTTTAAATGCCCAGGCTGGAAATATGGATCTCTGCCATTATTTGAGCACAGATACACCAGTGAGCCACTCACAAATCTTTTGGGCAAGTTACCCATTGCTCCTGGTAGATTGTTTGTGGCGGTCCAGTCAGCTGCTGCATGTCTGAAATGGTTATTTTATTAAAGATGCAACTCGATATTTGGTGATACCTGTGGTCGTGGCACTGGGTCACTCAGGGCCATACAGCAATGCAGCATCACTTGGCAGAGAGCATCGTCCCTAGAGATCCTGTCAAATTGTTTAGCCAGGTCAAGAGCTTCAGTTAGTGTACTCTGTGTTGCTAATAGGGACATAAGGCTGTGAAAGACTTCCCAAATCGTTGAGTCCAGTCCCACATATCACAGGTGATTAGAGTCTTACATATCCCCTTTGTTGCTACTGTTACTGTGTGAGTAATAGCAGAAGGTTTGAATGCATGTTTAAATGCAGCTTAACTAAGAGCAAAGGCAAAGTAAAACTGCATTCATGGACGAGGGACAAAATGTTGTATTTAGGGAGAATTGGAAAGGGGCTGGGATGTGACTGAAGTCTCAAGCTGCAACCTGGTAGGATTGTAAAGAAGGAAAGGACATGCATTGTGAGAGGGGTGATGCATGGAGAAGGTGTTAAGGAGTGTGTTGATCCAACATCAGCCAAATTTGGGATCAGGGCTTAGTGGTGTCCCCTGAAGATACACAAAGGCATGGTATGACCTCCTTGTGAGATGCATTGTTTGGACAGGCAAAAGGTGCTGTCAGGCATGGGACCACGCTCACACTCAGCACTCAGGGCCTTGGGTACCTTTTATACAAAACACTGAGTTTGAGGCAATCAGCATTCCTGGTCCTCTGAGCTGCACCCAAAATCTCCATCTCGATGAGAGCTATCCCACAAATGCCTGCTGTAGAGGAACACCTGATGTAGGGTCAGCCAGAAGAGCAGGTTGCAGTGTCTCCCAGAGACCCTCATGGTTCATCACAGGGTGGGGTGTGTTGGGTGCACAGCTGGCTCCCAAGATGACTTGTCAATGTCAATCTCCAGTCATGCTTGCTGGTTTGCTCCTTCCTGCTGCTGGAGGAGTGAATTGCCCTGCAGCTCCAGTGCAAGCAGAGCACAGCAGCCCAGAAGGCAGCAAGGTCTGACAAGGTTAAGCTGTGATGGAATTGCTTGCAAGTCTCCTTCAGCTCCAAATCCCAGTTTGTCCCGGCCTCTCTCGGGTTCCCTAAGCCATCAGTGCATTGCCCAGCGTAGCCTCAGGGACTGCTGCAACTGACAACATACTCTGATATTTCCCCTTCTCCCAGACTTTTAACAATTTAATCCCTAGCCCTCCTGTAAATATCAATATGTGCCATGTCCTAGAAAGCCACAAACAATTTTCCAAGGCTGCACAACGAGTTGGAGCCCCATCTTCCGCTCTGGAGTTGAATCTTGTCAGGGACCAAAAATGACTTTGTCTGCTTTTCTCTCTGATCTCACACTGAGAAGGGACCCCAGACAGATATTTGATCAGTTCTGAGCTTCTGGGAGCACTTTCATGTTGATGAATGGCAAACACATCAGTTTTGATCCTGCCTCCTCTGCTCCAAGTCACCTTTGCACTCCACCTACTCACAAGTCAATGTAGCCTGAAGGTTTACTCCTTGCCTGTCTTTGGCTCTAGGAGGCTGCCTGCCAAAATAAGTAGAAGACGACCCTGATGCACCTCCCCTTCCCAGTGCATCCCTGTTTCATGGCAGTGTTATATTTTTCTGAGGCCTGATGCATGATACCAGATACCCTGGGTGTGTCTTTATGAGGTGAGGTGGGACTTCAGCCCTTGCCCAGCCTTAAAGCACAGAGACAGAGGAGCTGGGACCATCTGATTTCCAATGTCATCAAAAATGTTCTTGCTCACAACCCACCTCGCTCCTTTCCTAACAGATACACAATCCTTCTACTCTTGTCCTGAGCTTTTGTGTGACATTTTCATGTGGTGCTGAATAGCTGCTGTGTCCCCACCCTCAAGAAAACATCGCTAGTGGGTAGCTAAATGCTCTCTTCATCCTCTGCCTGCACTGCTTGGATGTGATCTGACCTAGTGTAGTAATCTTTGGGAAAAATTCTTGAGGATAGAAAAAAGGTAGGCAAGTTGACCTATTTTTACTTAAATTCACTGTTAAAAGGTCCATTGAAAATCTCCTAGAAAGCTGCAAACTAAAAAGAGGTTGATACTCCATTTTGCCTACAGAAATCCTTTGTATCTACACTTCCACATGTAACACATAACATTTTGACAATGGCTGTTGGGCTTGCCAACCCACTAGGCTCAGGCTCTGTGTTTGGATTATTTATTTATTTTTCTTCTTAGAAGTCCACAGATCTCCCAACCAAAATAAACCCACCCTTGTTTGGGTTTCCTGACCGCGTGGGATTGAACGTGGCTGCAGCCGTACCACACACGCTGCAAATGCTGCTGGCACCCCATCCATCCCAGCTGAAATATTTCACACTGAGAAGTGATTTGCAGATAGTGGAGCAGCCACAGGCTGACCCTGGGTTTACACAGGACAAGCTGGGGGTGGAAAGCTGCCACATCAAGTGAGCAGCTTGGAAAGACAGCACAAAATCTGAAGCTGAAACGTGGCACCTGTCCTAGAGAGGGGATTGTGGACAGAGCTCTTTCTACCTTTAAACATAGTTTGGCCCTTGATGTGCATGAACAGTGTCTCTCTCTCCTGGCTACCCCCAGCCAGGGTTTTGTGAAGGCACCCATCACCTCAACACGTGGCTGCCACGTGTGTGCTGTGCACCACCAGACTCTCTCATTTCCAGGTGAAATGGGGTACTCAAGGGGACACTGGGATGATTTAGGGGATGTGTAATCAAATACAGTGCTTCCTTCGTGTACCCACACCCCAGAGTGGGAGCGTGCCAGGAAATAAATTTGGAAGGTGACTTCCACTGTCTTCTTCAATTCTGAACTGGAAAGCCAGAAAGACTGCAAAAAAAAGTTCTGTCTGAAGTGGTCTGAGCTCCCTGGGATGCTTTGCATCCATGCTGGGGGTGGTTATGCAGCCACTGAATGTGTCATGTGGCCTTGTGCTGTAGGAGGTGGTAGGAATCAGTGGGAAAGGGACTTCTTCCTCACCATGACAAGACCAGGGGGAACTGGAGGGAAGCACTGAGTCTGCTTTGCCTTTCTGTTGCACCATGGAAGGGGCTTTCTGAAATGCTCTGGGAGTGCTGATGGCAATTTTGAGTGGAATCTGCAAATCTAAAAGTGCTGGGCTGTGTCTTCACTTTCTCAGTCCCCTCTCTCAGGTACAGCTGAGTGTGTACATGGCAGAAGGCTGCTTCAAAATGGGTATTGAATTCTGGGAACTTAGGGCTCGGGGATATCAGATCCAGCCCTGAGTTTGCAGACATTAAATCAGGCTGGTCTCTCTTTGCTTCCCTTCCTTAACTCTTCTGCATTGATTCTGCACGGTACTAAAGAGCTGCTGAGTTTATTTCCAGAAAAGAGCATCCTTCCCTTGCTCCTAAAAGGCAGAGGCACATGGCAAAAAGGCAGGCTTAAGCTGAGTCGTTTATTCAGGTCCCTCCTGTGCAGAGGTTACAGACTGTCCATATTCATTTTGTTGTGAGATGCTCTGATGCAGAGATGACCTGGTCTTGCTGCACCAATAGCTAAAGCATTCTCAATACAGGTGATGCAAAACCCTGGCATTACTCAGGAGATGAATGGGGGTATAAAAGCACAGTGTCCTGAAAGTAGTTTTCCCTGCTTGTGCCTAGAGTGGGGCTAGTCTGAGCTCTAGTCCTCACCAGACACACAAGTGTTCAGCATCAGGAGCTGTCAGGACAGGAGAAGGCTGGTCCCTTTCTGCTCCTCACCCATCTGGGTGTGCAGGCACAGCCCACGGAAGAGGTCCCAGCCCTGCAGCCCCAGCTCAGCACTGGATGGGCTCGCAAGCAAAGTGGGAGCAGAAATGGTCAAATCAGACTTTTGCAGGCAGGGCTGGTTTCTGAAAACACCTGCATCGCTGAGGATGAGTCAGCTGCTTGTCATTTGAATGTGCTCTGCATTCTCACCCCATCCTTCCTGTGAAACCCAGTCGGGGGATGATGCCCACCCTGCACTGACCCTGTCAGCTGCTGCCGCTCAGGCAGAACTGCTGGCAGCTGCCCAGCCTGGGCACCAGCCACAGCCCTGGCTCTCAGCATCAAATGTGTGTCAAACCCACTGATTATCAGTGGCTGGAAACAACCCGGTGACATATTTTTCCACTGGAAGCACATCAGTTTTTAGAGTGTTATTCAAAACAAGAAGAAAGAAAAATAAAAACCCAACATTTCAGTATGCATATTAATATTTTACTTTTTTTTTTTTTTTCCCCCATATCTGGAATGGCTTTTGAAAGTGTGTTTTCTATTATGTGTTATATATAACACTGCTCAGTGCTACCTATTGACCCACTCTGTTACAGTATCTGAGTGATGCACTGCCCAGTGCCCTGGCTCCATTGATCAGGTCCATCAGTGCTCACACCTCTCAATTCTTAGTGATACAGTAGGTGCAAAACACTCAATGAGCACTAAAAGGACACTTTAAGCCATAAATCTTAATTTGTCCTTTAAAAATATTTCACACATACTATCGCTTCCACTGCCTTGGGTCACTTTGGTCATCTTCCTATGAACCCACATTGATTTTTTTTTCTCCAGCAAATCACACTTGTTTCAGTAGCAAATAAATCGTCCTGTTTTCCTCCATAACTAACCCAAACCTCCTGTGAATGTGTTCCCAGAAGACTTGGATGCTCTCATGTAATTACACCCTGTCTGCATCCACAAACAAGTGATATCTGGAACAGTTTGCTGAAAATATGCCATGTTTGAAGTGTGAAACTCTACGAAAAATTAAATTTTTATGTGTGTTTACAAGGAATTTAAGAAGTCAGATGTAGGCGAGATTAACAGACATGCTGACATCTTTGGGAATAATAATAGTATTAATAATGATAATCTATTGCTGTGTACTTTATTGCCACATGGTCATTATCTTATGATGATTCATAGTGCTTTGCTGTACAGCATAGTAGGGAATGAACCAAAAGGTGATTAGGAGTCCCAGCAGAGTTGTTGTAACTTATACAAGGCTGCAAAGTCCCTCACTGGTAAAAGATTTCCCTGGTAGGTAACTTAGATCCTTTTCCCTTCAATCATTCTGTATCCTTTGTGCATAGCAAGCAGGGTAAATACAGGGCTTTTACAGGGGAAGCAAGACCCTTTGAGGACATATGACAGTTTTCTTGATGCATGGCTATGCTCAAAAGTCGATCAAACAGCTGTCCCAGGACCACACTGCTTGTCCTTGTGCAAAGATGCCTGAGATCCTTTATCCTCTTTCCCTCTGAGCACCTCATTTTTGCTCTGCTGTTGATATTTATTTCTTTGGGCTGCATTAGGGGCCGGCAACCCAAATGATGGATCACAGCTCTTGCATGTAATGTGCAAACACGGGAGGATACTGCAGAACTTGCCTTAAAGGGATTATTACCTAGAAAATAAGTTCACCCTCGGGGAAATAAGAAAGTTCACAAAATAAAGCTGTTCTCAGTTTGGCTGAGCTGAGTTAGATCAGAAGAAGCTTATGTACAGGACAAGTTATTTTAGGTGTTAACTGGGAAGTCAGCAGCAAGAAAGATTGTCTACCTGTCATATTAAAATAGGCATGAGAAGAACTATTTTTTGTAATGTCTTCTTCTGTGACAGTGGCTGTTTTTCAGTCTTTGGGCATTACTTTGGCATATGGATGAATAGCACATTCTGAATGAATAGTCCCAATGATGGTCCTGCTCTCCCCTATAAGGTGGGATCAGGCCCTTGACACTCATCTTCCACTTCCCATAGGATGCAACCCTTTGGCTGTAACAGTTTCATATGAATAAAGTGGTTTCACCACACCTAAAATGCCCATTAGTACTCAATGTGAACAGCTTGTCATCTGCTCCATCAGGAGCAACGGAGAGGCCAGCAGGACTGTCGCTCTCCTCTCTCACCAGGACTTGTCCTCAGCTCCAGACAGGAGATGATGCACCAGGTCTATGAGGCTGTGCAGGAAAGTCTGTCAGGAGAGGATGGAAACCCCATCCCCTGACTCATTTAAAACTCATCCACATGAAAGAGCTGCCAGCAGGGAAGAGCCCCAGGCTGGTGGGAGGAGGAGCAGCTGGGCCGCTTCATTTGCATGATTATTTATTTATTATTTATTCCCCACGCAGCCCTTACCCATCGCTGGGTGCAGCCAGCTTGCTGCACGTGCAGAAAGGATGTAGGAGCAAATCAGGCTTCCCAGCTAAAAGTGGAGGGGATAGCTACAGGATCCCAGTTTGAAGCAAGGTTTTAATAGCTCTGGCATGTTCTTGACCTAAAAACGCTGGCCCAAAGCGCGTGTCCATGTTGAACCACCTGCACAACCAGCTGAGTCAAGGTTTATCGAGACACGCCTCTCCTGAGTGCAGAAGGGGTTGCAAATCTGTAAGGTTTAAGACATCTGTGGCCAATGAATCCTCTGGACTAAAAATAATAAATAATACTGAAACTGTGTTACCTCCCTGTGTTCAGCCTCAGCTCCAGATCTCAGGGGATGCTCTGACCGACCATATCAAAGCTCCTACACTCTCCACTCCTGCCTTGTGAATACTGGGGATAATTCTTGGTAGCTGGTATATTTTTAAACCGGAAAATGGTCTATTTTCTGTCCATGAAAGGGAATGAAAAGAGTTACGAGGGTGAAAGAGTCAAACATAGTGAAAAGTCTGCATTGGGAATGCATTCTTCCTCCTGCCTCGACATCAGAAGGCAGGGAGCTTGCAAGACGTTCTGCTTCCCTTTGTATTTGAAAAGATTTAGATCTGTATTATTTTTAAGAAAGAAAACAATACGTGACCCAAACCAGCACAGCCTTCATTCTAGTGAGGAAGCTGGTCTGTCCAGGAAAGGACTTTCTTATCTCAGGATATAACTGAAATCAGGCCTCCGAGGCCGTCCGCAATCAGAGCGGCGATTTAGGCGTCTGCCGGGTAATACCCTGCTTGGTTTAAAATGTGGCATCAGAATTAGATTTAATTCTGACTACACGGCTCAAGCACCAAGTGTTTTGAGGTTAAGGCGCGGCATTCACAGCTTTAAAGTTCGCCTGAGAGTTATTGCTTGATGTTGTAAATGGACTTAAGGACCGTAGGAGACGGTTTTTCATTTCAGCCCTGATACAGTAAGCCACTTAAACACTTGCTTATGTCACACTGAAATAAAAGGGATTTATGGGCACGGCTATGTGCTTTGCTGAATCAGAGCATTTTTGCTGAGCGCTGTTTAGAGGAAGCATGAGAAATAACCTGTGCAGATGTCCCCGGGTGATGCCGGAGCCTGAGCAAGGCTGGAAAGCTCCGCGCAGAGGAAGTGAGGAGCTCCTCAGGCAGGCCAGGAATTCTTTTGTCAGCTCTCAAGACAAAACAGGGAAGTCACCAGGTCACTCAGCCAGTAGCTCGCCCTAATTTTTATCCCATCGCTCCCTGTCGGCGTCCACACAATGGCTGGGTCGCGCCGTTTGTGGTGTGCTTCCGCTGGGGTGACACCGCGGCTGACACTGTCCCACCTCCTTTCTCGAGGAGGACCCCTGCTTTCTAATTACTGAAGAGGTTTTTGCCTCTCCTGGCAAATGAGTGTTTGCAGAAATGATTGCATCACTTGATGTGACCCCTCTCAAACACACATCCCTGTTCAGATCCCCCATGCGACGGGTGACGTCAAGCTTCTCCAAGGATGGCAGCACTACCTTCCTGCAGGATAGAAGAGGTTTTTAAGAGCTGTATCTGTAACCATGGTTTCAGCAATTTCATCTCCGTTCCCTAATCCATTGGTGAGGACATTAATTTTTCAAGGAGTGGGATAAAGAGGCAGGGAAAGCCAAAGGCCTCGCACGCGATGCATTCCTCTGGTCCTATCAAACACGTGTGAGAGATGTTGCACCATTGCCAGTGTATATTTTCTGGCCTTTCAGTCCACCTATGGACTGTGTACGTGTTTCCCAGAGCCTCAAAGTACTTCCATGACAGGGAAACCCACGCTGCATTGGAAGGTGAAGTCTGGTTACACATCAGCCATCGGCCAGTTCTGTTAGCACTGACATTATCCACATTTACAACATCTTTCCTGTGTCCTCCTCAGCTGCAAAACTCCATTTGCCACCAACATCTCTTGAAAGATAATGCACAAAAGGATGCTCCTGTTTCTTTGAATATGCAGCATCTTCACTCTCTTACAGAAGAACTGAAGGTGGCAAATGCCTTAGAATATGGCCAGGATACCCTTTCCAGGGGAAAAAACCAACTGGCTTACAGCTAACCTCTCCTGCTCCAGAGCACCAAATAGCCTTTCCCATAAGAAATAATAGCATGAACAAACTTGAATGCAGAAGTGTTGTCCAGTGGTTTCCTACATATTTTATCAGAAACATTGGTATTTCTTCATACTACATCCCTGGAAGTGTTCAAGGCCTGGTTGGATGCAGCTCTGAGCAACCTGATCTAGTGGGTGGCATCCCTACCTGTGGCATGGGAGTTGGAAGTAGATGATCTTTAAGGTCCCTCCCAAGCCAAGCCATTCTATGATTCTATGATTCTATATTGGCTTATTTCAGAAAGCTCAGCCCATGTCCTGTACTGACCTCGACAGACAGTACAAGCTATATAGCCCTCTGCTCTCTATGCCAGGAGTCTTGGGCCAAATTAAAATCACTTTTCTCCCTCCTAAAAAAATAATAACAACCCAAACTTTCCACCATTGATTTAGGAACGACTCATGGAAATAAATAGTAGAAATGAAGAGCATATTCAGAAACAACAGTTTCTCCTGACTGTCTCCCATTCTCAGAGGTTTGAGCCACTGAGGCTCAGGTGGAGGCCAGCCTGCCTGAACATGGCCCATTTTGGTGAAGGGGAAGAGCAGGGGAAGTGAGTGTGTGTGAGAGCTTTGGGCCTGGACTGCAGGATGGCATGAGCAGTGCTGCATACCATGGTGACATGCTCACCAGGACAGGGCAGGGGGCAAGCCCCATGGCTGGACAGAGAGCCAGATCTGCACCAGCAGTCATATTGCTCCTCTTCATCAGAGATTGTTCCCACTGAGTCACAGCTAAAGGACTGGATTTAAGCACAGGAGAAGTAGTGGAGTCACCATCCCTGGAAGTGCTCAAAAAACAAGTAGACGTGTCACTTTGTTATGTGGTTTAGTGGCCATGGGGGTATTCGATTGACGGTTGGACTTGATCTTGGAGGTCTTTTCACACCTTGATGATTCTATGACTGCAAAAACGAGCAAGCCCCAAGGGCAGTGCCCAGCCAGTGCTGCTCCCCATTGAGCAGAGAGTCAGCTGTGGCCATGTCCCCTCTCCCAGGTGCCCATCAAGGGTCAGCCTTGTGACTCAGCTCTTCACACACCATCCCACAGCCATCCTCATCCCAATCACCGTCACTAGTATTTATTAGGTGTTGATGCAAACCAGTGACCAGAAGGATGCCCTGCAAACACATGGCATAAAAAGAAAGACAGCCCATTCCTCCAGGGTCTTGAAGTGTGAGTGTAGGACAGGAGATGGCAGATGGTTGCAGACACATGAAGAGGCAGTGCTGGTCAGTGCAACAGGCAGCTGCTTGCCAGAGTGGCCCCGATTCAGCAAAGTGAAGTGCTGCCACACGCAAAAAGCTGTGCAGACATCAAAAACACACTGCTTTTCCTCCCTCCCTCTCCCCTACAAGCACAGGAGTTGCCAGGATGAGAAGGCAGTAAGAAGAAGTGGTCAAGTGGGAGCAGGATGTTTAATGTAATAGTTTACTGTAATCAGCGGGCTGTCATCTCTCCCTATCGCCTTTCAGCGGGTCTGTCCAAACAGTGGGCAGAGTGACACAGATTTTTGTGGATTCAGCACAGTAATTGCCTCCCATACAGGCAGTGAACATTTAGGAAAGGTTCTGCCTCCAATTATAATTTCTGATTTGAGTCGAGGAAGAACACTCCGTATTCCTCTTTATTCCTTCAGTCACCGGCTAATGAAACGTGCCACAGATATTTATAGAACTGCCATTGTAAACAGAATTTGCATTTGGTGCCTTTGAGTTATTTAGTGTGACGGCGCATTCACCGGGCGGATTTTTTCGCTTTGAAAGGGAAAGGTTCCCTTTGGAGCCGTTTCCTCCCATTGCCTTTGCTGTTTGTGTTGGGTGGAGCAGTTCTGGGGGCAGTTGTGATAATTCAGTGACGAAGTGACGGGCGTGCGGGGATGAGCTGAGCACGGTGAAGGTTTTTGGGCTGTGTCACAGACAGTTTACAGGATTCTCCGAGACAATGTTTGAGTTACAGAGAAGATGAATAGAGAGGAGACCAGTCACCAGAGAAGTTCATGGCACAAAGCAAAACAACCGCCAGCCTGCCTTCCCTAGGAAGCCCGTTGTGTAAATATTTGGGTAGGAGCCTCCAAAGGAGATTTAAAGTCTTGTGATAAAGGTAACTAAGACGTCCTTTCCTTGAGAAAAACAACTGTGATTCAAAAGATCCCATGAGAAACCACAAGACAGATTTTCTTTCTGTAGCGTCTCTATACTAGGGTGAACAAACATGTATGCCAGGACTTGTTGTCACTGATGGATCTTAAAACATTTTGCAAAGGTCAGGATCAGTTTTCCCATCCTCAGGGTGCAGAACCTAAGGAGCAGAGAAAGAACACGTGCCCTGTGTATGGTCAGCCCTCCAGCACACTAATCCAGCACCTCAGCTGCACAAACACGTTGCTTCAGATCTTCACATGCCTTACAAGCAGTATCTGTGTTTGGGTATTAAAGATATATTATCCATAGTCTTTACACATTCATGTATAGAAATGACAGCGCTTTTTAAAAGCACTTGTATTCAGTTCTTCAAGCGCTCTGGGGTCATGCTGCATGTGCAGGCATTAAAAGAAGTGGCAGATTTAAAAAAAAAAAAAAAGTGACTTACTGAGCTGTTTTAGAAAAAAAAATGTGTTCTGTATTTTGGTGCATAATTTCCATCTGAGTTTGTGCTAAATCTGGCCCATGAGATGCATGTGGCCCATATTCACACCCAACGTGTGCAGCTCCCTGCCATATGGATGAACTGTTAGCACACAGGAGTGTGTAACAGTTCCACCTCTTCATATTTCTTGGGAAGCACTGCAAATCTGAGGGATTGATGTGGATACAGCATCGTGGCAGAGCTGTAGCTGAGCACGCAGCAGGCATAACCATGGTGCTCACCTAGGAATCCTGTCACCTCACTTGAAAGGTTCTCTGTACTTTGAGCATCAAGGGCATATTGACTGTTAGGTTGAACTAGACATTTGACTTATTTCTTTCTGGAGTTAGGAAGGGGGGCTCTTGCCCCCCAAGAGGAAAGTGGAGGACTGTGTTGGTACAGGGAATCTCACTCACTGAGCTCACAGTGAAACCCAGGACTTGATCAGGAATGAACTCCCCTGCTTCCCTGCCACATCAAGTATCCATCTCTTCTGTCAACAGCTCTGCTCAACCACTGCTTCTTGTCCCTTTGCTGGGAGATTGCTTTTCCAAGGTGAAGGGAAAGCCGTGCCTCTGTGCCTCAGATCTCTTAGTTCTCCCCTTCTTTCTCTGGGTGAGAGTCATGGAGAAGGAGAAGCTCAATTCACTCCTGTAGTCTTCCCCCACTGAAACTCTGGTGCTGTTCAGCTCATCTTGGTGACGTCCTGCTCCCATCTATAGGGCCTTGGTGTTGATTTTCTTTCTCTAATTGCACAGGGAAGCAGAAGGGTTTCCCTGAGTTGTTGTCCAAGAGCCAGCCACAGCCTCATCCATGGCAGTGCAGCAGATAGCACAGAGCAGCCAATTTGCACAGCGTCAGAAGCAGCATCTCTCACCCAGACAGAATGTGCTAAATCAGTTCCTCCTCACTGTGCTTTGAAATGTTCCTGTTTCTTGCTCTGACAAACTAGCAGAGTTTGTATTGATCTGGCGATGCAAAAAAGTACATAATGTGGGCTTCAGACACCTGGTGGAATAATAAAGCAGAAAGGAGGGAGAGCAGGACCATCATATTTTAGCTTATATTAAATAGGAAGCCTGTCTCGGCCTTCTTTGCTTTTTCTCTTGGAAAGCACCATTTGTTTCCAAGGGAAATGAAAAGCCCCATGGCTGGGCATCCTGTCTGCAGAGGGAAATGCTGCAGCAGATCTCCAGCCTGTGGTCCTGCTGAGCTTCACGGGATGTTCATGAAATGCCATGCAATTAGTTAACCGTCATGTGCTGCATTTCAGAGCTTTGCTTTATTCAGGTATTTATTTATGTTACCAGCTGTTTGCATTTGGGATTTCTTTAAGCAGTGAAAGCACCAAGGGGTTATGAAACTCTGGGTTGGAAAAGCGTGGAGAGCTAAAGAAGCTTTTCAAGGAAAGCAAGTGCTTTGCTGAAACAGTAAAGCACAAAGTCATACATCTCAGAAAATTTTCCCTCTTTCACCTTCTTTTATTCTTATTTTGACTCTGTTATATCTGATGGAGCGTAACACACGAAAGCTGGACTGTGTTCCCATCCCTGCCATTGCCATGATAAACTCACTGCTTTATCTCTTGCCTTGGGTAAACTCATATTAAAACTGGAATATCTATGCACAGTCCCCATCCTGAGGATGCAGTGGATATGTGACAGTAAGAGGACAAGGGAGATACCAAAGCAGAGCTCAGGCACTCAGAGTTTTATCTGCTGGGGAAGCCCAGCAAAGGAAGCTCTGCACCCAAGTGAACATGACCCACGCAACTCTTGTTCTGAGCAGGAGAAATCATTGCAAAGACCTTCTGTAAGTCTGGCATAGCTTCACAACTGAGCTGAAAGCTGTTTCATAGCAAAAAACCTCACTCACCAAGCAGTACACCTTAGGAGAAGCCATATTTTGCATAACATTGCTTACCAGAGGAAACTCTCCTCACTCTCCTAAGACAATTTACTGCCATGGCAGTAACTGGCTGACATTTATGAGAAGTCTTGTTTTACAAGGCTCTCCTTTGGCTGCAAAGACAGAGCTCCAGTTATGCTCATGGAAAAAGAGAAGGAAAGCAATGTTATTTAGCGTGCAGGATACTCTAGAGGTGTGCTGATGTGAATAACAAAAGGGGGTAAAATCGTCATGCATTGCATGGGATTGTGCATTCCAGGATTGTAAATTTGAGGTGAGTTGGAGGGAAAAGCTCATTTTGACCGAAGTTTTCTCATAATTAAACTCTGTATCTTGCTTGGTCCGCTTGAGGTTCAATAGAGTTGTTGGAACACTTGAATTTTTGCTTTGTGGAAGAGGCTGGGGCCATGATAAGACTCATTCCAATCTGGCCCCAGGAAAAGGGTAGATGATTGTGAGACAGAGATGGCAAGAGGGAGGACAGGAGCACACAGAAGAGCCTGATGGGCTCCTGTACCAAGCAGGGTGAGGGTGATGCTGCAGATCCCATGGCAATTGCCAGGCACTGCCTGGGCTCTTGAATGGTCAAAGTCGGTGGTGGAGCATCCACCGCTGCCTCTCGGATGCCAGCACATCCAGCCCCATCAAGCCACAGGAGCAGGTGATTTTTAACCTGCAGAGCTGAAGCAGAAAGCTGAGCTGTCCTCAGTTAACCCCCCAAGCCCACATCTCCCCGCTCTCTGGAAGGTGGCTTTGCATCAGGGGCTCAGCTCAGCTGGCACTGGTGGGAAGAGGTGATGGATAAGGGCAGCAATGCCCAGGACACTGGGGCACTCATGTCCCCAGCAGCCTGCAGCCCCCTTGCCAGGCTCCTGTGGACCCTCAGCTCCCTTCTGGTGATGCTTTCAGACTCTGTGTGGCAAAAAATATCATTAAACTGGTCCAAGGATCCACGCAAAGCACAGGAAGGTGCCTTGGCTGGAGGGTCCCTGGGGCACTAAACTGAGCTGTGGGGCCATGCTGGGTCTGTGTTGCCGTGGGTCCAGGTGTGTGTGGGTGTCGTGGGGTGAGCCCACACCGGGGGGGCTGCCTGTGCTGCCTAAATCATGATGAGGAAGGGATTTACAGGAGCTAAAGAGGCTTAAAGCGGTCCATATCCCATTAACAGATAGTGGGATTGTGCTTGTTCCTGTGCCTCAGGGGCTTTGTTGGACTGAGCCAGGTTCTGTACCTCTGCAAAGCAAAGTTGCTCCCTGCTTACAGTGCTCTGTGCAAGAGGAGAGCTGGGAAAGGGCTTGGTGCACTGTAGAGGAGTTCCCTCAGACCACAGGTTGTGTATTTCTTAGGACCCCAATCAATGGACCTCAGAAATTTCATATTAGGCTTTCATATATAAAATAACAGTTTTCCTGATATTATATGTTGACAGTGGTAGTAAACTGTACTGGCATGGAAACACCTTTGGACCAGTACAATGATATCACAAGTGGCTCCTGTGGTACATCTTAAATAGGACACCCCAAGTAGGACAAGCCCATTCTGGGATTCAGGACCAAACAAGCAGCTGGTGCCGTTCCAGGAAGCACCAGGGAGGACCTTGCTTGTCCCACACTACCTGTGGCATGGCTGGATCATTGCCAGTGAGGGGTTTGGGGAAACTTGTCTGGATGTCTCCCCCACCAGCCAAGCTGCCTGCAGAGCTGGAGGCTGCAGTATGAAATGTTAGGGCCCCTGCAAACCATCCCCTGGCCCCGCTGTACACACTGGAACAACCTCCTCCCGGCAGCTGCATCCGAGCAGGCGCCAGCTCTGCTCCATGACAGCTACCAGGGTGGCTTTTCTTCTTCTCCTTCCAGCCTTTTCTTTCCCCTGGTGCCAAAAGAAGGGAGATTAATTTGAAAAAAAAAAAAAAAAAACAAACAAAAACAAAAACACAACAAACAACCACAAACCAAAAGCCCTGCAGCGAGTGAAAGCCCCCGGCTTGTGCCGGGGAAGTGGCCACGTGCCGAGCTGGAATGCCGAGCGCCCTGACACGCGTGCCTCTTCTCTCTTGCAGATGACGGAGGGTCGCAGATGCCAAGTGCACCTCCTTGACGACAGGAAGCTGGAGCTCCTCGTTCAGGTAGTAACTGCACGTTTCGCCATGTGATAGTTTGCTACAGCTGTGGGTTTTCGCCGGGGTGGGGAGAGAAAAGGGTTTTCAGCTGGTTTTCTCAGCAGCTTCACACTGTGATTGCCTGCAGAGCTCAGGGAAGCTCCATTAGTGCTGTCTGGAAAGGATCTGCAGAGGCATATCTGTGGGAAGGACTAATTCAGGACATGGTTTGCTTTATTCTGTGCCAAAAGTGTCACAGTCCCTGCCAGTTAGACAGAAAAGCAACTCTGGTCATTTTTGACACTGTTACTGTATTACTTTGCAATTTTTTTGAGGCCCTGCTTAGCTTTGAGAAGTTTATTGCATCGGGCAGGCATTGCTTGTGGAGTGTAAATCATGTGTCAAACACAAATATTAAAATAAGTTGGTGCTCCATCTGCCTTATTTTTTAGATTTGGGGGGAAAAAAAAAAAGAAAAAAAAAAAAGGAAAATTAGAAACAATGAGAGTCCAGTGGTGGCGGCTGTGTAAGGATGGGCTGATGGAAGCTGTAGTATCCTGTACTTTCCTGACAATTTTGGCTCCTTTCTCAGAGATCTGCAATGGGTTAATAACAAGAATTAGAAGAATGTCTTTCCTTTTACAAAGGCTTCGGGCCAGCCACAGGCAGCCCAAGCAGCAGGAAATGAAACTTCCCATAGCACCCGAATACCCCAGCTGCAGCTGATAAGCTGGGAGGTGGGGGCGGGATCCTACCCGGCACCGGCAAACCTGAATGGGGATGGCTGATGGTGACTTGAATAGACGGAAGCACTTTCTGGAAAGTTGCTTAAAAATACCATTGCAAAAATGTTAATGGGTAATGGTTTTTAAGTACATAGTCATCAAGGAGGTGAAATCCCTCAGCTCCCCGTGACATTTAGTGTTTTCAGAGAGTGTCTGGATAACCACAAGCCAGGCCAGAACCGGAATGAGAGCAGCTAAATCAGGATGACTAATTAAAACAAAACACTATGCCAATAATCTCTGCAAGGTGAGCACCCCTGCACTGGGCTGCACCGGGTTCGCTGAAGCTTTGCAGCTGGCTGTGGGGGGAAGTTCAGTCACCTTCATCACAAGGGCACAGCACTTGGCTTCCCATTTCATCTAAATGCCTTTTCTAATTTTTCTTAGTTCAATTAAAAATGAATGGGCTATTGGAGAATAGCTCTGCTAAAGCACTGCTTACTATATTAATAATCACAGCTTAAAAGATACTGCAGGAAATCTATGTGAGCTGCCCTGGCCAGCCTGATTATTTGGGGTTTTATCAAGGACACTAAAAAACCACAGGAAGGTGACTTCCAAGGTGGCTGGTTTGGGAAGCTCTATGTCCACTTCCAAGTGAGCAGAAATGATATCACATGATATTATGTTTTTCAAGTGTTTGATCACACCTTCAATGGGAATTCCTTGTAATCGATATAGGAAGTGAATTGCTCTGTAAATCACACTAACTAGTTTGCAAGTGACCCATGGTTGAATTTTATTTGTACAATAAATCGTTTTGCTGTTTTCAAGTAATGTACGAATGGGGAAAGCCAAGGAGGGGTGATGATGAAAAATTCATGCCCTGAGAAAGCAGTAACCTCTGTGCTATACAGGTTGACCTAGATCTCTGAGTACCATCATGCCCCCATGTGTACAGGATTGTCCACTGAGGTATCTTAGGTGCTTTTCTGGCTTAATGAGGGTTTTCAATGCTCTTAGGTAGCTTTTACTCAGGGCAAAATCACTTTTGCATAGAGCAGATGAAGAGAAAGTGGGTGTTTGGACTCAAGTATGTCTCTAGTGTTAATACTCTTTGCAGACATGGGCACACTACTTTGGTTTGCCTGCCTTAAAAGGTAAAGCCACCAGCATTGGGGTGGTCCTAGTGCTGGTCCACTGGGCCAGGAACAGGCTGGTTTTACCCAGATGAGCAGCTCTTTGCCCCAGTGGATCCTCAATCAACTGGGCTCCCTCCAGGAGCAACGTGCACTTTGCTAGGGGAAATATCACCAACTGACCTGGATTGTTTGTAACTCGTCATGAGATTTTAGATAAAAGTTGCTTTGTAAGTTCTGAGCACCATATTTTTGTTGTTAGTACCTTATCTTGTAGCTGAACTGAACAAGAAGCTGTAAATAAAATGTTCATCCAAGACCAAGCTTCTGGCTGTCACTTCAAAGCTGTATTTTTCTATGGGTGTCTTGTTATGGGCTGGTTTGCTGGATTTTTTGCCATGAAAGAGGTTCCTCCGTAGCTTTGTTGGGCCTTAACATCTAGACCTGCATTGGCTTGAATTATTTAGGAGTCAGGTACTTAAATTCTCATGTGAAATTTCCTGCTTTCCACCACCTCAACCTTTCTCAGAAGCTTTTCCATAGCTAATTTCACACTCTTATGGCAAGTTTAGGGGAGACTGCTGGGAATCACTATAACTGATTTCTTTGCCATGGGTGAGATCTAAATAGCAGATTCATGTGGGCCTTGCTTTCCACAGCTTTGCAGTGCTTGTGTGTGTAATATCAGGTGCTCTGCTTAGGAAAGTGTTCAGGGATCCTGTTCCTGTGTTTTTATAGAATGGTTTGGGTTGGGAGGGATCTTAAAAGCCATCCAGTTCCAACTCCACTGGCATGGGCAGGGACACCTTCCACTAGAATGGATTGTTCAGAGCTCCATTCAGCCTGACCTCAAATACGGGGCATCCGCAACTTCTCCTGGCAACCTGTTCCCGTGCCTCACTACCCTCTGAATAAAGAATTTATTCCTAACATATCATCTAAATCTATCCTTTTTTAGTTTCAAACCATTCTTCCTTGTCCCATTGCTGTCTACCCTTGCAAAAAGTCATTCTCCCTCTTATTAAAAAGACCCTTTTAAAGTCCTGGAAGGTTTCAATGGGGTCTCCCCAGAGCCTTCTCTTCTCTAGACTGAACAAGTCCAACACTCTCCACCTGTATTCATAGGAGAGGTGCTCCAGCTCTCTATAGTCCTCCCTTTTGATGCTGAAAAACCAGTAGATGAAGCTTGGTCTGATCAAAGGAGAGACCTGGGTACAGCTCCCTCGAACGGATGCAGGAGGGCTCCTGGAGCATCTTGAAACAGCTTTGGCCAGTGACTCTGGGGAGCTAAAATTATTTCCTCTCCTGCCTCAAGTGCTGCGAGGCAAAACCAGATGCATCTGGGAACGATCAGGTTGTTTGCAAAGAGCAGTGTATTAAGCAAACCTCCTCCCTTTTTGTCTGTGAATTAGCCATGATCAGACTCCGGGTTTATGAACATGTTGTCTGAAACATATCAATTGGTGGGTAACAAGGACCATACCTCGGGCTGCAGGAGGATGGAGGCTGGTAATGGTGCTCCTGCAGCTGCTCTCAGGACTCAGGAGTGGCTCAGTGTGACAGCTCTGCCAGGCCAGACTGAAACATTTCTATACCACAAGTTCTCTCTCAAAACTACAAAGACACCTCTGATAGGCCACACAGCAATTGCCAGTGGGACCCCCTCCCACTGGCATATATTTCTTATTTGCATTACCACAGCCCCAAAGTGAGATTTTGGCTCAGAGGCAGCATTTATAACCACTTCTGTGAATGCTGGCTTGCTTTGGTGTTGGCATGTAACACAAGGGCTTTGGGGTTACCACCATCAGGAAAGCAATCCTGGGTTTAATCAATCAAGGGGTCTTGACTACAGTCTTTTCCTCCCAAGCTGAGCAGCTGCAGAGTGGTGCAGCAGCAGCAGCTAAGGAAAAGCAGAAACAGAGGCTTTGAGGATAAAAGAAAACCCTCCCCAATGTGTTTTGTCAGATAAATGCTGAAATTTAGAAGGGCTAATCATAAACGGAGACGGAGGAGGATCATATGGAAATCTCTTCCTGAGGGTCTGAAACTCAAAGCCTGTTTGACTTGGGATTAGGCAGAAGAGTTGCATTTGGTGTGTGTTTCGTTCGATAAATGCCTGTTGATGATCTGGGGTTTGTGGCAAGTTTACACAGCTTTTTTTTTTTTTTGACAGTTTTTTTTTTCTGAGCAGGAGCAGAGTGTGGCTCCTTGGATCTTACAATCTGGGGTTCTCTTTCTCTTTCTGTTTGATGCATGTTTAGTTTCTAACACGGGGTTTTTTTTAAAGTGTTTGGCTTTATCCAGCTAATCCTTTCCAGTGAGCGAGTCCCTTTTCTCCCTTCTGGAAAATGAATTTCCTCCATTCCCCACTATCTGTTATATTATTTCCCAGTGACCGTGTGTCATTTGTCTGCTGCACATGAAAGGTTTGTGTTGCTTTATTTAAAGACTTTTTGCGTAATTGGCAATTCGTTCCTTTTCATGTGGGTTTTATAAACATGGCTTTTTTTCTGGGATGGCTGAATCAGGCAGCCTGCCTTGATCCCGGCTCCTGTGCCGGTTGCCGGTTCCTGTTATCTGACAGCAGCCCCGGCAACTGTCATCCAAAAGTGTTAAGCCTCCTAATTCTTTCTCTCTGGAGGAGTTATTGCAGAAATTGAGCTCATTCGAGGCTCGTAGCAGAGCCGTCTGTGGGGCCTGGAGGCTCTGAAATTTGATGGTAGGAAATAACTGGGCAATTTGTTTCTAATCTTCTCCCCAAGAAGCACTGAGCCTGATCTGAAAGAGCCAGGGAGAGATGGGGAGGTCAGCACAACCCCTAGGTATTCTGGTCATTAACCCACCTATATGTCCATGTTGACACTTCTTAGTAACTCTTCTTGCAGCATTTCCATCTCCCAGCTGTGATGCAAGTGCATCCAGAGACACGTTAAGAGTGATACAGGTACACCCACGGCCAAAATCAATGGGATGCACAGAACATCCAGTTCTGACCTTTTTGCCTTGTGCATAACCAACTGCTTTGAGGGGGCCAGGAGTCTTTCAGGAGCCCAGGATTTGATTCTAGTGTGCCTGCCATGCTTCAGCATCTCATCCCCAGGAACTGCCTCCAAGCCAGACTGGGAGACGCTGGAGCTGCAAGCCAGCACTGGACTGGCGAAATGCCTCGTGGGCAGCTGACTCAGTGCCACGTGGATGGCTGTCACCAGCGTGGCTGTCCCGGTGGAGAAGCTCAGTTCAGAGCTCACTGGTGTCCCTTGCTCCTCTGGGCTCAGCCTCACTGGCAGTAGGCTGAGGCACGCTGTCCTGGGGAAGCAATGGCATCTTTTGAGAGCAATAACTCCACTAATAATGGTTAGAGGGAGAAATAAAATGTTCCACTCTCCTCCCAAGAATCCATTAGAGTTTTTGTAATATCTTCAGTACTGCTCGTGATCAGAAAATTGCAGTCAATGGGGTTTTACCTGTGTTTTCTTGCTGGATCACTTCTGCCAATCAGCAGGGTGGTTACCTGAGCTGGCACAGGTAAAAACAGCAAAGGCTGCCCTTTAGGTAGTACTGAGGATGGCACCTGCCTGCCATCAGGAGAAAACGTCTAACTTTGGATACAGGTTTTGCATGAGGACCACAGCAATATATCCCATCCTCAGAGTGGCATAAACAAGCCCCAACGACAGCCTCAGTCTCCCCTGGGAAACAGCAAAAATTGCAGAATGGGGTCCAGCCCTGCTCCCCCGCCAGAACTGGGGATCCTTTTGAAAACATCAGCTCCAGGGCTGATGCAGAAATGCAGCCGCGCGGCCCTGACCGTAAATGGAGATATTTGGGTGCCAGTAGCTGTCCTTGCCATGCTGGAGAGACAGCTCAGTTCCCTGCAGAGCTCGCAGGCTCTGCTCCAAAGGCATTTTTAACCATCACTGTGGAAGTCACGACAGCCAGCGCTGGGCTGGGAGTGAGGAGGCAGGAGCGAGGAAGGGGGTGAGTACTGCCCTGCCGGCCCCACTGCCCTCCCCTACACACCTACAGGAGCTGCATGGTGAATATATTGCTGGGGTTGCCTATAGGGCATGTTCTGTAGGGCATGGAGAGCTGAGGTGGGCTCCTGCTGATGCCCTCGATGAGTGTACAAGGAATGATCCCTGCATCCCCTCTTCCCGCCCACCCTCCTCAGACCTGGAGTGAAGCAGCTGAAAAATGTCCCTTCTGCTTAATACAAGGGCTCAGCATTGATTCAGCTACTGTTTTCTGAGGGGATTTGGAGGTTATGGGTTGGTGTGTTACTTCTCTCCAAAAAAAAAAAAAAAAAAAAAAGGCATGTTTTCTGTAGGGCAGACAAATAACTGGAGACCAGGCTGAACTCAAGTGGAGTTTTCTGCTAGGAATCTGGCAGGATCCAGGCCCTTGCATTGGGAAAATGTGCAAACACTGGATTTGGATCACAATTTAAGATGGGTTCAAGTTGAAGGGGTGCTCAGATCTGACTTCTGGAAAGGAAGTTTTCCCAAACTGAAATGTTAGAACTCAGGCTTCTTCCAGAAACAAATCCTGATTTACTACAGCAAGAGCGAGACTGCAGTCCAACTCATCAGTGTTTGCAAAATTGCAAAGGAGATGTTTTAAAATCTTTGCCATTAAAAACTATTGAGGTCCAAAGCTTTTGATCAACTCAGAAACCATAGAAGGAGCCTGTCAAGCAGTGTATGAGGTGGGATTTATGTCACTGGGACAAACCACACAACTGTCCCTTCACAGCCTGTGGCTCATGGAAGGTGAACAGTGTGAAGCCACCTCTCTCCAGCAGGAAAGACCTATCCTGGCCTTTCACTGCCTCCCAGGTCCCTGTTTGAGACTTTTGATCATTTTGAGCATGGCTTCAAATGCTGCAAATTTATGGCTGGGCTTGGTCACCATGGAATGGGGAGGGATGGAGGAGACATTGTGCTGCCAAAAGGGAGGTGGGAGCCCAGACTAGCAATTCATGTCTATGCTCTCTCTGAGCAACCAGTGAACTATGAGTTAAGAGCTTTTTGGATGAAAAGTTGTCTCTTTACCCCAAAAAAATATGTTTAGCATTTCTCCAAGAAGAATGCAGTGCTGGGAGCGTAGTGCTGGGAGTGTTGCTGGCTTTCCCAGTCAGCACACCTCCAGAAGACACAGTTGCTGTGCAATTGTTGTGCAATGCTGTCTTTGACCAGATAAATGGATAAATGAAAAATGGGCCAGGAGAGCCAGGTCTGCTCCCAAAGCCATCCTTTCAGCCTGCTCTGTTGAGCTGCTCTGCAGAGCCTCTCTAATTCCCTCAAAAAGCATCCAACACCACCATCCATGGCCTACAGAGCTTCTGGTGTCAGAATGGAGGTCTGTTGCCTTAGGGTCTCAGTTCTCAGCTTAGGCTCCAGTGAACACAGAAGTCAAGCCTGGAAGGGAGAGTGTTTCCTGAGAAATGGAAATGGAAGAGCACAGGGGCAGAAGAGAAAGAAATTTGATGTGCAGAGGTGAGGAGTGAACAATTCAGCTCAAGAGCCAGAGTGATCTCAGGCAGGGTGAAGGTGGCAAAGAAGGTCATCTCAAGGGCACCTTGATTATGAGGGCAAAACTGAAGAGATTTGGGACAGGAGGCAAATGAGCATCTCAGAGCGAAATCCTGAGCCAGGCTCAGAAATTAGGGGTGAAGAGCTTCTGCTGTGCACAGTGGCTTGGCTCCATTAAGGACAACACAGGTGCTGGTACAAGCTCAGCAATTCCCAGGTGTGCTGGGTGTTCCAGGCTCCCCTGAGCCCACTGTGGGTGAGAATGGACACAGCCTCTGTGCTACAGACAGCACTCAAGGGATGTTGCTGCTGGAGGAGAACATGCCAGCAAGGAGAACAGGCAGAGCAAGCTGTCAGGTCGTGCTCATCGGTGAGGTTCATGGGGAGCGGGATTTGAAGAGGTCAAGTAGGGTGCACAGCTCCAGGCAGGGATCAGCAGCAAGCCAAATGGACAGGGAGCACCGAGAGCCTCCAAGAGGATCTGCCGTGCAGTGAAGGTCAATCTGGTCAAGCAGCTCTAGAGAAAAAAAAGCTGTCTCTCGGAAAGGCAAGACTGGAAATTAATGAAACCCAGCAGGGATAGCTCAGCCCATCCAGGTTTGTTCCTCAGCATAGGCATGGGAGGAGCACCAGCAGAAGCTGGGACAGGTGGAAGCAGGGGGCAATAGCTGCTGGGAGCAAAGTGTTCCCTGAGAATGAGTTGGATCAGGACTGACCTTGCCTATAGCAGAGGTACTTGTGTGTCTTGAGGAGGGTAACTGGAGAGGAGGAGGCTTTCCTGGCACGGCAATGCTGCATATTTCCCTCCTTCTGAGCTGCCTGATGGTTTCTGAACAGAGCTGAGGGCTGTTTTCCCCTTTCTGTGCCCTAAGACCCCTGTAAATGTACCCTGCACGTCAGGTGCTGCATTAGGAGCCTCAGGGAACAGACTCCACAGAAAAGTACTTACAGCCTCATAAGGAAATAAACTGGGAATGGCAATCATTGTCCTCCACGGAGTGAAATGAGGGTGTGATTTCCAAGAGCCTGCGTAATCAATATCCCTATTATCAGTCTTCCAGAATAAATTGCATTTAAACTAATACAGGCTGGGGAGCTATCCATGAGCTGTCAGGAGAGAGATAAGCTGAAGACACATGTTTATTCATACTGCATATGCTGAGAGCTGGATATTCTTTACAGCTGGCTAAATGGGGGTGAAGATATTCATGTGTTTTTTTTTCAGTTCTTCTGCTAAAATTTGTCAAATACCTTTAATTTTGAGCACACCTGGAGCTTTTCAGACTTACTGGGGCGGGGCTGGTGACAATCCCAGTAAAACATCTGGTGAAGGGAGAAAACTCTTTCTTTTCCAATGAGATAAATCCTAAAGTTTTGTAGAGAATCAGCAGTTTAAAATGTCCTCATGACCTCCCACCACGTACACATGGAATGGCACATCCAGCATCTAATGGGTCCGTTACAGAGAAAACGTCTCCCTCACAATTACTTGGGAGGAATTCAAAAATTCACTATTGTTTCTGCCCAGCTCAGCTGCTCTGTGGCTTCAGTGGAGCTTTTGTTTGTGCCCGGACCAACCTGCCAGTGTCCAACAGTGGCTGTGAAATATGTCATTGTATCCCATGAGATGCTGCTCCAGATATGGACAGTTCAATGTCCCCCTGCCTTGTGTCCCTCTCCCTGGGGCAACTGCGGGATCTGATCAGCTGTGAGGCAGCAACAAGCTCAAGAGTGGGAATAAATTAGGTTTAGCAGTAGGACAATGAAGCTGAAATGCATAGAGCTCCTTCTGCTCTCCACTGCTGCTCCTTTGTGGTGGACTGACCCTCGTGTTGGTGCCAAATCCCATCCCTCACCTCCAGCCCTGGTTTGCCTAATGTGTTCCACAGCAGGCAGTGGTGAGATTCATCTCATTTCATTTAAGGCACGTACAGCCTGGGTGTCTGTGCCTAACCCACACTTTTAGAGGTGGTGGTGGGAGTAGGGCACTTGTAGGGCACAGCTGAGCTCATCCTAAAATAAGTCATGCCCCTTTCTCTCCTCAGCTGCAAAAGCAATCAGCTGTCACACAGGTATTCACGCTGTGGGTGGTTCTGTGTGGTCAGATCAGTCCTGTTTTGGCTCACACTCCTCCTTTTACCTCGTCCTGGCTGGACAAGAAACCCAAATAGTAAATTCAGGTGAGAAAGTGCTAAAAGTGCCACAGGATAGAAGCTGCCTCCTGGAAGGAATTGGAAATAGAAAATTTTTTTTTTTTTTTTACAGCATGGTCTGAGTGAGCAATTTTGAAAAATAATAAGGTGTGTACCAGATGACTCGAGGAGATATTGAGCAGTCCAGAGGAGTGTGGCTCAGAAGAAATGATGAGTGAGGTAGCATAGCAGATTTGCTTTCAAGCGAAGGTAAAAAATGTGCATTTCCAAGAGGAGCCAGGGTTTCAGGATGGAACATTTCCCCTTATTGCTGCCATCGGACTGTGCAGTACAAATATGAGGTTGATAGTGAACGAGTGATGCCAGGCTTGATTGTCTAAGCTGCGTTGCTCAGCTTATAGAAAATTGTTTTCCATTCCCATTCCTTCTCAGCCTCAGTGAATTCTGCTTAGACAAAAGATGTCAACTTTCAACCAAAAGGCAGTTCCTTCTGGACGGCACAGTGAGAGCTTTGGCCACGAGTGAGGCTCCTGGGCTCAGGGGCATTGCATGTAATGAGCATTAAAGGGATCTAAAACTGTTATTGCCTCACTGGGAAATTCTTTCCTTTCCCTCTCCTTTGCTGCAGGTAACCCAAAGCAGCAGCTGGCCGTGGCTGTGTGGTGTCAGGTGGGAATGGTTTACCTGCAGCGATGGACTCAGGCCACTTAGTTTAGAGCAGGCTGTGTGTGCTCACACAGACACGAGTTTGAGCGTCACACTCGGCCACGGCACAGAGCAAAGCGAAAAGAAGCTGGGTCCAGCACCATGGTCCTGCCTCAAAGGCTGCTGGGGCTATTTCACCCCACTCCCTGTGGCACACAGGGGAAAGGAGACACGTGCAGCCACACAGAAGGGGCAGCAGGCTCAGAATGGGAAGCACAGGCATGTGAGGAGACCACTCTGCCCTTTCTGAGGGGGATCTGTGTGCTCCTCAGCCCTGCTTTACCCCCTGTCTCTACAGTCCCCATGCAGTCCCTCTGCTTTTGTCCGGGAGTATTTTTTCTAGGTCCAGTCTCTTTGGAAATGATGCAAAATGCCACCCCTTAGTGATACAGCAAATCTCCATCCCCCAACTTTTGTCATATTTCCACTGTGTGGCTCGTTGGTCCTTTCTGGCTTTATTTCGGGGAAGTGCCTACTCATGAGAAAGCTCTGGGCTATCTGATGTCGAAATGGATTTGTTTTTCATTTTGGTGGATTATTTCCCCGAATTCCCCTCCTCCTCCAGGGCTGCCCTAGCTTGCTGATGGCAGGATGGCCATGAGTTGGGTGCCTGGAGAAGGAGTGAGGCAGTCACAGCGCCGGCTGCGAGCATAGAAAGGCCGCCTGTGGCATTCGTGTCAGCCGTGATACTGGATATCATCAGAAAAACCATCAGCTTTTCTAATTTTCAGGACAGAGGAGATGGCTCTCAGCTTATAATTGGGTCATGCTTTAAAAAAAAAACCTGCATGACCTCATCAAAAGCAACAAGACGTGCTTGTCCTCCACTTACATTCCTGTCCCGATCTCTCTCAGAGAAGCAATCCTTTTGGATGAGAGGTTGTTAATACAGATAGGATGTCTTTTCCTTTCCCATCTACCTGCACTCAGGCAAGGCTCACTACAATTGCTTTTGAATGAAAACTCTTCTGTTATTACTTTTGCTGGGAAAGTGCCCATATTTGGGGAGGAAGGAGCCCAATTCTAAACCTACCCTGGGAGGAAGCTTCAGTCTCTGTACCAACTTTGAAGCTATCTTGGTAGCAGGTCAAACCAGGTGCTTGGAGGTAGAGCCAGCATGACATGCCAACTCTGTAAGGTTTTTTATCTTTGGGAGAATTGATTAATACTATAGATTTTGGCTTGGTGATTTATCCCTATTTTCAGAGAGTAGTCTCCCCTGCTCTGTGCTGCCTGTCTCCAGCGTTCCCATTAGCAGAACACGAATAATCCCTCCTGTGCAAGCAGACAGCAGGCTAGCACTGCAGCCTGGTCCCCATCACATCTGTCTTCTGGATTAGCCATCCCCTTCATCCCTGGAATAAAATGAGGATAGTAGTACAGGTATCTCCTCCTCACATGGGCACAGGTACATTTTGGGTCACTGGGATCAAATGGCTGCCAGGCTAGCTCACTGCTGGGTATATAACCCTGTGGTTACAGTGGAGGATGGAGGAATAAAGGGGGGTTGGAGCAGGAGGTGCAGTGCTGAGTATAGGCAACCTGATGAGATTGTGAACAGGCCAACAACTTTCAGCTCATCCCAGCCCTCCTGCCTTGGCAGCCCAGACAGCGTTGGAGACTTTGGCTTGTCAGAGTGGATCTTGTAATATCTCTTAAGTTACACCTGTCTCCTGGAAAAGGAGCGGACTAAAGAGATTTGCCTTTGCCCTCTTTAGGAGCAAAATAAAATAAACCAGCCAGGCCATTTACACTTCATTTCCCCTCCTTGCCTTGAAGACAAGGAACATTTCATGCACTGAGTTGTTCTGACCCACACAGCAATGTGGGCAGGACCATTGCTCATGTTTCCTCAGTCCCTCTGATGCTTATTTAGGAAGACCATCCCAACACCCATGCATCAGCCCCATGGAGCAGCCAGGCCATTGCACAGAACAAGCCTCCAACTGCTGAGCAGCTCGAAGTCAAAAAGATTGAGGGTTTAGCTGTGGCACTGGGATTCTCCAGGTTACCTGAAAGACTGGGGTTTGGATTAATTTTCTTCTGTCTTTTGAGGATGCTTCAGCAGTGGATGTCTAATTAGAATCCCTTCCACTTAGACTCTGTGATTACTCCTTCTTCATCCCTGTAATAATGGGCAGGGGATGAACAAGCCTATTTTGTGACGTTCAGTTCTTCTAAACCTTATCTTCTCATTTGATTTTTACTGTCTTCTGAGCAACCAGAGAGTTAATATGCACTAGTGTGATTTAAGAGGAGGAAGCACCATCCATGCCCCTGACTTGGTCCATCTCATGGGGACTGGAAGCTCACTTCTGATGGCTTCTCACTCTGCTGTTTTCCTCCACTCTCCTCATAGGCAGAGACAAACTGGGACCACAGGCAGCAGCTGGGATAACCCTCAAGCCCCAGCGACTCCACTGTCTTTTTCTCCATGCACCCACATCCCTTTCACAGGCATTCTGATGCTCCTTGAGCAACCAAATCTCCATCTGTATTCTCCAGCATGACTTCGTGTCCAGGTATTGGGAGCAGAGACTGAGATCTGACCCTGGCAGGACACAATCTATTCCTGGAGATGGGGACCCCAGAGCCAAATGTTTCCAGAAATCAGGGTGGACATTTTTATATGTATCCAGGATTCTCTCAAGTTATTCAGTAAATGTCACTGAGCTACAGAGACACTGATGGTCAGGCATACTCTGTATGATTCAGAGCTTGTCACAAGCACTTTGCACAGCTCTAGCTCTTGGGCTTTTGCGAGTGGTTTTGAAGCAGTCTGTTCCCCGAAAAACACTATGGAGGCAGAGAGCATGAATTATTATTTGTTTTCACTGTGTGGACAGTTGATCAGTGACAGATGTTTCTAATTGCATTAAGCAAGTGGAAATAATGAGAATTAGATGGCAGATTCTCCAGGAATTTACATTTAGATTGAGTTACAATTTGCTATTAAAAAAGCAAATTCAGTGTAGATGCATTGGTTCTTCAGCAGGGATGGGAGACGATTATTTTTAATTATTATTTGATTACTTAAAAATGAGCTGCGTTACTGTACTTAAAAATATTTGACTCAAGGGGATGACTTAATATGTGTGCTTTATGTCTCCCGAAAAAGATATGGAGCGATGAAATGGTTCATCAACAAACATCTCCTCCACCTCCCCATTAACAGTCATATTGAAAGGCAAATGAAAAACTGAGGCTGCCACAAGCCCACCTCCCAGTGCCTGTGCAAAATTTGGCCAGCGTTGGGATGGCAGTGATCGGATCGGGCTCACCCAAACCGTCTGCATCCCTGACAAATTGAATTAAGTTGCACTGATGGAAGAGAAGCTGCATCCCCCTTTGGACACCACGGTCTGCTGGGCTTGGCAGGAGCTTCAGGTTGATTATCTCTGTGCCCTGCGTTGCGTGTAGCTGATGCATCGTCAGCCAGGGCCGAGCAGAGGTGGGTGCCCAGGCTGGGGCAGGGTGGGGGTACGAGCAGGGCTTCGGCACACAGGGAGCAGCAGCATCTGCTGCCTCCAAATGACACATATCTGACAGTTATCTCCCAGCCCATGCCAAGAGGAAATAAGCTGTGATTCGAACTGCTGGAGGTTTTCCTTTTGGGACCCTCTCACGGCTTTTTTTTTTATTTTATTTTATCTCCTAGATTTCAAGTTCAGCTTCAGACACAGAGATGTGTGAGTCCCCTGTCAGCAGAGAAGGGATTTATGTGCAGTGCAGATTATTGTATGTCTCTGTTTAGCACAGAATCCAAGCTATAATATTTTTTTAACCAACTAGCTGGCTCAGCTTTTTATTTTTTTTATTTTTTTTTTCCTTTTGCCTAATGAGAGCCTTATCCAGAACTCCTTGAAGTCAGAGTCTGTCTATCAGCTTCAGTAGGCTTTGGATCAGATTTCACATCAGTGATTCATTATTAATTACACATCTGGGACTCCCTTTTCAAAGAGTTCATTGTTAAATAAATTCACTTTTAGACATTACAGACTTGGCATTCTTGTGCATTTAATAAAAGTCTGGCAAGCCAGCAAAGAGCCATAGGCCAGCTTCTCTTCTGGTATTGATGGATGAATCTCCACTGAGCAGCAGTGGTTTATACTGTAAGGATATAACATATCTCTTTGCTCTCATATAACCACTTTCTGTCTGAGACTTAAGTCTGTGTTTGAGACTTTTGCCTTTTCTGGGATTTCTCCTCACTTTTTCATAACTACCAGCAAGAATTCCTTTGTGAATTCAGACATTGCAGGGTGAAACATATTTTCCACTGAGTTTATTTTCTCTCCAAAGAGATACTGGCATCTTTTTCCCCAGACAAACTGTGGTCACATCTTCAGAGCTTCCTGGGAAACCAGACAGGCAGGCAAATGTTTTCTTGATGCCTACAGCAAGTGGAATGGAAGACTGTCTTTCTAAAGACATAGGGTCTTTCCTCATAGTCCTTGACAGTTCAAGCCAATGAGACACTGAACTGACCAAGGAGCTGGTCTTTGTACTTCCAGCAGCAGCATCTGCCAGCAACACGACTGATCTCTGGGCTGACCAAGCCTATGAGACTTTGGCTCTGCCACTGGGAACAGCCCCTCTGATATCCCTGCTTGCTGTAGGCTCTGCTGCTGCCCATCTTTTACTCTGGTTTTAATGAAAGTAGGAACAGACACAGTTCTTTGGTCACTTCAATCGCATTTTGCAGTGAGGAGCTGTCTGTGTGAGACACAGAACGAGACTCTCTGACGCTGCCAAGGGGGTTCAGCTTTTCCTCAGGGAAGAGGAAGGGTTCCAGCATCCCTCAAGGGCAGGCAGTCGTTATCCTGTCTACAGTGGAAGTGTGGTCACCACCCAGCTGTGGTGGAGGTTAGCTGCAGTGTAGGGTTTGGATTGACACCACACCAAAACATCTTCCAGTTCCTGGCAGTGCTGAGGAAACTTCTAGATATTCTGAGGGACAAAGAGCTGTGTTGCCCGTGGGTTATAGATGATTTTGCATTTTGGTAGCACATCTCAGACCCCATAACTCCAGCTGGCTCAGCCCATGCCTAGCAGCTCCCATGCCATTGCATGGCACACTCGGACATCACCCCATCCACAGGCCAAGAATTCCTTCTTTTCAGAAATCAGGCTGCCTTTGTTTGCTTTCTACCCCTCTTGCTTAGAAAAATTTTCTCAATTCCCCATAAAGTCTCCAGGCTTCTCCTTTCATGGTTCATTACATCTATTGGCTAATTCTGCTATTGCCCAGTACATCACCCACGTTGGTATGCATTTACATTTTCCAATTATTTTCTTAGTAGCTGTTTATCACTAACAGTATCCACCCTGCCTGAGTTCTCTCCTAATCACTCTGTCTTATTTCTTCTTTATTCTTTCGTTGCACAGAAATGATGAGTGTTTTTTTTTAATAGAAGACACTCACTATCTCATCCGGTCATTCATGTCACCCTCCTCCTTTTTAATGGGACTGGGTTTATTACCAGCACTTCTTTTTACAAATATCAGGGGAAATAAGCCTTTCTTTTCCTCCCATTAATTCCTATGGTGAGCAAGTATTATTTTGCTTTCTTTTCTTTCAAGCTGTGGCCAATTATCATTTCTCTCCATTGCCCCCTCCTTTATTTATGGGGTTTACAGTGTGACAATGGTGAGACAGGAGTCAGGAAATGAAACCCACCATCCTTGAGTCCTTCCCATTCTCCATCAGGGTGCCCACAAAGGCATTAAAATGGAGTTGTGAGGAGGCTGGGGGGATCAGTAGGATCCATTTGGGCTCCAGACTGTCCTGATGTGCACCAGGATGACCCGTGTGCTCCAGCCACACTGAGTTTTAGCGTTCCCTGTGTTAGTTCAACAGGTGTCACAGGAGAAATAACTGAACATCTAGAAGTGGAGACAGGACTTCGCTGTGCCCAAGTTTGTCCACTGCACGTTGATCTGCTCCTTGGAAGTGTCCTGTCCCTGTCCTGCTGTTGATATGGGCAAGTGCTGGATGTGTTGACTGCTGTGACTGACAGAGGGGATCAGACCACAGGATCCAGGCAGCCTCCTTGCTGTGTCCCAGAGTGTGCTGGACATGGAAACCTTTGCTTCTTAGGGACCCACACAGTCAGCTGGCTGGCTACATATAGAGGCTCTGAATGTACAGACTCAGTAGGGAAGACTGCAGACAGTGCTTAATATGAGTAGCTGAAGGCAGGGGAAGTTTCTGTTCTTCTGTAGACGCCAAGTTGTTGACTTTTTCCATTCCATGTGAAATAACCACTGTTTTATCACAAGCCTAATCCTGTGTTATGTTCCACACCTTCTGCTGACTCAAGAAGCAGAGTCTCCCTTGGGGTGCTCACCCAGAGGGAGGGACTAAGTCTTACAGGGCAAGGTGTGTTAGATTCTGCCCCATGGCCCAGCAGAGTCAGAGGCTGGTCCCAGCCATCACTCTGGGGAACTTGGGGACTACACTGAGGCACAGGAGATTAGAGGACAGACCAGAAGGGAGGACATAAGTGGGGTAGCACTGATTTCCTGTGCCTTGGTAGCTGGACCTACACAATGCATCACACTTTTACTTGACTTCAAGGTCAAAGCAGTTTCCTTAGGTATCCCATTTCTTGCTTTCCCTGACCACTCAAAACCACTCAAGACCCCCAGCTTTGCCACCAGGCACTGAGCAACGTAACCTACATCTGGCAAACTAGGCTGAGCCTCTCTCTTCTGACCTTCCCAGGGGAAGAACTGTCTGTCTGATGTGTAGTATTTTCATAGCGTGCTTTACATTTGAGTGTGTTAAGCCAGAAGCTTCAAAACATTGTGGTATGTTCTTAATATAGCAGCTGCATATGTACAGATAATTAAACTGATGAGAGCATCCAGGAAGACCAATATGTTTCAACTCCAAGTTCTTTAGGGGAGGGGAATCTAATATTGTTGTATGTATGGAAAACTTACTGGTGGAGTCAGCTCTCTTGACTGCATCCCCAAGTATAAGTATGGATAAAGATGAATATACAAAAGCCTCTTCATCTGTTATGCTTCCGCAGGCATTCACCTTTCCCAGTCTCAGCATATGAGGATGTAGCTCTTGTTAAGTTTAATTTGTTCCCCTGTACTCACAAATGGTGTGTAGGATAAACCAGGATGATCTAATTCTATTCATCAGACCTAGCACTATTGTTTATTTTATTTACTTTTATTAATGTTAGATTTGCTTAAATCACAATTCACAAGATGGTCATGTAGATTTTGCACAAAGCTTTTTTTAAATAAATTATTCTAATGTGTTTAGAAAACTGTGCTACAAAAATAAGCATTCACTTAGCTTATTAAATATTTTCAGCGATGAAGAAGTGACTTTGAATGAGGATAGAAATAAACATCCTTATTCAGGAGAGATTTTTTGAAAAGCAAACAGAACATAATAATGCAGCTAAGCTAGTACATCTTGGGAAATTATTTTTCCTTTTCCACATCAGCAATGAGAGATCAAGAGCATTTCCAAGCACCAATTTCTGTAGGCTGGATGAAGCGAGATGGACATTTCTACAGTTGATTTGAAACTGGATGAACTAGAGCGCTGCAGAGGTTTACAGTCGAAAAGATAAATGGATTGTGTGAGCTGTCCAATTTCATTACGTACCCTAGCCAAACTCTTTCTTTAATGTTTGATAGAATTATGATCAAATATTTCAAAATAAAAATGCTGACCTCTGTATAAATTGTTGTTGACCTTGTCAAGGTGGGTCTAATACTTTACAAGAATACCAACAATCTCTCAGTGATATAAAACTTCAACAGATGCTACCAAATCAAAATATATATAGAAGGCAGCTGGTTATTCACACTGGCCGAGTGCTTATCAAACCCCATTGTCGGCTGAGTGTGAAATGGATTCCAGCCCGGAAAGCTGGCTCTGAAGCTCACTTCGTGTTCAAAGTTTGATTTGCCACATGTGATAGAGTCAGATGATTTAAAACACAATTGACTTTCTTGCAGCAGTTGACTACCCTGATTCAAAATTCAGAAATACAGATCTCCAGAAACCGAGAGGCGAGTACATATGAAGACCCAAAATACTTTAAGCCAAACATTTACAATAGAGATTATCTGAATAAATTTGTCACGTTGGAAGCACTTTCTTAAAGTAGGCCATCTCACTTCCAACCCTGCTTGCTGCACAGAATGCAGAATGCCAATTCTGTGTCTTCTTTCCTTTGCTTAAGTCAAGGGTTAGAACCAAAGCCCTGTACACAAACCCTCTTAACTCCTCAGCATGTGCAATTTGCATCTTGAGCTGCTTCAGTTTGTATTAATTTAGCACCAGTCTCCAGTTGGAGAGCTCCATCTAATCTGGCCTCTATATGCATCACTGCTGCATGTTATGTGCAAAGGAAGGTGAAAAATCCTCTGCAACTCCCAGTTCTGTGATAAAGCCATGAGCTATGCTTAGTCTCACAAATATCTTTGCTCGCTTAAATTGATTACAGATAATGGCAGTGAAATCCATCTCTGTTGCAGGGGCATCTTCCACAGGTTAAACACCTTTGTGTTGAAAAATGAGACATTTTTGACTCTTTGCAAAGATGAGGGAAAGAAGACAGTTGCTTTGCCACCCAGGCTTCTTTCAGGCCACTTCTTTCAGGGCTGTAGGAGCATTGTATGCCATGGCCCTCCTCAGGTTACTGATGCTGTCTACTGTTTATATGAAACTAATGGTCTTCAACCAGGGCTAAGTCCTCCTGCGTGTGGGAATCTTCCTTCTGCTCCGCTGATCTATCATCCATAACTTTCTCATCTATATGCACAAATCTCCTAGAGGTTTCATGCAAATAGATCATTAACAGGTTCAAGCCATTAAGAATGATTTGAAGGGCTAGTGAATCAATGGTTTGAACCTATTAATGATCCATCTTAGCTAGGAATGGGTTTTCTTCTGCTCTAAGGAAATTGAATTTGCTTGGAAGTTACTAGTTTGGGTCCACATAAGTGGGTATCTTTTTTTGTACAAGTCTTTCTGAGCTTGTGGCTCATAAGTTTTCTCTAAATTCCCTGAAAATTAAAAAAAAAAAAACCCTCAATCAAAACCTGTCAAATTTGGGATGTATTTTCATTAAAACCATATTAATCCATGGAATGCAGCTCCTGACAATACTATAAAACTTCTTATGGAGTTCAGAGTAGCCTCCTGAAAACACAGTATTTGGAGGAGTAAACACACAGTGAAGCAAGCAGGCTTTGTCTTCAGGAGTGCCTTGTTAAGGGACAAACCAGATCTTGATGTTGTGTTAGGTTTTGGGTGAAACACAAAGAAAGATAACAGAGAGAGGATCTGCTTCCCCTAATCATCCAAAACCAAATCTAGAAAGTTTAAATAAAGAATAATAAAAAGTTGCATGCACAAATTGACTCGGGGCAACTTTTTGACTTGCTTCAGCGATGTTTTCATGGCTGATTAGATGAGCCGGCGGTGGCCTTGGCAGTGCTACAAAAGCAATTTTTACATCAGTCAGCATGAGGTATTCCACACTTTCCATCAAATTCCTCCAAAAAAGATGCCCGCCTGCCCTTCCCATCTGGATTTGCTTCTGTGGTTGGCCAGATCTTCTCAGTCAGTTCATGCTCCTGGCCACAATTCAGTTGGAAAGAACTCAAGGGTGGCTTGAGTCCTCTTATGAGGTTACTCTGCATGATCTCCTTTACTGCCCAGAAAGATAACCCATGGGGGGAATGTCAGGATTTTTACCCTTGCCTCTGGAAATCCTCTGCAGAAGGGACTCTGTGCATGCACAGATCAGCACTGTGGCATACAGGAGGTACACTGGGAGACAGTGGACCTGGCACAGATGCTCCATGTACTGGATGTGCATCCAGTCAGCACATCCAGACTGCACAGCACAGAGATGCAGACTCTTGGGGGATCCTAGGAAGAAACAGTTTACAGTGTGCTGCTCCTGCTGGCACCCCATGTAGTCAGGGCAGACCAGGACATCAGTTTGAATGCCAGGCACAACAGCCTTGCCCTCTCCCCAGCCCTGAAGGAGGCAGGGAGGCAGACTCTCATGGGGAATGTAGTGCTCTAAGCCATCAAATCTGCTTGTGCTTCAGGTCTATGGACAAAAAAATACATGATCAGAGCCAGGGCCATCACCAAAACTCAGCTCATCCTTCTCCCATGCTCAGCACATCAGCCGGCTCTTTCAGCTGCGGGGACATCAGCCGCTCCCTGCAGAGACAGAGAAGAGATGGAGCAAGCAGAGGACTAAGGGAGGGAAGAGGGAAATGCTGAGGCTTTTGCCATTCATGAGAGAAAGGCCTGAGCATGGAGCAGGTTTCCTGTCCCAGTACCAGGGGCAGCTGGCTGGTTTCTTTGGATGCAGTCACCTGAAAATTCTGTTGGAGTCACAGGATGATACAGATGATAACAGAGAGGAATGGGGTCATTGGGCATCGTCTGAATGGGGAAGGAGTGCAGCTGCCTCTGCATCAGGCAAGAAGGGGAGGAGGGATTCTGGAGACCCAAAAGTGTCTTTTTCATCCCACCAACTGCTTCCCATTTTGGCTTTGACATGAATTTGCCATGCAGGCTTGGCTAGCTCATGCTCGCTGCTTTCTCTGACTTAAAAATTATTTAAGCAGATTCACATTGCTAATATGTAGGGGAATTAGAGAGTGTCAGCAATGGCTTCTGACTTAAGATATGGAGTGTCAGGTATAAGCTGAAACCAGAAATGCAGCTATCTGTGAATATTTCTGAGGCAACTCATCAGTAGGGTGTTTCTAATCCTTTTACCAAACAGATTCTTATAAAAACTTGGGAATTTTTTTTGTCTCTTTTTCTCTTACCCCAATAAATCTTAATTCCCACAACTTGTGGGTGTTGACTTTCCAAGGAAAACATCAGTGGCACTCTGTCACCACCCTCCACGTCCCTGAGGCGGCTGCTGGGGGCAAGTTGTCTCATTTTCTTATGGAAATGAAGAAAAGAAATTTTTAGAGCCCACCACTGACTCTGGGAAGGAGGTGCTGCCTGTGCCAGCACAAGCAATGCTCCCACTGCCAATTCCCAACACTGATCGAGTTCAGCTGTTCCGTGACAAAAAATAAGGCGCTCCCTCTCCAGGCATTTTGCATTCTGATTAATAATTTTTCACCCAACTACATCCCAGCCTGCTTTGATTATGTGGACTCCATATATTGACACATTAAGGCGGAGTTGAGGAATGGGCCTATCCCACAAGGGGAATTGCAACCCCTAAACCCCCAAGCCTTCAGCCTGAGCAGTTTTGTTCAATGTTGTTACGCTGTATTTGGACGAGACGGTGGCTGAAAGGGCCATTATTTGGTATTTACATGGCATTACACGGAGCAACTTCGGATTTTTCTTTTCTTCAGAGTGCGTGAAATGGGTTAAACAACGGGATGACAGAGCTGTTGGCAGATCCAATTTGAAAAGAGGTGAATTGAGCATGAGTGACAGTTCGATGGCCCTTGGATGAGAGAATTCCACGTTTCATGCACAAGGAAGCAGGGGCAGGAAAGAGTTACAGTCCATGACTATCATGGGGCAATCCACTGCCTAACACGTAGGGGTATGAGCATGCTGCTGGATTTCAGCAGATAAGGCTGCTGGCCACTGAGTAACAATGGGAATACAAAGGGTCTGTACTGGCACCACTACTGCCCTTATCACTGCGGTGTTGGAGGATAGGATTGTGGCTGGTTTTAGTACATGATCTAATTCATTGGGGGCACCTGGAGTTTGCCCCATTATCAAGTGCTAATAGTCAGTGGAGGGGAAGGATTGTGCATGAATCACCATTTTGCACTTTTATTTCCTCCTGATTACACTGCCCAAGGCTGGAGACAAGCAAGGGCTGCTGCTGGCTGATGAAGAAATGTTGTACCCTGTCTGGCAGGGCACAGCCAAGGGATGAATTGCTCTTCATTCGTGCAAACCATTCCTTTTCCACCTCACCTCTCCTGCTGATGGACTGGCCACACTGCCCACATCCCCCAGCCTACACTGCAACTCAAGCCACCAGAGAGACATTTTTCAAACATTTGAATGTTGAGCAAAATTTTACCAAATCAGTGCAACTCAAGAGACTGGTTTGAACCACACTCACTTCACACTCTGTCCTGCAGAAGCCAGGCAATCCCTGGACAGCACCTGCTGTGTCTGTGCTCATAAATAAGATAGGTTGATGCTTGCTGGCTTGGCTGGAAGCCATGTGGCACAGCCTGGCTTGTGTTCTTAGGAATAAACTCCCTCTTTCCAATGTGACCAACCTTGGAACTGGGGCTGGTCTGGGCTACGCCCTGGTGGCTTTGACTTTGAAGGCACCAACGGGCCAGCCTGAACCAGCACGTGCTCACAGCTAAATACCAGTGGTTTGAGTCCTGGATCCTGTGCCTGACCACAGCTGGGTTGCAGCACAAACTCAGTGCAGGCCCAGCACTGGTCCTGCAGACAGTCTTTAGCATTGCAGCACTTGGCGTGGCCGTGTCTCACCTTTGTATTCTCGTGATTTATCTCCCTGTAAGTCCCTCCAGCAAGCAGGCAGTGGATGGTAGCAGTCTTTTTACCCTCAGGAAACGAGGCACCACTCAGTGTGAGCCGGGTACCTGGTTCCCACAGCTCGCCGTGTGTCCGTGCTGGATGGATGCAGGCGGCACGTGCCTGTCCATATGTTGAAGCTATGCATTTCCCAGAAACCTTCTGCCACAGAGAATTAGGGAAAAGCTATGACATGGGGGAGGGCGAATAGATGGGCTTGTTTGACAGTTAATAAAACAATGAAATATACTTCGTGTGTGCCTGAGCTTCTAGGGACGTACCAGCAGCTGCTAATACCATGTCATCTGTTTTTTATTCATGGCACTGCTGGACTGTGGATAGATAATCTCTCTCTATAACTCACTCATTTCTAAGCTTAATGAGAAGCTGTCACAGAGAAACATGCTTCTCTGTCAAAAGTGGGCAGTCTGTCTTTCCACTGGGGAAACATATGATTCCAGAGTTCCTCGGGCTGCTCAAATCCCAGTAATGTTGTCTTTTAATTATACTGAATATTTAATACTAGAATGCTTGTGTTTCTGCTGTATTTTGCAATATGACTGACAGAAAAAGTCCATTCTGTTTCTGTCAGACAGAGAGGTGCTCAATTCCTCTGATCATCTTCGTGGTCCTCCTCTGGACCTGCTCCAAGAGGTCCATGTCTTCCCTGTACTTCAGAGGGGGATGCAGTACTTCAGGTGAGGTCTCACCAGAGCAGAGAGGGACATAATCTCCTCCCTTTACCCGCTGACCATGATTCTTATGATGCAGCCCAGCTTTTTTGGTTGGCTTTCTGGGCTGCAAGTGCACATTGCTGAATCATGCCCAGCTTTTCATCCCCAAGTCCTTCTCCATCAAGTTGCTTTCAATCCCCTCATTCCTTAGCCTGTATTGATACCAGGGGTTTCCCTCACCCAGGTGTAGGATCTTGCACTTGACTCTGTTGAACCTCCTGAGACTCCCATGGGCCCACATCTCAAGCTTATTCACGTCCCTCTGGATGGCATCCCTTCCCTCCAGTGTGTCAAGTGTACCACTCAGCTTGCTGTCAAGCTTCCCCCAGGCTTTAAGAGAAGCCCTCTTCCTTCTCCTCCCATCCTGTGGCCAAAACATAACGTATCAGTATCATCACTAAACCTGTATGACAATGATTGTGACTGGTGTTAGGAGGCACCAAAATGGGTTTTGCCTGTCACCTTGTGTAGCAAATCCTTGCTCTGCATCACCTGCATCTCACTTCCTCCTTTTCCTCTCTTCAGCACCGGGAATGTCTCCCATGAGCAGATCCCAGCTGCTTCCACAGTGGGTACATCAGCCCATGTTAGTGGGCTCATGCTAGTAAGAACTCATCCAGCAAATAAGAACTCATCCAACAAACGCATCAAAGAGCTGTGAAACTCAGGGGCTTTTGACATTGAATCCATATGAATCACCCCTCATGCAGCCTCCCCTTTCCAAGGCACTCTCAGGCTTGTCCTTCTCCTCCCTGCTTGCCTTCAGTGCCTGCTGTGCTCTGTTGTTATTCAGGGAAGTTGCCATCACTGTCTAATTGGGAAGAGACACCTATACTGAGTAGACCTTTATATAGTGTCTTTGTGCTTCTAGAAATGACTGGAGTGCATGGAGGAGAGACTCATCCCCTGTGGTTAATTTGCCAGTGCTGTGAGTGCTCCTTAAAATAGCACCAAGGAGATAAAGACAGAGTTTGGGCATTGTGTACAATGAAGTTTTCTTGGTGTGGTTCTCTCTAGCACAGGCTGTGCCTTGCAGTTCTAGGGTGTGGAGGGGGCCCTTTAAGCTATGGGGAAATGCAGGGGGGCATGCCTGGGAGAATCAGCTACTTGTGGTCCCATATGGACCTTCTTGTACTGCCTTTGGTGCCTTTTCATAATCTTTCTTGGTGGCAAATTCTAGTTACAGAGCTTATAGTGAGGCTCAGCTCTTCCCCTGCCACCTCCTGACACCACTAACAAAGCTCTCCCTTTCTTCTAAGACATTATTTGAACAAACTTTAGCTGTTTCGGGGGGAGGGAGGGAATGAGTTCACTGCTTCAAGCCTGCAGGATCTGGGGTTGCAGAGGGTCCTGGCCATGTGCTCACTGTGCTCTTTGCTGCTGAGGCTTTGTGGGTCCAGGACATTAGGCAGCATTTCAGACAAACCTCTCAGGCGTGACCCAGGCAGCAGGGAAGGGCATCTGGGTCATTCTGCTAATAAGGAGGAAGCCCCTAATGAGTCCACCTCTGCTGTCCTGCCTCTCCAAGAAGGAAGGGAGAAATCTCAGTGTGTCCCCAAGTCAGGGTTGATCTCACAAAAGAGTTTCCCCACTCTACAGAGGATCAAGAATCTGCTGGACAATGTTTTGGTGCCATCGTGCCTAGCAGGTGGATCCAGTGACCCGTTGTTGAGGTATTAATTTTTGGGGAAGGTGTCGTGTTTCCAAGTCCAGAAAGTTTGATTTGCAAAGTGTTACTCATTCCAGGCTGGAGTAGGAACTGGGGAGTACAGGTAGGGGCCCAGAGCTATGAAAGCACTTGGCTCACTGCCATGCAAGGAAACCTCAGGGACAGGGTTTGGCTAATAAATGGCTGGTGTTTGTGCCAGAGACTCCACTATACAGCTCAGCAGGAGCAGGCTCTTCTCCCCCAGGGCCACAGCTCCGGTGTGCTGGGATGACAACCAGGTCCCTGCTGTTTTCTCTAGTAACAAGAACAGTTGATTTACAGTGCACTGTTCTTCATGGGCCTTTCTGCAAAGAGGGTCCTGTAGTGGGAGGGAGCAGCAGGGTGGAATAATGCTGCTCTGACAACCCACCCCACAAGCAAAGCATGCTCAGCTCTTGCCGCTCCAGCTGAAGGATTTCTGCTGGTGTTCCCCATCCCAGCCTCAGGCCATCCAGCTGCAGCTCTGACATGCTCCACAGGCTGTGTTTTGTGACAGAGGTTACATGGAGGGTTCCAGGAAGGTATGGGTAGGAAGGAGATGAAGAGCAGCAGATGCAGAACGGTCACCGCAGCTCACAGGGCACCACAGTCCAGCTCTGCATCACTGAGGACACAGTTCAGTTTCTAGGCTGAATGCCACCTGTTACTCTAATTTATTCCTGTGGGATGCACAAGCTATCTTGCTGACTGTCCAGTTGCACTGTCCAGAATGCAGAATGTCCTGGGCCCACTTTCTATTGATTTCCCTGCTCTCAGAGACCAGGTCCCCATCTTCTTCAGCGTGTCTCTGACGGAAGTTTTATTAATGCAAAACGAATATCCCTCTGGAAAATGAAGTCCAGAAATTAATAATGAATTAAAACAACTTGCCACAGGCATTGCTAATGAGCTCTTTGTCTGCGCAGCTCACATGAAAGGAGGTCATTGCTCAGCCGTTCCCATCGTGAACGGCAAGAAGATTAACCGCTAACATCGAGCACGAGGGGCTCTCCTGGGACATCGGGACAGGCTGCGGCTCAGCTTGTGCCTGGCTGGGTTTTTCCTGCCTTATCCCTGCTGTGCAAGTTTGTCTTGAGGAGTATTTACTACCTGGAGAAGACGCCTTCCTTCTCTCTCCTTCAAAGACTCAGGTTGCCTGTCTGTGCTGGGAGGACACAGGAGTCATCCCAAGGGAAAGGACAATAACCTTGCAGAGCTTAAGGGTAGAGAGGAAAGTAATCTTGAGGGGGACTAGCAGGGCTTAACTTCACTGCTTCATAAGCCTATTCAGGGACTCTGGCCCAGTAACTAACTTGGCATTGCTCCAGATGCTGGGTCTGCATCTATTGTTCTTTCCCCTAATCTGGCAAGGCAAGGGGTTATCCTGCCTTATCTGCTACCACAGGCTTTGGAGGAGGCCCCACAGCAAGAGCACTGGAGATCGTGCCTCTGCCAAGCCCCAGGGGCAGGAGTGGGGCTGTGCTGGGTGAGGAGCATCCACTACTGGGCAGTAGAGAAGGGAAAGCTGTCACAGCAAGCTGACCATCTCTCCATGGCTTTTTCATCATCCAGGTCTCACTCAGCAAAAATGAGGAAGCACCATGTTGCATTTACCCATCTTGTCTGAGAAGGGTGGCTGAAGGCGGGTACCTTTGGGTGCTGCTCCATGCTGGATAGCTGGGGCTGGATGCAGTAGTTTGTGGGGCAAGGGATGCTGGGCATCACTTCTCCATGAGGTGGCTGAACAGCAGAAGGGGATTTTACCCTTTGACAGTGTCCCCTGTGACACTCCTGGCTGGCTGGAGCAGAGGGACCTATTGCTCCCCCACGTCCATGGGAAGCCTGTTACACATCAGCTTTTTATTGCTCTGTGCTGCTTTCTTGTGAAATATGAAAGCTCAGCTTATTCCTTCCAAGTGCTTAAGCTATTATATTAGAGTCATGCTGTTTAACCACCCTTCTCCACCCCTGCCCTCTCAGGTGGGACACTGATGGCTCACTCCCTTGCTTGGCAGCACAACTGCTTGTTTGTCAAGTAACTGAGTCACCCCAGAGCACTGGGTGCCAGGCAGTGACAGCCACGCAGCTCTGAGCTTGTGATGCACTCGGACATGGGCATGGCTGGATTCACCTCCACCAACCACCCCCACCTTGGCCTTGGCCATGGAGGAGTCAGACCTGCCAGGCATTCCTACCCATCCTTTTGTGGTAGTGCTGGGTTGGGAAGAAATCCCTTTCTAGTGCAGAGAATTCAGCCCAATCAGGAGAGAAAGTAGTGGGTAGACTTGGGCAGGAGCGAGGGAAAAGCACAGCTTCAAACTACACATTGACAGGCTCAAGCCCCTCTTCCTCTCTCTCCTTTATAAATTTTTGCATATTTGTCTGTTTTTAAGCTGAAAACTCACCCAACACCCCACAGTAACCTGCCATCTGCACTGAGCCTATGTATCTCTGAATCCACTTGGAAGTCTTACCATCCTCTTTGTCACAGTATTTTTGTATATTATAAGTCAAACTGTAGTTTGTTCTTCAAATGCTCTGGCAAAGAGAGTTCATCTTGAAGGAGACAGGGTGCTGCAAATGTCCCTCTCACCCAGAACAATGCCAGGAGAGAAGTATCTGAGGAGTCTCCAGAAAGTCTGGAGACTGGTGTGCTCTTTGCTTGGGTCCCTGAAGGGACTTAAGGGGACAGGGGATCTGACCATGACCTCATGCCTGGTCTGCTCATCTCTGAGCACTGTTTGGGAGCTCATTCAGGCATGAAAGTCAATGCAGCCAGCAGCAAAGTCATAGCACAGACTCCAACAGTTGTGTCTGAGAAGTCTGACTTGGGAATTCAAATGAAGCTGGTTGCATCCCACCTATTTGTTACCTGCCAGCATGTTCCTCCTACACAGCATCTTTTTTTGTATTCAGAGGCTTCTTTAATCCAGTGCTGCATTTAGGCAGCTATTGCTTCTTTCTTTGCTGGAACGACCTAGAGACCCCCTGTGCTTTGAGTGCCCCAAAGGGGCAGTTCAGATGTTTCTGTAACTAAAACAGAGCAAAGAGAAGGGTGTGTAGATGCCAGGGAAGTATACAGGCAAAGTCTCAGCTATGTCAAATACTACGATAGTGCTGGGTTTAGGGACCTTTTCAGAGGTTGAGAGTCTTATGAATCTGTTTGGGTGTTAAAGCACAAATCAGGGTTTTTTCAACAGAAGCTGTGTTTGTGTTTGCAGGGCAGGGCAGTTGATTAGGACAGCAGGGTTATCAGGTCCCCGACACCCATTTTCTGCACAGCATCATCATTTCACCTCCATTTAACAACAGGTTCATGTCTGGGGTAACTGACTCAGCTGCCTGACAGACTGGTTGGGTCAGTCAAGCCTGCAGACAGTTTTATTTTCACTGAGGCTTGCAGCACAGAGATTTGTAGACCAAATCCTTATAAGCAGTCACGTTGTTGGGATCTCTGACCCCAGCTGTGTCAGTGCTGCTGTAACCATTGCAACTCTGGGATCTGGGGCTATTGCAGGCTGCAGCCACCTGGATCCTTTGAACCCCTGTTTCCTACCAGTGACAGTCAGGACAAGAGCTGTGTTAATGGCCAAGGCTTCAGAAGTCTGGTCAGAAACACAGGAGCTCAGCTGAGCTGGGGAAAATTCATAGAGGCAGGACACATTGGAGTTAAAAGACAAATAAGGTTTTGGTGAAAAGGTAGTAATGCACCATCCTCTGATTCTCTGAGCTTGGCTTTTATGCTCTTACAAACGGTATTTTGAACATGTGTGCTACTTGCCTGTCTTTCTTTCCAAGTGCCTAAATTTGAGGATGTATCCTTATCTCTATATGACAAGCAATAGTGAATGGGAAACTATTCTGTTCTGTCATTTACTACTCATTTGGTCCTGTCACATCCTATCTTTTGGCACTATGTATTTTGTTAGTGTTATGAGCATATATCCATGCTGTGTGTGTGAGAGAGTGGGTGTCTGAAATGTGTTTGCAAAGGTTCTTGATAAAAAGCTTTAACAACTAAAATTATCAAGAGAGGCAGGAGGGATCTGGTCCTGGTAGATCCCAGCACTGGCAGGCAGCAGGTCATCTGTCTGCAGGGACATTAGGCGCTGAATAGGTCAGAATTGCCAGGTTTTTATTATTTACCTGGGAGGGAAACTACTGCTCATTTCAAGGGGCTAATGTTCCTTGCAGATTTAGCTTGAACACCAGAAAGAACATAAAAGCAACAGCTGTGAAGTGTCTTCAAGGATAGTGTTTTCCTCCAGAAGCACAGTGCAGTTCTATCCAAGTTCTTCTCATTAATCACTTTCTTTCATTCTTGTTTTCCAGCCAAAGCTTTTGGCCAAGGAGTTGCTTGACTTGGTGGCATCTCATTTCAACCTGAAGGAGAAGGAGTACTTTGGAATTGCATTCACAGATGAAACGTAAGTGTGAAAAGTTGAAGACCTAAGAGGCAACTCTTAGATCACAGAAAATCTTGTTGGGTTTGCCCTAAGCAAAACAACCAGCATAGAAACACTGTGCACCCCAAGGTCCTAGACCAAGGTCTAGGAAGGCATGGACCTCACATCAGAGTCTGTCCTATGCTGCCCCTTTCCTCAGAGGGCTTTGAGGCCTCTCATGGCAAGTCAAGAATATCTGGAAGTGAACAGAGGTAGTAACAATCCCTTCCTAACCCCATGTTCAAAGAGCTGGAATCATTTGCCATTGTTAAAAGGTCTCATGTATCTAAGATCCACTCACCAGTTCAAAATTATTACCACATTGACAGAACTGTTCAATCAAAGTGTTAATCAGTTTATTCACTCAAGCAGGCTTAAAAGTGATGCTATATTATTTCAAGGAAAGGGAAAAAAAAATCAACCTCACAAAATTAATCTACTGTTTCTGATGTTTTAGATCCCAGATTGGAATTTCTTAAAAAGAAAGAAGGAAGTGTGGGAAAGGAAGGGATTGCCAAATTTAGCATGAATTAAAAGCATTTTTAAATATAAAATTTCCATCATGGAAAGGATTTGACCTCACAAGGAATCATACAACAGCCTTACGGCTGAACTAAACCAAAGGATGGGACACTGACACTGCTGTCACCTCAATGTTGGTTTTTTGCTTAGAACCTCAGCTCCCAGAATCCTCAAATTACCACAAAATTTGAGGGTTTGTCTCAAGACAGGCCATATCTACCTCCTGATTAAACAGCAAGAATAAAATTAGCACTGGAGAAACATTAAGGTCTGCCAAAGTCTATGATTAGTCCTAGGCTGTGACCCCTCAGTGCTACTGCACAATCCCTGCTACATTTTTCCAGCTGTCTGTTTTCTCTCAGGAGTTCCACTGTCCTTGGCATATGGACTGTGTCTGTATGCACACCCACCATACTCGGTTTGCAGTAGGTTTTCTCTTTGTATATGAATCAGGAAGAGGCTTCCCACACCTGTATCATTTTAAAAACCCAAGATTTTCAAGCCAGTGCTGTGTCCCCAGAACAGCTGAGTCAGCAGTATTGCTGTCTTGAGCCAGTTCCGCTCTCCTGCTGAAGTAGCAGGGAAATGTAAATCATCTGCTGGAATAATGATTCAGGATCGGGTAATCAGAGGCTGCTGGATAATTGCACAAGCATATCCTCATTCATCTCGGCAGCGATCACCCCTCTAAAGTCAATTCTTTTGGCAAGTGCCTGCCTTGGACAGCCTGAGGCCATCTCAGGACACAGCTCCCAGGATGCAGGAACACTCAGCATGAGGCACGTGCAGACACAGTACCCAAATCCCAGAATCCATCCCAGATCACTGATGTGAGCAGCTCAGCCCTGTAAGAGATTTCCAACCCAACACCAATTAATGAGACTGATCCTCCAAAGGAGGAACAGCAGGAGGCACTGGCCATTTTTACAGCAGGAGGAGGAAATTGCTCTTACAACGGTCTTATTCCAAGTTGGAGAGAGCAAGTTACTCAGTGGGTGCTGGCTGAGAGGCGCAGGAAAACGACACAGAGAAGCCAAAGCACACTAGGAGGTGAAAATGTTCTCTTAACAGTCCTAACAGCACAGGTGAGAAACGAGACACATGCCAGACTATAACCAGAGCAGCTGAGCAAGTCCCAGCTCTCAGCTGAGCTGCGAGGGCACAGGGCTCCCCTGGGAGTGCAAGGGAAGCTAATGAGGAGGTGTCAGCAATTAGAGAGAGCCCAGTCTCTCCTGGGGCCTACAGGTTTATCTCCAAATGGTGTGAGCAAAGATCTGAGTTAGCAATGGGAGGAAGTGCAAGCAGCTGATAGAGGTTGTTGAGGCAGAGCTTGAAGATACACAGTGGATGCAGATGGATGTGCTCTGTCCCGGCAGGATTTCAAAGGGTTAGGTGATGGCATCCACTCTCCTGGTCACCTTCAGACCTGTAGTCAAAGGGAAGCAGGGTGCCTTTTAGGAGATCCTTATCCAGCCTACATGAAAGTTTTGGGGACACCCTCATTAAATCAAGGAAATGCAATCCAGAAACAAGCCAATAAGTCCAAGCTGATCTGAACCTGATCTGCAGGTTCAACCAAGGTGGTCTGCAGCCCTTTTTGCATCCCACTGTAACTCTGACATTTGCACTGAGGCTTCTCCAGTGCTGTGAATATAACCTTGACAAAAGTATTTCTTCTTCAGTTGTAAAACACTGAATAGAGTTGTCACAAACAGCAATTGTTTTCTTTGACTGAACATAGACAAAAGAATATACCTGAGGCCTTGGACAGGGTCTTGGAAATAGACATTCCATGCCAACTTGAGAAAATAAACTGGGCTATCTGTACCACAGACCTTAACCTGCAATGTGAAATGGAAATATAAAAAAATCCCCTTTCTCAAAAAAGTAGTAAAAACAATCTCCTAATTTGTATTTGCAGGGCACCTAATGCAGCCCTTTAGCTGATACAGACCAGGCATGTGAAAAGAAACCCTTTAATTCTATGACAAAGACCCTCAGGGACTTCCTTCTCTTCACTCTCCACTGAGTTTCCATGTGCCTTACTTGAAGGGAACTCATAACCAGATAAAACAGAACAAGCCTGGTTCATAAACGTAGTCTGGGGTTGGCTAAATCGCAAGTTTAGAAAGAAGAAAAGCCACTAAAGTATTAAATCAATTCTTCTATTTAAGAGTAAAAGCTCTATGAGAGTAATTTATTTAGAAATTATTTGGACTGGGGATTTCCATTCATTAGTTCTACTCTATCATGACAACCTTAGAAGAAAATCAATAGGAACAACCTTTGCGTTGGCAACTTAATAGTTTCTTGTGATAATATAGGGCCATTACTGCATTCAGCGTGACTAAAATTAGATTGTCAGACTATTATGGAGGGGGGAATAACGCCTTCTATTTTAATGATCATAGAACGCTTTATGGTGAGCCATTAACTGCAGGAGAGCACAGGTCAAAAGGATGTCCCTGTACAGCACGTGGGGCCAAGCTTCACAGGAAGCCAGAAGAGCAATATGCTGGTTGATTAAAACTGAAAAAGAATGGAGAAAGGGCTATTTTTTTTTTTTAGTTCAGCTATTATGAATCTCCGCTAAGTGCCCTTTCCCTTGGCATCAGCTCCTCCAGCATTCACTGAGAGCAAGTGGTCAGGATTACCCTTCTGTTCGCTACAGACTCCCCGTCTGGGCCATGGGCAGGTTTTTCACATCCTTTACTTGTCCTTAGATGCAAGTCACCTGCTCCATGAAGAGTTACCAGTTTTTGCATCCCACAGCTCCCCCTCTCCGTGGGTCCAACCAAAAGCTGACTCAAACCCTTTTGCTCCTTCACCAGAGGAGAAGCTGCAGAACACCTTCTCCAGCTGATTAATACATATGATAAAAACTGCAAGGCACTGAGAGCCCCAGTATTTGTTTTACATGTGTCTAGAGATTGTACTTATGTGATAAAGCAGTGATAGAGGATGCCCTTGCGCAGCACAGGACCCTATGGCCAAAGGGATGGCAAAGGGACAGCAGGGTACCACCCTTCCCTGGAATACTCTCTCATCCCTGGGAACTGGGGGGAAGCCTATTTCCACCCTCCAGCCATGTGGGAGAGCCAAAATGAGGGAGCAGGTGTCTCACATCCTGGTTGAACAGCTGGTCCACTGGAGGGTGCAGCATTCAGAGTAACGTCCTGCTCTGGCGCTGGACCAGTTCCTTTATCACCAAGTCCACTCTTTTCCAAAATCTGTGTAGTTAAATTCATATAGCTCCTTGAGTTTCTCAGCCACTTCAAAAGTATTTCTTAACTGAAAAAATCTGTGAGCTTAAAGGGTTTTTTGTTTCTGTCGCGATTGATGAAACCATAAAATAGTTTATATGGTTCCTATTATGTGAATTGATATTTCTCAGTGTCTACTCAATTCAACATGAGTTTGACACTGAAGGGGTGTGAGTTGGTTTATTGGTCCAAATACCTTTATGACACAAATCAATGTGGATCCACTTTTCAGAAAACTGGACACTAACCAGTAAAACTGCATAAACAGAACCACCTGGAGGCAAAGTACTCATTGATGTACCACACTTTACTGATAAAAGAAAACAGAACTACTGCACACAATTGACAATATGGACCCTGAGCACCAAAATCCATACTCAGTCTGTAAACTAAATGGACCCAGTTTCTTCTCCTAAAAGCAATTATGTGGCTGTAGTTGACACACCAGTTTAACTGCCAACATGACTACAGCCAACAGATAAAAATGATCTGGCTTCCAATATTTGACCTCCCTATAGGTTCCCCAAAACTGTTTACACCATTATTTGTGAATACACTGATACAAATACCTAAATGAACAAATCAGTGGTGATAATTAAACAAAAGCTACTTTGTGTCTCTAAATTGAACCATGAGGTAAATCCAGCTAGACTTAGGCACGTATGAACAGGATCCCGGTGCGAGCTGCTTGAATTGGTCCACGAAAACTGTCAGGATTGCTACATGCCTAGGGTTATATGCCCATACTTTCCTCTGTCTTACATGGACTTGTGCTCCATGAATAGTTCTGCTGACGACAGGAGGACAGCTTCCAGAGCCAAGCGTTTTGTGGTGTAACGGCATCGGAGTTTGGCTCCCCGATAGACCACATTCACAGGCAGATGCCAGTGACTATTCCCTGCTGCTGCTCTCTACATGCCACACATGCACACTTGAGAACAAGGAGTTAGGTGACAGTCTGCAGCGCAGAAGCCCTCAGCGATGAAAGATTGTAAGTAGTAATTGAGTACAGTGAGCAGTTAGCTCCTGGCAGGGATTTAAGTGACCTTCCTCCTCTGAAGGAGCTTCGGATTTAAGCTCCATGCAGATGAGAGTAATGAAACTCTTCAGCCTAAAAACTCAGTGGCAATTAAATGTGTTATTCAGTGCACACAACCGTGTACACGTGGGACATAACTGTGTAACCTGGTACGCACACGTCTATGCATGTAGTCATTTTGTACTGATTGTATCAACCAGCCTCTCCAGTTAAAATGCAGGGAGAAAGAAAAGTCTTTTCAAAATAAGAAATACCTTGAAGTGATTTATTGTGCTGTGCACCATGGCTTCTCAACCCTTCCTTGTGCACGTTAGGCAAACCCAGACGTTGCTGTTGAATAAACATAGAGGCAGACAGTACGTCCATTGTCAACAACTCTGCCTCGGTGGGAACTCGTGTGTAACACCATCAGCTGCTAGTGGCTGCTACTTTGGTGATACAAATGGAACTGGACAGGTTTGGGATAGGATGTCAGGCTTAGTGTGGCTTTTCCTTGCTCTGACAGTGCTTTGTGCTGTGGCCTATGTGGTTAACTGCTCAGGTTGTCCTTTTGGCTAGGAATGGGTGAGCATGGCGAGTTTCAATCCTCATCTGTACTTCACAGCTAATTTCAGCCTTCCTGACTGCTGTTAAAAGAAACATGATAGCACTTCAGGACAAAAAAGAATAGGGAAAAGGACAGATTTCAAGAAGGGGGGATGCAGCAGGAAAGGTAGACACCTCTAATATTTGGGTGCCCAGGCTGAAAATCTTTCAGTGGGGCTTATTTTCTGTCAGCCTGGAACATCAGTCTTCGAAAAACCATCTGTGCTAAACAACAGGGAATGATGCAGGGTTCCTACAGTAGCACTGGGCAGCTGCATCCCAGCAGCAGAAATGATGGAAAGAGACCCCACTGTGCTGCATGCCCATCTATGGAGCCTGCTTAGAGCCAGTTAGTCCCTACACCCAGCCCAGTTAGCAAGGCCATCCTCACCCTGATCCCAGTGCTGTCACAGGCTGGACAGACTTCCCTCAGTCCATGAGCTGCAACAGAGACATAGCAAGTGACCAGCTGGGTTTGAAAATCTGCATGATATCACCCCTTCCCAGTAGGCAGGCTGCTACCAAGTCTACGCCCTTAAAACACAGTTCAGGCTTCCCTTTACCTAGAGGGGGAAAAAAATCAAGAAAAAAACTTATGTAAAAACTTCATCTAGAGAAAAAAAAGTGTTTAAAAATTAAAATATCTTGGAAGAAACATACAGGTGTCTGCAACAGGGGATAAAATAGGCTTTGCTCCTTTTGTACACCAAAAGATGTCCAGAGTGAGTTTGAAAAGTCCCTGATTCCACATGTATCACTTGTACCAAAAGGCTCAGTACTTTTGCAAAACAGATACAAGGGCTGCTTAAACTGAACACCTGACTTCCATATGGCAAAATTTTTTGTAGATGTCTGATCCTGGACCCATGGCAGTGATGAGTGGAGCTCACCAGCAATTTTGAATTCCTCAGTGCAAAGCAGTGTGCTGGCTGAGATGAGCCCACACAGTGTCCCAAATGGTCCCCAGGGCAGCCTGGAGCTGCCTGGGTGGGAAGGTCCCTGAGCTGCCCATCCTCTTCTGTACCCATGTAAACCGGGGCAGCAGTATAGAAATTCCAGCTGAGCCCAGGTGATTCAAAGCCTCCTGAAACTGCTGTTTTCCCCTTTATTTATTTTTCTAGGAAAGGTGGAGCAGTGGAGATGTAAATCCAGTTAAATTGCTACAGAGATGCCACTGCCTCCTTTCCAAAGGGGCTTCTCAGTTGCCCAAAGCTCATGCTTCCTTCAAGGAGGAACAGGCAGACCCCTGTGAAAGCTGAGTGTGTTTGCTGACAGGGTACATTGCTAAGGCTTGTTGCAATTCTAGAAGTTAATTTAATGTGTGGGGGTTTTTTTTAAACCAAGATCCTTTTTTTTGCTTTTTCTTTTTTTTTTTTTTAATTTACAGTGGAATGAAGAATTATTCTTGAGGATTAGCATGAGCTGGTGAATAGGCACTGGAATAAAGCTCAGGACATCTGAGTTCCATTTCCTTCTTTATTTGCTGCAAGATTCTCCCCCCAAATCACTTCAGTTCTCTCGCTCCTTGCTTGTCTAGACAGCAGAGCACTGAAGGCAAGGGCTGCCTCTCCCTCTGGGTGAAATCTGGTCTGGCTGAAATCAATAGCAAAAAGCTCACAGGATGCAGCCCTAGCATCACTGGAGGCAATGGCAAATTCCTGGCCAGATCCAGTGGGGCCTGAAGTTTACCCTAGGTATTTCCACAGTGCCTAATTTAACAGGGCCTTTATCTCAGTAGGGGAGTAAGATGCCCCTGTAATACAAATAACGGTATTTATAAAGTCCCTCTCACACACACACAGCACTCTACAACGTGGGGAACGTGACAAAGAACAGAGCTCCTGCCCAGGAAAGCTTCCAGCAGCAAGGCACGAATGGATAAATTACAGGAGAAAATAACAACGACAGGTACCATCTAGGCAAAAGAAAAGCAGCATGTGGTAATTGGAGCTGGAACGCTTCACAGGGCAGCTGTTTCTCAAGAGCTCTCTGAAGAAGGAAAAACGAGGGCTGGGCAAACCTAGAGAGGCTATTGCAGGCATGTGGGTGGTAAATAAACTGTCTCAGGCTGTAGAGTCAGGTTTAGCCTTGAGTGAAATACTGCAGGCATCATGGAAACTCTTAACCATAAGGATTTCCAATGAAAATCTTGACAGACTTTTAATGATACAACTGCTCCAGGGGCTTGTAATAAAAAGGTGAAGCTTATAACATTTTGGGCTGTCCTGCCTGCTCAGTGCTGCCAGCTTTCACCCTGACAGATTGAACTTTAGCAGTTCGATTCCCAGACTGAAGCACTGCCAGGATGATACCGCCTCCACTCCTCAAACATTTACTGTGTGTTTTTCAAATATCATGCAATAGTCAAGGGCAAATAGCAGGTGCTTCGGCTCGTATTTTGTAACACCTCAGACCTCACTGCCATGAGGAGCGAGAAACCTCTTTGGTGCCAGGCTCAAAACTGTCTCTTCTCTTGCCAGGGGACACTTGAACTGGCTTCAGCTGGACCGACGGGTGCTGGAACACGACTTCCCCAAAAAGTCAGGACCGGTTGTTTTGTACTTTTGTGTCAGGTAAGTGTGTGTTGGTGAGCCCTTCCCATGGGATACAGCTATGGACAACCTGTTCCCCTGCAGACCAGGAAATGAGACTGTGGGTTTCTCACACTGTAGAAACACCTGTGGATGAACAAACACTTCTGCAGAGGTTTCTTTTGAGCTGTCTTTGAAAACTCTTCTCACTCAAGTGTAAACAAGTAGTAGCCACACACTAATGCCCAGAGCTGCCCACAGAGAAATGTTGCATGAGGACAAGATCAGATGTTATGTTGTTACACTTTTATTTGTGGGCTTTGAACTGGAAAGTCCAAGCTGGGTAGGGCTGAAGAACAAAGCCCTCTTTCTGCCAGGATAACCCATCTGAGCCAGCAACCTGGAGGGAAAACACTCGCTTCCTCACTGGCGAGCCACATTTCCTCTGGATTGTGCCCAGGGTGTGCGTTCTGTCAGGGACCAAATCAATCCCTGTACAGCTCTGTCATATTCACCTTCTGAACTCACAAATAGCAAATTATGGCATTTTATGGCAGCCAGTTGGCTTCCACATGGCTGGATCAGACTAGAAAAGTTTTAATGAAGATTATTGTAGTTTGGGAGCTTCAAACCTCATCTGGGATTTTTACAAGGAACTGTTAGTGCTTGGAAGCTGCTGGAAGCTGCCGGTGCTCTTGTGCACACAGTGCCTTTGCCTCCAAGGGAGATATTTTCTGAGAAGACAAATTTGCTCTTGCAGCTTTGAAACGCCCAGAGAGAGGCCGGGGGCTGGGATGGCATATGCACAAAATTAAGTTGAGGTTTCTGACTTACTTTTAATGGATAGCTCATGTCTAGAACTAGCCAGTGCAGCGTTACCGTGTCTTTTTCTGTTAGGCTTTCCACTCCAGTGTTATATTACATCTGACATCACTCTCATTCATTCCATAGTGCCCACAAAAAATGAAGACCTACTTTTGAGTTTCTTCCCCTGAGTGAAGGCTTTTTTTAACTTGCATAGTGATTGTCATTCATTTAACTTCCATTACAAGGGGGGGTTCTCAAGAGAAGAGACTCTTTGTTCTGTTATGTCCCCATGTTTAGTGGTGGATGGCCCCATGAGTCCAGAATTTGCCTGCTCTCTCTCAAGAGAAGATTTTAGTCTACATTTTGAGCGTTTCAAACTGTAAGGGTAGATCAGAGCTGAACAGCTCCAGTGTGTAAGATCCAGATCCACCTGTGCCTAGAATTAACAAAACTGTTGATGCTCGTTAAGTACACATCAACTCTGTTATCAAACATCTTGTCTAGGGGCCAAATTCAGGAGTCTGTGCTAGGACAGGGATCCCATGGAAAGCAGGGAAAGCTCTGGCTGAGCAAGAGCTAAGTGCAGGTTTTAGGAGTGGAACTGTTAAATGTGTGAAAGCTGGTGCTACTGAGCCGCTCTCATATTCATTTCAAAGACCACTCAACAAGCATAAATATTGCCATCTGTATTGTTTTATGAAAGTTGGCAGCACAGTGGAGACCAGTCATTCTATCAGGATCGTAGCCAAGAGACATCCTAGGATATGGATCCATGTAACAGTTAGTGAATGAGTGACCCCTCCTGTTCTGGAATTGCAATCCATAGGGGAAAAAAACAGCATTCGATGTCTGAAAAGTGTGTGTGTGAAAACCAGACTGATTGTGGACTTTTACTGGGGGCAGTAATGAGTGGATTGTCCCACTTTGGATTGGAGTGGAAGGCCAGATGCTTCAAGAGTTAGGAATAGGCATTAACTTACCATGGCTTTTCTACTGCTTATTTCCCCTGCGGATGTCAGATGCTGGCAGAAGTTGAAAAAGTTTCTCAGCACATAAAGGGTTCCCATGTTCATCCCCAGATCTGATCTGAGCAGAAGGCAATTGAAGAAACCAACTCCAGCCAGATGGCTGAAGTTGGAAAGGCCTCACATATCTGTTACCCAGTGGTTTCAGTTCTGGCTTGGGAACAAAAGTAAGGGCTGACAGAAAGGTTGTGAAGAGACCCACCCATAGATGGGGTTTTATTTTCATAATCTGGGGGATGAGTGGCAGTTTGAAAAGACATCCATAAACATACCATAAACAGAATGCTCCCTCTCCCCTGCTGCCCTCATCTGGAAAGCAGAGATAATTAGTGCTGTGCCACACCTAATCACAGATGTGTTCATTTTTAAGGGACTAGATGCCCATAACACCTATTATATCATTGGAAAAGGCTTGCCTGTGTTTGCAGATACCTTCTTGCATTACCCCTCCCAAGCATTGCAGCTGACAAAGCTTAGATTGGTGCTGGGCCTCCTAATTGGGGAGATTGTAATACAAGTAACTGGATGTGCCAGATGCTCATGACACAGAAATCTGTTTACTGCATCGGGATTTAGTAATGGTGTGGGTTTTTCCCTCTAGTCGAAGTAAACGTACAATTCAATCACACTGTGTAGCTACTGAAGAGATGAAGCCTCAGGCAAGAACAGGGAATGGTAGTTTGTGAAGAGAAGCTACATTTTCACCTTTTTTATGTGAACATCAGATTGTTTTTACCCTCAACACTCCTGCAGCAATGTTGATGGGCAGCATGCCCGCAAAAGATGCCACAGATTTTAGCTTGCTCTAAAAGTACACTTAAAGGGAAGCCTGACTTCTTAAGAAAAGGCTTCTTGGAAGAACCATGCTGAAAATAGGAAGTTTCACAAGCTTTGCAGTGTGAAATTCTCCTCCCTTTTTTAAATCTCTGCGGCACTGCTGAAGCTTTGTCTTTTGACACACATTTCCTTGGGGTTTGACATTGTTGAACACTGATCTCCAGTGTCTTTACTCTCTTCCGTAATCAAAGGCCAAAAATTTCACAGTACTGTGTCAAAGAAGGAGGATTTTAGAAGGATGTTTTTAGCATTACTTTGTAAGAAATTGCTTCTGCCCTTGTACATTTACACAGCTACTGAAGCCTTCCTGTCTTCAGGTTGTCATCTAGTGCTTCCCTAGAAGCTTTCCACTGAGAATAACACAAAAATCTAGGAAGCAATCAGAACTCTTGGGCAGCTGTGAACTGCCCTATGGCTATTGTGCAACATTATTTTATAAAACTCTGATAATATCTGTTTACATAGCTCTAAAGCCACACATAAAAGCAAGAGGGAGTGCCATGTGTCATGCATGGGAGATGGGATGTCTGGCAACTGGATGGGAGTGATATTAGTACTTATCTTAGAAAACAATTAGCTTCCCTGGATGGCTTCCTATAGCCCTGGTCACTCTGCTGTTGGTGAAATTCTTTCCCTGCCTTGGAGGGTTTACAATGCAGGTAAACCAAGTCAGATGAGAGTCACCGCTGAAGTCCAGGGGAAGCGAAGGATGGGGATAAAGGAAAGAGGAATTGCTTGGTTAGAGTTGTTTTGAGACCAGAAGAGAACAGAGGGTGTGGTAGAGGGCAGGAACCTAAGTGTGGAGACCCAGGTGTCAAAGAGGTCAGAGGTAAACAGAGTTAGCAGGGCTTCAGATAAAGGTTGTTATATTTTAGGCAGGGAAGGAAGAATTTTGTTCAGAGTCACACGGAAGGAGGGCAAAGTTACTCCCTTTGTGTAGAACTTTGAGGTGAGAGAGGACCAAAGCACAGGCATGCTGTTTGTTCATGGAAAGCAAAGCTGGCCAGGCTTTGCAATGAGTTCTCATCCTCAAACAATGGCCTTGTGAGATTAGCGATCCTTAGAAAGGGAACCACCAGCATGGGTCTGATTTCTTTATCTTCTGGGTGTTTGTCATGCTGTTAATTTATATGAACAAACTCAGCAAATAAAATTCACTCCACTGGTGGATCTTTTCCCAGGAATGAATATATTTGTTCTCAGGGTAGCTCCACCAGCTAAACAGGGACAGCTCCCTGCAGAAGTCGTCACACTAAATCAGAATATCTCTCACATGGAAAGGCTTTTCTTTCAGAACGGCATGGAACAAAATGAGAAATAAATCCTCAAATACTCAAATACACTGTGGGGCAGAGTTTGTATCTATGGCCCAGCAGTGCTCCCACAAAGGAATGCCTGTGTTCAGCAACATCTGGCATGTGTTCATACGCGCTGGCTAGGCTGAAGTCAGCATGGGAGCTGTGGGGGCTCAGGACTCTCAATATTGAGGCCAGAGATTTTGCCAGGTTACCACAGTTACTGGAGAACAAAGTGGCCCTAAATAAGAGGCCAGCACTGAAACACGGAGTGCAAAGCTCGTGGGTGTCATTGCTCCCTTTAACCTGACAGGACACAGCTCTGTGTGCAGCAGCAGTGGTGCAGGTCCGAGGCAGGTGGGACTGATGTCTGAGATGAGACTCGCCACACCAAACCTGGTGTTTACCTGGCAGACAGCTCTGTGTCAGGGCTAATTAGTGCAGCCTCCCTGTGCAACCACAGGAAAGAAATAGGCACTTTTCAGAAACAAGTCATCTGACTTATTTGAGATGACTTCTTTGGAATTCAACAAGTTGCAGGCTAAAATACCTGTGTCTCTTCTCTGACCTCAGACGCCTGCTCAGATGTAGGCATTTACATCGTAGCTACCTCTTTTCACCTGATGAATCCCTCTGTGTGCATCAAGGGCAGTCTATAAATTTAAAATTATTATTTCAAGCAGGTTGGCACAGTCAGGGTTGAGGAAGCATTTCCCATCTACAAGGTTTTGCCTGACTACCTAAATGGAATTGGACCAGATTTCAGCTGTTAATGAGGCCTTACACTATTTTAGTCTTTCAGCCCTCCTTTGTAGACAGCCTTTAAAGCTGTGTTCCATTAGAAAAGGACTAATGCTAAATATGAAAGAAGCAAAAAACCATTTGAAAACAGTTGACCCGGGAAGGAAGAGAAACAGTGGTTGTTCCTAGGGCTAGACAGACCTTAGAACTTGTCGCTGATATGTATTGCTGCCTCTAACACAGCCCAATCACATGTGTGGGGTGCACATTCATAGCATCCTGCTCTGAACTTCCCTGACTAACTCACGTGGAAATCCCAGCACACCATGGCTGTGGTGCCATTCACATCCACTCAGCTTTGCTTCTCTCCAAGAAATCAGATTAGAGGGTGGTGATGACAGCAGGCTGATGTGGCAGGAGGAGCTGAATAGAACCACATAAGATTAACCAGAGCAATTTATTTGTCTCATGTGTGATGGGCTGTGTTTCTCCATCCACAGTTTTCCTCATCAGAGAGGGGTATGTGGTGCTCCAATCCTTTGCTCCAGGCAGGGAATGAGGAATTGTGAGCTCCTGTCTCTCCCCTCCATGGACGGAGAAGGAGCAGACTCTTTCTGATGCATGGTGTGAGATGGGTTTACAGGAACTGGGGGGAGACATACAGGGAAATTATCAAATACATCAAATTTACAGTCAGAAGACAGGGAGATAAGTGGCAGAATTTGCTGTCGCCCAAGGCTTCATTACACCTGTTAGCACTTGGGAGAAGTTGGTGGGGGAAAATAAGATATACACAAATTGCTCTGCTCCTCTGCTCTTCCCTGGTCAGCTGCAGATCCCTCTGCACAAGGAACTGCAAGGAGAGTAGTGCTGTACCCCAATTTGTCTTGGAGCTTGATCATCCCAGGAGAGTTCAGGGAACTGATCTAAGATTTTTTTCAGCACCTTGGGGTGCTCCATCCTCATTCTCATGGCTATCTGTCTCTTCCTTTCAGCTGTGCTGTCTCCCTCACCTGCTCTCCGTGCCAGTACTGAGCCAGAAATTCCCTGCACCAGGGAATTTATGCTACATATAAGGGGAGACAAATGCTCACATTATAGCTCTACATGCCCATGCACTGCACTAGGGTGCTGTAAAAATAACAGCAAAAACCAGAATATTAAACCCTCATAATCATAATCAACTCAATCCAACCAAACTGCTTTCAGGGGTTTCTGTGAGCTGCTCTGTCTATAAAGTCCGTGCCACAACCCAGATCTCTTTGCACAGCATGTTGTTTCGCTGGTTGGTGAGCACCAGCTGTGTGTACGCTAAGCAGGAAGATCCCCAAAGCCGGCAGCCTCGCACACCCCCTCCTCCCAGCCTGCCACAGTGTATAAATACAGCCGCCCAGACCTTGTTTGTGCTGGAAGGCAAGGCTCCCCGCAGACAATTTATTGCAGCCTTCCCAGGGTGGCCCCCTGCTCTGTTCACCCGGGGGGGAAGGTGTAATAAATTGCCTGCGGGGAGGCTTTGCTCCTCAGAGTCTCTTTAGAGATATGAGAAACTTCTGTCCGGTTGGAAGATTTACTTGTGTGAAAACCGACCTTTGCTTAAGGAAGGGAACTAATGGGGCTCTGCTACTTAGCACGCAGCTCTGAGCTAAGCCATCCATTACACACACATCTTAATAGCAGTCTGGCTCTTGAGTCCCATAACATTATTTCTGTTTTCTGCTTAACTAGGAATATATTTGTATAAGTGAGCTGTGTTGAGAGAAGGGGATAAGTTGTTTTTCCTTTCCGTTCAGCCACCCTGGGTGGAAGAAAAAGCAGCGTTCTGAAAATTTGTTGTTTTGAGTCACATTTTGAACGTGTTGATGCTGGCAGCATTGTCTTGTCTAATTTTGGGAAGCATTTAGACAGCATGATAGGTACCACGCAGAAATGATGGATGCTGTCAGTGTAGGATTTGTACCTAATTTGGATCAAGCAGCAACAGTTCTGTCAGTGCCTACACACAGCTACTCTGACTGGGTCAAAGTCATGCAGACATTGTTTGCATTTCCATTCCAATTTCTGTGTTTGTACCTTACACCAGCGGGTGGGATGTTCTGTCATCAGTGGAGCAACAGAAAGGTCTGCTGTGAGTGAGGGGTCCCATCACCAGGACACTGAACAAGGGGTAGAGTCAGTGAGTAACTAAAGCTTATACCACCTTTCACAGCAAATCACACCTTTGTGTGCTGGTGACAACACATGGAATGTATGGAGGGATTTCAGTTCCTAAAGAGGTCCAGAATCCTCTGATGAAAGCTGTTCTCTAGATACTGAGAGATGGTGTTATGCCAGACAATGCACCCAGAAAGTTACCTCTAATGCACAAGATGTGACTCTTGGCAAGGACCAAAGAGCAAAAAAAGGCTGTGCTGATGCTCAGGAGACTGAGGGACAATGCCCCTGGTGACTGAGGGAGAGGAGGGGAGGAAGGCAGCATGCTGCTGGGATCCAGTCGCTGTTCTCACCTCCTGCTTGGGACAGATGCTCACATCACTTCAAGCTGGAGAAGCTGCAGCAGTTTTTGTACAAAAATTAACACATCTTTTTGCACAAAAATGCACCTCTCTTGCAAGCCAAGCTGAACTCCATGGGGTGTTGCAGGGATGGAGTGATTTGCAGACTATATTGAGCTGAGTTGCTGCTTTTACAGCAGGTCTGGTTCCCCACGTGGGGTGGGGGCCGTGGACTGACTGCACTGAGGTCAATGCCTTTGCTTGATGCTGAAATCAAACATCAGGAAGGAACATACCTGCATTTACCACCTTGATTCCTTCCCTTCTCTGTGTTGATATTGGAGCACTTTGTAGTTTGCAAAGACTCCCAGGACATACAGCCTGGAAGACACAATGAGAGTTGGTCCCTATATATTCCAAAGTACATCCCTAAGTATTTTTTACATGGAAAAGATGGAATAGCCATAGGAATAGCCAAACATCCCCAAAACACATGGTTTTTCCAGAGGTTCAATGGGCCAACATCTTAGAAACACTAAGAAAAAAGGATTGGCAGTGGGTAAAGGTGCAGACAGCTTCATAGTACAGCACAGCTGATGGGAAAGAGAGCAGGCTCAGGTAAACAATATTCACATCTTTTTATTTTGTTAGCAGCAATTCCCTGTATTTCTGGAATCACATTCACCTCCAGTTTTGAGGTTTCCCTGCAATGAAGTCAAAGTTGACACAGGCCTCTCTTGCTGACTCCTGTCCCCTGCATACTGATCCCATGGGCTGGGCAAGGGGGGGCCTGGGCATGGCACAGGGAACAGGACACGGCATCCAAACCAAAATGAATGCAGAAGGGGAGGTAAATGGACCTTTTTAGCTGATTTTTATTCCTGACTGATTACTTAACAGGCCAACTACTTAGCATGAGCATTGTCTGCTTTAAGTGTCAGCACATAAAAGTGTGCCCTCATGACTATTAGCAAACAGGGCTGGAACATAAAAGCTGCTGTGCAGCCTGTGCTGCTCAGAATACTCATTTAGCATGAGACACTGGACATAATGATGTCTGCATTTAAGTCCCTTATACCAATGCATGTGATTTTTCTTTTCCTGGTTAGCAAATGGCTTCATATTTTTCAAATTATCCTCTGAGGTTCTGAGTGACATGGTGAGGGATAATGAGCCAGACTCCAGGATGGATGAGGCAGAAAAGGGGTATTCTCCTTTACCCACTGCTTTGTAATAATGAAATAAGGGGCAGTCCACTGACAGAGCCACCAAGCTCTGCTGACAGAGCATCCCAACCAGACTGGAGTCAGCTAGCTGGAAAAGATGTGGATAGAAGTCTTTTGGACTAGCTGGTTCCCACCAGAGTCAAGCTTCACAAGAGGTAGGATGAAATCACTGCCCCAGGATAGATATATACCGGAAATAGATAATAGACCATTTGCTGTGGTCATGTTTTGAAATATCATTGTGTTGAAGGTCACAGAGAAATATTTTTACCATTTGACAGGTTCTGCTTGGAAGTAAACACATGGGCTTGTGCTCTTGAATGCTATGACAGTCTTACCTGCTCAGTCAGCAACTTGACTGCTCAGAGCCTGGTCCCTGCTGCGTGATAGATGGCCAAGTTCAGGCTGGTGGGATATGTCCAGGGCTGTGTGTTAGAGCCAATGCTAAACAGTTTTTGTTTGAGTGTTTCTTTTGGTGTGTGGAAATTGGAAGTGCTGCTCCTTTCTGTTCACTGTTCACACAAGCACCCTACCACTTCAGGTGCCTGACAGTCCTGAGGTCTCCCCTCCCCACCACAAGGATGAAGCACTAGTGTTCAAACACCTTCCCAACACTGCTAAATTTGCCCATCTGCACACACACGAGACCAGCAGAAGCAGTCAGGGATTCTCCATCTCCTGAAGAACCAGTAATCAAACTGGTGAGCCCAGGACCCAGTCGGGTGTTTCTCTGAGCCACAAGTCAGAGGTGGGTGGGCCTGTGTGTTATGCAAGGGAGAAGTTACAGTAATACCAGTTTCCCATCACCCAAGGAGCAGGAGTTTCCACAGGCACCACTGTGAGTCTGTGCTTGGCTGGTTACGATGGGAATTGCCATTCATCATGGAATGAGGGGGCTTAAGCTGTCTCAGAGCACGTTGTCAGTTAACCAACACTTAATAGAGAGCAATCTGATCAGTACAAGACACGTTCTCACAGCTAAAAAGCCTTAAATGTTTCAGATGCAGCAGCTTCTGAAGTCTTCCAAGACACCTTCTGCAGTACTCATTATTATTTCCCTGCTGTAGAGAGGGAGCAGCCAATGTAGGCACTTTGTGTTCATTAACCAGTGTAATATTCACTGGTCTATTTAATTAATGCTTAGAAAATGTACTTGATGAATTATAAGTTACTGGGCCAGGGGAGGGAGGGGGAAGGCAGAAATAGATTAACGTTGGCTGATCTTTTAAACTTCCTCCAAAATTATTTCTTTGGTTTTTACACTCAGCAAGTCTCGTGGGGTGTCCCCCCTTCCTACACACAGCTAATTTCTCACAGGCACAGTTGCTGACTGTCAAGGAACCTCTTGTAGGAGCTGCTGAAGGCAAAGCTGTTTGCTGGGTGTATTGCAAGAGATGTGGGTATTGGAGCAGAGGTGTTGGGCACATTATACTGCCTCTTTCTCTATCCAGCCCATCCATTATATCCTGGACACATCAGCTTCACACCACACGGAGGAATGATTCTCTCAGGGGAGTCCTCAACAGAAATCTGAGAGTAGCCCATCAAAACTGATGGTTTTGAGGCATGCATAAGAAAGGGCTCATAAGCCTAACAGCCAAAACAGACAGAAGGAGGCAGAGGAGGAAGTGGTATTTTCTAAACACAGCACAACAGCCCAAGCAGCTAAATGATTTTCAGAAGGCCACAAAGGAAACCTGTGTCCCAGTTGGGAATTTAACCCAGATTTTTGTGCTTGGTTCATTGCCTTAGCAGCTGGATGCCTCTGCCTGCCTTCTTTGTCACTGACACTGGTCATTGTAAAGTGTTCCTTCACAGTATTTGGAAAAGGTAGTAGGAGGAGGAGATCTGACAGCGGTTCACCATCAGTGAGGGGAAAGAAAGTGTCTTTCCCCTTTGTGTTGTTACAGCACCAACTGTGAATTCAGGGAAGTCTACTCCATTTCGGGTTTTCTGAGCTTGCCACACAAAAAATCCCATAAGAGTTCCCTTTTCAAATCTGTTTTCTTTAAAGTAGCACCAATTTCCTGGTGCACACGTTTTGCATTTGCCCGGGTGCAGGTGTGAGAGCCAGTAGCTCCCCAGCTCGCTCTCCACCCTGGAGATCGCTTGAGAATTGGGGTTTCTTTGTGAGGATGAAGCATCATGTGCAGGCTCTGTGCTCCGAGAGGCTCAGTTTTGTACAGAAAATGATCCGTGGAGGTGTCCGTGTGGAAAACCTTGGGAATGCTCCTTGGAGCCCTAAGAAATGCAATACTGCCCTCTAGTGATAGTGAGGATGGTCTAGTCTGAGCTGGTGAAAAAAAAAAAGCGTTTTGGCTAACCTTCATTGAGATTCAAAGTGGAATAAATGTTCCTGTTTTCTTCTGACCTTGGAATTAAAGATCCTACCGGCATAACTCGGAGAGCACTGGCAGCGGTGATATGCAGGGAAGGTTGTTCAAGAATCACAGAATGTGTAAAATTAGCATTATTCTCCATGAATTCAGCAGATGGAAAGCCAGCTGCACTTACAGAGCAGATCTAGTAAGAAGGTTCCTTTTTTAATGCAAAATTTTTTTGCATTTCTAAAGCCAAGTATATCTTTATTTGGAAATAAAAAGAAAAAGGAGAGAGAGGCAGTTTCAAGGACAGGAGGTGAAACACTGTGGAAACCAGAAAAAAAAACAAGAAAAAGTCTAATCTTTGTGTTTCATCATCCATATATTCAGATGTTGTGAGTTTGGGGGTAGGGGGTTTAATTTTTGGGGTTTTTTTTGGTTGGTTAGTTGGGGTTTTTTGGGGGGTTTTGATTCAAGTTTTATTTTTATTTCTTGTTTGAACTCTTCTGGATGGGGGAGAAGGAGGGATAATACAGAAGCCCTTAAGCAGATGAATCAAATGTTTCTCTCAGTCTAGTAAGCAAGTTGGCTCTGTCAGGAAAAAGTGTTTTGAGTACCCTTCAGAGGACACTCAGGAGCACTACAAAGCCTTGACCTTTGCCCCTAAGAAGGTTACATTTAAGGCCCTTGCTTCTGCAAATAGCTTAGTGTGGACAATCCCTCCAGTGCTTGTGTGAAACCCACGGGTCTCTCGGCTCCGCTCCCTGACAGCGGGGTCAGGGAATGAGGTTTCTCTGTAACTGGACCCCGCATGTCAGCCCAGATTCCTAAGGAATTCGGTTATTTTAAAGTCCCCGATGCAGACATCATTTCCCTGGCACCTTCTCCATTCTAATTGCCTCTGACAAGGCACGATAGAACTGGAATTTATGTAAGGAGCATTGCTGTCACTACACTGCAACTTAAGGATCGCTACAAAACAGCATAGGCAGACAGAGCTATTTATTTTTCCTTACTTCAGACACTCAGTGAATGCAAAATTCACCTCAGTCATTCACCAAACCTAGCCTGCTTTCTCTTGTACTACAGGAGCACACAGCACACCTGTATATAATGATCAGTCATCAATGCTGACAGTATCCTGAGCTTTTTTTCCCTCAGAAGTTCACATGGCAGAATTAAGGGCTGGAGCCAGTTAAAGCCAGTGTCAAAACTCTCACGCACAGAGTTCACAGCCGAAGGATCAGACCTTCCAAGCAGCCAGGACATGGAGTACTGAATAAATGCATACATACCGTGGGCTTTCAACATAATTGTAAATATTTTGGGCAATCAGCCAATGCAAGAGAGTGGGGTTTTCTGGCACAGAGGGTTTGGGCTTTCTCCTGAGTTCTGAGTAGTCATATCAGCTCCAAAAAAAGTAGATTATTATAATTTCCTTTCATCCCCAGCACTGCTACTCCTAGTAGTGATGAATTGTGAAAGGTTAGTTACTGCTGCTAATTACTCACTCAGTGACCATAGCTACATAACGTAAAGAAGCCTTTATAAAATTTGCCTTATGCAGAGCAGAAGGCAACAGGAAAGGAACCTAGAAGCGCATTTCTGTCAGTGAATATTTTACAAGGTGCAAGTTAACAGCACAGAAATGGATGGTTATGATAGGTGAAGTAGTGAAGCAGAAATGCCAAAATGTGATGGCGAACAAAGGGGAAGCTTATAGGTAAACAGAATAAAGGATTATTTTGAACCTAAAAAACCCAAACAAAGGGTTATTTAGAAACCAAATCATCCACTTGATGATTTAGTTCCTTTGGTACGGCTGGGGTGGTGGTGACTGATCACGTCCTGGAGCATGCACAGGCCTCCTTCATCACTCCAAAGCAAAGCGAAAGGAGTTCATTTTTAGTACACTCATCATGACTCCGTTGACCACATTTTTCAGTGTAATAAGTGCATTTCCATTTTTTTGCCTTAGTTCTCCCTCATTCCTAACCCCTCTTGCTTTCTCTTTCAGGTTCTACATTGAAAGCATCTCCTATCTGAAGGACAATGCCACCATCGAGCTGTTTTTCTTGAACGCCAAGTCCTGCATCTACAAGGTAAGGACTCAGGGAGTTCTGTGTGGCATCAGCATGGGCTGAGACAACTGGGTCTGCATCTTCTGTCCAAAAATTTCACACCTGGACTTCAAGATCCAACCTTCTCTTCCTCCTCCTCCTCACAGCCTCCCTCACTCCTCTGCCGCCAGCCGCCCCAGCCCTTGGCAGCAGCTTCCCTGTCAGAGGCAGGTTCTGTGAGAAAAACACTCCTGAAAGTAATTCTTGTGGCTAGCAGGAGGGAATTTGCGGTGCTGAAATTATAAACTAAGAAAGGTCTGGCTTTGTGTTAAAAACCCGCTCTGGGGTCAGTGGATGTCGTGAGGGTTTCCCGCCCGGAGGGGGCGGCAGAGCGGCGTGGGCGCCATGTTCTGGGCCAGGCGATGGGGGCGGGAGGGTTCGTGTGAGGGGGAAGAGCCTGTGAGAGGGAAAGATGGAATAATCCTGACTTGGAAGGAGCCCACGAGGATCGTCGAGTCCAGCTCCTGGTGCTCTCCGTGACAACCCCAAAAATCGCACCATGTGCCTGAGAACATTGCCCAAAACACATCTTGAAATCTGGCAGGCTTGACGCCACGACCACTTCCCTGCGGAGCCTGTTCCAGTGCCCAAACACCCTCTGGGTGAAGAACCTCTTCCTAATATCCCACTAAACCTCCCCTGAAGTAGCTTCATGCCATTGCCTCGGGTCCTGTCTCTGGTCACCAGAGCGAAGAGATCTGTGCCTGCCCTCATGAGGAAGCTGCAGACCACCATGAGGTCCCCCCTCAGTCTTCTCCAGGCTGAACGAGCCAAGTGACCCGAAGTTTGTGGGACGGCAGGAGTCTGTGGGCGTATGTGTGAGTGGGTTGAGGGTGCCTGTCGGTATGAACTGAAGATCACCTTTTACAGAAACAAGCCATGCACTGAGAAATATAATTTTTTTTCTATCAGGAATAGCCCTCCCTGGTAGGCTACTGAAACCCTGGCACTGTAGCTCAGAGATAAGGGCATCCTGGCACAACCTTCATTCAGAGCAGTGAAGCTGATCCCCCAGACACCACAAGCCAAACATACACATGAAAGGCCTGGGTGCTGAGAATCAACCAGCCTCAGACCACGCTGAGGTGGAGATTGGCAGTGTGCAGACTTGGCCAGGTGGGCTGGACGTCTGGGGACTGGGAGAGGTTTTCCAGCAGCTGGGATTCCCTGGGAGGATGCCTCCTACCTCCCTGTGTGCTGGCAGAGGCCATTCCCGATGACTCACATCCATCTGCCAGGGAGGAAGCAGCAGGAAAAGACAACTGTAGTCAGGGAGCAATTTTACTGCTATCCCACAACTCAGCACGTTTGTGACCTGCTAAGCCAAATAGCTTACATTGAACCCAGAGCCTTGCTCGACATCTACGTGCCCTAAAATGTAGGGACTAGCTTTGCATCTTCTACAATGCAGAGCAGAAGCCAGCAAATGCCTGTTTTCCAGTGCCCAGGAACCAGGCAGGGCTGCTGAGCTGAGCTGTGCAGCACTTTGCTTTCTGTCAAGGCTGCAATTAGATGTGCTTAGTCAGCCCTCTTCAGCAACAAGCTCAGCGAGCATCGCATTTTGGTTCCTGGGGAAAGTTCCTTTTTGAAGTATTGCCCGGAAAAGCTTACACTGTTGTTCTTTTTTTGGAAAAAGCTTAATAATAAGAAGAGGGGAAAATAAATAAATAAAAAAAAAAAGTGCCTACAGATCTAGGTTGGTCTATTTTAGTCTGACCTCTCCTGAAACAATTACTTTGCACATTCAAGCTGACTGTCATATCTGTGCACAAATAGCCCTGCTGAATGCCCAGTCTCCCATGAGGATCCTTCCCAATTTGACTTCCATCCACAGCAAGCCATGCTGTGCTGTTAAAAAAGGTGCTGAATTTGAAAGTTGGGTGCAAAGTGTCTGCTAAGACTCATGGCAAGCACTCAGTCAGCATGCCTAAAGGACTCTGTAGCTGCAGAAAGGGGGATTCAGTGTTTAAGCACAGCCAGTGCATCTTGTTCCTGCAGCTAGCAGGTGGTGTTGCATGCTCACAAACCTCGAAAGCTTCCTTGTTGCACCAAAAGTTTCCCTGTTGGACTTCCCTTAAATACCTCCACCTCTGGTTCCGCTGCAGCCCAAAAAGACCATGCTGTGTATGAAATAAAAGTAGTTCCTAACATTTTGCTAGAACCTCAGACCTTTCCCCTGTTGATTCTCCAGACAGACATCCTCAAACATCCCCATACACAATGCTGCTTGAGCTGGGAAAGACTAAAACTGAGGCCTGTTTATTTTGGGGCTGCTGGTCACTCGGTTGCCAGCTGGCTCTGTGTTAGGGGCTGCACTCCTCTGTCTGTGCCCACCACTCCCCCTCAATTGCCCTGTTGTGTAACGAGACATTCACGAACCCACACATCCAAACCCTCGCACAGGACCAGCAAGATACTGTTGCCCAGAAAGGCCAAGCCACATTTGTACTACCAAATAAGACAGGGCTTGGCATCAGACGCTGTCCCTTGATCAGTCAGGCTGTTTAATTACTGGCACGTTCTGGCGGGGGTTCTGGCGTGTGCCAGCAAGCTCTGTCCCAGGCGTTGCTTTGACACCTGCACAAGGATGTGCACCTGTTCCCAATAGGCAACACAGTGGTGGAAGCCCCATCTGAGACTGGGGGAGGGAGGAATAGTGTTTAGTCATGAGCTGTGCTGCACCCATGTACCCTTGGGGCAAGAGAACGGGCTCTAGCCCACTTCATCTACTAGTATAGACTTGCCATAGCATCGACACGTGGTTGCAGAGGCTGGTTTGTCCATGCCATGCCTGGTGCATCTAGATGGGAGGGAGACCAGGCTCCGGCTCTGCTCTGCATCGCCCCTTGCTGTGGGATGTGCCCACACAGCCTGCAGCTGAATCGACCTCTTGCACCCGCCGCTTCCCTTGGCACAAGGTTCATCCTTGGTGCAGGTGCCTGTGTGAGTCAGGCAGTTCAGCTGAAAGGGGAAAGGTGTGTTTATCGCCCGCAGCAGAGCTGCTCTTCGCTCCCCAAGGAGCTGTTATGAAAGGAGTGAAGAAATCACTTATTTTAAAAAGCTGGCACTGGTGAAAGCCAAGGACACCTGGATCTTACCCTGTGTTTTGTTCCCTTTGTTTTTGATTTTGCCAGAGACAAGCCAATGCAGCAATTGTGGCTTGTAAATGAGGTGTGGCCGTGACTTGGCTGGAGCGTGGATCACAGCAGTGGTCTATATTTAGATCACTCATTTCTTGCCAGATGAAGTAAAACATTAAAAACAGAAGCTTAATAAATACAACAGAAAAACCACCACAGGAGTGAGCTGAGCAGTGGCCCAGTTTACCGGGCCATCTTCATGGGAGACAATGTAAGGGTTCTGGTTGCAGAACAGAGATCTAAACAGTATCTCAGTAAAAGCCCATTAGCTTTCCAAAAGCAGGGACCAGATATTCAGGAACAGCAAACTTGGCCACAAGATTAATGCTCATAGCATCCATCCCAAGCATCCTTGATGCCAGGACTACATCCCAAGCATTCAGACAGAGCAATGCCTGGTTCTGTGACTGCCATCTCAAGCACAACAGAAGCATTCTGAGAGGTTTTGATGCAACCATCAGTGTCCTTCATGTGACCATGGTGTCCAAGCAAAACCCTTCAGGATTGCTTTCATCATGGGTGGGATCCTATAGAATGGAGCAGGGAAGATCTACCAAAAGATTTGCTGTCACAGCTCATTCTCAAAGCACCCCCAGCCCCAGTGCTTGTGGGGATGAAAAGGGCCAAATCCAAAGCTCCCATCTTGCACAAGGGAATGTGGCTCTTTTTCCTTTGAGTTTACCCTGGGCAAGGGCCAGAGTTTGGGGGTGGCTTTGACACAACTTCAGTGAAGACAAATTTTTTTTTCCTTGCTTTTGTGAGCCAAGGACAAAGCTATGTTCCCTTGAAGCACATTTGGGGACAAAAAAAAGGGGACATTTGGGGGCAAAAAACTGTATTCCCTAGGCTACCTTTCACTGAATCACACGAGAAAATAAAATTTACCCTGATCCTCACCCTTCCACCTGCTTTCTCATTACTCCTCCTTCATGCCATATTCAGTTATGCTTCATTTACCAAGCCGTTACACTGAATATTTGGCTTTCTCCACATCTGAGTGGGCAGGTTCTCCCCCCTTTAGTCTGCAGGAGCATAGGGAATGCTTTGAGGCCAGGGGAGAAGACTGGCACCACACACTTTGTTGTGCAGTAGGCAGGAAGAGATGTATGTCCTTCTTACAGCAGCTAAAACTCAACTCTCTTTTTCTTTCTTGTTTTCTTCACCTTTCAAGGAACTCATTGAGGTTGACAGTGAAGTGGTGTTTGAACTGGCTGCGTACATCTTGCAGGTAAGCACCCACCTTCTCTCACTTTGTGCTTCCTCATGTTGCATTAAGTCTTTTGATTTGCCAGATCCTCAACAGCTCTATGGAAGTGTAGGGGTTCCCTCAATTGCAGGAGAAAGATGTCTTTACACAGTTTTCATCATTTCTACCAAAATGGGTACAGAAGGCTCCAAGCCAAACCTCTCCATGCAGGGAGCATTTTGCATACAGAAATGTGTATTGTGTTTGCACCAACACAGATATCCAAGACCCTGGGGTACAATGTACAGCCAGAGAAAATCTAAATGATGAATGCAGATTTCTAGGTGAAATCCATATGCAATTGGTTCTTCTCCAGTGACTCCTTGCATTTGTTTTCCCAATGGGGTTTGGTCCTCCAATGATCTCCATAAGTTTCTACATATGCAACTGCCTGTATTCTCCAACGTGGGCAGAGTGGATTAAAGACTTTCCAAAATATTGTCTTTGGAAGTTCCACTCTTCAAGAAGAGGGAAAAGGGTCAGAGGGAAAATGACCAGCAGTGTTTGGTAAATATCTGGTTCCCAGAAAAGAATCTTCTCGGGGTAACGAAGGTGGGTTATGCAAAAGTTCTTTTTTTAGGAGCATGACTGTGGGAGCAGATCAGGCATAATTGTCAGATGATCCTTGTTCCCCTCTCTTACAGTCAGATTTTTTCCCATCAGCCATGAAGCTGTGAGGAGCCATGTGAGCAGACAAGCCAGCTCATCAGAGTGCACTAATAAATAGCAATGCACTGCATTGCTAGAGCACTTGCCATGTTAAAGAAGCAATTAATGCGTAGGGATTTGAACCTTCATTAAGATCATTTTATGTAACAAAAGTGGAGCGAGAGAGTCAGGATGGGGGACTCAACAGCACATTATAGAAACTGCATATTGGCTGTTGGGGGAATACACATCAAACAACGGGCCCATTGTGAGGAGCAGCAGTGGGGTTTTGAATCTATTGTCTGCTCATCCTAAAGGATAACTTACGTGCTTAGTAATTGTACAGCCAGATCCAGAGCTCCTGCCCTAACCCTTGTTGCTGGGATTGTTTCTTGCCACAAACACAGGATGTTACGTGTATTCCTGTAGTAGTTTGATGTGTAACTTAATGAAAACAGTCAAAACAAGCCACACCTCTGCTCTCTGTAACCATAAATTACTACAGCCCGTGTTTGTGACAGGATCCAAGTAAAACAAATGGGATCATACTGCATTTTGTTCTACTTCTCGCTGCAGCATTTAGGTCAAAGCACTGAAGTATGAAGAATATACCCTACAAAATTGTTTTTTGAATTTAGTATGCTCATCCCTGTGCAGGCCAGGGCATATCCTCTGGGCTTTGCTAGGTGTTGAACTATCATGGCATACTCAAGGACTCCTTCCTATGAACCAGAGAAGTGCTTGTCTGTCCTTCAGTTCACTCAGAGGAAAATGGGAAGATAGTAAAGATTTGTCAGCACTCAAGTGATTTAGTCTGCAGCCTTATTCCAAATTGTTTTATTACCAGAACAAATTAAAGTCCCACCGAAGCTCTGAACTTTACCCCAGACCCAGGACTGAATCACCACTGGACGTGGGCTGACGTGTTTTGTGGATAGATGGATGGATGTAAAGACAAAAGATCTGAATCCAAAACCCAGTCCTCTTGGCAGTGGAAATTCCCTCATTGGCCAAATTACTTTCTTGCACTATGCTTTCTGTGTAGCTGGTGGCAAATGAGGTGCTTTAGCATGAATCATAGACAGTCATGTTGTCTGTGGAAAATACAAAATGCATGTTAAATCAATTGAGGAGGGCACTCACCAGATTCTGAGGGTTTGCCAGGTATGCTGTAAGACTCAGGTACTAATATAACTACTGGAGTGGAATATTATCCAGCCTTTTAACATCAGACTGTAATGGTAATAGATAGAAATTTCTAGATATACAAGCAAGGGAGCTAAATACTCCTCCAAACAGTCAGCAAGGAGTTAAAGAAACCTGTGTCTTGCATCCTCTTGAAAGCTGACAGCAAGCTTTTTGAAAGTCTAGGTACTGAAAGATGGCCAGAATACTTGTAAAAAAACTCAGAGGAATTGAAAAAAAAAAAAAAAAAATCTCAGAGGCTGCAAGGCTGCTGAGATTTCAGAGATCTCCTAGTAATGCAGCATCCACATCAGCCCAAAAAAATTTAATTACTAGCATTACTTCCTGCAGCTTCTTGGGTATCCACTAGCAGAATGAGGAATCATCTGGCCCTGTATTAGGCAAACCTTTTGTTTGTTAATCTGCCCAGCTCACTGCATGTATCATGGCACTTGACATTAGATACTGGTTCCAAAAAATACAGGAGGAATCAATTACAACAGGAAATTGCTGCTAAATGAATTTTGCAAATGGAAAATCTTGAACAGCCGTTTTCTTCTCTTTTATTTTTTTTTTCAATTTTTAATTGTACATTTTTTATTTTTCTTCCTTGTTTTACAGGAGGCAAAGGGAGATTTTTCAAGGTAGGTGAACTTAAAAGTTTTTGCCACTGTGTGCTGTGAGAATGAATCTGGTGAAATCACTGTGTGAACCATGAGACTCAATTGTGGCTGTGTAGTGATTGCCTGTGTGAGCAATGGAACTCTGTGTGCATGGCTAACATAGACAGTGGGTTTCCTGATAAAATTTCTCCACCAAACACAGCCTTGGACCAGAGCATGCCCTGCAAACAGCATTGTTTGTGATTTTGTTGTTGACAAATCTCATTATGTGCTCATGAAGCTCAGGAAACAGACTAGTCTTCGGAAGGAAATTGCTAAGGAAATGACTCTACGATCACTGTTATATCACAGATCCAGCCAGAAGCAACATTAAAATTCCATGACTAATTGATATTTCAGCTCAAATTTGGACAGAGTTCTCAAAATCACAATTTAGATAATTGGGTTTGTTGAATTTCCGCTGTCCCTTGAGCCAAACCTTTAGATTTACTGTAAGAAATTTGAAAAGGTGACTGTACTTGGTGTTTTAGAAGACTTGTTAATGAAATGCCCATGAATTATCATTTAAGTTGACAGTACCTGTCATTTACACATAAGTAGCAACCAAAGGTCAGGTGGTTGTTTGATATCACTTATAAGAAACATGAAAGTTCTTTGTGTGAAGCTCAGGAGAACTGATTATGTTTAGCATTTCACACAGTCCGTATATTACTTTTGCTGACCTGAACATGAGTTCAGCTGGAGGACCACAATATCCACAAAAGCTAGTTTCAGGATGGGCAGTGGGTTGAACTGCCAGATGAGCCTAAAGAGATGTCTTAATTTTGCCAGCACTGAGATACACTGAGAGAAGACTGTAATGATATGAGGCTGTGAATAACAGGCAGGATCCACCATCTGGTGGTCTGGGACTTCTAGCCAGCTAAAATTGAGACAAATCAGTGAAAAGGAACAACACATTGCAGATATTGCCTGTCTGTCATGGAATCTGAGCTAACAGAAGGTAACCTTTGCTAAAAGGAAGTTTAAGTTCTGCCATATCATTTCTCAAAACCTTAACTTGCAAAATCCTGACATCCATCGGACCACAGAAACACAAGGCCAGTCTTGCTCTGTTTTTCAGTTCCACTGAATAACTCAGCTATCAGAAGTGTTTATTTAGAGGGTACTGGAGCGCATGTGGCCCTTTGACTTTTCAATCTGGTTTTCAATGCACTGCCAAGTGCTCAGTCCAGAAGAGTTGGGCCAAGCAGAGTTTTGCCATCCAGACCCGTGATAAACCACATCTTCCACTGGTTTTGCTATGAAGAACAATATTTAATGTTTCTCAGAATATCTCAGACATGATAAAAACACACTCAGAAAGTGTACATTCAGGCTATGAGACACAGAATAAAGAGGAATCAGATAGCTCTGAGTAATAGGACTGAAAGTATTTTATCTTTGAGTATCCATTTCCACACCAGAAGTGGAAGCAGCCAGTGGAAAGCACCCATCTGTTAAAAGTTGTCTGATGTCCCTTTTATTAGAAGGAATGGTTGAGTTTATTGTAGGCCACAAAGAAATGAGGAATCCTCTCTGAGAGCACAGAAGATTCCTCAACCCATGGTGTTAATTGTTGCTTCCACATCAGTGTAGCAGTCATCACCATCACCAGCCCTATTAAAACGGCTCTGTGTTCTTTCCACCTGTGCATCACAGTGGTTTGAAGTGGAAGGGGAAATCCTTACATCCAAGGCAGGCAGAGAAGGGGCATCATAACAACAACCTGTCGATACTTCCAGGGATCTTAATTTCAGAATGGGCTTTGATGACAAAGCAATCTGCCATACTAGTGCAGTTTAAAGCCTATTCTTGGACAAAGGTAGAAGAATGCCACCCTGACCCTCAGTGGTGTGGAAGACTTGGCATCTCCAGGGATGTCTGTCCAGCAGCTCCCCTCTAATGTGCACTGACATGGGTTTTATGTGCTGGGTGAGATCCAGGTGCTACTGAAGTCACCATGAGGTCGTTGTGGTCAAGATTTTGCCTGCTGAGACTTGTGGTTATCATATCAGCAGTGTAAAATCTGGGAAATCAAGCCCGGGGTCAGCCAGAGGAACTGCAGATGAAGGCAAATGTTCTGACTACTCTTAGGGATGAAGTTAGCTTCAGTGTTTGAAGTTAGTTGATGTTGAAATACTGTTTAAAGCAGAAGTGGCTACTCTTGGAAACAGAGAAGCTTTGCAGTTTTGAATGTCTTGCTGCTGAGATTTAAGTGTTGTGCATGGCAGTATATGTTGTGTGAAGGTTGAACTTTTGAACTCCTGCTTTGTTTTTTAAGAAATAATTTAATTCTGAAGGCTTGCATGCTTGGAGCACAGACTGCAGCTTTCCCACACCTGTCCCGTCTACTGCCACTGTCAGATTTATAGCCTGCGATCTGGCCCTGATCCAGAAAAGTACATAAGCACTGGCTCATTTGTAGTGATGGGAGAATTGCTGTTCCCCATGGGAGCCTTCCTGTGACTCACTGCAGATCACCTCAGGTGCTGGGACAAGTCAAAGCCAAACTGTCCCAATTTCAGCTGCAGGTTGGTACTTGCCTGCGGTGGCCAGAGTGTGATTACCTCCAAATCCCACTGCAGCCAGGTGGAACTGGTCCAGGACTCCTGAGTGCAGTTTGGGCCTCATGGGAGCTCAAAAAACAGAATCAATCTTACCAACTCCTAACAGTCAGCTTTCTATCTGTGAACTGATACATCTGCAATGACAGCAGCTCCACTTCCGTTTTTGAAGAAATCATCCCATGCCTCAGAATAATCACGTGCTCATAGTACTCCTCTTTACCTTCCTGAAAAAAGCTCCTGTGCCATATCAAACACATTCCACATCCGTTGGTAGGGCATCATCATGCATGTTATCACTGATTCTTGCCACCTTGGGCATCACAATGGCTCCCAGTGTTTGGTAAGCCTGGAGAGCACACAGTCCAAGTCACCCTCATCTGTTTTGAGCTAAGATGCCACAGTAGCCCTGACAGATCAGTTTAGCATCTGTAGTGGGTAATTCCTCTAAGCCAGTTTCTATTTCTAATGTGTGCTTCATTTCAAAAACAAGCTCATCAGAAACCCTTGAGGTCCTGAACCTGTTTATATCAACTAAGACAAGTATTTTTCAGAGTTTGCTCAGAGTGGCCTCGTCCATCTCTTAGTTGGTAACATTTTCGGCAGAGTGAGGTTTAAAATAAAAAGCTATTCTCCTAAGTTCCTAGTCCTCCACACTGAAGGAGGGGTTTTCACATTATTTAAGAGAATCCCCAAATGCTTCAACCAACGAGACTTAAATAGGCTTACATTTGGGCTGAGACATACCATTGAGTTTAAGACAATCAGATATCCCTGTTCAGCTGATTCTCGGGCTGAACAAAACACTTAAGATTGGATTTGTGCTTTTCAGTATTAGCTGCAAACATTTTGACTTCAAAGGCAAAGAATCACTTGTATGAAGCTCCTAAACAAGCACCCTGCAGACTGGCCTAAAGGTTATTAGCTCAAGCTAATCTTGTTTCTAGCTGGAAGCTGAGTCACACTTGGTTGGCAGAGCAGGGCAGGACAAATTTCAGTTCCTTAGATGAACACAAATCCTACAGGTATGCAGGCCTCTAGGCCTACACAGAGGAATGAACCAGAGTGCCCTAGCTAATTTGGGGAGGTATAAAATAGCATATTGTTAAAATAACTGAGATTTTTTTTTTCCTCCTATCTTAATCCTACCAGGTTTAGAGCCTAGTCTAAAATCTTTGGGAAACTCACACCAACTTCGGTTGTAAATGTTTGTAATCCAGTTCTTCAGCCTTAAACAGCATGCATGTCAAAGCAGCTGCAAAATAACAAATCCTGATCGTTTGTCCCTCAGTTTGGGGTGGGGAAAGGAAAACCCCTGAGTGAAACAAAATCCGGAACCACTGCAGCCAGCTCCTCATTGCTAGATTTCTTCCAGTTAAGCAGGATGAGGCATTTCAAGTGAAGTCCAAGTATCTCCCAGCAACATATGAAAGAATAACAAGGGAGGAAAGCTAACAGCCAGTTTCCTGTTAAGCAGAATTTCACAACAATTTCAAGGTTTGGGCAGATGGTAATCTAACATAGTTTCAGGCTTACTTTTCTTTCTGTGTAACCAAGTGACATTTAACCAATTAGAATGTATTAAAGGGTTACAAAACCCAGGCTGCATTCTTGCAGCCTAATGGAGAAGATCCTAAGCACTGTACTTCAAACAGTGCCATCTAGTCTGAGAATCTGAGACTCTGCATTTCCTCTTGCATTTTACAGAGTGAATTACCGTGCTGAGAAGATTTGACAGCTTCAACCTGTAGTTTTGTTTTGTTACTGATCATTGTTATTACAAATACTGGAAAATGTATGGATTTCCTGAGACAACTGCATATGTAATCTTGCTCAAAATTATTGCAGCTGGATTGCAAAAACGTGTTTTTCACAAAATGCTTATGAAATGGCTGGGTAGGCATTTTGCCCCCACGTGTAGGTAAAAATAGTGAGAGGCGGTTACTAATTTATTTGAAAAAGACTCATTAAACAGGCAAGTACCAGAACTAAAACCAGAACCAGGAGTTCCGATTTCTAGGTCCATTCTTCAGTCAGTCAACCTTACTTCTGGCTATCTAACCAGCTTTCAGGGACCCATGCAAATGGCTTTCCCAGTTCAGTTTTCATACTGCTATTCAGTCTTTTAAATATTATAATTTCCACCATAGTGCAGGAATAAAGTGGTCCAGGGGACACAGAGAAGGTGTGTTTGGAGCCTTTCCCCGGCATATTAACAAATCTGTACCAAAAGCACCCTTCTGTATGTATCAGCCCTGGAGGTTGGACACTTCTGAATATAAAATAAATGCAGCAAAAGTGACCAGATTAAACAAACACGTTCTAAATACAGTAATAAAATAAACACACTGAGATATTTCACTAAAAAGAGCGTGAAATGCAGTAAGTACAAAACCACTAGTGATCCTGTTGGAAACATTTTAAAAACTGAGGGGTTTGATATTTTAAAAAGAGCCAAGAGCAAAGTGACCTCATGGCCACTAGTTCAAATGCAACCTGAGTAATTTTTTTTTCCTTTTTCTTGATTTGGCATCCTTTTGGGAGTCTAAATTGATTTGTCTTGAGATGAGTCTTGCCAGAAGACAGTGAATACATGGACCAGGGAATGAAATGTGGTTTTGCTCCTGGAAGTGATTACCTGAAATACATTTGGCACTTTGAGGCTGTGAGGCACTACCTTTATGATATTTTATAGGTACTGAACAGAAATGTTAATCCCACCCAGCAACATCACTGAGAATGTCTTTTTTATCTGATTCTTAGAAGACTTTATCACACTGCAAGCAAGCTTTGCACCTCACTGACAGAAAAGACAGAGCTGACTGGTGTTAGCCCTTTCTTTTATGGGAGCCATTACTGACTCAGGCTTTTCCCAGACTCTCCAAGATTGTTAGTCACCTAGTCTTGCCTTATTTGATAGCTTTCTGAGCTCAGAAAGTCCCTGTTTGGAAATTACTCCGTGCTTTCCCAGAAAAGTGTTGGAAATTTCTCAACTTCCTTCTATGAACAGCCAGCCTGAAAAAATCACCACTTGAGGAGCAGTTCCTGCCACTTGGGCTTTGATTGTCCCAAGTTCTTTTTTTCCCCGGTTTCTTTGAAAATGTCAAAAAACCTCAGTAAGAGCAGAGTATGCACATGCTGTGGAGGAGATGGCTCTGGGCAGACCCAGAAAACTAAACAGCAGCAGCTTGTTTTCTGGGCTGTCAGTCACAGAGCAGATCAGCAGATAACACAGAGCAGAGCAGCTTCTTGTTCAGACTTGTGCAGATATTTACCTGCCGTGGAAGAATAAATCTGAATAGTTGTTGAGCACTTGCACTTAGTCGGGAAGAGCTCTCTGATGGCCAAATGACCATGGGATTTGGGCAGGAGTGGGTGTTCAAACATTGTTTGTCAAAAGCCTTTTGGCTTGGCATATGAGGTGCTACTGAGTGGTTTTCAGTGTGCCTAGCACTGCAGTGGTTGCCTTAGTCATTCTACACATCTTCACTCTGCAAAATTTGAACCTAATTGAGACTTGGACATCTCTCACAGATTTGTCTTGACTAGAAGTTGTGGTCCTGTTTTAAAACTACTTAATTGATTGTCAGGGAACTACCATAATAATAAATGTCTGTAGACATGCCCAAAATGCCTGCTACAGGATTTATGTCAGTGGTTTACCCCTATGGCCCAACCTAGCAATTAACCTGCAGACTCCAATTAAGACAAACCCACCGAGGTCTCAGGCAGAGCCTGCTGCTGGGATGTGCAAATGGAGAAATGCTGTGGGAAGATTTTTACAACTGAAGCAGGATCACCTCTCTACAAGCCATCATACAGATTGTCACAGCAAGAAGAACAAAACCCAGGGTGTCCTGGAATGTCCAAGGGCCCCTTGAATCTTTACAGATGTTAGGATGTCTGGTGTACAGCCATAGAGGCCAAGACTACCTGTCTGCCTGGCTACCAGCCCCATGGGAGAAGCCAGGGGGCTGGGAAATCTGGAGGTCTGGAAGAGGTGTCTCTCTCTGCAGCTCCAGGACAGCCACACTTTTGGGGAGGATAAAAGAAAGGGTAAAAGAAGGCAGAAAAAACTTCTACTAAAAAGTAAGCCAATAAACATGAATTCTTTGGCACTCCTCGGTGTCCTGTCTGGCCTTCTTGGCTGTGTATTTCTACAATTTTAAAAGTTAATAGCAGCAATGCCTTCCTTCCCAAGCCTTTGAGGCTTTTTTGTTTTTTTTTTTGTTTTGTTTTTTTTATGTGCACGCAATTCCTTGTGTGTTTAAAAGTGGTAAGGGAGGCATTTGGGGTTTGTAGGAGAAAATCCCACGGTTTCATTTCATCTGTGAGAATCTGCTTCCCATTTCCCCGCTCTCTGCTGTGCAGTGATGCTGCTCCAGCTGGCCAGTGTGGCTACTGGAGGTTGCAGGGAGAAGAATGAGCGAGGTGATTGTGCCTGGTCCCGTGCAGGGTTTTGTGCAGCAGGACAAATTCAGGCTGGAGTCTTATCAGTGAAGATGTTGTACAAAGACCAGGTCACTGGGCAAGAGGCTAAGAACAACCTGTGATGCTAAGAAAGCAAATCATTATTCCTTGCAGCAGTTTTTAATGCAGTAAATAAAGATGTTTTATTGCAGCTGAAAGAATAATTTTGTCTTCTCTTCCCCTTGTTTTTTTTTTTTTTTTCTGTATATGAATATGTCTATGGGACCCTGCTCAATGACATGTGACATGGTGGCTTTTGTGTCCAGTCATTGGTAGGAAGCTCTTCAGCATAACCATCTGGGAGAACTTCTCTCCAATTTTGATAATAGAGGGAAAAGTTAACTGGGCTGCCATAAAACAAATAAAGAGAGGAGAAAAAGGAAACCCCAGTGCCTTTTGTTAAGGAGGAACAGATGTACAGCCATAGCAGCCTGCCTGCTAGGTCAGGTCATATCAAATATTGTGTTTGTTTTCTTGTAGCCTGATCCTCCTTTTGAACTCTCTTTCAGCAATGAAGTTGTAAGGAATGAATTAAAGAAGCTGCCAGCCCTTCCGACACCGGCACTGAAGGAGCATCCTTCCCTCGCCTACTGGTAACGTATCTCTCTGCTCAGCAGCTTTGCAGAGTCTTGTGAAGGACCTGGCTCTGGCAATAAGTGCTCTGAGAGTGGAACTGGGGTGCAGGGATTCCTGCCTTCTAGCTCTGGGTTTGCCACCGACTCACTGCGTGAGTTAACACAAGTGGAACTACCATGCTGGGCCTCAGTTTCCCTGTCTGCCCAATGTCTGGGTCAGAAAATTCACTGTAAACATGCAAGTGTCCTGATGAAATCAAGAGGCCTAATGTGCCGTTTACTTTGTATCTGTGAAAGAGTTTTCCTGCCTGGAAATGTCATGTTTTGCACTGTTTTGTGTTATTTTGAGTGATTCAGTTTCATCTTGCAGATCCTCTCTGTGTAGCACAGATGAACTACGAGGGATATATTTTCTCCTTTTCTATGAACTAGGTGATGTTTGGAGGTGCTTGTTTGCTCTGTCTTTATTGCACTGGGAATTAAATCCAGGGTAGGAGCAGGATCACAATTAAATTTTATACACCCCACACATAGATTCTTTGTGCCACCCTGCATATCCCTTTTATCTGCGCAAATATGAAAGTATTTGGGGAAAGACTGTTCATTAAAAGGGAGATGCTTTCACTTGATTTTGTGCTTGCTGCTCTTTCATGTTTGCCTTTAAAGCATTAGGCTGCAAGCCTAAAGATAGCTTTAAAGGCTGTAGCCTTTATCTGCTACTCTCTTAATTTCTGCATTTTGGTAAATCTGAGGATGGCAGGGGGAAAACAAAACAGTTCATAGGATATGATCTCAGTTCTTCCCTTTGCCAAGGAAGTCATCCGCTTCTCCTAGCATGGCTACAATACTGGAATTAGCTGTAGCTCATGCCAAGCCATGGGCCAGCTAGTCTGTGAGGTCTCACTTTCTGAGAACATCAGAGCATCAGAAGAGATTCAGAGTCCCCAGCTGAAATCAGGATCACTAACACAAAAGCTGAGGATCATCACAGTGTCCTGGTGTCTCTCTCTAAGAACCAAATCCAGTCTTTGTGAAAAATTATAAATGTAGGCTGCCATTTCATTGAAGAAGAATTGTCTTCCTCTTTGGAGCATCTCTTTTCTTTTTCCAAAAAAACACAGATGGTGGCCTGGCTGACTGACAGGCTGGGAGCTCAAGCTAAAAGCCATCACAAGAGGAGTGGTGGGAACAAGGGAGGCCGTGGCAGGGAAAGCAAATCTGACCCTTCAGCAGCAACATGGCATGAGGTCTTATTAAAGTGCCCACACAGCAAAAAGAGCTGTGTAAAATATTCATGCTCAGATGTATTTGCAGTTATACACAAGGTACAACACTTCTTACAGCTGTATTTAATTTGGGGGGGCCTCTCCTGTGACTGAGAACAAGTCACAGGTTGGGAAGGTGGTGTTGCCAATGGGGTAATAAAATCAGAGGCCACAGTCCTGTGACTCCCTTGTGATTTCATGTCAGTAACCAGGTCTCAGAGGCCTCTTATACATTAGTAGTTCATTATTTTTTAATGGTGGCTTTGTCCTAAACACCCTCTGAAACGCTGAGTGCTCTCAAGAAGAGGCTGTTGGTGAATCAGACAAAAAGCCTCTAAAATACAGATCAAACTTCAGTGATCTAAGGCAGTAGATTTTTAACACTGTGTTCTCTGACATTTCTGCATCTCATGCAGGTTATCATAATGGATACAGATTTCATCCTGTCCTTTTCTGCGTGCAGTCAGCTTTATGCTGCAGTTCTTCAGCATAAGCACAAACAGTAACAAGTGAATCTCCCAAATCTGGAAGGAAAGTTCTAAAACATCAGAGGTGGGATGGGTAATGGCTCTAGTTAGTTTAAAACAAACAAACAAATGAACTTTGTACTATATTTTTATCAGCTGAAATGGATTAACAGATAATAAAATGTATAGTCAAGCAAATACTGTGATACCTTTGAAAAGATGCTATAAATAGGTCTGCATGAAATGGCATAACATTTCCATCACACACCATGAAAAAGCCTCACCACTGCTCCTACCAGATGTATTATGGTCTGTGAGATGAGTCCTGGATTCTTACATCAGCACAGTTTGTGCCTCTGACTCCACCTTCATGGAGTCTCCTGGTTCCATACCCTTACTGCTTCACTGTAGTATCTTCCTGAAGGTTTATGGACTTCACAACAAAGTTGAAGGTTTTAATTTTTATATCATCAAGTTGCTGTTTCCAGCTTTCTACAGGTTCATGATAATCAGTTCCATATCTTGTTCTCAAGCATCTATTGGCATCACTGATTACTGGTGAAGAAAAAAAGGGGCTTCTTGGTGGGTTTGTTTGTGTTTTTCTTCTAAATGAAAGCTGAGCTTCTGGCCCTCCCACACAGTCCAGGAGCTGGGCCCCGGAGTTTTGATTTCTCTTGCCCATCCCTGGAAAAAACAGACAGTATTTATTATTTTAGACACAAAACTAATCAGAGAGACTGTAGATAACCTTTAGAAAATGTGTTAACTCATGGAGCTTCTTTCCAGACACTGTCATTACATTTTATCTCAGTTCAGATCCTCCCCAGCAAACCATCCCAGTACTGAGTTGTCAGTAAGAAAGCCAGGAGGAGATGCAACAGCACAAAACCAGTTGCTAGAATACGATTTTCAACAAACCAGGCGTAAGACAGACTCCTCCCAGGTTCACAAAGATTTTGAATGTGAACTTGTTTTCAGCAACCTAAAGCACCAGTGTTTCCATAAAACCCACCTCTGAAAATATCAGCTGAAAATCACTATTTAGTGATTTTCTGTAGTTCAACACAGACCTGAGGCTCCGGTCCTGCTCTTGGTCCTTTGGCCAAAGAGATACTGGTTGCTCCTGTAGGATAGTGTATGACTGCAAATAAATACATTAGTAAATTCAGGAATATAATCAAAATGGACAAATCAGGTTAGAAACAGAATAACACTAAGAACAGCAATGAGTGGACAGCTGTTTAAAACAGCTCAGTGTGCTGGGAAAAGAGGGAGGGAACAATTACCTTTGAAAATCTGGATCTCATGATGAGAAACTCAGAGCCTGCATCTGCACGCAAGTTGTCTGCTGTCCAGTTCTGTAAGCTGCTGGGGCAGGAGGGATTTCTTGGCGGTTCTAAAGATCTTTTATCAGAGCTGTCTGCTGCAGGATATCATCCACATACTCATTTCTGCAGCTTTGGGGGGCATGTTTTATGAGCTGGCAAACAGACGATAGTGCTCTGGCAGCCCCCCTGTCCCCACATTAGTTAAGCATCCTCTGCCAGCCCTGCACTGTGAATGAGTTTCTGTGTCACCAACACAGCAGCAAGGCAGAGCAGGGGGAGAGGAGATGTCAGCTGGTGGTCCCAGCAGTGTCCCAGCACTCTCTCAGCTGTCAGTAGCAGCATGGCAGCCGCCTTGAATGAACAGCTGAAATGACAGGGGAGCATGTTTATAGGCCCTGCTAATGCTCCTTTTGACCCGTGAATGATGTTGCTTGTTTTCCCTGGCACATGCTGGGCTTAGCCCTCTGTCCCAGAGATGGAGGCAGAAAGTGACTTCTGTGCTGGATGACCTTCTGTCACACAGCTGAGGTGGGACTGATCTGACTTTTTTCAGGGTGGATCTCGCTGTCTGAGCTGGGTGCCTTCAGCTCCCTTTGCTGTCAGTGGAGAGAAGCAACAGTAACTTCCTCCCAAGGAAGCCATCCAAGATAAATTGGATGAATCATGCTCTGGAGTATCTGTTTCTTTCCCTTAAGTGTGACTAGCCCAGTGTTGCAGAAGAGTGAAAGACAGCAGATCCCTCTCTTAAATATTCATGGCTTGATTGATAATTCAGGCTTTACTTTTTTTTCCAAAAGAAAGAAGAAACAAGGATGGTACTTTTCTGGAACTTAATGTCTGTACACCTCAAAACATTATACAAAGGGAGGCCATCAGTATCCTAAGAGAGCAATGAAGGCATTTGTTTAGGAGAACTGGATAGAGCCTGGACTATCCCACATTTTAGCAGGGGCTACAAACATAATTTTATTCATTCCACTATTCAGGAAGGGTCCCTGACATCTGCTCTGTCCTTTTGAAGGAAATGGGCCATCGATTGGCTTTCCTACCCCAGGGGCATGGTCTGGGAGCATTTCAATTATTTTATAATAATCATTTATAAGAAAGCAGAGCACATCTGGAATCACATTGTAGGTACATGTATCCTTTCCTAGAATGGCAGCAATATGAGAGTTTGATCTGTGCAATAAACTGCACAAGAGTGGAAACCAAAGCTGAGTGTTTTCCACTGGAGAAACTCTGTTGTTTTCTAAGAAGTCACTCCTGGTTTGTTCTTCTCTGAGGCAGAGGAATTGCATCCACATGTAATCATGATTTTAAGAGGTAATTTCAAAGGGCTGTAAGCCCTCTCTGTCTATCTTTTTTATTAAGAATGATGTTTTTTGGAGATCTTCCAGTACTGAACACTCATGTAATTCAGTTATTGCTCCAAAAGTAATCCTGTTTATGATAATCATGGCAGGAGACCCGGGCTCTGCCTTCATGTGCACGCCCATAACATCTGTGGTACTTGCTTGGATCAGTGCACTGAATATGGTTTCATAGCTGTAGAATTTACAGCTTACAGATCATTTTCTAAGCATAAAATTTATTCTGAGGGATTTATTGTGAGAGCTGGACCATTCCTTTACCCATGTAATTTGTCACTGGCTCAGTCAGCACCCTGTACCTGCTATGGCCTGCTGGTGGGATATTGCTTCACCTTGCCCCAAAAAGAGACCTTTTATTTTTACAGGATGAGTAGGGGAAGTCACTTGGTGACAGTACAGAAAGCAGTTCCTCCAGACAAATGATGGGCTTGTGGGGGAACAGCTGGTCCTGCCAACAATCCAACAGACTACCTCTGTTGCTCTGTGCTGCCTATGTTGGTGTTTCTGGTTCTCTTCCTTTTCTCTCTTCATTACCAGGGATGCACAGTCCTGGGCTCCCCTGTGCCCCTTCTTTCTAAAAGAAATTCTTTTGGCTCCAGAGATTCCGGCTCTCTTTCTAAAAGAAATTCTGTCCTCTCTGGCACAGGTATACATATGGGGAAGGCAGCAATGGAAAGATGCAGTTGTGTTAGCCGGGCTAGTGAAACACTTTGCAGTTTTCCACAGAAGTCCCCGTGGGCATCTCTAAGCAGTTGGGATGAGGTCATCTGCCAGACCATTGCACACCACTGTGCTCCTTCACACAGTCTGGCAATGCAAACAGCTTCAGTTCCGCCTGGGGAAGGATGACTGCATGGTGGACAGCCTTGGTTGCTTTTAAATGCCCCATTAGGGGCTCCCACTGGACCAAGGAAATGCAGGGAGGGGAGAATGCCAGTGCACATTGCCTTGAACCACACACAGCATGATGGCATGGGATAGACACTCCATACTGCTGGAAGCTCATGTGGGGCTGGGTAGGGAGGGCATAAAGGTGGCATAGAGATAGTTTAGGTTTCCCTCCTCTTGAGCTGGCAAGGTCTGTACAGCATCTTCAGGGGACTCAACAGATTACCTGTTCTTGGTGTTACAACATAAAGAGCAAGAAATTGGGTTTAGACTTGAGGACTTGAGTACTCTCTCCTGCCAGCGTAACAGAGCTGGTCCTGTGGGCATTATGTTGGATCCTTGGCTTATACTTTGCCATGCTGTGACTTCACTAGCACAGCTGACTGTATGCATCAAATAGCTCTGGTTCTGTGCTCTCCTGCTGCCCATTCACTGGAGATGAAGGAATGCTGTTCTTCAATCTGTCATTTAGGTCATGCTGATCTCTCACGGGTGCTCCATCTCCCTTGTGTATTGGTACACGCTCAGGACTGTTTTCTAACACAGAGGCCCACTGGTGTGAAAAAGCCTCCATGTTTCACCCTGGAACACATGAAGACATGGTTCATGTCTTCTCTAAGACATGAAATGATCTTAGTCTCACTTTTGGGAAGGGGGTCTGGCTCATGCCAACTCCCAGTGCACAGCCAGGAGTTACCTGGCAGAATGCAAGTTAGTAAGACCTAAAAAGTAAGCAAAGGCACATCAGTACTTTAACAGTAAAGTGGCCCAAGTTTGAGTGCCTTGGAAACATCCCCTGCCACGGTTTAAGCTGCTGATACAGACATTGCCTCTGTGTACACTAGGAACTTAACTCCCTGCTGAGAGAGATTGCTGCAGAGTACTTCCACTACTGCTTCTGCAAGTGGTTTTGTGCAGTTACAGGCAGGAGTAATCTGTGAGTCTTAGGGCTGCTACTGGGCACCAATTTCTGAACAGTGTTGCCCATCTTTCAGAGGACGTGATGGGCTTGAAAAGAAATTGCACCAGACAGGGTAAAGTAGAGCTTGAGCAGCTTCATCACAAATCTGTTTGCCCACAATGTAATATCATGGACATCGTTTGTAGATAAGGAAAGGATTGGAGAGAGAGAAAAGTCTGTACAAGTAGGCACCATGTTTGTGAGGAAAAACGGTTCTTGCAGAAAACCAGCTCTCAGAAAACCATTTCTTTTCTCAATCTGTGACTCCTGCTTGTTTATCCCAGGCTGCACCAAATCCCCTAATCTGATGAGTTTGCTTAGCATCTTTTGATTCCCTCAGTCAGTAGCTGTGTTAACAGAAATATCTCTTCACCTTTTGGCGAGATTCTTAGTCACTGTAATGCCAATTTATAAAATATCAAATTTTTTTCTTTCCAGTGAGGATCGAGTCATTGAACATTACAAGAAACTAAATGGTCAGACAAGAGGTCAAGCAATTGTGAAGTAAGTGACATAAGTGATATTTCTTTGTGACCTTTGTTTTATGTAGAAAACATTTATAGGGGACTGTATAGGTAATATAAATAAATATAAATACAACATATAACTATGTTTCCCATCTCATGTTGTTTCATTTTGAAGTATTATGTACTTAACTATTTATTTATCAAAGCTTTTTTTTTTTTAGAGCATCCTCTCAGCTTCTCACACGTGTTATTCTCTTCTGTGTTGTTTTGCAGTTACATGAGCATTGTAGAATCCCTCCCAACATATGGAGTGCATTATTACGCAGTAAAGGTACGTGCTAAAAGAAGAGTCGTTCACTGAATTAAACCGTTGTTGGAGATGGAAGGGAGAGAGGTACAAACAGCCATCCTGCTTTCAGAATACAATACACTGCTACTAAAGTCTCGTTTCACTTCCTGTGGTAGGATAAACTTATTTCAACTGTTGTGTGCATGTTTAGTAAATACAGCTCCAAAGAGGAAAATCCTGCTTCTGGAGATAAAACTCTTGCAGCTCCATTGTGCTGGAGTGTTCAGGGCACAAGCAGCAGCAAGCTCTGGTGATGCCAGTGAACCCCCACCAAAGAGATAAGCCAGACCCATCTCTGGCAGACACGATGCTTCACTCCTTTTTGTAGTTCCAGGAAGTCAGACTTCTCCCAGCCAGCAGAAACATGAGCAACTAGGTAGGGCTAGCCATGATCTGTACACTGCAGCTCCCCTCACATGAGATATGTGGATTCCACACAGGTATTCATGAAATCCCTCATTTCTTTAGTCCAATGATTTATCACCAAAACTTCCAGACTATTATTATTATTATTATTATTATTATTATTATTACTTCCTTGCCTGACCAGCTGCATAGGGTTGTTATTTTTTTTAAGTAAAGAAATCAATAAACATATAAAGAAGGCTAGATACACACTCCCCGGAGCATACTGCCTCATTTATCACCACTGAAGTTTTGATGTGTTTTGTCATTATCTCTGTGTGCAGATCATATGGGTTTTCATGCATCTGTAATGTCTTGCACACATGAGGTGCCATAAAAACACAAATATCCGACTGTACCTGTCCCAGGACATGAGTTTCTAGTCTATTTCTGCTAATGTGTACACAGAATAAGGTGAATTATTTTGCAAAAAGCATTAGCCTCATCCTTTCCCAGAGGACAGGATCCCTCCAGCACCCTTTGCACCCAGATCTCTTGGACTACTCTAGATCAAGAGATCAATTCTGCTGGATTTGGCTTGATATTCAATCCTGCAAACACTGGAAAGCTATTCCAGTGAGCTCCCCACAATCAGTAAGCAGCAGTGAGTAGCAGTGAGGCAGCAAATATTGCACATAATAGGTTTTGCTTCTGCCTGATGTGGGGGTTTTCATTTTGCTACGTTTTACCCTGCCACTCTCTATCACATTAACAGAGCAGATGTAATTTCATTGAGGACTCCAGCTCAGTAAATTGCAGAGGCTGGGATCAGATATCAGCCATTACTCCATAAGGCCATTTTATTGCACACTCAGACACAAAGCAGTTGGGTCCGAGCCTGTCAGACCTTATCACTTGGTAGCTCTCAGATCCCATTACTGCTGCATTTTCAAGACTAATGCTAAAATCCCTCCACATAATTCAAGTCAGCTGGGTGATTTGCTTTCCTTTCTCTCCAGTCTGAGTGTTCAGTCTGGATAATTTACAGGGCAGAGAGAGAAGATGCACCACTGCACAGAGGACTCATGTCAAACCTCCTCACCTTCCCTGACAGCATTTTGAGTAACTTGATCACATGTGATGTATTTTAAATGGTTTTACATGTCATGGCCAAAAGTGAAACAGATCTCTCCTAAATACTACGGAGCATCATGACTTGAGGGAATTCGGCAAGGGGAAATTTAACAGCACCCATTCAAAGATATTGCTTAGAAATAAATATTCACCTTGAACAACAACCTAGGAAATCTCTAGCATTTCCCCATCCTATTCAATGTAACTCCCTCTGTTTTCTCTTCCAGGACAAGCAGGGAATTCCATGGTGGTTAGGACTTAGCTACAAGGGGATTTTTCAATATGACTACCATGACAAAGTGAAACCAAGAAAGGTAAGTTGTTTACTTTTCTATCAAGGTCTGGGCTTGCCACACATGTTATAGCTCGAGTCGAGGGTGTGATGTACACCAAATGCTGGCATTGGTTCATGTGATTTTGAAGGATGTTCACTTTCTCCCAAACTTGTCTGAACGTCTGCAAAGAACTAATGGACAAAAGTAGCTCATAATTTATTACATGTTGTGGGTTTGGGGGGAAATAAGCATCACTCAATCTTGCAACTTATGCTCCTTTTTCTGTGTGGTTCATAAAACATAATGGGAATTAAAGGACTGATCCTCTCAGGAGCTGGAGACCTTCCATTCTCTGGCTATGGCAGGATTGGGGGTGCTCAGCCAACCCTTGATACTGTACTGCCAAGCCATAAATGATCTGAGAAAGAGAGGGTATAAGAGACAGGAAAGCTGCTTCCATTTATTACAAAAGAAAATTGCATGGCTTTCTCAGGACTAGCGTTACATTTGAAAAGCAACATTTTTACTAACTGAAGAGTAAGTGTCAGACTGGGAAGAAAAGTCAACTTTCTTCACATTCCTAAATAAAACAGGCATTAAAAAGTTTGTGTCCCCTATCTGATTTATTTAGGAACCTTACTTTGAAGCAGTTTACAAACCATGTGTTTATGGCACACATAGATCTGGTAACAAAAGCTAGAGGTTGGTCAGTGAGGACTAGCCATTCTGGTCTCTTTGTTAGTATTTTTAGTGAGGTTTTCAATGCATCTGAAAACCGGGCTTTGTCTCAGTCCTTCCAAATTGCCTGTGGAAAATCCAGCTAAGTAATGTCCTCCTGATTTGGGAGGTTTTGATTCCCTGAGCCTATCCTATGAGGTGGACCCATGTGTTCTGGTTTCCCTACCTAAGATGCCATCTAATATGGAAAGTCTCATCCCTGAGCACAGGCCCTGCAGGTGGGCACGCACAGCGTGTTAGCAGCAGTATCTGTTGTGCTGGAAACCCATGGGGACATCAGGGGACAAGGCTTCAGGCTTCCTAGCAGGCTGCAGAACTGCATGACTTGAAGCTACTAGGCAGCTCTTCTGTGGATGCAAAAGCTTCCACGGTGAATTAATGTACTGGATTTCTCTTCACATTGTCTCTGTGCCAAGGTCCCCTCCCCTTCTTCCCCCTTTCACCTCCTCTGGATGCATTCAAGTTAGATATTGCCTGGTGCTCACAGAGAGCATCTTCTATTAAAATAGACATTATAATCAAGGTTTTGTAGAAAGCTGAACTGCTGAGGAGGCAGCAAGAGACAATAGGTGGATCAATTGGCCTTTTATTTGGTGAAGGCTATTAATGGGGCTTTTTATTCACTGAAGGAAAGCATGAGAGGAGTTAGGAGGTCTTCACAAAACATCTGTGCTCTAAAAGACACATCTCTTTGGGATCAATCATTACCTGCAGGGCAAGCCATACTCACACGTGATAGTTTAAAACATGCCTAGGCTAGGTGTTTGCACCCACATATCTCTAGTAGTGCCAACACCCCAGGGAAGTCATGTCCTTTAAAGATGCCTTCAGAAGTCAGTCTTAGGAACAGAAACATTTCTTTGGAAGAAAACAGTGCCCTGCTGTGACGGGACTCAGCCATTCAAAAGCTATAGCAATTACTGTCAACCCTGTTGGGATGATCTGGTTGGTGAGGAGCATCAGAAGGAAGGAGAGGAGAGGTCTGGTGCTCCGGCTCTATGGGAGTACACAGACTTTTGCGCTAGAAGAGTCAAACCTCATTTCTCAGCCTTCTCTTCCCTTCTCAGCTGCTCAGGATGATCTAACCTGTAGCACTGGATTTAGAGCTTGATAACATCTTGACCAGCCTCTCCGTGTCCCCACTAAACTACCTTCAGTGCTCACATTGTCTGTCGAAGCAGGACCTTTAGACATCTCCAATCCTTTTTCTGCAAGTGTAACCCTAAAAAATAGGGTTCCAATTTTCTCTGTGTTAGGAATTTTTTTTTTTTTGTCTCAGCAAGTTATGCATGAAATCCAGGAGATCCAAAACAATGGTGGCTGCCTTATGTACAAACCACGAAGAACTTCTGTGGCTGAGCAGAAGTGGTCATAAATCTAGGAGGGAAGGTTGGGTGGGAAGGGAGAGCAGGAATTTCCGGGCTAGAATTTGTCCATTACCACAATCCAGAGACCACAGAAGTGAAAAGACACCCTAGATGAGCATTTCTTTTGTTATATGATGCTTGCAAACCCCATCTGTTGGCAGGGCTATTCCAAAATGAACAGCCTAAATCAGGGACAGGACTTGGACAGAGTGGCTGAGGCTTTGTCACTTCTCCATGGAGTGATTTTACCTGCTCTGGAGCAAGCAAAAAGACTTCTTACCCTACACAGGTGGTAAAACCCCTCTGGCAAGAGCAGCTCAACTGCCTCAGCGAGGCACAGTGTTTAATCCTCTGCTAATTAGATTGCAAAATTGCACTTGATAACCCTGGTATCTGGGAGCAGCTCACCATAGTATCTGATTCACTTCACTACAACAGCATGGGCTGGTTCAAGTCTTTGCCGTGCAAAAGGGAGGGGTAAACCTGACTGAACTTTCTTCAAGGTAAAATTAGTGGGGGACGGGAAAAGAGATTATGTCTTTTCTGATCTTTATTATTTTGTTCATGTACACTGTCGATGCCAGAAACAAATTGAAAAATTGCAATGGAAAAATAAATCTCCCTGGAAGAAACCCAAGCAGCAAATTGTAGCAAGACACCAGCTGAAACCAAGACATTTATATTAAATGCATATAAAACACTTACTTGTTTTAGAAGAGAGATTGTAATGTTTTTCTATATGTCATCCTAGATAGAATTCCATGCTTATTGTGTTTGCAAGTAAAACTGCAACCCACACTAAGCAGCTGAACCTATCTTGGGCAATCCCATTAGCAGTCAGTCAAACCCATGTTTTTATTAAATTGCTGGAGTAAATCAGCCATGTGTGTCTAGAAAACTAACCAGGTTTGTCATCAAGTTGGATGAGACTGGAGAGGAGAATTGAGGCTGATGCAGGGCCAGAACCTGATCCTGCCTGTGCTATTCTCACTCAGGCTTAAGTCCTCCAGAATCATAGGGGATGCAGCTGAGATGGGTATCTAGCACCTAGTCCTAGGTGGTTCAGATGGGAGTGCAGGGCTATTAAACTGGAATGCAGTTGTACCTGGGCTGCAGAGACTAATGTATATCTGTGCTTCTATTTTTATGTTCCTTCCTGCCTATGCTTGAATTCTGCAGAATCCCTGAAGCCACCCAAAGCCATCACTTGGAGGCTTATCCTTTTCCTTCTGTATGTTCAGGGCTAGCTCACAAACTCGACAAGCCCTGCCAAAAACTTCCTCTTGAATGTTGCCTCTTTAAATGCAGATTTGGTTCTTATCAGTTCAGTGTTAGATATTAAATAATTACGAAAGTTTCGGTGTGCTTCACAAAATCCATCGCTCCAGCAGACCAGGAGGAAGGGAGTATCAAGTGTGGAAAGATGGCTGCTGTCCTGCCAACCGTATTCTGGAAGTTTGGTATTGGCTTTGTAGAACCAATGTTGTTTGTGTAGAAGCAGTGTGCGGTATCCAGGATGGGCAGAATCCATCTCCCTCTGTGTAAACTTAGCGTTGGCAAACCCTTCCCTGGGAAGAGAACAGCCTTCAGGCTCAGTCTGCCTTGAAAAGGGGAAAAAAGAGAAAAAAAAAAAAAAAGAGTCATTGTCCTGCTGGGCTCTGCCCATCTTGGGTCAGCACCATCCAGTATTCATGATAAACCAAGCAAATTCTTTGGAACCAGGTCTTCAGGCAGCATGTGCCAGCACCACTCTCCTACAAGATGCTGAGGCTGTGGTGACCAAACCCATCGTTTTCAGAGGAGGGTCATTAGAGGGTTTTTCGCTTGAATTGCAGAGCAATTACAAAGAAAGCACAAAGCACTGCAGCCCCCCATGTGACCATTTGTCCGTGAGTGGTGTGTGTCCATTTTAAGCAGCAGGCAGGGGTGTAACTCCACTCAGTCCCCAGAGACCTGTACACGGAGGAGCAGGGTAGCCTGGAGCTGTGAGATCTGCACGCCCAAGTAGTAACATTAGCCATATCTCTGTTGTTCTAGTGAGATATTCCCACTGATTTAAGAGCCCAAAGGCATTTCTTAGTGCACACAGCCTAACAGTTAGTAAACAATTAACTCCAAGCTGAAGAGTGAATGATTAACAAAGTCAGCCAAAGAACTTCCATATGGCCAATAAACAGGCAGAGAAAATGTTTAACTTATCACCAAAAATGAAGTGACCTTAAAGGAGAGTCTGGGAGTGTTTAGTTTCTTTGTAAGAAATACCTCTATATAGTGTTATCCCATTTTCTTCTGTAGAAAGCTAGTGGCAACGAAACCTAAGGTGAGCCTTTTTTCTCAGACTCATAAACATTATCACTGCTCACATTATCTGGTTGACTGAAGAGAAGCTAAAGGGAATAAAGACTTTTTGGGAAAAAATGTGAGGCATCCCAAATGTCAGACATGAATGTAGCTTGACAAAAATCTTCCCTGTGACAGACAAACATCAGTTTCTGCCATTTCCTCCCAGCATTTCTCTGGGATTAAATGAAGCATGCTATGAAAATGCTCTGTCCCTTGCCATAAACTCTCCACAACACTCCGTGGATTTTCATTACAGAAAAATTTAATCTGTAGTTTGTAGCATTTTTGGGAATCTAAAGGATAGACTGACTTCCAATTTAAACATGCAAAAACAAGAGCTGAGCTGGACCCATCCTACCAAGCAATACAAAGCACAAGTCAAGTCAGTAGCTTTAAGTGTTTGATCAGAGAGAAATCACCTGCTTGTCAAAAACATGAGCAAAGTAATCAGCACATTAACTGTGTCCAGAAAGTGAAAGACTGCTGTCTGATGCCACTTGGCCTTTTCCAAACAAGAGGCAGAGTGAACTTTCCCAATTCCAGAGGCAAAATGGGATATTTACACAGGAGGAGCAATAGCCTAATTAAGAGCTGCTTTATGGCAGAACAAATAGATCCTCTCTGCTTTAGGGCATAATGAAACATTGTCAAGTCAGTAATTGCATTGATAGAGTGGTTAAACTTGTGCTTCCTGCGGTGAAGGAATGACAGACCAGTAACTTTAAAAAGCATAAAGTAGGGATTGATGTGAAATGTACAAAAACTAGTGAATGATGGGGAGGAGGAACCTGACAAGTTGGTCTCTGTCCTGACTGATCACAGAATACTGGGACACTCGAAAAGGCAAAAGAAACACAAAATTCAAATCAGTTACAGGGAGCCCAATTCACTTGCACTGCTCCTTGCCACATGGTACAGTAGAGGCCAAGAGTTTAGAAGGGTTAAAGATAGGACTACAAGTGTGACCCTTCATCCAAGGTTTTAACATTGACTTGGTTATTTTCAAAGAGGATTTTGGGAGCGGTTATAAACCCTTATGTTCAAGGAGGGTGTTTGATTTGGCAGCAAGTTGGTTTCTGTTGTCAAAGGTATGGAGCATGTGTATCACTCCTCTCCCTGGCATGCTGCTGAGCCACAGGGTGTATTCAGAAAGGGCTGGACTTTCTCCAGGGCATCCAGAATCAGGTGGGATCAGAGAGTGTGCTGGACTAGTGTCTCATTGGGCTCCTCTTGGAATGTCATCATTTCCTAAGACCATTGCAAACATCTTTGCATTGCAGACAGGGATAAAACATTTCAGATTTACAAATGATACAGAAGAAGCAGAAACCATTTCCAGGAAATAATGGTTTAAAAGCTAGTGGAGTCTCAGTGGCATTGCTGTAATAAATTATTCACTGTGATTAGCGGACTGTTAAGGACTACCTGCTGACTCCTTCTGCTCTGAGCTTTTATTTCTCTTCCCATTGCTGATCCTTCATGCTTTTTGGATTATGGACTTGGCTGTAAACTGAACCAGTCTTCAGGTCACGGCGGGTTCAACTCATTTTATAGTGCAGTAATTCAGTCTTGGTTTAGTATTTTGAAATGTGGAGCACGGGAGGAGGGAGACATACACAAAGCGAGGCTCCTTACCGTGCTGATTCTTCTCATGGAAAGAGACTGCTCACCCAATTTCCTTACTTATCAAAATGTAAGACCCAGACCTGCAACTGCTGAAGAGCAGCCACAGTTAAGGACCTTCCCTGCTGAAATGTCTTATTCCATCTCTGTTAGACAGGGACCATGTTCTCACCAGCACCGTTTTTGCCGCTGCTTGCCCTCAGTTTGGGGTGTTTACCATCCAGCACCAGGCACTTCCCTATTCAGCACCCACCACTCCATGCCTTACCACTTCCTTCACTGTGCCAAAAAACTGCCAAACACACTGGGATATGAATAAATCGTATCCGAGCACACTGGGCTGGAAAGCAGGATTTTGTCCCTGACACTGAGTATTTCCACAGGATTTGGCTGGACGTGCCACAGGGCTGTGATTCAGTGAACATTTCTTTTGGCAGCAATATCAGCTGAAGTGGCCTTCACCACCCTCCTCCCCCATCGCAATCCTGACACCACTGCTCACTTCCTCCCCTGGGCCCCTTCCTCAGTCATCCTGGTATCAGTGTGCAGTTGGGAAGGAAACTGCTCCAGAGAAGGGATCAGACTGGCTCAGCAGAACTCAGCCAAAAAAAAGTGGTCACTCAATTTTGACCAGTTCCCAATCCCATTCACTGTCTGACTCACAATCAGTATCCTACAGCCTTGCTGTAGGAGCTGGATATAGGTGCAGATTGGATACATCACAGCAGCCAAAGAAACTGCCATTAACCTACACAATAACTTTGTGGAGCAAGACAAAAGCTTCATAGCTCAGAACAATTTGGAAGGAGTTCAGCTGCATGGAATTTGGCATGAAGTAACAGTTAGGTATAGGTCATCATCACCACTTTTTCTCCTTCTCATAAAAGCTGATAAAAATTTGCTTCATTGTCTCTCCCAATCAGATCTGATTTCAGACATTAGATTCTTTAGGTAAAACAACTTCTTAAAATCATACAGTAGTTTCTGTTATGTAGTTAAATAAATAGTTTGATCAACTTGCAAACCCTAATACAGTCTAAGGCACTACTGCTTTATCAGGAGCACAGCACTATTCTGGGGGTTTGGTGTGCTGTGGTGATACCATCAGACATACAGTCCCCCAGGGTTTTCTGTGAGAATTTACATTCAGAAAGGCTACAGCATGACATCCCATCCCATGATCCAGCCAAGTCAAGCCCATGGTTGTCATTAAATATAGGAGTAGTCCCATCAAAGTAAAACTCCCTTGCTCTTAAGTGCTTTGTCGTATTCGGGTCTTAAATAGTAATTCTCTGTAAAAGCAGCAGCCAAGTCTTAAATGATTCTGCAGCGCACAGCAGGAACTTCAACAAGATGCAAAGACAAATTACTCCGACAGCACAAAGTGAAACAAATTGGACCTCAGAGCCCTGGAGTTAGGGTGGAGATCTGGAGCGAGATCGAAACCTCCTTGAGCATTTATACTTGGCTCTGAAGTGGTGGCAAGCTCCCCCACGCCCCACCCTGCTCTGATGCTGTCTCTTGGCTCACCAGGACTCCCCACTCCAAAGGTCTGGGCACTTTTATCACCAGATGAAGCCAGGCAGGGCCCCCGTTACTGAATGGCTGTGGGTAAGAGGCAGTGGCCTGGGCAGGAGGCTCAGAAGGTCGGGCACTGCAGCCCATCGCCATCTCCGTGGGATTGCTGCTGCTATGGCACCCCATAAGCAGACACTCTGCATCATAGGAGGGTTTTTAGTCACACAGCCTAATTCATAATGTGCACTGCCATAGCAGTGTGGGATGGAAATGGTGGTTCCTGTATTTTGGTTCCAAGAACAGAGATCATATTTAGCCATGCCACTAGAAAAGACACAATGATCCTTAGGAAAGAGAGTAACAGCAATGGTTGGTTCTAGGGTGCCACAGCTGATTCACAGGCTACAGACCAGGCATCCTTCATTTAATACATAGTATATTGTGCCAGAAAGGAGAGCTCTTAAATGCAGAAAGATCCAGTCACTTTGATTTGCTTGCAGAGAATAAAAGGGAGAGAATTTAACTTACAACAATCAGGAAAAAAAGGTTCTCTGTAGACCTCTCCTGATTTAGACACACAGAGCATGGTGACAGCAATGCAATATCTAACAGCATCTAGCAGATATATATGTGCAGTGAAGGTGGATATATATATTTGGTTGAATATAAAGCCAAAGTCCCGGTCTGTGTACAGTTATAGACACAAATATCAAGTTGCATTATGTAGACAAATAACGCTTTGTCCAAATAGCAGCTCTTCCCTCTGTGATCTGATGCTCTGCTGCCTCTCTGAGCCAATAAACCACTTTGAAATTTAATAGGGAATTGTGTCTGGATAATGGAAATGAATGCAGAGTGGTGATTATATAGAACTAGACGCAATTTGTGTGTTTGGTCAAGCCAGGATTGTTTGCTGGGGCGGTGTGATCCCATAAGAACAGTACACAGCAAAAGGGATCTCAAATTGGACCAGAAATTGTTTGTCTGTTTGGCAAGAAAAGAGTCCTGAAGCCTGAAGCGAAGAAGTAATTAGATAGTGAGCTGAGATTGCTGACAGACCACTGAAAGTCCCACTTAGCCAAACCATTCTCTCATTCCATGGGGGAAGGGAGGATGGCAAGCCTCTGGGAAGATCATTGGTGGGGTTGCTTCCCACATCAAATCACACAGGAAACCTTTTATTTTTTTGTTTTGGGAAGTGAAAGGAAAAAAAAAATACCCCAAACTAATAAAAATACAGGAATGAATGGAAGTGTGGCAGGATGGAGAGCTAGGTTATGGTACAGCAGCATCCCCACCTCATGACCCAGGGGCACCCTCATCAATGGGTCACACTAATTCACAGGTGACAGCCCACGGAAATCTCTTGGTAAATCTGTCCCTGAAACAAGAGCTCATTTGTTTGAGCTAAGATGGTGCTGTTCTGCCTGGACCAAATCCTTCCTCGTTCACTCCAGCTAGTTTGACAGAGGTATGATTGATGGGAGCAGGGTTGGCTTGAGGCAGAACACAAATCCATGCCCGGAAACCATGGCCCCACTGAAGTCACTGGGACAAAACGGCCTTTGACTTCTCTGGAGCTGTGATTTCCATAGAGTTTAGGGCCAAAAAGGGACCGCTCACAACCTCCACCCTGACCTCCTGCATAACTCAGCTCCTAGAATTTTGCTTGCTGGTTTGTTCAGGGGAGGGAATTACATTTACAAGGAGGAAATTTTTTTTTTATTATGTTTGGTTTGTCTTTAAACTGCAAGACAAAAGACTTGGGAGTTTGTAGCTGCACTCATGCAAGCTGCGTGAAAATACTGTCATTGTTTTAGTTCCATTGTTTAGTACCAGTTGTAGTATCAGGATGTCATCCAGTGCTGGCTCCTGCCCATAGCATAGGCAAGAGGAGGGGTTGCATTTGGGCTGTTAGAAACGTGCCACATTATTTCCCTGCCTTTTTTTACAAGCCATTCAGAGCATCCAGTTTCAGGTGGTAGTCTCTGCATTTGGAGGGATGATTGTTCCTTCTGCATCCTGTGATTTAACAAGGCATTAATCATCTAAGAAGCGGCAAGACTTGAAGGACTGGGAGGCGCCATATAGGTCAGCAAGTCCAACAGCAATTACAGTTGGTCATTTATTAGATGTTTAGAATCAAAGAAAAATATAGGTCACAAAGGTCTCTGGAGGTCTCTGTTCCAACCTCCTGCTCAAAGTTGGGCCAACTTCAGAGTTCAGTTGGGTTACTCACAGCCTTAGTTTTTGACCACCTGCACTGATGGGTTTGGGTTTTTTTTAATATATCTACTCAGAATTTCCCTTCCTGCAACCTTGCAACTTGTGTCTATTGCCTCTTATACTTTCGCCAGGCACCTCTGAGAAATGTCTGTCTCATCTCCTTTGTAAATCCCCTCTAGGTCATCAAGGAGAGCATACAGCAGGTAGATCCCTGTAGACCTCTGCAGATGGTTTGATTCTGAACAGCAACCAAGTGCAATGTCTGAAACCCCTGAGAGTGTGTGTATCACTGGGTGACCCATTCAGCCTGTGCCTCAGCTCAGGTGCTTCAGCACACAGAAAAAGGAAAGAAAATGAGACTCCTGCACGTTTATATTTGGTTCTTAATAGATCAAATGCAAAAATTATTCACGTGTCCTCACAGTCCGCCCAGTCTCAGCATTTCCCCCAGTTCAGTGCCAAGTCCAGGTCTTCTGGGCACAGCAGGCAGCAAACAGTACCAGGGAGCCAATACCCCAACCCCAGGATTTGGAATTGCTCCAGAAGGTACTATTTGGGCATGTTTCTTTAGGTACCATAATTCAGAGTGCACTGTACACCAACCACCAATGCTGCCCATCAGCAACCCTCTCTGCCCTGAGCTGCAGGGCAACACAGGAGCCAACAACAGCCTTGTTACTGCCAGGGATTCCCAAATGTATGGTCCTTCCACTGGATGCTCAGGCCAGGCTCCCTGAGCACAAAGGACTAGAGCATGGCCTAGTGCCCAGCACTAACTCAGCCCCCCACACCCAGGCCATGAGTGACCAAGCCAGAAGCAATCCCTGATGTTTCATTCACAAAACACACTCCCCTCTTTATCAGGAGCCTCTGGCATTTTTCAAATACTCTGACACTGTCCCGACCTCCTGCTGTGTGCAAACTCCACAGCACCAGCCTCACGGTCAATAAAAATGGTAACAAACCTTCTCCAGACTCACATGGCTGAAATGGATGCAGATCCCTGAGCCTCCTCTCCTCCAGGCTCAGCTTAATTAGGGAGCAGGCAGCAAACCACAAGTGTGCTCACAAAAGAAACTTGCATCTAAAGGGCTCTGACTGCAGCTCTTTGTAACTAGTCACAAACATCTGGTGCCTGGCAAGCTTGCCTGCCTCTTGGAAGGGGTTTCCAATGAGAAAATTCCTGTAGCTTGCACCTGAATTCTCTGCAGCGCACTGTGCAGTACTGAGATCTCTCCCAAGGCTCCTCTTCTAAGCTGCCAGCTTTGCAGAAGCCATTTCTGGCACTGATTTCCCCACCATGGCCTTCCCACCCACTACAACGCATTTTAAATAGTGCACGTGGTCTGACAGAGAACAGTTATTCCCTTGAAATGTTTGCGGGTTGAGAAGCAGTTTTAAAAATTCAAGTGATAGTGTCAGTTCCAGTTTTATTGACACAGTGAAACAGAGCCCACCGTGGGGACAGTCCCCTCAGAGGAGAAGGGAATAGGGGTAATTATTTTCTCCTCTTTTAGTAGCCCCTTTCACGTGCATGTGTGTGTGTGCAGCTGTGCTCAACAGCCAGCCTTGTGGAGACTTCCCTAAGTATCTATTGAAGATTAAATGATCTCATGTGCAGCCTGTAATGATGGCCACTACCAAAAACTGTTTCCATCTGAAAGCTGCCCCGTGCTGCATGATCCAAAATGAGCTGCTGACCTCAGAAGAGAACTGGGCAGGCAAACCACCACATCACAGAAACTCAGCCCTCTGCACACACTGCTAATTGTCCCCTTGTCTGTGGGCTCTGAGGGAAGGCAGCTACTCAAGGACAGGGGAACTGCGCTCCCAGCTTGTGTTACTGAGGGACTTTCTCCTAAGCCCCATTTCCAGCACATTTGTGGAGATGCTGTCCCAGTCCCTGCTTGGGACAGGTACCTTTCGCCTGGCAAAATCACTACAACTCTAATGCAATTCCAGTAAAGCCAATCCAAATTGTCCTACCCACAAGTGCAGGCATTGGATTCGACCCTGCAAACTAACCAAATAACCCAAAATCAAACCCAACCTCAGTGCAGGGAGAGGCAAATCTGCCATGAACATGGATGCTCTGACTCAAACCAGTCCCAAAACCAGCAAGCATCTGTTGTCACTGCATTTCCATAAGATCCTGCTGAAATTACGACCAGCTCCCTGCTGTGACTCTATTCCCCAGTGAGGGTGGCGAGCACCAGCGTGGCAAAAGGATCTTGATGGGTAAAAATTATGCTTCCTTTTAAGAAGACCCACTAATGGCACCTTGTGCATCTGTCACTGCATTAACAACATCAATTTGAGACTGTGCATAAGCTGGGTAACTGGTGAAGGGAACAGCTTGCCTACATTAGGAGGTCTGGCTGAAGGGAGACCTTTGGCTTTGTTTCTCTGGAGGGGCTGTGATCGGCTAACAGGAAAGTGGATACTTTCTTGTGGGTATTCACATTTTTGCAGATTGGATTCCTTATGTATAGGAAGGGGGAGAGACCTCTCAGATCAATGTGGGAAGAAGGAGTGGGAGACTGTAGAATAATATTTGGGAGGGCAGCAAAGGGAGGGCAGTTACAGCAATGGTAAAACACACGAGTGCATTCTGGAGAGCAGAGCTACGGAAAAAAAGGCACAAACTCCAGTTGTGGGGTCACTTTCACCCCCTCCCTCCCAAGAGTCTGGATTTGCCTCCTTCCACACCCTGCCAAGAAAAACAAGGAAATCAAATATAAAAATGCAGTGATCTGGGGAGCTGCTCCAATGCCCAAAACGTAGGTGTCTAATGCTGTTTTAGGCACTGCTGGTGATCCAAGACATCTGTGTGGGGCTGGCAAATACAGCACTGGACCTATGGCAGGCTCCCTCCCTCCCAGGGCAGCAGCCAGAGGCCAGGCAGGGTACCCTGGGGCATGGAAAAGGGCACTCCATGCCTGCATTTGGGCATCTGAACAGCTTCCCCAGAGCCCTGTGTGTTTGGACAGTTGGAGTTAATCACAGAAGAGAAACAGAACTTCACTTAACAAACAGCACTGTGAGATTTGGTAGCAGAGAGGGTAAAATAGGATCTGAGCACAGGGGACTGTCCAGCAGAGTCGGAGGGAGGAGGATGGGCAGGAGGGGAGGACGATGTTCAGGAAAGCATCTGAGTAGAGCAGCTGCCAGCAGCTCGGAGAAGTTTCAAATTCCTTTTGCGCCACACCGAAGTTTAGTCATAAATGACAACTGGGGACATGGGGACAGAGGGATATTTTCTGATGGGTGTGATCTGCTGGCTTTTTAGACTCTTATGTGTTCCACATGTCTGAGCACCTCCCAAACACGTCCTCTGCACATGCCGTGCAGCACGGCTGAGTTATCCTCCCCGCCTTGAGGACGGGCATCTGGAAGCACGGAGGAATGGATGTTTTCAGCAGCCCACATGGCAGTCTCAGGCTTGACCCCAGTTGTTGTCAGTGGGAATTCAGGCCCCAAACTTCCTTTTCATGCCTTTGAAGCCGGGAACTTGCAAAGGAGACAGACTTCAGTCAGACCTCAGCTCCCGGCTTAACCCTTTCACCCCATGCCTGTCCTCCCTCAGTGGGTAAAATAGTGGGTGTTTCTGTGCTTCGTTTGGTGATTACAATTTATATGCAGCAATTGATTTTTCCAGTGGAGGAATAAAATAATCCTCTAAGGGCAATGTAACTCAGCCCTTCAGGCTTCCCATCCCTTTTTCTCCTACCCCCATGGAATGCGAACAGCCCCAGAGTAAGGGGCAAGCTCAGTACCCTCCTTATCCCCCACCCTTCCTTCCAAACAGCCTGTTAGAGGAAGAAAAGGAGCACAATTTTGCTGCTCCTGAAATATTGGCGAGGAGAAAATTTTGGGTCTTCTCCGTGTTTTGTTTTACTCTCTAGATTTCACCTCCACCACCAGCTTAATCAGTGCAAATCAAATTACGCCTCCTGTTTACTTATCTCCAGAGCGCTGACACCGGCAACCCGGCTTATCTCGGCGTGGCAGGAGCCAGCGCCTTCCTTGGGGGTAGGACAGGAACTCCACAGAAGCTACTTGTAGTGGGAGAAGGAACGTAAATCAGGGAAAGGTCTGATGGCTGTGCTCCCCAGCAGCGAGGTTACGCTCCCCGTGCTCCGCTGCTTGCCAGGGGCAGTGCAGGGAAGCCGAAGTCCGAGATGCCCACGGGGTGGAGGCTACCTTCTCCCTGTGGATTAGCAGCCTGGAAGCTAGGGTTTGGATTTTGGCTTACTCATTTGTAAGGAGGAGGCGGTGATGGACCTGTCCGCGGCGGTGAAGGTGGGGTGGTTTGCAGAGCTGACACGGTGTTTCGCGCTGCTCCTGCGGTCAGACCGCCCTCCTGCCAGGGAAATGGGGGTTATTTCCCGGCAGAGGTGGGGCACAGGGACCACATGAGCACATCCCACTGCCCAGGAGCACGCAGACACCCCAGGGCTGGCCCATGCTGACTCATTTTACTCCCGTAACAGCTTTGTGCCTCAGTTTCCCCACTGGTGATAGTGTTGGCTTTGTCCCGGTGCTGCTCCGAGACGCCTCGGCAGGGCAGCCTGTAAAACAGAGGTACAACCTGCTTATTGCCGTGCTTTGCACCGCTGGGAGCACTTGGAGCCTTGGGCGTCGCCAACACGAGCCTGCCCGCACCTGGGATACATAAACTGATTGCGCTGGGCTCATGCTCCTGCCAGTTTTACGTGGATTGCGGGATAAAAGCAGAGCTGGGTATTGCACTTGGGTGGAGTGGGGTGAGTTGCTCCCGTTGGGGTCTCTACCCCTCCACCCGGGGAGAAGTTGCTGTGCCAGAGGGCTGATGCACACCCGCTGCGTCCTCCGGGGGGAAAACTATCCGAATCCCGGTTTTCCCCGGGGTTTGCGTGTGTTTAAACGTACTTGGCCCCGCAGAGTGAATCTGGCGCCCTTCCCCGCCCGCCGCCGGCAGCGGGAGAGAGGGAGGGACGGAGGGCACCGCCCGCCCCCGGGGCTGCCCCGCGGGCCCGGGGCGGGGGGTGCGGGCGGGACGCGGGGCCGGGGCGGAGCGGAGCGGAGCCGGGAGGGAGCGGCGAGCAGGGCTGGGCGAGGAATCGCGCGGAAACGCCTCAATCCCCTTCATTCTCCCCGCAGATCTTTCAATGGAGGCAGCTGGAGAACCTCTATTTCCGCGAGAAGAAGTTCTCGGTGGAGGTGCACGATCCGCGCAGGTGAGCGATAAGACGAGCCGGGATGAGCCAGGCTTTGCTGTGCCGAGCCTTGAGCCGGGTCTTGCCGAGCCGCGCTGCCCTTGGGAACCCGCTGAGCTTGGGAACCCGTAAGAGAGGAACAGCGGGTGCCAAGCCGGGTGCCTCTGCTTCCTTCCAGCGGGACATTTTGTATTTTGGTGGGTGTTTTTGAGGATGTGTTTCCCCTCGGCTCCCAGCGGTATTTTTTTTTCTCCTTCCCTCTGTTTTGGCACCTCGTGACCCCCGGGACTGTGCAGCTCCGGTGCCCCAGCTGCGATGCCAGCAGCCCTCATGAGTTAAAGGGGGTTTTGTCTTATCCCCGTGTTGCACTCGGAGCCCGGAGTTGGGCGCCAGATTTTGTACTCACATGCTTCCTTGTAAATAAATATTCAGTAGTGCAACTGAAAGGAATGGCACGGAACCAGAGGTTTACCGGCAGCCTGGATGGAAGCCCATCAGTCTCTTTGGCGCGGGAGTCTTTTTTTCTTACTTTAGAAACCTAACGTGAGAGTGAGTTCAAGGGACCGTGCTGCATCTCAGCGGAGTTATTCAGCGCCCCTTGTGTGTCTGCATTAGTGGATGGTTACTGCAGTGACCAGTGTGGATACAGATCTGAACGTTTTTTGCACTAAAAGCAATGTCTCACTTGCAGTGTAACTATGATACAACTGGCGGAGACTAGCTCTGTTCCCAGACTGATTTGATGTGCTGCTGGTAGCAGTGTGCTTTGCTGATCACTCAGCTGTGATCCTGTTTCACCTGTTTCCCACGCTTATCTGTGTAGAAACACATGTACTTTTGTCAGTGGAATTTTGCATGCAGTTTGTGTGCCTATTTACCCTGACATGAGCAGGGTCACACCAGTGCAGCGGTGCCTGTCTGCAGAGGTGCATTTTGTTAAAGCAAAAACAGAATAGAGCAGCTCGTATCATCGTGCAGCTCTAGGTCGGCAGACCCTTGAAGCATCTGCTCAATATTAAGCATGTAAATAGTCTCATGGAATCTAGCAGGGCAAATTCCCAAAGTCGGGAATCCGCTGGGAGATCTTCCAGCAGCAGGAGCTGGGGGTGGTGCGCTCCTTTCCTCACGGAGCCTCCGGAGGCGTCAGAAGCGCATGCTGCGAGCAACCAGCAGCCAGGAGCCCCTGAATGCCCTGAGTTATGGCTGTTTCCTGCAAGGAGCGGTTGCAAGGAAAAGAAAGGAAATAGCTCAGGGACTTTGAAATTACGATGATACTTGCAACTCAATGTCATGCATGAAAACGTGACCACACAGACCAGCTCTTCTGTTTCGTTTGTGTTTAGATGACAGGAATTAGTGACTGACACAGAAGAGCTTCCGCTTTTTTATTCCATTGCGTTGCTTCTCTGAATCAACACCAGGAGGATAAAGCCCTGTCCCAGGTTGTCAGCCCGGTACTTTTTCGCTACAAGGGAATTATTGTGGCTGTGTTTTGAATCAGTTTGATTCGGTTTTGTATTCAGAGCACCACCCTCCAGGTCGAACTGGTGCTCTGGCTGTAAAGCAGCACGGCACGTTGCAGTGGCGTGGTGGGAACACAGCTTGGTGTGTAGTCTCTTGGCCAAGTGGGATGGACTCCTGCGAGGAGTTGTTCCGCATGTGGAGGCGGAGGAGTAGCCAACACAGTGCTCTCTCCACATTCCTCTCTGTGTAGCCAAACCAGAGCCTGAGTCAGCGAAGCCACAGTCGGGAGAGCGAGCGCAGCTCCGTGATTGTGGCCAGGGCTGGGCAGCACAATGTATGCTTTTAAACCCTGCCTCTGCCCATGGCTTCCTGTCCCCAGCAAGCCATTTAGCCTCTGTTAACTGCAGTTATTTATCCCATAAAGGAGAGAAATTACACATTTTGGGAGTATCAGCAGGGTTAATTCCATAGTGCATGTAGCATGCATGGAGGGAAGTCATGGAAAAAACACCCATGGGCCACCTCTCTCAGGTCCTCAGAAGACAGCTGTGAAAAACAAGTCCACAAGTCTGACCAGCCAAGTCTGCAGACTTTTGAATGGGGTCTGCAGTTTTGATGAGAAACATGTACAAATCCCAAAGAGAAAAAAAATTTGGAAATTACTGCTTTTACGATGAGAAGAGGAATGGCTTGCAGAATATGTTTTTAAGAATTCTTAGAGTAACTACATTTGAACTGAATAAGATTACAATAGAGTGTTGTTAATGCCTTGCATGCCACTGTGCTACAGTGGCTTATGTCCCTTAAACCAACATAAAGCATCCGGAGTTGGATCTCTCTCTCTCTAGCCTCAGCTTCAAGATCATCTCCCAGCACGGCCTTCGTTCACTGTCCAGTGACAGGAATGAGGCAGCTCAACAACTATCCTCATTAGCACTATCAGCCAGTGTCCTGTTGTATCCATGGAGAATTTTCTCACAAGAATAATACTCCTAAATGGGACAATTGCATGGAAAGGGCTCAGCACAGGGTAACACTGAAACATGAGATCCCAGTTGTCTCAGACCCTGTTTGCATTGGCCACTGCTGTTTTCTCAGAAATTTCACTCCGATTTGTAGCTTCATAATTTGACTTTAGCACATTTTGAAGCACTGAAAAGGCCCTGAGACACAAGAGCTCTCAGCCCTCTCCCAGGCTGAACATTGCCAGCCGTTCTCATTTTGCTGCACATGTTTGGTTTTCTTTCATTCTTGGCTGTGTCACAACTTTCTTTGGCTGTGGTCCTCCCCTCACCACGTTTGCCTTCAAGTTTGGACAGGGCAGTAGCTCACAGGCACCAGAGGAGAGGTGACCACTGCAGGTGCAGGAGGTGGCCTTAGCAGGCTTGGGGACTTCTGAGTGCCGGTAAGAGAGTCATCTGTCTCTTGCACAGCACAGTGCAGCTCCTGGGTCCTCCTGCAGTGCCACCTCCACAGCTGCATGGCACAGAGCCCCTGCTGACTGTGGCAGCCCCTCTGCAGTACACCTGCTCCTCAGGCTGTCTCTTGCACTGATCCCCCCTTCAGCATCCACATCCCTGCGTAAAAGGGACAAGTGTCACGTTTCTGAGCGAGCCTCTGTAACCAAGTCACATCATTTCACAATCCTGCTCCAGCACAAGACTCTTCTTAACAGATTGGAGAGGAGGCCCTCATTTATTCGGGGCTCTGTAGATTGGTGGCGTGGTTTGTTCCAGCCGGCTCTCCATCCCTGCAGTGGGAGGAGTTCTGCAGAGCAGGATGCTGTGAGCCTGGATGTGCCAGTGTGCTGGTGTCAGGGGCTCTGCTGGTGGGGTTGGAGTTGAGGGATGGGGAGGAATAGTCAAGCAGTTCTGTACAGCTGTGAAAGCATGGGGAAACCTAATCTGTGTTTTTTTGCTAATGTTTGAGCAAACAATTGGGAGTCCCAGAGAGGAAACATTTAGCTCTTATTTTTCCTGTTTTCAAATTCACTCCGCTAATCACTGAGTCCCATTTTTCTCTCCAGGGTACTGAGCAGCCCCCTCCAAGCCTCACAACTCCCCTCTCCCATACACTTGGCAAGTCCTGCTACATCTGTTTACAAGTGGGGAAATCGAGGTATCTGAAATGTTTCTCCCACATTCCCTAAAGTAGCCATTGTTTCTATAGATCTTTAATTGTTGCGTGGTTCCTAATATTTGAGAGCCACTGTCCAAAGCCAAAATTTGTGGAGGGTGTGAGGACTTGGCCTCAGGTGGCTCAGCATGTAATGAGACAGAGCATTCACACCTGCTTTGGCCTTGGTGACACCCCTGGCGTATGTAGCAAGTCAGCACCAGCTCAGCCAAACCCAGGAATACAGTCAGAACTGGACAAACTGGATCATCTTTCTGTTAGTCCTCTGGAGCTTGCTATCTTGAGGAGATAGTTAAAGTAAATGCTCTCCTGGCTTGATTAGCTATTTATTGCTGTTTTCTAATCATTCTTTCCCACTAGCACAAGGGTGTGCACAGTAAAGACAGCAGCTTTTACTGCAAGATATGTGACAGAGTCTGCCACGGAAAGAAATGTGATGTAGCCTTGTTGTAACTCCATTCTTTTCTCCTCTCCAGGGCATCTGTGACCAGGAGGACTTTTGGGCATAGTGGCATTGCTGTGCACACGTGGTACGCCTGTCCAGCACTAATCAAGTCTATCTGGGCTATGGCCATTAGTCAACACCAGTTCTACCTGGACAGGAAGCAAAGCAAGGTAAGCATGTCCGAGTGGGAAGTGCATGTTGTGCTGGGTGAGTCCTTCTCACTCCTCACAGTCTCAGCAAGGTCAAGACCGGGTGGTGGCTCCTTTCCTGCCCTCCCTTTCCACCTGAGATCAGAAAAAGACAAATTGACCCAAAATATCTGCTGGTTTTGGCCAGATTGAGAAAATTTATATTGAATTCATGTCTGTGGGAGTAAGAGTTGAGGAAAAAGTTGTACTGAACTGTGGCCAAATTGGAGGAGCCAAAGTTTTCTAGCAGATCCCTGTCTGGATGTTTTCCATGTCTTGAACTCTCTCATAAAGTTAAGGCAGCTCCCAATAACTGATTCAAAGTAGCTTCACAATCTACACCTGTTCCTGAATCTTTCTTGCTGTCCCTTGCATTTTACTATCATATTTTCCTAGAAATGAGGGGTAGGGATATTATTTTAGGAGAGGGGCAGGAGTCTGACAGTCTGGCCTTACAAGGAACTGTCTCAATCTGGTGCTGCACAAAGGGCCACGCAGTACACAAAAAAAGCCACCTTGAAACCAGAGGAGTGTGCGTTGTCTAGTTCCTTTCATCAGTATTTTTAGGCATACCCAGAGCTGCAGGAGATTGCTTTGATCACTTTGAGATCACTTGGAGACGGAGGGGAGACTTCTCGTGCAGACTTCCCTCTCCATATGAGCACAATGGTGTAAAACTTTACAGAGAAGACAGAGTCAGTATTGAATGGGTACATGCTTTGCTCCCCATCTCTGGTGAAAGGGCAGAATGTGCAGGTGATGCTCCCCCAGATGGCTGAAACAATATCTTGCTATTGCTGAAAGCACTGCGAGCATTTTCAGGCAGGAGCTGCTCTTTTCCTTGCTCAGGCCCTGACCCTCATCAGGTCCCTTAATGGGCCAGTTCAGCCCACTAAAGTGGCAGGAAAATAATTATTTTTCCTGCTTTCTTTTTTTTATTATGTTATTTTTAATGCCAATTAAATGAATTGAGTTTGCTTGCTGGAATTTTGTGAAGGGCCATCAATGTGCTGTTAATCCCACTCTAAACCCTCCTGACATTGCTTTCCCCATCATGAGCTCTGTGACTTTACTGAAGAGCGGGTAGGACTTTTGGATGCCCTGGGCAGAACACTCACTTTGGCCATGTCCCATCTAATGCAAAAACCCAGGTTTCACCTCAGCTGCTGAGAGCTGTATTGAATTTAGAGACATAGCCAACTTCCCACCGCTGCCTAAGTGCCAGCTGTGAATATGGGCAGAATTGCACGCTCACCCAATACCACAGGATGCTTTTCTGTCCCCCTTCTCTACTCAGGATCAACAGGGCAGTGCATAGTCCTCTCTGTCAACTCAACAAACAAACAGAAGTTTATTTTTCTTTACTTTTAGCCAGATGGATTTGCTGATCTAGCTGCAAGGTATTTAGGTCACAAGCAACCAAAAAACAAAAGGAGATTCCCTCCTCTTCTCATTTCTTTGGTAAGAAACTGGGTCTCTGAAATGCCCAGGACTTCCCTTCAGTGACTTCTTTTGTTGTTGGCAGATTGTGTTTCAGTCTGATCTCCCTTCTCTCACACTCCTACAGACAGCACCACCCACCAGCCCTCATTTGTCAACCTGTCACGTCTGTGACCATGTCAGTGTGCTTTGTCACAATAATCCTGGTGGTCATGCTGAGGCTTTGAAGTTAAGGCACACAAATATTTTTGTCCCTTTCTCTAAAAGAAACTGGTACTTTAGTCAGATGTCCTCATCTTTGACATGACACTGTCAATATTGATAGATCCATCAATTTTAATTGATCTGTTCTGTTCATCCTGCTGGTCATTTCAAGGACACTGTACTCATTCATGTGGGCTTCACTTTGGAAAACCAGTAAATCATATCCCAGAGTGGGGTGATGTGAAATGTCTTGGTTTCAGCTCTCAGGGCCTAGACAAACATTTATTTGAGTTTCAGGTCACATGGATTTGCAGCCCCTTAAATCTCAGGCCCCACTTCAATTGAATCCCCAACTTCAAAGCAGAACTTAGATACTCCTTCCTTTCATGTCCAAACTTGGCATTTCACATCATTTTGACAAAAGAAAGAAAAATAAAAACAAACTTAGAAGAAAAAGCCTGCTGGAGCTCACTGCAGCTGAGCTTTTGCTCCAGTGATGTAGATTAGAATGCAGAAGATGTGACACAGTGATAAAAAAAAGCTTGAACTCTGTTCCTCCCATAAATGGGCACCAGTTGGATCTGGACCTTCTGCACAGCTCCACTGGAAAAAGAAACCCTTCACTTGATTTTAAAAAGAAATAAAAACAGCTTTGCCTCGATTCTGACCCTTTTACAAGTGAGCTCCCAGCCGTCTTTGCAGCCTCACTCGGTGTTGAACTCCTGCCAGCTCTGGGTTCCCAGAGTCTCGCTCCCTGCTGATCTGTCTCTCTCTCCCTGCAATCGAAGCGTGACATGGAGACTGAAAAGATCCCCGGCTTCCCAAGCAAACTTGTCAGCATGCAGAACTCCTGTCAGCCTCCCTTTTTTGGGGGGAGACAGATGCAGCAGGACTTCAAGGCATGTCTTTGCTCTGTTGATTGCACTGAGTCAATCAAACATTTGGCCTAAAAACCTCGAGAAGTCCTATTTTGTGGGAATTTTCAACAGCACGCTCCACCAAGTGCAAGGCTTTTTGGCTGAGTGAACTGGTAGAAAATAGGCCAAGGGTTTCAAAAAATCACCTCCAGCAAAGCCCCAGCACTGCAGAAAGAGGTATAAATTCATCCCTAGTGTCCATCTACTCCCTCATTTCACTTACGGATTTTTCTTCACCCTCTGACCCCGTCAGAACGGTGCTGGGGATCAGTTTGGCCCCATGCTTTGAAATGACTCATGAATGAGCCAGTCTCCCTCCATGTAAATGAGACTTGGCAGGTCTGCGCTAAGTGCTTTAAAATTTCTGAGCCTGGAGGGACTGCAGGGCTCGGGGGAGTGCTAATGGGGTGTAATCCAGCTTTCCACCGTTGTCTGCAGCACACAGCCTGCCCAGGCCTCGCGCTGGGTGTTGCTCAGTGGCCTGTGTGGAATGAGCTGTTGGGCTGATTCCTGCTGCTGCTGAGAGCCTGTCCAAAGCACGAGGCCACCCGATGCTGATTGGCATTGCTGTAGGGAGCAGAGGCAGCAGGGATTGAGCAGCATGGAAAATTAACCCTATTCCTTTCAGGAGATGCTACATCCCCACTGTTTAGTGCAGGGCACCATTAGCACAACCGCAACCGGATCTAAAACCTCCTTCTATGGCTTCAGCAGGTTTGAATTGTAACCTCTGTAAGGGGAGCTCTCTCTGCCCTGGTGATCCTATCTGCTCTCTGCTGGTTTGTTTCTCCTCTCTCTGGCTCCAGGGTTGCCAGGCCTTTGTCTTACATTGTTTTCTACATTTGCCCTATGTAGGGCACACTTCCAGCCACTGCTGGCTTGGTGTGCCAGCCAGGACCACAACAGCACCCGGCAGCCTCATTGCCCTCACTCAGCAGTTTGGTTGGGGCCCAGTCAGACAGGTAGGGCCAGAGTGTGCCCCAATTTGCATCCTGGATATGAGTGGAAATAAGCTGTAGGGCTTCTCGCTGTAACTATCCTACAAATAGAGGAAAACCACTGCTTCACGGAGCAGGAGGGGTGGGTCTGTCTGTGCAGACTTGGGGTTTGTGCCTTCCCAAGACTTCTGAAGCAAGGACTTAGTGTAGTGAGTCAGGCAGACATTGGGTTTGATCAGTATGGCTGTTCCTGGGGTTACACAAGGTACACATAACCCTGCATCCATGTCGGGTTACATACAGCATACATACACCTGCAGGGGATAAATCAGCAGGACAGAGGCAGTCAAACATCCAAAGGTCTGGCATTGCAGCAAGAACAGCAGTTCATGCTCAAGCTCCTTATCAAGACTTCAGTAGCAGGAAATCTCGTTAGATAAAAGACATGACTTTTCCTCTTCACCTGGAACTAACCTTCCAGACCTTGTTTGGAGAACATTTTTCACAGGCCTTGTTTCTGACCAGAAACATCTGATCCAAGAAGCTAAAGAGTGCTGTCCTTCTCCTGGAGCTGATTTTATAGGGGAACTGCTGGGAATGAGAAGCGTCTAACTGGTTGCAGCATTAGCTGAAGAGGGTCAGAACCAGTTGACTGATCTGCTCTGACATCTTGGCAGGTAGTTTAGCCTCTGCGCTCCAGTGAGTGAGAACACACTCCCTATTATTGGTGGTGTTCTGAAAATAGGCTTTTGAGGCATTTGTGTACCTCGGAACGGTAATGATGGAGCCTATAAATACCCAAGAATATTACATTATTATAATACTTCTGAGGGTGTTTTCCGCATAAGGCTTTCCCAGTTCTGTCTTCATTTGCAGTCTTAAATTAATCTTAAAAATACAGTGTGCAACAGGGAGACATTTTCCTTCCCATATTATTTCACTGATACACAAACAGAGGCAGGGGATCACTAAGAACTTAACCTTAAGTGTCTTACCCAGAGCCCCACAGCATATCAGTAACAGAGCTAAGAAGCTCAGTGTGGCAAGCACTGAGCCATCAATACAGCCTTAGTTCTTGTTGAAATGGTTTCTTCTTCCTGAGGCTGTGAAGTAATACTGAAAATCCCATCATGGCAAGCGTTCCTTGTAGTCCTGTTTCATGTTACTTCCAGTGGGAACAGATCATGCCCTGGTACGTGGATGTCAATCAGCTGCTGATTTGCCAGCACTGTGATGATGTGCCCATAGCCTGAGCTGTGTGGCTGGGGCTGAGTCTCTTCTGGCCTTGAGAAGGTGCAGAGGTGAAAGCTCAGGTGATCTTGAGCTGAGGCTTCACCACGTTCTTGGATAAAACTCTTCATGCAGTTGGAGAGCCTTGGCAAGATGTGCCAACAGCTTTCTGCATTCTGGGAAATCAAAATTACAGGTCAGTGGCCCTGTGAGGCCAAGCTAATTCAAGCTCAGCAGCACAAGGCTTGTGAGATTTGGGTGATGGGCTGAGCCCCAGCTCCTTCCATCCGTGACTGAGGGGTTCACATGAGGGTCAGCAGCAAGAAGCAGATTTCCAGGTTTGGAGAGAAATAGCAGTCACTTTGTGTGCCTTGGTACAGGCAGCGAGCTTCTCCCTGGTTGTGAGTTCTCTCCTTGTTAACATGGTTTGTTACCTGAAGTGAGTTCAACAACCACTACATAAAATAGAGCTCAGAGCATAAATATTAGTTCAGAAGAGGCAGGAGGAAATTTTCCATGTGGACAGATAATTCCACAATGGCTTAATGAAAAGTTTCCTTACTTTTATTTTAAGTTCTTGGAGATAACCCAAGTCAGAAATGAGATAGAGGACTAGAGAGAGTTGTTCTGATGTGGCAGTTACTATTTTAAGTTGATCCTGGGGCTGTACTGGTCAGAAAAAGGACTGAAAAATTCTTGTGGCCACCCAAGACCTTTTGTATGTCGTGTTCTTCTTCCTGGTAGAGCTGAAAGGGCCATCCTCAGCAACTTTGATCAGTGTTCTTGATCCTCTTGTTCCTGTTAAGCGCTTGCTAGAAGCTGTCAGGAGAATGGACTGGAGGTGGATGATGAGTTAATAACAGTGGAGTTTGCACGGTAGGGGCAAGGCAGCCAGTGGGACTGAGTGAGCCCAACCCTGGAAGCAGTTGCCATGCTCATTTCAGTGCTCAGGGCTGCTGACCTCCTTGCCCTGAACATTTTCTGCCTTTGTTGGCTCTGGGGACATGACCACATCTGAGCTCACTGCTCAGTAAAGAAAAAGTTCTGGAGTTACCTCAACTTCTCAGGCATTATCTTGCCTCAAAACCTTCCACAGCCAATGGAAAAAGAGTGACATCTTAGGAAGTCCACTCGTTCCCTCCTAAGATAGGAGGAGGACTAGATAATAGCTGGAGGTCCCTTCCAGCTGAAATTATTCTATTCTATTCTGTTCTATAGGTTTACACACTGTGCATGTTTACTTTCTTGTAATTACAAACTACAACAATCTTGTTGACATTTGGTGGTGAACAATGGGTGACTCCCTGCCCTACTGTGGCCAGTTACTGAGCTGGCTGGCTGTTTTTTCTTACAGGAGTAATGTTGATGCTTTGAAGAGGTCCCTCACAACAGGGGCATTGAATGCAGCTTATTAGACTGGACAATAAAACCTGAATGTGTTTTCCTGCTAGTATTTTCTTCTAGCTTCTCATGACAGCCCTTTTAAGCCATGTCTTCACTGTGTCTTGGTCCAAAGCTCCTGCAGATTTGTAAAGGCCCCTCCTTGCTTCCTTTAGATGCTAGAGGATGGTCTTTAGCCTTTGAGCTTTTCAGGTTATTATGCAGGCATTTCTGAATGTTTCTTATTGTATGTGGTAAAACAGTGACTCCATACATCTTTTGTTTAAGAGGGAAAAATGTGCATAGCAAAGCAGAGAAAAACCCAAACAACAGGAAGCGATGCCAGAATTGTACCCACTTAAGAATGTAAAAAGTGCAGCAATCTGTGCCAGATTGCTTCTATTCTTGTAAAATAATACAACTTTGCTGTGGAGGCCTGTTTCCTGACACAGCAAAAGGTCTTTTTCCTTCTGTGAGCTTTAGAGAAGTGTTAGACCATTGCTAACTCCCGTGTCCACCTCCAGTCCAAGATTCATGCTGCAAGAAGCCTGAGTGAGATTGCGATTGACCTGACCGAAACTGGAACGCTCAAGACCTCGAAGCTGGCCAACATGGGGAGCAAAGGCAAAATTATCAGCGGCAGCAGCGGGAGTCTCCTGTCATCAGGTAGGTCCTTTATCCTGTAACTAGAGGGAATGTGATGGGAAGGCCACGGCCATGGTGTAGTGGGGAGCAGCCAGAAGCTGTGCTGCAGAAATGAAAGTCACTTCCCTTCAGCCTTTCTGTCTGTCCAGGTGTCAGTCCATCTCTCAGCATGTTACTCCACAAACAGCACAGGCAGCAGCCTCCCCCCCTCGTTTTGCCACCACTTGTTTCCTCCAGGATGTCATCTCCATCCTCTCCATTTCCAGCTGAAACCTGGTGTCTCTTCACGGTTTCTACCCTGACCATCCTTTGGCACCTGGCTCATCCCGAGGCAGATGGGTTTGTGAAGGAGTGCCCAGCCATCCCTGGGGAAGCAGTCAGCCAGTGCAGCTCACGAGGGAAACTGAGGCTGGGAACTGGTGGTGTCCCTCAGCAGGGTGTTCTCTTCACAGAATGTACATCTGCTTTGCCTCTGTTGCTGAAATTTGGCTGTTGTTCCAGGCCCAACAGAGCTATTCCCTAGCACTCTCTACCAACCAGTAGACGGTAGAGGTTTCTCTCTGTGGCTTAGAGCACCTTCCTGTGTGAGGAATAAACTGTGAAAGAAACCCAAGGGAAGGTGATAACAGAGGAGAGCTAGAGTTGGAAGATAGAAGGACTGGAGAAGGGTAGTCAGGAGGTTTTCTGTATCTCTTTGTTCCTCTGCTGCCAGTCTGAACCAGGCAAGCTGTGTGTAAAACAGCGATAAATGTCACTGCAGGCACAAAGCAGGGGTTGATAGTTTGCAAAGAGCTGCTCAGGTGAGGTCTTCAGGAGAGCAAGGTTGCTGGTATCACTGTAATTAACAGTTTCAGTCAAATTAATCTTCTGTTAATCATCACATCAGGTTATCAAAACCAAATGTGTTGAGATGTGTAACAGCAGAGAAAACCCTTCTCATGCTTGGACAAAGGGAGAGCCCATATAAGAATGCAAATGCTTTAAAACTGAGCCCACATTGGTATAATAAAATAAGGTTTTTATCACTGTATCCTTCGTGTCTCTTACAAGCTGCACTTTCCTGCTTGGAAGATGTTCAGCAAGGGGTTAAAATGTGTGGTACTCACAGAGCCCCAGAGCTGCCTGCTGTGCAATTCCTTGCCTTGCCTGCAAACAGAGTTGCCTTTCTGCTCCTGAGGTCTTCCTGACAAAGTATACAATCCACTGTCTGTGCCTCCCATTGCTTAGGGAGTTGCAGTAGCTCAGCAGCTCCCAGACTGGTGTCGGGTTGTTGGAACTCTTTGTTTGTTTGCCATTTTTTCCAGCTCTCCTGCTGGAAAGTAAATAACGTTAAGTACCCCAAGAAAGTTCTTAAGGTCTTTCCAAGATCCCAGCCTCCTGGGCACCATTCCCAAGTTTGTGAGAGCTACTTGGTAGTAGTCCTGTTTCCATGTTCATACGCTGACTTCTGTGTTCCTGGAAAAACATGAGGGTCTGCTTCTGCTCTTACACCTGGAGAGAGCAGTAGCCAGGTGAAAGCCAGCGGAAAATCAGGCCCAGAAAACCCGCTGTAGGGCCAGCACCTAGCAGAGTTATGTGGTTGGAAATTCCAGACTTGGAGCTGCCCGTGCTTTTATCTCTATATTTTTGTGCTCCCTGCTCAAATCCTTTCTAGCTGAGCACAGGATTTGTAGACTCAGCAGAACTGCAGTGTTGACTAGACCCATGCAGAATTCATTGACCAGATGAGTCTTTTCTTCAGTCCTGGGTGGGTGGATCTCTCTACCTGGATGCCTGAGTAGGACTGTGTGAACCCCTGTTTCTGTCGAGGTGCTGCTGGTATGCCAGGCAAGCACAACTCCCTTTGGATTCCTGTCTTCAGAGTTGCCTTTTTTGTCCTACCAGCACTGAGGGACAGAGCTTCCCACAAAATGTGAAGGAGAGCTGTGGGGTTTGCTGCTGCTGTGTGCCTTCCAGAACCTACAAGCAGCTACAAGGAAGTATTGAGAGAAGACATCTGGAAGAGGACAGATGCAGGGGAATTGTAAATGCTGGATTGCTTCCACATAGTCACTCAGACCCCTCTGCTCCAAGAGCCCCTTCCCTCCAGCCTGGCTGGCAGAGGTGACCCATCCCTGTCCCACTGGAGGGGAGGAGGCATTCAGAGCCTGTCCCGCTGGGCACAGTCACTGGCTCTGTCCCAGCCTTTGTGTTTCCTCCCATTGTGCCAAAGATTATCGGCACACAACCACAACAATGATGGGTTATCGCAGTACAGCCTGCACACTGGAGAGAATAAGTGCAAATGATTAAGTGGCCACAGTAGATTTCCAGGCTATAAATACCACAAGTGACTCGAAATCACAAGGGCAGGACTGAGTCTCTGTGTGCCCCCACTTCCCCACTGTTCTCAGTCCTTTTTTTTTCCTGAAAGTTACTTGTAGTCATTTCCTCCCTCCGTCTCACTCCTCCTCGCCGGAGGGGCTGTCAGCACCACGAGGAACTTGCAAAAACTGGCATGTCTCCCCTGGGTTTGCAGCAAGTCTGCAAGGAAAAGTTTGTTGTTGCTTCCAGCTGTCACACTGTCTGGCAGAGATCCTGCCCCACATCACTTACAGTCTCAAGACACAGCCAAGGGGAGATGGAATCTTACACTGGGAAGTGGCTTTCTCATGATCACTGAAATTCAGGGCCAAAGCCTCCACTTCTCCGTGTTTCCCAGGTCCTTGATCTCAGTCTGTCCACTGCAGAGCTGTAATTTTGATACCTGATGGTCACAAGTTCATTTTCTGACAAACTGAATTTGTGACTTTTGTCCTCATTTTGGATCTGAAAGGGCCTCCTTAGAACAGTGGGCTGCTGTGATTTAGCTCAGGGGTCTTCTGCTCAGGATCTATGGGCCATCCCTGGACATCTTTGATAAGATTTGTCTGTCACTTAAAGCTTTTACACTGGCAGAAACCCTAATCAAAGCCACCAGAACAAAATGAAGTTAGGTCTAAGGTGGATTTTTCGTTCAGAGCAGTCTGTGCCATAAGAGTTCTGCAGGGCCCTGAGCTAGTGAGGAGTCCTGAAACCACTGGGTTACTGTTGGACTCAACTCCGGACCACCTTCTCCATCTCCATGGGCAGAGAAGACACCGCAGAGGGGCACCTCTGCTTTAGCTCTGCAGACACATTTGAGGAGCCTCCAGTCCCGAGCCCCGTTCCTCCAGCAGCAGTGGAGGTTTCCTGTGCAGGGCCCTGTTTATGTTTAAAAACGCCGCGACAGAGCCCAGCCAGCCTTCCCAGGCCCCCGCTGCTCCGTCCAGCAGGGCTGTGTCCCAGCTGGACCGCCCTGGCGGGTGTCAGAGCGGACAAACAGCACCCACATGGTCCCCATCACAGCCTGTGAGTGCAGGGGCTCACAAAGACGAGTCGTCCGCAGGATATCTGAGCGCGTCCTGCGCGGAGCAGCTCCAGCTGGGCTCCCGCGTGCCATGGAGGATATCCTAAGTGTCAGGCAGGGGCAGGAGAACAGGAGATATCAGCCCTCTGAGGCTGTGGGCTGTTGTGCACTGACATCCTGGCGCGGTGAGTCAGCCCGAGCTCTGGCACGGAGCAGGCGTGGGGGGAACTTCCCTCCCTGCTCGGGGAACAGCCTTCCACAGGGACCTCAAACAAACGCCAGTGAGACAGAGCCAGCAGCCGGATGTAGCATGGAGGGTTTGCCATATTTAGATGTGTTTTTCCTGGAACACAAGACTCCCAGAACGAGATAGAGAAGAGATGCCTGGATGCTTTTGCCTTGCTGCTCCTCGGTCACCTTGTTGCATCTCCTCTCCCCTCACAGTTACTATCACCACGACTTTGGCTCCCTCTGCTCTTCACATCCCCTCTGGCCTCCCTGCTTGTTTTCAGCCTTCTCATTTATCCCTTTTCCAAGCTGACTCCACTCTGCTACAATAGCTGGAGGCAATGGGGACAAACAATGAGTCACTGGTAGGGCTTTCTTCTGCAAAGTGGTGGCTTGTATTGCTGGTCTCATCCCTTTGACAAGCTTTAAATCAAAGCTTGTCTTGGAGCTGACACCTGGCAGCCAGGACCCTGGCAGACCTGCACAGCACTTGGTCAGATCCTTTGAATCGCTTGCTGGATGTCCCCATCAGCATCACCCAGACTGTCCTGACCTCACCAGTGTTGGAGCAGTCAGACATCTGTTAATGCTGATGAGGTTCAGCCATGAATTCTGCTGGAGAAGTGAGTTGGATAGGGAGGACCATGTCTCCCCTTGTTTCACAGCTCGTGTTCTCCTGAACATCAGTGGATGAAGAAATTGCCCAGAGAGGCCAAGTGGGTGTCAGATGATGAATGGTGTTTCCACAAACTAGTAGGTTATTAAGTGGGCATTTAGGTCGCCAAGACCTGTGTTCCATTCTGTATGCTAAGGAAGAAAGGGCACATACAGATAAAAACAGCCCCTAGTGTGTTTTCACAACCCTTTTAGGGACATCAAATGTGTATTAAAATGCAGAGTTTGGTAAACCTTTGTACAGCAAACGGGATGAAGTCTGAATAATAATTTTCACAAAAAGGGTTCAAATTTTGTATGGGAAAATTACCTCTTTCAGCAACATTTCTCCTATTTAGTGCATTAAACAATCGTGGGAAATAAAATACCTGAGAAAGCCTCCCAGTTACCCATGTCTGTTGCAGCAGGAGTCCCTTGTGTTAGGACTGATCTTTCAGGACTGATTTTTCTTTGTTAATGATCCCCTTTGGAAGGACTGGGCATCCATAACTCAGTGAGCATCATATTTAATAAGGCTGATTTAAGGTAGTATCAGCTTGATTGATTTGGTTTGTGCTGGTCTTTGATTATTTCTTTGGTTGTTTTTGTGGTCTTTTGATTTGTCCTGACAGTTTTGGGTCAATTGCCGCTGGCTTTAGAAGTGGGTCTGGGGTCACAGCTTTGCCCAGGGCTGGATTAATACATATTTATAAATTAAAAGCCTCTAATGGAAGCTGTAGGCACCCCAGCAGTACAGAGCACTGTTTTCTGCTCATTTACAAGCATCTCACATGGGTGTAATTCTCTTGGCTGATCAAGTTTCCATTTGTTTTTTACCTGTGAGAACAAGCAGAGAATCCAACCCATAAAAATCTAATAATACACCGCAAAATAGGTCAGCTTTTAAACAAAACAAACAAACAGTAGTGGCAAGGAATGGTTGACTTTGGTTTCAGCAGTAATCCCACTGCTTCACTCAGGATGCAACAGTGCAGTTCCAGATCTCCCCCAGTTCCTTCGCTTTCTGAGAGAGGTGAAAAAGATGACAAAATGTGCACTCAGTGGGCACTGCCACCAATGGCATCAGGGATGAGACCAGCGTGGTTCTCACACAGGGTAAGCACAGCTGGAGCAGATGCTGTGAACTGTCTGTGCTTGACTTGGGTCTGCACCAGCTCAGCCAGAAGCCGCTCGTTTCCTCCTTGCCTGCACGTCCCAAAGCAGCACAGGCACCTGGCCAGGCTTTAGGCTGTTCATATGCTTTTAAATGTTTGTGTGTAGCTGCTGTGGCAACCCACAGTGCAAAAACGAATAGCTTTTAAAAATAAATCTGAGGCTGGTGTGGAGGTGTGGAGCAGAGAGAGGAAGGAAAGGGGAAGAGCACTTGAAAGGAGAACGTAGGTCATTAAAGTTGTCATAAAAGGAAAAAAAAAAAAAAAAGGTTTGAAACATCTGGTGGAATCGTGAGCAACTTTTTACCAGGACTCTGCAGTTTGTTGACATGTCCGTGAAGAAATTCAGCAGTTCAGTTTTGCTAGTAACTGCTCACCAGGGTTACTGTTAAGAATTACTAAATGCTGATGAGGGCTTTCCCTGCCAGTACAAATACAGGGCTCTGCTGGAAGGTCCCATCAAGTTCTTGCAGCACAGATGTGTGTACAGAATTGAGTGTTATTGCTCTATGAGGGCAAACCCAGCTAAGGAGAGGATGACTACAGCAACTAAACAAGCATCTTAGCATGAGGTTCTCCTCCTTTGTATGGTCATGCTCAACCTGGCTGACGTTTAGAGAGACCTTTTCCACTGCCCCCACCTCGGGACAGCCCAATAAAAGGTGTAACAAAGCAGGGTGGTGTTTCATAGAGTAAGTGCCAGCTGTCTTCCTCTGTGAAAACTGCAGAAAATATTGGTGGAAAAGATCTGTGAGATTCTCTGCTCCCCCTGGGCCAATGCAGAACTGTTTTGTGGCATTTTTTGCCTCAATCCTCTTTCAGTTTAGCTTTAATGGTCTGCTGGAATAGTAGCAATGAAAAATGAAGCTGAAAGCACAAATTTCACTGTTTTGCTGCCAAAACAAAGAATTGTTCCCAGGTTCCTTCCAAAGCTCTGTGAAATAACAGCTTTTCCAACCTGCTTGGGCTGAGTGTTTTCATTGAACACTTGGCAGCCAAGCTGCAAATTTATCTAGGAGCCCCCTCTCACCCCTACCTGACAGGTGCACAGAAAATTCCACGTAGCATCCTGTTGTATATGATTCCTGCAGATAATAAAGGTCTGCTTTCTCTGTACCATTGCTAGAGAGGGGCAGGAAAATCCCCCGGAGTCACCCTGGAAAAGCATGTGCCAAGTCCACTGAGGACTAGGAGAAATCCCTTTGAAAGCATTGACAAGTCAAAGGCTTTTCTGCAGTCATAACCCTACAGCATCCCACAAGAAGTGTCTGCAAAGCACCAAGAACAATCCAGCTGCCTTCACATGGGTGTCCAGTGCCGTTTTGGGTGGGTTAGAGGATCCCACTGCCAGTCCAAGAGTGTGGGGTCACACAGGATCTTGTATCATACCTGCAAAGGGAGCAATGGTACAGGTTCCTTCCCAGTTTGGGTTGGTCCCTTGGGTTGGAAGGGACCTTAAAAGATCATCTAGTCCAACCCCTGCATTAATACATGAGCAGCCAAAGGAGGGGTAAAGAGAACTCTATCCTTTACTGGATGTAGGGGGAATGGATAAGGTTACTTAATCAATAAATTCCCCCAAAGAGCTGAAATTAAAAATGTTGTCATGACATCTGAGCAACAGTCTGACTCAATGCATGGACTTACTTCAGTGGAAGTTTCTGGGTAGTTGCCACTTGAAAAGTCAAACTATTTGGACATCCAGTTTGAATTTCTCGACCTACATCTTCACAAGAAACAGCTACAATCCCAGAAGGACCTGTGGTGGTAGTTGTTTTGGTGTGTTTTACAGCAATCTTGCTAGGTAATTTTGTTCCATTACAGTTTTTCATAGAACAGGCCCCATAAGTGGATTGAATTACATGTTTGCTACTAGGATAATTGCAGTTCTTAAGAAGTAGGCTGTATTGTCAAATGGCTTCTCTTAGGCTTAATTTCCCAAAAATGCGTCTCCAGGGCTTTGTAAACTGTACTGTTACTTGCCATTGGGAACCTTCATGGGAATTGTACGTGTTTTTGCTCTAGGATGTTTAGATGAATAATTTTGATGCTTTTATTTTTCCGGATAATGATTACAAATGTCTTAATGTGCTTCACTGTCCAGTCTCTGACTGTTCACTTAAACATTAAGGATTTGCTGTAAACAATCATGACTGGGGAACACCTGCTTCGTGTCATAGTCCAATTTCTTTTTGGAATGACTGCGTCCAGGCTTTGGTAAAATTACAAGCGCTCCAGATGTGTGTTCTGTTGTCAGCTGGCCTAGTGAAATCATTGTTTATCGACAGGTTCCCAAGAGTCAGATAGTTCTCAGTCTGCCAAGAAAGACATGCTGGCTGCACTGAAATCCAGGCAAGAAGCTTTGGAAGAGACCCTGCGCCAGCGCTTGGAAGAGCTAAAGAAACTGTGCCTGCGAGAAGCGGTAGGCAATGGACATTTTATAACCTGTAACACTTCATTGTTTACATTGTTATAGCATGCTCCTTGTTTGGAGGTGGCGTGGGGTCAGGAGAAGAGATTCCTTCTCCCACAGTCACCTCAGGAAAGTCCAGCTGCTTCAACTCCAGATTGCAATGTCCAGGACATTTCGCCCCCCTCAGAAAAGGGGACCCCACATCAGTTGGCCTGGGGCTAGGAGGGTGCTCAATATCCACATATACTGTTTGAAATTGTTCAGCCAGGCTTCTTGTTGATTTTGGTGGGAATATGCTGTTTGGTGGGAAAATGGCAGGTTAGGAAGGCTGTTTTGTGTACTGGTCATCACTCCTCAAAAACTTGACTCCATTTGTGAAAAAAAAAAAAGAAAAAAGGAAACAAACAAGCCAGACTGACACACTTTCTCGATGGAGCAGACCTGGCTCTACATGCTTTTCTTCTCCAAGCACACTCCTTCATACAGCACACAAGGTTTCATCTGCCCCCTGTAGATTCCCTTTATCCAATAAGCTCTGGCAGTGTGGTGCTAGACCTTGCAGAGGAACCACTGTAGTGATCCCAGGACATGCAGGACATCTCAGGAACTCGTAACCTTCCCACTCACTTGCCAGTTCATTTTTGGAGCACACAGGAGGCCATTCAGAGATCCATTTAATGTTTGGGGAAATCACAACCCTGCTGCAGCTGTGTGCGTAGATTAGCAGCAGTGTACTCTAGGGCCATTCAGCAATCTTCCTATGTTTACCAGGCCTGAGTATCTGAATTTAACAACAAATCATGATGTGTAACACAACAGGAAGCTGGCTGTAGACAGTGGCACGGAGATCTTCCAGTCCTTGCTTAATATTTGATGTGTATCTCGCCTTTGACAAAAATGGGGGGAAAAGGTCACTGATTCAGCTCTCACTGCACTTTGTTTCAATTAGTCTGTACTTTTAATGCCAAAAAGAGTAAGTTGTGGAAAATACCTCTCAACCAGAAATGTCAGAGGAAGTCTCTGCTACCCCAGTTCACACCCTTACTCCACGTGAGCCATCCTTTCCCATCTGGAAAGCCCTGGTTGACTTCAAGCAAACAACTTGTGCTGATAAAGGTTGCAGGACCAGATCCAGTCTGTAAGTCCACTGAGCTGAGGTCATCTGCAGGAAGCAGTCACAGCTCATCAGGGGCTGGGGGTCAAGGTCTGGAGGGCTCTACTTCTCCCTGAGGAATTTACTACCCTAAGCTAAGGCTCCCTGATAGCTGGTGACTCATCTTTGCAGCAGCACCAGATGCAGGGGAAGATGTGCCTGTGCCACAGTTGCAGTAGCTCACAGCCCAGTGCCTTCTCTTTAACTCCAGTCCTGTCTTCAGTGCAGCCTCAGACATTTGGCAGGCAACTGGGATGCAGGCAAAAGCCCCCCTTAGGCATGGAGCTTGGGAATAAGGAGCAATATCTCCTTAATGTGCTGCAGCAAGGCTGGCCAGAGCCCATCTGTCAGCACCTTAAGAGCTGGTAGAAAGTGTTCATGCTTTCCGTAGGTGATATGAGAGATGCAGTTGATGGACACTTGGAATCTGACCCCACCTTGCAACACTACAGCTCATCCATCAGCAGCCACTAGTTGAAATAATTTCCTCTCAGGCTGCCCTTCATCCACTCTGCTTTGGCATGGGAATGGCCAAAACAGAGGGAGAAGGCAGCCAACCAGGAGATAAAAAAGGGTTAAAAGTGGGGAGATAATCAAATAAGCATGGCCAGAGCCATTCATAACACTGGCATCAGGTTACTTCGGGCCATCACTACTCCAGTTACTTATTAATTTAGATTACGTTTCACGACCATGCCTGTGAATATTTTTTAGCTTATGGAGGCAGCATGGTAGCCCACATTAATTTTGTCCTGCTCTGATCTTGGGCATTGTACAGAAGATATTAACTCTTTCCCCACTGCCCTGCTTCTTACTACCTTAGGAGTTATAAAGAAAGTATCCATGTTACCCTCAGGATAGAATACAGTAATAATATGTGTCTTGGTGCAGAGCTTAGAGCCAAATCTCAGTCGAAGGAACACATTTTGAAAGAAAAGCTGAAATAACCCCACAGGGCTGGAGGGGCAATGCAAAATAGGACTCTGAGGCATTGCAGCAGTGCCTTCTGCAACACAGGGCTGTGCACATCGACACAGAGCAGTGCTGCAAACCCATTTTGCTGGGAATTGCTTGAAGGGAGTTTTTGAAAAGGCCAGGTCCTCGTTTCCTAGTGACCTGAAAAGAGTAGAAAGAAAAACCCCATTAGGGAGCCGGGGAGAGGCCAGGGCAGGCAGGGACTGGGGCTGTGCACCCACATGCACATTGAGGTCAGCTGCTGTTCTTTGGGATTCAGATGATTTAGGTTACTCTGCCAGCTGGATCCTCTCAAGGCTGATGCTAAGGAACACAAAAGCCTTTTGTCCTTCATGGGGAGACTTTTGAGTACAAGGAGTCAGGCTGTGCTGGTAGTCAGGCTCCTGCCTATTTCTGTAGGCATTTGAATGCCTTCAGTTGGGATCTGTGTGGCTGTATTGTGTTGTCCAGGAGAAAAAACCCACAGCATTACCATCGGTCGTGTCATTCGCTGCTTCCTGTGTTCCAGATATTCCTCAGTTCTGTGGGGTTTGCTTCAGACTTTGAACAAGCCTTTGCAAATAACCCCATCAGTCTGACAGTGCATCAGCTAATAATTGCTCCAAAACTGCCTGTGACATCACTGGGGTTTGGAAGGGGGCTCTGATACATGAAGTGTTATCAGACAGGTAATGAGGTACCAGGCACTGCTTTTTGTGGCCGTTTTCGCTGCATTCCTCTCAGACACATCATGAATCAGGTGGGAATGTTTTTCTGTGCGGGTCATAACCTGCACAGCTGTTACCAGTGTGGCTTTCTGACTCAGCAGACCTGCATCCTGCAGGAAGGCTCTCTGATCTGCTCACCCCCTCAGAAGTAGCGCAGCAGATAGGAGCTCTTGGTTCCTGCTCTCCCTGCAGCAGAGATGAAGGTTTTGTGTGCTGCAGCCAGCTCAGCCTCAAGCCCTGACGCCCTAGGGATGGGCATCACTTACAGACCTGCCCAGGGCAGGCCACCAAGGTCTGTATTCATGCACAGGTTAAAGAAAAGGTCCCCACCCTCAGTGGCAGGTTTTGAGTTTGCAGGGCTGGGCACTCTCCTGTGTGTTTATCGGCTGGCTCAACTGGATATGTTGTTAATGAGTGCCTGTCATTTTAGGGTCACACAAGAGCAGTGTTGTGCATTGCTCTGCTGCAGGGTTTCCCAGAGCACTAACAGCATTTTCTACTTACAGGAGCTCACAGGAAAGCTGCCACGAGAATACCCCCTGGATCCTGGGGAGGAGCCACCTATTGTGAGGAGAAGAATAGGAACTGCCTTTAAACTGGATGAGCAGAAAATCCTGCCTAAGGGAGAGGTGAGGCTGTGCCCTTCCCTTCCAGACCCATGTCCCCACCTCAGGTCTCTAAGATGTCCACTGTGCATCACACAAGAGCCATCAGTCCCTAAGGTCATTTTTGCTTTAAATTACTGTAATTGGCCTTTAATTTATATCCATCAGAACGAGGAAGCAGCAAGAGAGTTGGTGGCTTTCCTTCAGACTCAGAGTAAAGGTGAAACCCTCGGGGTTTACCCTGGCTTTGCTAGAGGTAACAGAAATAGCCTGGGTGACCAACTGGACAACGGCAGTGCAGGTGCTCTGGTGACCAAGTGCAGTGATTTGTGTGAGCAGGGAGCACACCAGGAGCCCCCCGAGCCCTCTGAGCAATGCTTTTGCCTGTGTTATTGCAAACAGCCACTTGCTTTCCACTTCAGTAGCAATCCAAATTCAGGACTGCTAACCAGGGAGAAAAGCATCACCGTTATCCATCTTAGCCCTGCCACAGCAAGATAAAAGCATTTTGCTCCCCAGTCCTTAAACAAAAGAGCCTTCATCCCTACCTATGGGGAGCTGGAGTTACATTTTTCTAAGTTTGCCAGGGAGTGTTTGTTCCCTTGCCTTGCTCCCACAGTGTGCTGGGTCAGTGCCCTGAACCGTGGCTGTGAAAACAGGCCCGCAGCAGCTGCGAGGCGGGACCGGATTCACAGAACAGCCATTGTCTGCGAGGCGCATTTGCAAGGCACTTGTGTATATCCCAGTCTTGAGTTTCCTTTTTATTTTTGTAGGAGGAGGGACTGAAGCTGGTGTGACCGTGTGGTTAAAGGCTCAGTTCAGCCAGGGAATTAACTGTTTGTCGTTTTGTTGGCGTTTTCCTTCTGCTGAAAAAAAATAAACAGCTGGAGCTCTTTAGTTTTGTTCTCAATGGAGCCTGGGAGAGGAATTCCAGCGAAGTCAAATATTCATGAACTGGCACATTTAATTAAGCTTTTCAAAGGGAGGCATGGCTTAGCTGAATTACTCCTAAAACCCCTGCAGTCTGTTGGCTGCTCAGTTATAACCTGATCTCCGGCTTCTCCGGGTCTTATTGCTGCAAGGCAGCTTTTGGGGCCAGCGGGTGAGGAATCTCCTTACTCCAGTGGCAGGGTTAGGTGGGGAGAGCAGGAAGGTAAAAGCAGCTCCTCCCCACTGCAGGCGCTCTGCCTTTTGGCACCAGCAATCCAAACACGCTGACTCAGCTCTTCTCTACCTCCTCTCTCGCCCGTCAAACTTTAAGCCTATGTTGAAAACCATAAATTTCTGTTCTCGAAGAATGATGTTGAGCTGTGTTTGGCTGCCAGTTTGAGAGCATTTAGAGAGGCCAGTGATGATTTTCATGTGTTTCTCAGCAAGCGCTAACACTGGAAAATCAATTTCAAGCAAAAGGTGAAATACTCCCTCAGCCACGTAAATCCAGGACTGAAATTACCAACTGTGACAAGGACCTGAAGCAAGGCACTTCCATCTGAAGCCAGATGATAGCTCTCATTTCCTAAGGCTTTATTTATAGTGTACCTCACTGGAAGAAAATAGACAATTATGGCCATGAGGAAAATTAATATGTTTTTCCTATGATATACTGAATGATTTAGAACTGAATTGGTGAAGGTCTGAAATGACAGCTCACATCAAACTCACCATACCTTCAGCAAGACCTTTGTCAGTGCAGGACTTGCAGGGAAGGATCCTGTTGTTTTTCTTGGTAATCACCTTTACCTGGTCTGTAATTCCTGACTGTGGGAAGGATTTTACCAGAGGATGACAAACCAGGTTCCAGGCCTTAAAACTCCATGGTGTTAAGTTCACTTTTAATAAGTCTGGCACTGATGGAGCTTATAAACTCTTCAAAGCAAAAAGGGATCTGTTAAAAAGACAGGGGGTGGGTTCAGTCTTCAGTGAAGTGAGGGAAATGATAATTATAGTTTTAAGGCAATGCTGACTCACTGCTGATAGCAAAAGGATTTTTTCTAAGCCAGAAGCCCAGAATAAAAACTTCAGAGAATGTCTTCAGTCTGAATAAATCCCACAGCATCAGCTCTTACAGCACACGCTGCTTGCTAAACAAAGAGAGGATTTGAATTTGCGTAATGGGGATCTCCATGAATATGTGACTGTCCCACCGTTCATTAAAAGTAAAAAAGCTTGTCATTTTTTCCCTAATTTTCAATGTACTGTGTTTCCCTTTCTATCAGACTTACTCCATCCAGCTGGGGAAGGGAGCCAGATCCGTTTCAGATTAGCAAGTACCTTTGAAACTCACAGCTTGGAGTCCCAGTGCAGGCTGGGAAGCTCAATATCAGCTTATGCATTGGCATAAATTGGCCTAAATCCCTTGACTTTGGAGGACATCCAAAAGTTGTAGGTAGCTTCCAGGGTACACCTACTTGCATCTAAAAACTCAGCTGAGACCCTGCAAGGGCTAACATTGGAGACACTGGTTCTTTTTGGCGTACAGAGAGCTTGCTGTTACACACTGCTGGCTCTGAGATCACCCTCCTGGCTTGTAACGTGAGGAGACAATTTTCTGGTGCAATCAGTTGCAGCAGCCCATAACTACATCAGCTCATACTCACCTCTGGATTTTGACAGCTGTATGAAAATATAATAATAAGGGGATGAGTTAGCCCATCTTTGCTCTTTCTATCCCAAAGTGTTTGGCGGGTGCCAAGCAAACCTATCAAGAAATTTAAAACTGTAGCTTTGGATCACTGTGCAGCACTGATATCAAATGGGACTCAAATATGGAGATAGGAGACAGGGGGAAGGAGCAGGTGGGAGGCAGGTGTTACCCATAGATGGGTGTAAAGAGATGAATGTGTCAGCAGTAGGGCACAGTTGAACTCAGCCATACTGAACTGCTTGAAAAGCCAAAGAGCACGGCAGGCTTTAGGGCAGGGGCACACGTGTCCTCCTTGTATGGGTCATCCCTTCCACCAGCTGTGCTTCCAGGCACTCGTGTGAGCAGGTGAAGTTGTGCTCAGGGGGGCCCTGAGATGAGAGGAGCAGCATGGCTGTGAATGCTTTGCTGATGGAGAGCCTTGATTGGAGGCCACTGGTCAGGTTCAGGAGAGCTTCCCCATAGATGGGCTGGAAGAGTTTGGTGGTAACCAGAATCCTCTTGCCTTTCCCCCAGGAGGCAGAGCTGGAGCGACTGGAGAGGGAATTTGCCATCCAGTCCCAGATCACGGAGGCTGCCCGGCGCCTGGCGAGCGACCCGAACGTCAGCAAGAAGCTGAAGAAGCAGAGGAAGACATCCTATCTGAATGCACTGAAGAAGCTGCAGGAGATCGAGAATGCCATCAACGAGTATCGCATCAAATCAGGAAAGAAGCCGACCCAGAGGGCCTCCCTGATCATAGATGGTAAGTGGGACTCGGTGCCCACGGCATCACAGGGGGTCTGCAGAGTGCAGGGAGCAAAATTCTTGCCCTGAGGCACAGATTTCTTCTCCCTTCTGTTCCCTCTTCTGTCTGGAGGGCTCCAGGGGTGCTGTCAGAGGGTTGCTGGGGTGTGTGCCATGCATTAGGTCATGGCACAAGAAGCAGGGTCGCACCGTGGGTGACAGACGTGTCAGGAGAGCAGAATGTGGCTCCTTTGTTCACCTATAAAATCGCTCTGTTAACATCTCCTCCAGAGCGGTTCTGCACAAATGTAATTAATGTTAGCAGATTGGGGTGAGCTCTCTAGCTGAAAGGCATCTCTGAAATCAAAGTGGGAGCAGTGTCATTGCTGTGTTCAAATACTTCTTTTCTTTTTCTTTTTTTTTTTTTTCTTTTACAATGTAACTCTCAGGGCACTTTATGGTTTACTGGGTTGTTGATTGGTTTTTCATGAAATCCATTAACTTTCTGCTGTGTTTCTTTCTCCCTTGCGGATTTTGCCCTTTCCCTTTGACTTGCAAAGCTTTTCTCTGTGCCTTTGTGGCAGGAACTGAGATTAGAGCCGCTGTATTTGTGACCTGGGTACCAAATTGCACCACAGTCAGGGATAGCAGAGAGCCATGAGGACATGGGATGGGGGAAGCAGCTCAAACGTCTGCACAGCAAGGACCTGAGAGCTTCTCCTGCTGCTGCAGAGGATGCTCAGAAAGCCTTTCCCTGAGTTCCACAGAACTGGTACTTAGTGTGAGCCATTAATTAGCAACAGGATAATCATTTTAAGAAGGTGGATATCAAACCCAGAGTCCTTCAGGCCCGAGATGTAAATCTCATAATGGCACCATGCCATTTTGCATCCTCTGGGGATCTTAGCTCTCTGTTGTGACTCAGTCTTAATCCCCATTAATTGAAAAGGGTTAGCAGCTCCTTGAAAGGCAGCCTGCTACTGAGAGACCTGGCTGCAGCTCTGCACTCCCAGACTGAGAGTGGGCTGAGTCAGTTATTTATAGGAATTTTGCCTCTCGGCTCTGTGAGGAGGAAGATGTGGGTGACTGCTTAAGGCTAAGACTCAGTGGACAAAGATCATGGTGTGGTTCAGCACTCAGTTGCTGCGATTCTTGGGACCATCTGACCATCTTTATATTCTCTTCCTTTCAGAAGGAAACATTGCCAGTGAAGACAGCTCCCTCTCGGACGCCCTTGTTCTCGAGGATGGTATGTTGGCTGCTGTATGTTCTAGAGAGCAGGGAGGGAGGTGTGAACTCCTGATTGATACTCAAAATGGAATAACTGTTCTGTGTAATGACCCACTCACACGTCCCAGTAGCAAAATCACTTGGTTTCCCCTGACTCCAGCTTGTAGTCAGACATCAGGACTGGAGCAGTGAGTATTGCTGGGGTTACTGCTCTGAATTGTCTCAAAGGACAGTCCCAGAATGCCCCCTTATTTTCCTTTAAGGTTTTGATTGCTTTAATGCATCACACACTCTTGCTGGCCATTCTCTCCCAAAATGGGGACGTCAGCCAGTGCGTTTCTGAAAGTCGGGTCTTCAGCTTGCCCCTGAAGGAGAAGCAGGGTAAGGAAACAGGCTCTGGAAATGCCATGGTGTCACACAGCCATCACCTCTCTCCCTTCTCCTCCTCACAGAGGATTCTCAGGTCACCAGCACAATCTCCCCTCTCCAGTCCCCACACAAAGGACTCCCTCCCCGGCCGCCGTTGCACAACCGGCCCCCTCCTCCGCAGTCGCTGGAAGGGCTCCGCCAGATGCATTATCACCGCAACGACTACGACAAGTCCCCCATCAAGCCCAAGATGTGGAGTGAGTCATCCTTGGATGAGCCCTATGAGAAAGTCAAGAAACGCTCCTCACACAGCCATTCCAGGTGAGACAGATACCTTGAAGCTCCATCACGGAGGTATTCTCTGCTCTCAGGAGGGACGGGTGTGAGCCCTTCCAAAATTTACGAAGCCGTCCCTTACCAATAAGGCAAGACTTTGGGTGTTTTGGCCAATATGCAGATCATAAAGATAGGCTGCAGCCACGTGACTGCTGCGTGGTATCTCAATGCAGTTCTACAAATGTTGAAAGGGAAGGGTGGTGGATCATCTGAGGGCTTTGACAGGGATTGGCCTTGACCTCTGGCTGCTGTAGAAGCACAGGCTCTGGGGCGCAGCTCAGAGCAGCAGCTGACCCAACTCCCACTCACCCCCTCAAGATCCCGGGCACATGCCTGAGATCTGGAAAGATGCGTGGGAGTCGCTTCCCCAAATTCCTGACGGGAGCTGAAGTGAATGTTTCCTCTGCAGCAGTCACAAGCGGTTCCCCAGCACTGGGAGCTGCGCTGAGGCGGGAGGGAGCAGCTCTCTGCAGAACAGCCCCATCCGGAGCCTTCCCCACTGGAACTCCCAGTCCAGCATGCCATCGACGCCGGATCTACGGGTACGCAGTCCGCACTACGTCCACTCCACACGGTAAGTCTTCCTGGCTCCAGTCTCCCTTGCTTACCCTGAAATAAATATTCCTTGCTTCATCCTTCCCCCAGGGTATCAATTAATTCCCAGTTCAGGACAGGACACAAACCAGTCCTGTTCACGTAAGAGGCTCACGTACTGTTGCCAGTAGGGAATCTCTCCTGAACTGAGATCCTGAAATCTTTTCAGATAAACAAGATGCTGCCCCTCATCCCTCCCTCAAAGTGATCAAGCTTTTATTCTGCTGGGACCTTTCATCTCAGGGGCTGTTTATAGGCTCTACAAACCCCAAGCCGCTTTTAAAACACATGTGGTGCTGCTACTGCTGAATTCTGCAGTAAATTCTTCCGTGGATCCAGCTGGAGAGAACATGCTGTTTCCTGCCTGATACAAAATGTTGGGTAGTGTTAATTTTCTCTCATGGATAAAATGTTTGCATGTGTGTGATGTCATGTGGAGAGTGAGAGGCTGTATAAAGCAATCCACCTGGGGATCCAGGTGGCAGTGGATTAGCCCAGGGCTGACAGAGGAAAAAGCTGAAGTGTGTAAGGGAAGCGATTTGATGTGTGTGGCCCAATTTGACTCCAGTTTTCAGCAGGATTTCTGCAAACTGTTCAGCTTCATTGCTCTTTTGCTTTTGTGGCAAACTCCGTGGACACTGCAGGGAGCAGAGCTGAGCCAGAGCTGTGTGCTGGTTGGTGTCCTGCCCTAAGGGGAAGTACTATCATCATTTAGCTCAGCATAAATCAAGAGTTGTGCCAATACATCAGCCTCAGGCAGAGAAAGTACAAGGCATAAAGACCCTGGGCTAAGTTTGTTACAAGTTATTGGCTGAGAGTACCTTTCAAGAATGCAAAGCCTATTAAGTACTGGAGCCAAGCTGTGTGAGAAATGAGCCTGGCACGGGGCTTGAGATGTGACCTTGACCAGGTAGGCGCCATTTGGGTGTCTGAAAAAGTCATTGCTCAGTCTGAGGCTCATTCATGAGCTGCACGCCCTGGCCTTGACCATCTGTCGTGGGGATGTGTTCCTGTTCCTTGAACGGATGGGTGAAGCTCTTCAAACAGTCGGGATGAATAAAGACCACCCAGACTTGGCCATGAATCAAGCCTTGTAAACTGTGATTTGGGGTGGTTGCCTGGAGGGCTGTCACCCTCTGACAGTCCTACATGTGCTTATGGCTGGGCCCCAGTAAAACGGAGCTGCTTGACAAGAGGTGACTTTTTCAACAGCATTCTAGGCTAAGTACAGGCAGTCTGTCTGTCTGTCTGTCTGTCTCCCACCCACCAGGTGGATTGTACTTGTGCAGGGCATTCGTGGGCCCCTTGCAAGGACATCTCACCACCTTTGGGGCCTGAGGTGTTGGGATTTGCAGAGGGGACACAAGGTGAAGCTGGTAGCACAGGGACGGTGCTGATCCAAGCAGCTCTGCCATGCAGCTGCACCAGCAAAGCCAGGGCTTGAGGTCCCCAGGTGTCACCCTTCAGACTGGCCTTTCTCAGGATGGCAAGCCACAGAGGAATGGGGCTGAGTAAGGATTTATGTCCCTCATGGTGCTGCAGACTGAGTGTCACACCAGGGAACTGGCGAGGAACAAGAATAGGGCCTAATCACCCCAAACCCTGCAGCAGGGAAGCAGATTGCATCGCAGGCAGCAGCCCTGCGCAGTCCTGGAGGGATCTGACTGCCCTCAGATTCCTTTGCCTGTGCATGCAGGCAGGGATGGGCAGTGCTTTGTTCTGTTGACTTACCAGCCTGTTCTTTCTCCTGGTACCTGCAGGTCAGTAGACATCAGCCCAACCAGACTGCACAGCTTAGCTCAGCACTTTAGGCACCGGAGCTCCAGTTTGGAGTCACAAGGAAAGCTCCTCGGCTCAGAAAATGAGACAGGGAGCCCCGATTTCTACACCCCAAGGACTCGTAGCAGTAACGGCTCTGACCCCATGGACGACTGCTCTTCCTGCACCAGCCATTCCAGCTCTGAGCACTACTACCCGGCTCAGATGAACCCCAACTACTCCACCCTGGCAGAGGATTCCCCGTCGAAAGCCAGAGAACGGCAGAGGCAAAGGCACAAATCAGCAGGCAACCTGGTCTCTTCCAATTCAGGGAGCATGCCCAACCTGGCTGCGAGGAACGGGACGGGACACCACCGTGTCTACCTGCACAGCCAGAGCCAGCCCTCCTCCCAGTACAGGATCAAAGAATACCCCTTGTACATCGAGGGCAGCTCCACGCCCGTGGTGGTGCGGAGCCTGGAGAACGACCAGGAGGGACATTACAGCGTGAAAGCACAATTCAAAACCTCCAACTCCTACACGGCGGGGGGGATGTTTAAGGAGAACTGGCACGGGGATGAAGTGGACTCGGTCAGGCTCACCCCCTCCCGCTCCCAAATCATAAGGACTCCATCTCTGGGCAGGGAGGGCCACGAGAAAGGCTCGGGTAGGACTGCGGTGTCAGACGAGCTGCGGCTCTGGTACCAGCGGTCCACGGCCTCCCACAAGGAGCACAGCCGCCTCTCGCACACGAGCTCCACCTCCTCGGACAGCAGCTCCCAGTACAGCACATCTTCACAAAGCACCTTTGTGGCGCACAGCCGGGTCACGAGAATGCCTCAGATGTGTAAAGCGACATCAGGTGAGAGCTGGGTCCAGGAGGAGGGGTGGGAGGGACGGGGCCCCTCCTGCAGCCCGGATTCGTGCCAGGCATTACACCCCGGCTGGAGAGCAGTGCCAGACCACAGCGTGTTTGTTCTCTGGCCTTCACGTGCTGCCCGCCAAGCCTGGAGGCACAGCACTGGGTGACGAGCCTTGTCCAAGACACTCGCTGAGTGGGGATGTTTTTCCGCAGAAATCATCACTTTGCAGTGATGGGCTCAAAAGACAGGGAGGGACTGAAGACTGATTATTGCCAGATCTTTCCTCAGAGTTTGGGGTTTTGGGTGATAGCACTAGGAGCTGAAGGTGATAAAACCATGAGGAGCATCGCTCTTCGTAATCACAGCGAGGGGAACGATGAAGCAAGCAGGGGTTCAGCACAGGCTAGGAGAATGTGTGTCTTCAGTGAGAAAATAGCATGAGAAAGGTTAAGTGGGGGCATCCCAACCCCTCCACCCCCCACAAAAATGTTTGAGCGATGACATCTTTGTGCACTGCTGAGACATGGTGTTCTCATGCAGTTCCAATAGCTTTGCTGATAATATCCTGAAATTCAGAGTGCTGAAGTTTGTGCAGTATTATGCCTCTGTGTCATGGACAGAGCTTTGCACTCCTCTATGCTGTTAATATTAAGTCAAATTCATTACACTGAGAAGGCCACAATGTGCTGTGAAACAGTCCAAGGTTAAATATTTACTGGCCATCAGTCACCACTGGACAAACCAGTGTGGACAGATCAAGGACTGCTCAAAACCTGAGCCACACACCTCAGCCTCGGCTTGCCACTGGCCCTTGTGGCCTCCCTGGGCCAACCAGTGTCCACCCATGCTGGCTCTTGGCTCTCAGATGTCCCAGCGTGGATTCTGGACCATGGTGACCACCACACTGGCACCAGTGGGGGCCTGTACTTTCTGCCAGCTCCAGAGGTGGTTTTTTGACACAGGCTCCTCATGGGCCACTGACAGCTGCCCAAGAAGAGGCTGGTTTATATGGTGCCAAAGCTCATAGGAGGACCAGGTGTGGCCCAAGATGTAACTGAGTAGCTGCTACAACCATCCTGTGTCTCCCTATGAAGATCTGTCTTCTCCCCTTTGGTTAGTGGACATTTCTTTTCCATGCAGCAACAGAAAATGCTTGAACACTGCAAAAGCTTTGCCTTGGTTGGCTTTGGAAACCATACCACTTCAGTAAGATGTGGAATTGGGGTGAAACTACGTGAAAATCACTGTTAGTCAGTCCATTCCCCCACTCAGCTGGGTCTTTAAACCTAAATGTGATATCTGGGCAGCACAGGGGGAAGTGTGTTCAGCTTGTCTTGACCAGTTGGCAGCATAGATTGGGTTTGTGTTTGGAGTCCATTCCCAGTCACAGCTCTGGGAGAACACTGACATTAGGGATTGTCAGCTCCAAGGAGCAGATTAAAATTTGTTCTTCACTTCCAGTGTCATTTGGCAGCAGCTAAAGAATTTAATAGCCCAGAAGGGGATGCCAGGTAAAAATCTCCATCGTTTCAGCTGATCAGCCCTAGCTGATAGTTCTGCTGGACTGCACACTGTCCTTCAAAGTGGATCCGACTTCTTGGCATGTATTAACTTCAGAGAGTCAGCACTGTGTGGACTTGAGGAGGAGGAAAGATTAGTCAGGTGGATTTATAAGCTGAATCCGCACCAGGGAAACTCCCCCAAGAACCGCTGCCCATTTTTAGTCCAGCTTGCTTCTGTTTTCATTGGAGTAAGATAAGCCTTTCTTTGGTCCCATAGTGGACTGTCAGCAAAGCCAAACTTCAGCTTTTTACAAATGCATGGTGAAAGGTGGTTGTAGCTTCTGAAATCTTCAGAACTGCCTTCCTCCTTTGCACATGAAGCTGTGTACTTGTCCAGACTCTGGCCACTGCCAGCCCTGGCTCCTAGGGACACAGAGCATCTCCCACCGTTCCTGGAAGCAGGAGGCTGAGCCTGACAGGCTGAGCTCATCCAGTTTCAGTGCCCGTGGAGTCCAGGAGGCAGCAAAACCAAGCTACCATGCTGAGAGAAGTGTGGTGTCTCCCAGGCAGGCTCAGGACAGTCAGGGTGGCTGTATTCAGCTGGAGGCCAGGCTGAAATGCAGCATTCCTGCAGAGCTGGGGCCGGCTCCAGCCCGGGACACGCAGCAGCGTCAGCCGTGGGCTGGTGCTCCTGTGCCACATTAGGGCACAGTCACCCAGGAACAGGGCGAGGTCTGTCCCAGGCAGTGTTTACTCACGGCCAGACATGTTTCTGCTGGTCTGACCAGATAATTCTTCTGAACCGCCCTGACCCTTGTGCCCTCACCTCACTGGTTGTTCTTCTCCACCCGTGGTTGTTTTCCAGCTGCCTTACCTCATAGCCAGAGGAGTTCCACGCCGTCGAGTGAACTCGCAGCCACGCCGCCGGGCAGTCCCCACCACATTCTCACATGGCAGACTGGGTGAGTGTCCGTGGGATCAGGTTAGACAATCCACCTCAGTGCCGGTGGGAAAAGCCTCCCCACACACATGCACAGGGAGAGCACAGATATGGGGAACATTTTCCATAGCCTGCACCTGCACACAGCATTTCCAGACTCCCATCCGTGCTCTCCTGGTGGTGGAGCTCTGGTTTGGGCTGAACAAGACGTGGCTGTGCCATCCACACCCAGCAGCACCGCTCCAAGCAGTGCTGGATCCACAGGGAAAGAAGCCTTGCAGGTTCCTCCTGCTTGGACAGCCTCCTTCCTCCAATTGTCATATGTTGAAATAGCTGATATTTCTTTTTTAGCAGCCACCATGCTGGCTGTCGACACCAAGGCCTTGTCAAAGGCAAGGTTCAGTGCCTGCCGTGCCTATGTGTGCAGCAGCCACGTTTTCCTGCTCAGTTTTCCCCAGCAATGGGTCATGACTGTTAAGTGTTTCTTTTTTTCAACCACCACTAACCTGAAGGTGCCTCACCGAGGTGTGAGTCATTACACAGAGGTAGCCATTACTCATGTAAATATAGTAATTGGGTTCTTTAGCACCTCTTTGCCAGGCAGGGAGTTCCAGGAGTAAACAAACAGGCATTTGCAAGCTCCCATGGGTATACTCTAGCAATCGCCTGTAATTCTGTCCTGCCACACCAAATAAAGGTCATTTCCAGATCCCGACTAACTCAGCACATCCCAGATTGTGGGGCTGAGATTTTGGTGAGATCAGCTGGAACTGAGACTAGAGTCCTCAAAATACCCTAATTCCTTGAATAGGAAAATGGATCCGATCCCCCGAGTCATGAATTGGGACTGGTAACTTTGCAAATATTTCACTGTGCAGCCACTGGAAAATCTCATGCTCTTTAATTACCCTGGTCACCTATGACCAGGCTGGACCTCTGGTTTTACTCCAGCACCGCTTGTGACTGCACTTTAAACTGGAGATGAGGAGAACCATAACCACAACCCCTTAGGCCTGCTTGGATATTAAATTTACACATTTGACACCCAGCCTCACATGGTCTTTGCATGTGCTTTCAGCTTGAGAACAGGAAACTGTTCCTGGTCCCATTTCACAAAAAGTCAGGGGATAGCAAGATAGGCAAAGTGGCACCTACATTTACCATACACTGACATTTCCACAACTAAGAGCTTGAATCTAGACTCAGTCTCCATCCCAATCCTAATTCTTCTGAACATCTCCATGATGGCCAGAAGTAAAACTATGAGCAGCCAGCTGAGACAACTGTTTGGATAATCCTAGCTTTTCTTATCTTTCCATTCAAGATAAGTCCTGCACCCTGTCTCTCACAGCAAAATTGCATCAAGCCAAATTCTTGGCTGGTGAAAGTGAAGTTATCTGGCCCTGCACCAACAACCAGTGCAAAGAGAACTAGAGACAAATCAGCATTTATTTCATGGCTGAGCATAGCACGTGCACACGGCATGTGTATAACTACAGCAGGAGCAGGCACAGTCTGCCTTTAGATGCACAGCACAGATTCCCCCACTACAGGGCCAGCTGTGCCCACCCAGCACAACTCAGCAGATTGACAGTTCTCCCCAATGTGTTTTTGTGTCACTAACTTTTTCTAAAGATGTGTCATCAACTTGTTTCCCCACTGGATTAATAAGCTCGTAACAATGTCTGTGTCGTTCCTTTTCTTTAACATTTCCTCTCTCCTCTTTCCTCCTTTTTTTGCTCTCCTTTGCTCAGAGAAGCAACAGACAACTCACCCACTATGGATGAGTCTCAGTCTCCAACCCACCAAAGTACTGATGAATAGAGGTATAGTAAGGGAACGTTTTGTTCTTTCCTCCTTCTGCCTTAACAGTCCATGAGCACAGTGAGAATAACCGGCGTCCTGCTGTCCCACTGGAGCAGCCCTTTAATTCTGTGCCCGTTTGTTTGCCAACAAGGCTTCCTTCAGCTCTCGGAAGGACAACTTGGAAGCATCTCGAAGCTGCTCTCTGGGCCTTTTCAGCAATTCTGCGGCTGTGGCACTTTCCCCTGTGAAAGGGACTTGGGGCCAGCCTGCTCTGTGCTCCTGCAGGGGCTGGACAGGCACAGAGAGCAGCAGGGGGGGTGACAAATCTGTGGCTGGGGACAATTCAGAGCAGGGTGGGCAAAGTGCTGTGGGGACAGTCTGGGAGCAGTGTGGCAGGGAGACGAGCTGGGGTAGGTGGGAGCCTCAGAGGACCCAACCTGAGCTCCCAGCACCAAGCGCCCCTTCCTCCCTCCCTACCACAGAAGCTGAGGCTCTAAGCATCAAGCTTTCCTGGAACAAGGAGCAGCCCTGGCCCCAGTTCCTGTGGGAAGACAGGAGGGGGGAAGGGTGGAGGGAACAAAAAAAACCCTCAGAGTTTTTCTATTTTAATTAAACTGCCATCGCTGTCTGACACTCTCATTTGAATCTACAACCATTCACAGCTGGCATCTGTCAAGTATTTCAAGCCCAGCTTTCTAGAGATATCCCATGAACCTCCACACTCCAGCACAGTGCTGGGAAACAAAAGGCTCTTTAACATGCAAATGATGATGCCCTTGCTCAGGTTCCTCCCAGACCAATTCCAGGGAAAACAGGTGGAAAACAGGGCAGAGGAAGCAGGAACTGAATCAGAGATCAGTCCTATGAGGGGTGAGGGAGCAGAGGACAGAGTTGAGAATCCCACTGTTCACAAAAGGAAAATGCATCTCTCACTTTTGGCCTCAAAACAATCTCTAGCTTGGAAGTCAGTTCAAATCAAAGTGTGAGAGAGAGACATCAATTCTGGCAATTGCTGTGCAGATAGAGCAGCCACTTTTCAAAAGGTCCAGACTTTGACCTCAGTGCTTTCCTCTGGCAAGGAGCTCCGCAGCCTAAGCCAGGAGCTGATCCTGATCAGAGCTTTTAACGTAAATAGCAGAGAAAATTCTCGGGAACTGTCTTGTCTGCTCAGTAAAGGCAGCAGAAGAAGCAGCACCTTGTCAGGAGATATGCCCCGAAATGAGGACTAGGCTGTCTACAACAGAACACAGTCCTTTCCACATCAGACCTGGCACCCTCAGGCTGGAAGCACAGCAGCTCTGCCTGTTGCCATTCCTGCATCCATTCCTGGCTGTGGAGAAGCTGTCAGAGCTCAGCTTTCTCCTGCCTCCTCGCACCAGGCGGACTGCTGGGGCAAATGGGACTGCTGGGCAAGAGTAAACTGGGTCAAAGCAAAGTCCTGCATGCTGAGCCCACCCCAAATATCAGCTTGGGAGTACCTGCAGAGTGCAGTGGGGTCAGAATATCCTGTGTTCTTCTCCGCCCATGATACAATGTTTAATGCTCATGGTTGAACTTCTCAGGAGGCCTCACTGTCCTAACAAAGTTTCCTTTCTCCTGCAGGAACTACAATGATAGCTGTTTCCTGGATTCTCCCCTCTATCCAGAATTAGCAGATGTCCAGTGGTATGGGCAGGAAAAAGCCAAGCCTGGGACTCTAGTGTGAACCCCTGACCTCAAGTTAATCACATCAATGCCATTCTGAGATCACCTCACTGCCTCTCATTTGCCTTACCCAGATGCACTGTCACCCAGCACCAGCTTCAACTCTAAGCACTTTTCTCTCGATGCAGTTCAAGGCGACATTTATGGAACACTGGCCCTGAGACATCCACCGCGGCAGCGACGGAGCGCAGCACATCCCACGGCCAGCCAGGTGCCAGTCCCTCCCACGGCAGTGGGTGGAGAGGAGCAGACACCTGAACAGCCAGTTGGCAGTTTAAGAATTGGTTTTCCTTTGAAACAGTGGAAGCCTCTCAAGGCTTACATCAAACCTTCTTAGTGTTCCACGGCACGTAACAGCAGTAAGAGTTCCATGACCTGCCAGCTGAAGCCAACAGAATTAGTTTTAAGGGGGTGGGGATGGGACAGAGGCTGAGAAATGGACACCATAGTCCTGAAAGCGCATCTGTTCTGAAGAAACAGCAAAATCCCATCGCTTGCAGAGATGTGTCAGTGTCACAATCAGATCGGCACTGCCAAAAATCACCGCACCACCGTTTGCAGGACGAGTTTGCTCACAAGTTTTAGCTACAAGAACATCTCCCTCCTTTCAGCTTCGTGGCAAACACAGCCACCTCCTGTAAAATGGCATTTCCTTCTTCGCTTGGAGCCCACCTATACGCAAATAAAACAACCCCCCGTGCTGCAGACACACCAGAGTTCTGGGCTGGTATCACAGCATCGCTGTCTAAAAGCTACTGTTAAACTGGACAAACAAGGTTTACGAAGGCATTACCTAAAGCAGAGGCGAGTACTGCACTCACAGCATCTCTGTGGCTGGCACAGGGTGCCCACCAATGCACAGAGAGGTTGGGGGTTGCGCCGGTTGTTTTGATAAAAGATAAAAATTGCCAAAAAAATAAAACAAAACAAAGCTTTCTGCAAACAGATACAGCCGATAAATTCGAATCGATTTCTGCACAAAGCGTCAAGGTGAAGTCAAAGGGCGAGCACGTCGCAGTCGAATCGACACGGTAGGTCTGAGTCAAAATATGGGTTCCACTCACCTTCCCTTCGTTAGCACCCGTGTAGCAAAGGGCTCGTCACCCGCGTGCTGCTGTGTGGGAGAACCGGTCTGTCGGGGAAACGGGAAGGCTCCGCAGCGGAGCGGGGTCAGACAACCAGCAGGCAGGCAGATCTTCCCATTGTGAGACCACAGGGAAGAGGATCGACGGCGGGAGGCGTTGGACACGAGCGAGGGCTGCCTGCTGACAGCAAAAGGAATCGCACGAGCGCGTCACGGAAGGAGCCGCGAGTTTACACATACTTTAGAGCAATGCTTTATACACGTCAAGCCATGGAACTTTAAAAGGCCTCAAAGACACTTTTGTAACGAACAAGTGCACAATCTAGGTGGATGTTGAAGCTGGCACGGTCTAGTCTTCACTGCGGTGCTATGCTGTTTTTATTGCCACTCGATGGGGGGAGGCGCCCGGCCTTCCCCCGTTGGTGCGTGCAAACGATGATTTCCTATGGGAAAGGCATTAAAAGAAACGGCTGGAGGGGGGTTACTTTGTGAAAAGCAGAAACTGAAGTTAGCTTTAGTTTTAAGGAAAAAGGAAAAAAAAAACTAAACGTGTGAGTGTGTGTGTGTTTGAGTGAGAGTGTGTGTGTGTGTTTCCAAGAATAACAACAGCGTCTACCAGACAAAGAAGGGCGAAACGTTTCAAATTAAACACCCGACTTGGGGGGCTGCCACACCTTTTGGTATTAAAATTGCTGGAAAACTGCATTCCAGGCTTTAAAAGAGAAGGGTTCTGCATTAATTAGGCTTTGAAAAATGATGGGGTTTCTAAACATTAACACCTTTCTGCAACTCACACCAGAAATGTTGGCTTCAGTTCCCTGCGCTGCTGCCTCGCCTGGCTGGTAAGGGAGGGGGTGGCCTTGCAGAGATGAGACAGTGACAGGCAGAAAGGCTGTTTATTTGTCCAGGGGAATCCACGGCAGAGTCAGGATTGGATGGGGCAAAAGCCGAGGCTGGATGGGGCTCTGAGCAACCTGGCCTAGTGCAAGGTGTCCCTGCCCATGGTAGGGGGTTGGAATGAGATGATCTTTGAGATCCCTTCCAACCCAAACCATTCTGTGATTCTGTGATAAAGAAACCCTTTCATGTTCACACATGAGGCATAAATTAATTACTCCTATGAAAAAAAAGAAGAAAAAAACAAACACTGGCCAGGGGTGTTCAAAGGTGGCCACACAAACCTTGTGCTTTTGGGCCTCCTTGAAGCTTCACCCTGGGGCTGTAACGCCCTGTGACAGTAATTGAAGCCTTGCATCCAATTCTGGAAGAACAGCCAGCAGTGAGATTGCACCCTTCACTTGGACATGCAAAATGCTGTTTTCACCATCTCTTTGTGCATTGGGGTCTTTAACACGGGAATTATTTCAAGCTCCTAATTGGATTTTTAGCTGGATAAGAGATAATACTGATTAATGACATTTACTGATAAGATTTGGAAGCTAAAGTGAAAGGATTAAATAAGGACCAAATTAAGCAGCAGCAAGTAATTTAGCCCAAGGATTTTTAGGGGCTCTGAGCAACTGTCTGTTTTCTTTTTAATTTCCCTGGTAAGTGGTTTGGGTTGGTTTTTTTTAATGTGTACCTTCTTTTAATTAAAAAGAATTCAACAACAGCAGCACTATGACGCCTCTGGGCACTACAGGAAGAAACATTAATTCCTCCAAGACCAGCTCTGCAGTCTTGCAGCAAAGGTTAAAAGGTGGCAGCCCTGAAACTGGGGGGGGGGGAAGAAAAAATAAAATGTTTAGCCTGAATAGCAAACAGGCTGGAGTGGAGAAAAAGCTTTCTAGAAATGGATTGGGTTTTGCTTTGTGTTCTGCTTTTCTGGTTTGCAATCAAGGCACACGTGAGCAGCCAGTCTGGTAGTAAAGACAGATTAAGTAAAACAGGTTTTACTGTTTAGCTCAATTCAATTAAACACAAATGTACATAAAATGTTAATCATATGAGATTAACATATTTAAGTATAACACGGAGGGGTATATACATAGCTATTATAGACAAGCACTTGACTACCAACTTAACCCCTCCTTTAGTTTTTTTATTTTTCAAGGCTCCATCTGCCATAAAGCCACAACCGCGTTCTTCGTCTCCGTTGTCTGACGCTCCCTCTGTATGGGCAGGAGCCAGTGGACAGTCCATGCACTGGGCTGTGCTGGAGGCAGGGTTTATTTTTAAATGGTATTATATGCAGTCGAGTGTTGAAAATGTTGAAACAGTCCAATTTGTTTTCACTCTGTATTAGTTTTAGTTTCAGGCATAGCCGATCCCCATTCAGGTGCTATCAGATGACCAGTTACTGCTTAGTTAACTAGATGTAAAGTTTTACATATATATTAATGTCAATAGTTTTATTACAGGTTGTGTAAAATGGACTCTCTAGTTTAAAAAAAAAAAAAAAGGAAAAAAAAAAAGGAAGAAAAAAAAAATTAGGTCTCTCCTGAAATTGAACTTTAGAGCATGGAAAATGATTTTACTGGATTCTGTTCAACTGTAATCAAGGAAAAAAAAATATGTATGTTGTAGAAAAAGTTGCAGAATTAAAAAAGATCTGCTTTTAATTTATTCTTTTTGTATTAAGAATTTGTATAGTTACCTTTACATTTTGCAAAACGGTGTTGTCAACACTTCCTTATTAAAGCATTTTCAAAATGAAACCTTGCCGTGGTCTCTTCGGGAAGGCACAGCACTCGGGCAGCTCTTCCCTGGCAACTGCACCGCCACCCCTGTGAGATGCAAGCTCCAGATGTGCACACAGCTGGCCAGGATGTCTGTGAGGCACCCACTCCTCAGCTGGCAGGGGGTCTGACTGCAGGAAACATTGGGCATTCCCCCCAAAAAATCCTGTCCTTTAGAGATGCCTTGGGACTCGGTGCTCGTGCTCAGCAGATCTGTGCTTGCTCCATTGCATGTTCTCCCGAGCACAGGAGAAAAACGGTGTGATGGAATTCCCACCAGCACAGGAAACAGTCATGGGTATAATCCTTACTTCCAACACACATAACTAAAATTAACACTCACCTGTATGAATTGGATGCCAAGTTGCTGCAAGGCCATTTGCAGCAATGCCAGCAGCTGTGGGACTGGCTTGAGCACCAGCACATTCCCCAGTGCTCCAAGGAACTGCCTGCTCCTTGAATTCCTGAGGGAACCCACCCCAGCAGAGGCTGCTCTAGCTGAGGGCGGGGCTTTGCGGCAGCAGTGACCCCTGCACAGGGTTAGGGATGTCACTTAATCCCAGTTTTCCCCTCTGTGGGCAGTGGTGACCCCTGCAGCCACCCCAAACTGCAGACAAACAGCCACACGCTCACGTGGGACCCATCCACACCTCCCAGCGCAGTTGCTTCCAGCTCTTTCCTTTTATTCCCACTGTCCACGGAGCCTCTTCCCACCTGATCCCCCACACCCCACAGGAAGCCACCAGTGGCACCAGCCCAGAGCCAGGCAGCCTCCCCAACCATCAAGCAGCATTGCTGCATGAGGGACCACCACGGGCAGCAAATCCCTAGGAGGGTTTGGGATGGGACAAAGCAGCCACGATCAAGGTTTCAAACACCCATGGAACGCTGGGACCTTAGCTCAGATTTATTGCCAGTGGCTCCCATAGTGCTGCAGGCACCTTTTCCAGCTCCACAGCGCCTCAGGTTTATTCTTGGGAGAGACTGGATTTAGGGTGGTGATTCTATGAAAGCCAGCAGGAGAAAAACCCAGTTCCTCCATCAAAATAAACTGATCCCACAAACACCTGCCCTAAGAGCCTTTCCAGCAGTGCAGACAAACAGCAAATAGGGAGTCAAATTTAAGTACCATCAGCCACAATAATAGCCGTATCAGGTATTACCTCAAATCTAAATTACCTTTAGAGTTCACCTCACACAGCCCCTTCCACCACTGGGGTTTGGGAGGGGTCAGGGGCTGCAACAAATGGCTGGGGCCACTGAAGTCCCAAAACCACTCCAGACACTGCTATGGCGAATGCACGAATTCATCCCAAGTCTTCGGATTCAGCGGAATTATTTCCGCCTAATGCCGGAATTATCAGAAATAAACATCTGGAGAAGCCCACAGGGAGAAGTCTGAACTGCTAAACTGAAACATACCCTCCCCACAAAAGCCGTTGAGCAGCGTGACAGCTGCACCCCACCCACTCATCCCTAAACCAGACTCGGGTGGGTTTGGGATTTTTTTTTTTGGCTGAGAGGCATTATTAACTATTTGATCACGGTCTGGTAGCTGCAATTTGGGGCCATCCGGCTGCAAAGAGCCTCCAACCGGTGATGAAACGCAGCTGCCGTAACAGCATCCCCCCGGCTCACCACCCCACGGGACCAAGGCTGGCTCTCACGTGCCGGGCAGCTGGAAGCTCTTACACGGCTCTGCCGTGAGAAAGCGCTCCTCGGCTCCTCCGCTCCCCGCGCAGCGCCATTCCACAGATTGCAGGGGGATAAAGCTCTTCCGTCGTGGGATTCATCGGAGCGAGGCGGCCGTATTTCAGGGACTGTCAGCGAGGAGGCACGTTGCTTGAATTACATCCTTTAAACCCTGATCAGGCTGAAACATTCCAGCCCCAAACTGACATCCCTACAGGAGGCGCATCCACGCTCAAACCGGCACTCAGGGTACCATTAAAAACTCCCCTCGATAATTGGCTCTAAAGCAGGAGGGGAAAAAAATCTGTGTAGCACTATTACAGATGCCCCAAGGAATCCACTTCCCGCTAAAGCAGACGATAGAATGCTCCTTAAACCATCCCCTGGCTACTCACTCGCTGCAGTTTCCAGGGAAATTACAGCTCTTCTGAACAAGGGACAATATTGTCCCTCAATTATTTACAGAGTTCAAAACTAAGGTCAAGATGAAGATTTAGAAAGAGCTCAGGAAACCGTCTGGGTGGGGAGAGGGATAAGGTTGCGGCGTTGCACGTTTCCTGTTATAATAAAGCCTCCAAAGAATTATCTGTGCAGAGCGCTGCAAAAAAAAAAATCACCAGACACCACTGTTAATGAAACCCTTCCATGCTCTTGACATCTGCCCAGCTTCCCCCCACAAACCCCCACCTACTCCCCAGAGGCCCCTCCCTGAGCACCGGTGAGGTCTCAGCAGCCTCACTTTTATTACTTCTAAACTGTTTAAGCTCTTGACATTTTCTCTGGGGTCAAACGCTCCAGGCTGAAAATCTCCCGTGTCCAGAGAGGCACTTTAGAATCTAAGAGTCTCCAGAAGAACCCGAAGTTCCTTGAGATAACTCCTCCAAACTCGCTGCCAGCACAAATCCCCCGGCGCCACATCTGACTGTGCCATGGGACACGGGAAGCACCCACAGGAGAGGGGGAAATTCCTTGAGAAGAGGGTGCCAGCTCCTGCTCCACACTGTCAGTCAAGGTGAGGACCCAGACAAACCCATACACTAGAGTGTTGACACATTTCTTCAGGAAGTGGCTCCGCTAAAAGCTAACAAAGTTTCACTCTTTCACTGTTCATGCAGAATTGGATCATCATTCCCATGAGTTTCTTCGCCATTCCCAGTCAAGATGCACAATGGTAAAGATTTGTGGCTGCCAGAAATACTGTTTGTGGTCATGGGAGGTCCTAATTATTTTCTCTGCAATGCCCAGCAGACTGAAATTTTCTCCAGATGTATAAAAATGGGATTTGAAAGCCCCAAGAGCCATAAGATTACTTCCCCCAAGCCCAGAAGGTTTATATTAAAAATGTCATTACCAAAAAGAAAAAAAAAGCCAAATCAGATGCATTTAAGATCAAAAACTCTTTGCACTGAGGCTGAGAAATATACAAAACTTTTTTTTTTTTATTCCTGATAAATACCACATGAAAGATTAGCCAATAAAGTCTTTATATTTACAGAAATAACCAAGCTTCAGATTCAACTGCTTCCCTCTAATCATCTCCCCACATCAGTCTCCAATGCAAAAGCAGCCAAAAAAAAAAAGCTCCACATATGCTCCTTGCAGGGCTGAGTCTCAACTAAAGCTCTAAAATATGGGAAACAGTTCAGTCTGAATAACAAACTGAAATAAAAGCAAGGCTCTCGTGCACTGTCCCCTGGTCGCTGTCCTGGTCTTAACCTCTTCAAAACCCACCTCCTTTGCTGTATATTGGTTGTGTTCAACATAAAGCACAGATTTAAAAATAAACCTAAATAAACGGGGCTTGTAAAAAGGAAGCTGTAGAAAATCTCCTGCTTTCTGCTTTTTCCCAAAGTTCCTGTCGGTGTCCAAGCACAGGCTCTGCCTCTTCCATCCTCTCTGGGTCTTGGAGGCAAAAATGTGAGTCACGCCTTGGCCCCCGCAGAGCCTCACAGAGCGTTGTACTCCACACACTTGGATGGGTCTGTTGGGAAGTGCTTCTGGCAAATGGTCATGAGCCTCTTCAGCCCCTAGGAATTAACAGAACAAGGGCAATCCTGTAATAAAGCTGCAGCTGTCAAACAAACTTAATGGCCCACAGTATTTTTAAGCTTAACAAGAAGAATTAAATAAGAATAGGTTGCTATTTTGGGGTTGGGATATTTTTTTATTTTTTTTGGGGGGTGGTTTTCTCCATTAAATTTTTATTAACCTTTCTCCCTGCAATTTGTCAAGTTCTCTCCAAAATTAGAGAAGTTTGGTGCGTAACTAAAGAAACGTGGTGAGATTCACAGTGAAGGATCACAGAAATGCTTTAACATCTCTTTATCACCAAGGGAGAAAATGATACCACAACAAAATATATTTAAAAGAAAGCTGAATATCGAAAGTAACTCTGAAGAGCAAATAGCAATTTTTGACACCAAAACAAGCTGCACACCGAGGAAAAGAACCAAACATTTCTCGGGAGGAGAAATGTGGTACCACACGAGACACTCCAGAGGCAAACTGAAGAAGCAATCAAGGAGAAAGGCAGACTTTTCATTCTTTCAAGGCACCAGTTGCCAAAAACCAACGTGACAGAAACCCTGTGATTATTTCCTTTCAAGTCACAGAGAAAAGTCTCACAAGGAAGAAAGCAAACTGCTGCGGTGGAAATGTAATTTAGCAGTGACATTGTACTCCAAGATGGCAGAGTCCTGTCCCTGTCATTAGACACTCATCATGGAAGGCAGCTCCTCACTAAGGGAAAAATGATATTGAAAACCATAGCTGAAGAGAAAGCAAAAGTGATACTTGTAGCCCCAAAACAAAAAGAGTAGAAAGGTGAAGTTGCATTTTGCAAGCAGTTTTCTTGCAAACATCTGCAGAAGACGAAAAGCACAGGAGTCCTCTTCATCAGGAAGAAATTTCTGTGAGCCTCCTCTACCAGAAGCTTTGAGCTCCAAGATGCTGCTCTGGAGGATTCAGAGTTAAGCCAGAAGGTCTCTATCTCTACAAAACTGCAACTGGCAAAAGGCAAATACATTTAACAATTCAAGGAGAGAAGACTTGTTTCCTCAGACCTGTCCACCCACTATGCTGAAAGGTCAGAGGGGAAAAACAGCACTGCCAACTTCAAAAGCAAACCTGCTGGATTTCCAAAGCCAACATTACCTGTATGTACTTCCTCTGGGTTTCATCATTCAGGACATGGGCCACGTGCTTGGAGAAGATCTTTTCCCGGCCCGTTCTCGCGTGGATGCCGACCATGGTGACACCGATGGGCCAGGGAGCGTTCCCGATGGCCATCTGGAGATAGGCATCGTTGGCCTGAAGAAGTAAGTGCAGGCACTCTTAGCAAAACCAGGAAGAGCAGCAGGGAGCAGAGCAGTTTTGCATTGCCAGACGCAGCAAAACACCCGCTCCAGTCTCCCTGATCTGAGTTTCGTTGCACAACATCAACCAGTTACACAACAGACCTTCCCAACACGGTTCCTGCTGAACTCTGAGGGAAGCAGGGACTATGGACTTGACTGATGAAAAAAAAAAAGCACTGGACAAGGCAGTTTGGTTACCTTGATTAAAACTGGGGTTTATTAATTTTTTTTTCCTTGGTTTTATTCACTTTTTACTGGGATTGTTCTCAACTCAGCCACCTCGGGTTAAATAAGCACATTCGTGACAATGTTTATGACCAGAGACATAGGAGCAGTAAATCAACATGAAATTTCCTGATCAAGATAGCAGATCCCATTGCTAAAGCTGTAGCAGAAAACATCCCTGGGGAAGAACAGGGATAAAACTCAAAAGGGAAAATTAACTGAAAGAAAGGGAGAGAGGAAGGGAAATATAGAGCTAAAAAAAAAAAAAATCATGACAACTGAGAACCAGCAAGTGAGGAGAACAGACACTGGGTTTATAGATACAATTACACAAACAACTTCAAGGATGTGGAGCAGGACATTCCTTCTCTATTAGACAGCAGCTACAAAACTCACTGATAAAGAGTTCATTTATCACCTCCTATTCAGAAACCAGACAGAATAAGAAGTAGCAATCATGACCAGTGGGTGCAGATTCTTTCCAACTGGCACTGAGCAAACTGGGAAGTGAATAATGAACAAGGCAGGGGGCTGCAGAAAGAGCTAAAAGTAAACCTGGAGAAGGGACAGGACACAGTCATCATCTACATGTGGCAGAATCTGAACAGTGTTAGTCAAATACCTACTTGCTGAATTAAATACAGTTTTATCATGAAACACAGGATGTGGACATGCAATTAAAGACCCTTCCAGCACTGTCACAACAGGGTTAATTAAGGCTGAGTGGGCAACTTGCATTCTGGCACTTGCCTGCTGTCAACACAGAATTAAAATCTTTCAAGCACTTCAACTAACAAAGCAGTAAGAATTTGTTGCTGGCAGTATTCACTAGGATGCACAAAGCAAAAAAAGCACAGGAGACAACAGGAGGCAAAAAGAGACAAGTCTCTCAGGAAGTAAAATGGAAAAGGATATGAGTATCTTAAAAAAAAAAAAAAAGCATAACTTTCAAATGTGCATTCGAGTCCTCCAAAATGTGTAAATTTACTTAAAGCCAAGGACCTCCAGGAGAAAGGATCACATCTGACTAACCCAGGGACATACCACATTCCTGCATGCTCCTTACTTTGAGAAGGCATTGGAAAGGGAATTTCCATATAATGATAACAACCAAAAGAAAAAAAATGCCCCAAAACAAAACCTCACTATCGTACATCCCACTTGTTCAGTTCTAGTTTCACATGATTTGGATAAACTTGCCTTAGGCCATCTAAAGTTTTTTTCAGTATCAAAAACAGGTTTGCTTGATTACTTGACAAATTATCCCAAGTCCTCGAAAGAACAATAAGAAATCCTAAAAATTTAAAGGCAAAACACAGCTCCATTTCCTCTGCATGCACGAGCTGCTTGAGCAAATGCTACCAGTATCTGAGTTCCACTTCGGAAGGCAACTACAAACAAAACCTAACACTGCCTTTGATCTTGGGTCCCAAAGTACTTCTGCCTCCTCCAGTGAGCAGCCTTTGTCCAAAAAAACCTTTTCATTAACTTACCTCAACGTTACCAGGCCAGCTACTGTGAGCATAGCCAAAGAATGGGACAGTATCTCATATTCTCAAAACTCAGTTCACCTCAATTAATTCATAATTAATTAATCAACACCTATTACTATTCATTTAATACCTTCATTTAACCTTACAATATCAGGTTTCCTATAGAGGACTCCTCTGCAATTTCTCAGAACAATTCTCTTCATGTTTGCAAAGATATGCATTTTCATGAACCTCAAAAGATCTTCTATCGGGCTGTGGATCAAACACACTACTTGGAGCCCAACATTTATCAGCAGTTTTTCATTTTGTTTGAGTAGATGTTGTATTTCCAGCTATGTATCTTCAAAATTAAAAACACTGGAATGTTTAAGCAATAAACTCCATCTTTTACAACCAGACAGTCTGAACATGCTGGTAGAAAGCAAACAAACGTACCTTCACGTACTCTCTTTGCAACATGAATTTAATAATATCTGTTATTGATTCTTTGATGTCTGCAGGAAGTGTCTACAGGAGAGGGGGGGAAAAGAAAAAAAAAAAAAGACATTTACTTCAGAATAGCAGCTCAGGAAAATCATCCTACTCAGCATTTATACAAAGTTTAACAACTACCCTTGCTTGAGGACTTTAATGAAGGAAAACATCTTTGTTATTTAGATGAAGGATCTGAAGCAGGAGAGGTTAGGTGGTTACACCTGGTAGTTGGCGGCAAAGTGCAAAATGCAACCTCAGTTCCCTATCACATTTGCAACCCAATGAACAGGTGATGCTTTAAGCAACACCTGGAAAAGCAGTGGGTAGGCAGAAGACTTCACTGATCAAGATGAAGTCAGAACTAGGCATCGTGGGCTCTAGAGACAGAAACTCTGACCAGCTCACTTTATCCCCTCTCCTTCAGAGAAGATAACACTGCCTTAGGAAAGGGTACTAACGCTGGGTTAAAGTGACATTTAGAGGTGATTCACCCTTTTCCGGAGTTTTCTGAAGAGCGGCCTCAGGTAGGACTCCGTCTGCTTCTGGGTGGCGCTGTTCAGCTTCCCCTGCACTCCCCGTTTCACGTAGTCTTCCCTGGCGTTCAGCTCCTTGGCCCAAACTCCAAGGAGAAACTGCAAGGGAGGAGGCACATCTGTGTCATGGTGCCATCTAGTGACTTCCCCGGCAAAGCAGACGGGAGCAGCGGGTTAAGCCACCACGGCAAAATGAGTTAAAAAGGCAAGAGCCTCCCTCACTCAGAAGGATCGGCAAGGAGGGACAGGAACAACCCTCCCGTCTTAAACGTATACACAACACATTAACGCTTCAATTCTCGCAGTGACTTTGATAATCGCAACAGTTACACAGGGACTGGCTGACTCATTTGAGAGGCAACACAGGCTTCTTGCCAGGAAACAAGGAAGCAATTTTCTGCTATCCGCTTGAACCTGTGGACTTCCTTTAAAATTCTCTTATTCCACGTAACAGTGTCGGGTGACATTCCAGTTCAGCTTTCACTGTTCCTGGGAAACTCCTCAGAAGGTTTTGATGCCACAGGACTACAGAGAGGCAACTACATAAAAGTGCCTCAATTATCACATGGAAATCAAAACTGTGTTTATTTTGTCTGGAAAAGCAGGACCAGATTCTGAAGAATGCTGCTCTCCCAAGAGCTCTCTCCCAGGTCTAGCAGAAGTCCCTGTTGTGATTAACAAAGGCTCTGGAGCGCCAAGCAGGTTAAAAACCCCACATTTTTAGCACAATGTTTTTTTTTTTTTTCTCAGGCAGCTTAAACCAACCCTTCTATTCATGAAATGTATCTGCATGCTGGTAAAGATATGACACAGCTACAGAATAATTAATCCAAAAGAGTTTGTTACCTTCAAGAACTTTGTTATGATGTCCATATCATAGTGGTCATCACCACGTCCTAAGGATTCTCCCAAAGCCTAAAACAGGGAAAAAAAAAGCCATTATTTCCACTTTGTCTGCAAGTTCGCCACCACCACCACAGCCAAGCTCACCACATTGCAAGCTGTAATGAACTCCACCAGAAATCCAAAACACTGGTTAGGAAACAGAATCAAACAGCTATATATGCTACTGAGGTTCATTTATCTATGAAAAACATTTACATCAAAAAGGCAATATGATTTACTTCTAAAAAGTTAATGCAACAGTAATTCTCCATTCATTAACTACTAAATTATTGGCACAATTAGCAGCTGACAGCACCGTATCAAGGGGAACTGTGGGTGCACAGCTTTTTTGAGATCCCCAAAGCCATCAATTAACCTAATTATTTTGTTAAGCTATTTCAATTCTCTGATGTACAGGGGCATTTTACCATTTATTTGTAACTGTGAATTTGTGGAAACAAACCTAAAAAAAAAAGAAACCCAAAACCAAGTAACAAACAACCAAAAAAAAACACCCAGCTGTATGCTCCAATATTCTACTTTCCTGCCAAAATCTTAAAACTGTTAATACTAACAGCAATTTTTAGAAACATTTTCCAGTAAGTATAGTTGGATTTATAATATATTTCCATTGTCCTTGTATTTCCAAAGTGAGTTTTATTTTTAAAATCTCTTAGACTGGGAGCACAATTCAGTGTAAGCCTTTATGCTCAAGGCAATGCAGCTGAAGTAGCATAAAATTAAGATTGCAGTGTTTTCAAACTTTTTCAGAAAAAGATTGCTTTCATGCCTCAAACCAAGCCTGCCCTACAACACCAAGAAGAGGATATTTTGAGAACTAACAGATCAATGAAATGCAGCTCCATTACAACTGGTTTCCATCCTGGTACTGCAGTTATTTTAAACCAGAACCTCTGGCAGCCTAACAAAAAAGCCGGACTATTTCCTAATCACAACGTATTCACTTAAGCTTTCAGTTATAAATCAGATTATTTCTTAAACACGCTTTTGGAAGGATGTTATTAAGATTAACTCCTGCAAAGAGTTTTGAAGATTAAGGGTAAAAGTCTTCAGCTCAAGTTAATGTGCTTTTCAAAACATTACCCTAAAATACCAGGTGTTGAATGCATTTCATGGCACTCACTCTCTGCTCACTCACACAAATACCACAGGATTCTTTCAGAACAGAGTAGCCATTTGCACTCAAGTTTCTGGGACACATCATCTCTGCACTTCTTGTATTTCCTGTTATCTGCCTACTTCTCATGTTCACTTTTTTTTTTCCCCATCCTGGATGTTTATGTATCAAACATTCTTTCTGTGTGTCTAATTTTTCAGCACCCATATTTCTTGTACAGGGATAATTCACTGGTACTGAGCTCGCTACCCTCCCAAATACTCATTGGAAACACTTCAGAATTTATGACCAGGTAACATGTTGTAAATAAATTCTCCACCTCTGAAACCCCTGCAGAAGGGGTCTTTGCGGACAACACCTGATGAAGTGCTGTGAAAAGAGCACTGAGTTTTTGCTTGTCTACTGTGAGCACCTACAATGCAACTCAAGGCTTAGAAACCTTGAGGATACTTCAGAATGCCTCAGTTAGCTGTCAAAAACAAGGCTAACTTTGTCTGAACAACCCTGAAGCTTTCTCACAACGACATCTAACACCCCTTAATTAAGATACAACCATCCCATACTTCTAGTTCTTCAATAGTGGTGTTCTCCTCATGGACTTTCAGGTCGTTCTGGGAGTCGTCGTCTCCTGCTTCTTGGCCGCCTACAATTTCATTCAGATACTGCTGATCAATCTTATCCAAAGCAGCCTTCAGGTCATTTCTCAAGCCCTAGAAAAGATTAAAAAAACCCAACCAATTTAGGAAAAAAAACCTCAAGTAAATAAAAGCAGTTCAATACTGCCACTGTGAGCTTTCAGCTGCTGTGTAAGAAAAGCCAAATTCTGTAAAAACCTGTATAAGGGTTTAGCTTTGTTGTCTGAATTTAAACTAATTCCAAGGACTGCTTCAGCACTTAACAAAAAGCAGGTGCATGAACTTCTGCAACGTTCATACCTATCAAAAAGACTTTTTACAGCATTTTTACCAAAAAAGCATGGAGGGCGGAATCAGCTTCTAGCACTTTCTTCAAGACATTGTCTCCAAGCAGTGGACTGAAACACCCCAAAACAAGCAGAAAACAGACCACAACCATCATCAGCTCTACAAGTCTTTACATCTGCCCTAAAAAAAGCTGAAATAAGGTAACACTCCTTCAGCACCATCACAGAAAACATTTGCATTGTTTCCTTTTATTACAAATCATTTAAACATACCAGAGTGTTTTATGTAGGTTAAATGTTTGAAAGCTCCTACTATAGAATAGGTGATTACAAAACCAGAATCAGTTTAAAACCACATATATAGAGAGAGTTAAAAGCTGCTTTTAAATAGAACAAGAGACTCGCCTTAGTCACAGTTGGGGAATTTGCATTCCTGTCTTGAGACATAAAACATAAAGCTCCATAAAGGAGTATGACAGTTCTTACCCTCAGATAAATTCAGCCACTCCACAGGGAATGGATATGCACAGTTATTTCCTCTCTTCCATCATCATACTTGGCTGTCTGGAATGTTTCTATTAATCATTTAGTAGTCTAAAAACATCTGAACCACAAACTGGTGGTGACTAAGCAACACACAGGATCCCCCCAGACAGCAGCAGGAGTGGCTGAAACACGTAACACACAAATCCAACACAGCCCTCTTTGTGAGCTATTTCCTAATACACCTATTACTGTCATCCATGTCACTCAAGGGGAAGCTTTCATTAGCAGAATTTTTATTTTTAAACGTTTAGATCTGTGTATTTTAAAGACTTGAAGAGGAAAAGGCTTTCCCTTTATGGGCATCTCCAGCAACACCATTTGAAACAATTCAGGTTGGCACAAATTAGGGAAGAAAATCCAAAACATCTCTCTCTTAGTAGGGTTACAAATTTGGTTAACAACAAATGCAAAGCAAACCCCAACTGTATCTTCTCACTTAACTGATCATTTCTTAAGACACAAGGAATGAATTAGTTGCATCTTTTAGTCAGTTTTTGACCTGATGGCTAATTTAAAGGGAAGATGGAAAAATGAAGTTTCTGTAACAAACCATCCCTCTGGAATCCAGGGATTTGAAAAATCATTTATAGGCCACAGAGACAGGATGCAGTCCTGCTCTTACTTACCTGTAGCTTCTCAGGGATGCACATAATCACAAACACAGGATTGTTTTAACAGTAAATGACTGTTCTCTGCTGGTTAAAAACAGGAGCAGCACAGGCTGGGGTATTAGTGCCACCTGAAGGCCCCAATTCCAAGTGACAAGGGCCTGGAAGGTTCCTAGGGTTGAATTCTAACATAACTGTAATTGTGCACAAAACTCTGACATTTAACACAGTTTCTCAGGCAATAAATGAGATGGAGCAGATAGTTCTCTTTGCTCTGCATTACCTTTCTTTCCTGAAAATTAAGTTACTGAAACCGATTTTCAGTAACTTTTATTGGGTTACTCATTGATTATGCCACCACAAGTAAGTAGCTAAGAGCCAGTCTTACCTTGTTCACTTCAGGTGCAAGAATTTCTATCTTCCTCAGACGCTGAAATGCATCATAATCTGTTTCTCCAAACAGCCTGATGGGCTCACCCCTCTCTCGTAACCTCCTGATAACCTGAAAAGAAATCAAAGCATTCCCTGAAGCATAAAGGAAGCAAAATAAAATCCAGAATGACAGATTTATTTACTTTGCTTAGAATAACAAGCTGAGTTGGACTGGAGAGGAAATGGCAGTATTTTAAGCAGTAGAAAAATGTTCCAGACACTTTACAATCTAAATATAAAATTCCCACGGTACTTCAGTGAAAGGTCATTCCAAATATTACTGATCTAAATTTTGCATAAAATCCCAGGCTGTTTGACACAGCCTAACTTCTTCCTGCTCTGACTTGTTTAAACAAATACACAAAAATCATCCCTCTGGCAGAGCCTAAAGACCGTTTTCAAAATCACAAAGGAACTTGACGATTATCTCACTCACCTATTTGCCTGGGCAATAAAAATACTAACTGAGCTGCAGGTTGTCCCAGAACAGCTACAAGATGATCTGCTGAAAATTCCCACCCTTAAGCATCTGGAAAATATGCAGTCTCATAATGTAATGGGGTAGCTATTAAAAAGGAGATATAACAGAAGCGAAAAAGCCTCCCCTGACTGATTTGCAAAGTCACGGGCAGAGACAAAAACTGAACTTAATTCTCCCAATTCCTTATTTCATGCATTGCTTGATAAATCTCTGTATTCTTACCATTACTCACAGAATCATGGAATAGTTTCAGTTGTAAGAGACTCTAAAGATCATATGGTTCCAATGCCCCTGCCATGGGTAGGGACACCCACCCCTAGACCAGGTTGCTCAGAGCACCATTCAACCTGGCCTTGAACACTTCCAGGATGGGGCATCCTCAGCTTCTCTGAGCAACCTGTTTCAGTATCTCAACACCCTGAGTGAATTTTTTCTTAGCATCTAATCTAAACCTACTCTCTTTCAGTCTGAAACCATTCCCCCTTGTCCTGTCACTACAGTTCCTGACAAGAAGTCCCTCTCCGGCTTCCTTGCAGGCCCCTTCAGATCCTGGAAGGCTGCGAGGAGGTCTCCACCCAACCTTCCCTTCTCCAGGCCGAACAGCTCCAACTCTGAATTAACCACTGAAACTAAACAACTGAACTAAGTTCATTTAGTCCATCAAGCAATAGGCTAATTGATACAATTGATAATTGGGCTTACACTTCATTTCGTGTCACCACCTCACTATGCCAACAGAGTGGCTGGACAACAAGAAACTAATATTGAGATCTTATTTTGTTTATTCAGTCTGGGTGTCTAGCTGTATGTTGGCAAACATTTAACTTGCAAATGTATCCAAAAAAACAAGGATGGAAAGAGCTCTGGCACAGCAATACCTAAACCTGGACCAAAACATGCATACCAAGTGCATACACAGGACATAAAGACCGAAACTCAAGCCAAACGTGAAACCAACAGTTTGTGTTACAAGTCCTGTAAAAAACAATGAACATCCTGCAAAATTAAGGGGACACGTGACATTTCTGGATGACCTCAGCTGTGAATTTCAGTACTTCCAAGATTAGGGTTCATTCTGCACTTCTGAACTTCCTGCTTTGGGCTATGGATCTATTAGTATAATTTACATCCACACGGGCATTCTTATCCTCAGAGAGGGCAAAGAACACTCCAACTGCTCTGGCTTCAGGACTGTTTCTTCTAGAGGCCAAGGTGAACTTCCAAAACTTAGTTTCAAAATTTGGTTCAGACCAATATGCGACAAAGAAAAGAAGCTGGGGGAAAAAAGTCTTGGAGAAAGTCAGCATGCTATCATCAGTATTATCTAAGGATAATGCTAATATTTAGGATACTACTCCAGAAGTCATCTGAAAGAGCTGTAAAATGTTAGAAAGCATCTGTATAAGTCCATATAATGAAGAGGCTCTACCCATCTGTATCTCCCCATGCATTCGTTTGGAGAGCAGGCCCTTGATAAGCAAAGATAAACACTAATTGCTGACTGTAAAAATGGAAGCTTATGATTTAATAAAACCGTCATAAAAAGAACAGTTCACTGGGGAAAAAAACCAAAACAGCCCTAATAAGAAATTTCAGATCCATTTGCTGTGAACTCAGGGAGTTTGTTTATGCTGATTTATTTTACCTCCTGTCTGGAAAGGGTCATTGGCAACTTTTCTTCTGCCAGTTCCAGTTCCAGCACTGGATTTGATGCAGCCAGTGGTTTCTCCTCCTCTTCCTGCTGCTGTACCTACATTCAACAGACATAGTTACTAATGTGTGATGGAAATAAACCCATATATTGATGCTAAATGATATAAAGCGATGTAAAGATACAGAACTCCGGGACACAGACTTTAATAGGACAATATAAACCTTTGGTTTCATAGTTTTATGGTCTGTAATTGCATTCCCCAGAACAATAAATGTTCTTGATACGATCAGAAATGAACTAACACTTCTGCAGGTTGCAGGAAGCAGTCTCTAGAGCAAACAGAAAGGACAATTGCTGAAGTCTGGCAGCCACTTCGGCAGGCAGATGCCAGCACTGGTGCCAAAAACAGCAAATCCACCCTCTGCCTGTTGATTCCTGCCCCTGGCTTCATCCTCATTACCCATGCAAAAGCATTTGCATCACTGTGTGATGAACGAGAAGGGGGGAAATGATTCAAAAAGAAAAATAATTTGACGACCACAAATACAGGTACCGTTCCCAGCCCTCTTCACCTCCTCATCCAGCTCACCAGGCACAGCACATGGAAGGACTCAGGGGCAAGAATGAAAACCCAAGGGCAGGGAGAGAGTGGAGCTGCTTCTTCCAGTGTCAGCTGAAGTGTTTATAACCTACAGCTTCAGTGATCTGAGCACAATTAGCAGTGACCCACAGCTCCTGTTGGGTTTTGAGGGGTGCTTGTTTTGGGTAATGCATCTTTCTAACAAGCTTGCCAAGTTCAAAAAAAAAAAAAAAAAAGATACCTACAACTCCTCATAGGAAGAGGATCTCATTAACAACTCCTCTTAATCCAAAAGAAGGTCCCTGACTCAAACAGAGCATTCCCTCTTCATTACTCAATATTTTAATAATGCAAAACAACTCTTTGATCAAAGTCACTTTGAGACAGCAGCTGTGTAGCTACAGCTCCCTGCATAAGCTCAAATGCAACACTTCTGACAGCAGGAGCAGATTGCTGGTGGTAATATTCCTATAACAAGGGAATATTTCCAGTGCTCACTCACATCTTGGCTTTTCTCTGATGCCTTATTAGAATTTATTTCCTTTCCATACTTGCTGAAAGGGAAACAATCCAATTAATCCCACAGCACCCTTCAGCATTCCCTGTGCTGGGCAGCACACTGTCAGCTCCAGTCTGCATTTGGGTTGACCAGTTTGATGAATGTACTGGACAGAATTTTTTTTTTTAAAGAAGCTTTTTTTATTCTTTCTGGCCAGCCTTGCACTCAGGTGTCAGTGTGACCCCATGTGGCTGGAAAGATCCATCCCTGGGGCTCCTGCTACAAAATTCAGCCACATATCTACACATTCAATGATGTATTAGCAAACACAGACAAAAAAAAAAAATCAATCCTACAAGCACACATGTTTGAAATAAAAAAGGAAGTACAACCAAATCAATATTTAACACAAAGGGAGGGGAAAAATCAGTGCAGGAAAGGGGGAATTGACAGAGGACAGAAAATATGGGAGAACTGTATAAAAAAAAATAAAAAAAATATATATGTATAAAGAAATATACTCCCGTGGCAGAAGGATACATACAAATTTTAACTTACAAACATTCTTGAAATGATAAAGAGACAGCAGCATTGGGGGAAAAGGTTTGATCCACTCTGTCAGCTGGACTCCAAATTACAAGCAGTATCTTTACCTCAGTTATTTTTCTTTCAGTGCTTTCTTTAAGCAAGTGAAATTATTACAACTTATCAAGTCTAAGCAAAGCAAAAACGCACCTGCATTTAAAAAGAAATCAGTCTGTGTTCCACATCTCATTAGCAGAGTGAAGGACAAATGCAGAAATCTGGGAGGCTCTAAAAAGGTACTGAGTTCAAAAAAGTAACTTATTTTAAAACCATTTTCAGGGTTACATTTTGCACCAAAACTGGTGCTGCAGCAGCACAGGTGACACCACTTCAGCCACCATATGAGGTTCTGAGGGACTCAGGCTAATGCTCAGAAAGCATCACACAGCCATTTCCACTTGGAAGGTTCTCAGAACTTCCTCATGATCATCTGCTGCAGGTTCCAAGAACGGTTTTGGCACCGATGCTGCTCAATATTCACAAACAGATCAAGGTTTCAGAATAAGTCACTAACTGGGTAAAGGTCACTTGAAAACAAAGCTCCTATTTGTGCCTTGTAAGAGCAAACAAGATTATGAAATTCTGTCTTCCACAGGGAATGCATCCCCCCTCCCAGACACGTCCCATCAGGCAGGCAAGGCAGGCACACGCACTTGGAAAAGACAACAACATTCTTTCCATTTCAGTAACCCCCTCGCCCTGACACCATTACAAGGCAGATAAAGCCTTCCAGATCACCCATTTGTTGCAAAATTCCACCCCCCCCGGAGGTCACCAATTGTTTCTCATATTTTTGCCAGCAGGAACACAAGTGCTGTTGTTGCACAGTTCCAGCGCTGGATGGTCGATGGCCAAAACCCAAATACAAGCACATGAAAGTTGGCAGATCTCTTTGATGTGCACCCACACTCTACTGATTTCTTTTGTACATTTTGACAAGACCATGAAAATTGTCTGAATGGGGTAAAATTATCCAAATGTATCCATTTTTTTCCCGATAAGGGGGCAGGGGGGGAAGGTGGCTATATCAGATCCAGTGTTCATGCCTAACAGCACAATTTAAAAATAAAGGAAGACAAGCCTTGATCCCGAGCCACTTCATGCTTTCCACAAAAAAAAAAATAAATAAATAAAATAAAAGAAGAAACAAAAGCCAAACCATAACACAAACTTAAGTAGCTGTATATCATGCATATCTTTTTTCCTGCATTGAAAATGGTTTTGGAAACTCATACCTCTCCAGGTGGCTTCTCATTTACAGGCTAATGTATAACATTAACAGATTGAACAAAGAACAACAATTATCATTAACAACATTGATACTAAAATTGATAATAAAATGCAGACTTTAAAGCAAACACACAGAGCCCAGGAAGAACAATTTCCATACCTTGTAGCCACATCTCTGGAAGTAGGCCTCCTCTTCCTTTTTAGCTAACTCACTGCGCTTGAAATACTTCTTATTTCCCTAAAAGAGAGGAGAGCTGTCACCAGCTCAGAGTTTTGTGTGGTTATGCAAAGCCAGCTCACACCTTCTCACTCGGTTTGGTGGATTCAGCTACATCCTTTCCTGGGGATGGGAAAGGGTCTTTTCCATGAAAGCAGAACTATTTGGAAGCACCTCTGAAATCAGCAATACAGATGGACTTGGCAGGTTATATGGGTGAGCAGAATTGAAAGCACAATGTGCTCACCAGCACTTTAAAGGGACATGTTCTGTGTCATGTAAAGGCCCTCGTGGTCATTGTTGTAAAGTTTCACTTCAGACCTTCACAACCGGGCCAAGGTTGTTTGGACAAACCACATAGCAAGTGTGGGTTACGTTTAATTTTACATTAAATCAAGGTGAGAGAAATCACCTTTGCACAGAGCATTTTACAACCTTTCTTGCAGAAACGTCCCTGAAGAGACATCCCAGACACACAACAGCTGAAAAAGGTGGTCACCCCAAAGCACTTTGTTTCATTAGGAAGAACTACGACTTCTTCCTTGGCGGTTTGCCTGCCTGACCTACAAGAGCCTCTGGTGCCCAAGCCCAAACTCGGGCAGCCCTGGAAGAGCTCTGCTTTGCTGTGGGGTTTTTAGGCACTCACACGGAGCCCCCAGGGCAGGGGTGAGGACACAAACCGCGCTCTGCTCACCACGGGACGCTGAAACAACTAAACCCACTCCCAAACGCCACGGGACACACGAACTCCTCCCGGCTCCTGCCCGACCCCATCCTGAGCCACTCCTGCTCCTCCTTCTCAAACCCCATCCCAGGTTCGGGAACCCCCGTCCTGGGCAGCTCCGACCCCCCCTTCCCGGGCCTGTCCCGCCTCGCCCGCGCCCCGGGAGGCTCCCGGTGCCCATTCCGGCCGCCCTCACCCCCACGAGCTCCTTCTCCTCCAGCTGCTGCCGCTTCCTGCTGATCTCGCGCTTCAGGATGTCCATGGCGGCCCCAGGAAGTGCCGCTGGAAAACAACGCCGTCACTTCCGGGACGGCCCCGCGGCGCCGCGCGGCGCCCCCTGGCGGCCGGGAGGAGCGGCGGGATGGGGGGGTGCCGGTCCCCAATCCCAAGGGACGGAGTGGCGGGACGGCAGGGAACGGCCTCGAGTTGCGCCGGGGGAGGTTTAGATCAGATATCAGCAAAAGCTCCTTCAGTGTCCGTGTAATGTCATGCTGCTGGATGCTTAAAGTGATACACAGAGAGTATAATGGCAGGAATTATGATACAGAGCAAAAATGCAGATGCTTTCTACCAAGGAATGTAGCAGAAGAGGTGGAAGGTTAAGGTTTTTTCCCCTATTTTAGTACAGCTGTTTTTATAAAGGGGTGTTACTCACAGGTTCTTTGAAGAGAGGCTTCGTGCAATTTATTCAGGTGTCTTCTCTATTTAGGTTAAAAAATCTTTGGGACAGATTCTCTCTGACTGTGTGTTTGTGCAGTGCCTGGTGCGATGGGCCTCGGCTGCAGATGACAGCTAATATCAGATAAATCATGGCATCAGGTATTAGGAAAAATTACAGCTGTTTTTATAAAGGGGTGTTACTCACAGGTTCTTTGAAGAGAGGCTTCGTGCAATTTATTCAGGTGTCTTCTCTATTTAGGTTAAAAAATCTTTGGGACAGATTCTCTCTGACTGTGTGTTTGTGCAGTGCCTGGTGCGATGGGCCTCGGCTGCAGATGACAGCTAATATCAGATAAATCATGGCATCAGGTATTAGGAAAAATTTCTTCACCAAAAGGGACCCTGTCAAGCATCCAAACAGGCGGCCCAGGGAAGTGGCAGAGTCACCGCCCCAGAGGGATTCAAATGACATGTGGATGTGGCACCTGGGGACGTGGTTATTGGTGGGTTTGGCAGTGCTGGGTTAATGGTTGGACTCGATGATCTGAGAGGGCTTTTCCAACCTAAATGATTCAATGAGGCTTGTTACTGGGCAGTCATACAGGGTGCAAATGCCACCTGGGAATGGCAGGATGCCTTCCTGGCTGCTCCCGGAGTGGCTGTGACTCTGCCACCAGCCAGCTCAGTCCAAGAGGCCTAACAACACCCCAGGGGAAATCATAGCATCGTTTTGGTTGCAAAAGACCTTTAAGATCATCGACTCCAGGTGAAACTACACCAACAAACAGTGGAGGGTTTAACTGCAGGGTGCTCCAATAAACCCCTCTCCTTCCCCAGGTGCTGGTATTAAAAACCAGTGAGAAGATGAGAAAGATTTGCACTCCCTGTCCCCTGTGCTGTCTGTGTGCCTGAGACAGCATTTTGGGATTTACCTGATGCCTGGTTTCTGCTTCCTTCAGGCCTAGAGGACCGAGGTAGCTGGTAGGGACTGAGCTCCTCAGTGTGTATTTCCCAGAGGTAAATGCCCTTGTCACCAGGCACACAGCATTTGTGACATGGTCACGAACACAAAAAAAATCTCACGTTTTGCTTATTTTCCTGGGTTTGTCCAGCATTTTCCATCCTGTGGCTTGTAAAGTCCAAGGGGTCCAGAAAAACTTTAAAGAATGAGTAAGAACAGCCAGTTCTCACTATGTTTAAATTTAGCAGGGCCATACCTTGCTGGAAGCAAAGGCCACCAAACACTGAAGGGTGGAACTCACTGTAGCTTTAGCTCCTCTTAGCAGCAGCCTGGCTGGTGGCAGCACCTCTGTCTCCTGCTCCCACTTGCTATGGCACACAGCAACTTCTCCCTCCCTTGGTCCTTCCAGATTTTTTTTCACCTTTAGGTCCTCCCAGATTTTTTCCTTGCCTTTCCCCACTGTAAGTTCCATTGCTCCAGTAGCTGTTTTGGAGGGCTGTAACCACAGCTGGCTTTTCACCTGCTTTAGATAACCTGAGCCATGTGCCAGGGCTCTTCCTTGCAGAAAATGGTTTACAGGTTTTGTTTAACCCCAGGCTGGAGGGTTCTGGATTTAGAAGTAATGCCCTGCTTTACCTCAGGCTTGAATGCAATCACTTTGCAATGAGGAAGGAGGAACAGCCCTCCTACGCTTTTTCATAGTTCTTCTAGGAGGAAATTATATCACATCTGATGGGGATAGGATCCAAGAATGTCTCAGTGTGAGAGTCCCGGGGTAAAATGTCCACATCTGGGGAAGGGCATAAATTGGGAAGCTGTGGGAATTCTCTGTAGTAGATCCTGCAAATGAATCCAGATGCTGTGTCAGAGCACCAGCTGCCCCCCTCAGTTAACTGGAGAGTAGACATAACCTTAGACCTGGATTAATTTCCTGCTCCAGTTTGACATTGGCCTGGTTTTGCCCAGGACAGAGATAAATTTTTTTTCCTAGTAGCTGTTACAGTTCTGTGTGTTGGATCTAGTATGAGAAGAACTGATAACACACTGATGTTTTAGTTGTTGCTAAGCAGAGTTTATACTAAGTCAAGGACTTTCAGCTACTCATGTCCTTCCAGCAATGAGACTGGGGGGGTAAAAGAAGTTGGGAGGGGCCAGGACAGCTGACACCAGCTGAGCAGAGGAATCTTCCACACTCTATGGCATCATACTCAGTGTATAAATTGAGTGGGAGAAAGCTGGTTGAGGGCTGCTGCTTGGAAACTGGCCCAGCAGGTGGTGAGCAATTGCATTGGACATCACTTGTTTTGTTTATTCTAATATTATTTTTATTACTACCATCATGATTATTATTATTATTATTTTCTTCCTTTGCTCTCCCATTGAATTGTCTTTCTCTCAACCCATGAGTCTTCTCACTCTCACTTTTCCAATCCTCTCCCACATCCCTCTGCAGCAGAGGGGAGAGTGTGTCTGTGTGCAGGCTGGGATTAAACCATTAAAATATTGTATCTCAATTCGAGACAGTACCAGATGAAGGAGAAAACCAACCCACACACAAAATTCACATGAAAGATGCAGTTACTACCAGGTGACTCTTGGACCAAAGATCTCCCAGTTTTTAAAAACCAAAACAAACCAACAAGGTGTCAGGGAGGGGCATAAGTGGCATGGAAGCAGCTGAATAGTTTATGTTGCTAAAACAACTTTGGCAAGGTTTGAAAGTAATGCTGTACCTCTAAAAGGTGTCCAAAACAATGACACAACCTTCCACAATTGCCCTTCTTCCAGTACACCCGGTTCTGTGCTCTCTTGCCTCCAAATCAAAGCATCCTGTAATATAAATCCCCTTTGTTATCAAGACAGTTGTCTTGTCCTGTGAACCAGAAGTGGCAATCTACAAAGTGCCACATCTCCTAAAAGAGTTACTGTATGGGCCATTCACATAAGAGTTGGACTTGATGATCCTTGCTGATCCCTACCAACTGAGAATATTCTGTGATTCTGCATATATGTAGATTTGTTTGGCATTCACCAATATGTCCCTGAATAAAGAAAGGGAGAAAAAGAATCTTTGGTGTCATCCATCTCCTCAGAATTTCTCTTTTTGAAGAGATTACAAAACCCTCTGATGTATAAGAAGTGGTGGTGTCTCCCTTTTCTTTCACTGACAGCTCATGGGGAGATCCAGTCTCGCTTCCCGTCTGATCTCCAGGATGGCAAATCCATTTGACTCCTCTTCGCCTTGGGGTCAGGAAGCATTTCCTGATGGACACTGAGGTTGTTGGATTGTTGAGATGGTTGGGTCAGGTCTCAGCTGGACACTGTTCAAAGCTCCTCTGTTCCTCAGAACATCTTCCTGAGGCCACACCTACGCAGGCAATTCGTTACAGTCCCTGCCTGCTTCTTACGGATCTCTCATCCTTTGACTGTCTCCATTCAACACATTCCTTGGATGTAGGGTGGATGTCTGGAGCACCACTGGCTGGACAAGCTCATGGCACACATGAAAGCTCACAGTGTGAGCTCTGCTCCTTGGATCACGCAATGGAAACTGTTCCTCCACACCGCAAGGGGATTTCTCCGAGTCTCCATTGTTCTGAGGAGCCCTCAGACTGTGAAGATTGTTTAACTGTGTTATGAAAGCAGACAATTCCTTCCCTGTGCTGGTCCCCCATCCATGCAATGATCCCTTTGATGACATCGCTGCATAAGATATTTTTAACTGGTGAAATGTGTGTTTCTCCAAGCTGTATTTCAAACTATCAGTTTATCATATATGGCATTACTCTGCTCATTAGAGTCAATTAGATCACTATTATAAATCCCAAGCTTTGCTATTTGTTTTCTACTGCTCCTGTTTTGCTTTTTCAGGACAATCCTGCTGTTTGGTACCACAATGGCTGCGTATTTCTGTCTCATATGTGATTAATAAATGTGATATTTGCTGTCAGGGCTGTAGCCAGGCCTTTAAGCTCTCCCAAAACCACTTGCAGAGTCTTGAGAGCTCTCAGCAGCTGAGCTTGGGTCTGGAAGCAATAGTGTTACCCGTGTTTTTCCTAGATCCAGGTTTCCACAGACCTCTGGAACAACCCCATGGAGTTAACCACAAAGCTACTTTTAAGTAATTTGCTTTAAAACATTCCATATGAAATCAAGGCTGAGAAGGGAAATCTAGAAGTTACTCAAAATCTTGGAACATTCATAAGAGCCTTGTAAGTAATAGAAATACAAGCTTAAAACATACATGAGGTGTTTCATTCCAATTTCTTGCTGGTTAAGTGATTGCTCAGCTTTATATGCTGCAAGCCAACTGTCAACTTACACAAAGATTATTGAAGGCAGCTGAAATAACCCAGTTTCACTCAAATAACCCAGATGTCACCTATTTGTCAAAGTGGTAAAACGGATCAGAATAATTTTGGTTGCTCTCAGCTGTTGTATTCAGTTTATATTTAGTTGTTTTCAGGTTGTATTCAATCCTTCATGGGCACACAGTTTCACTTATCTATTTTATATTAAAACAGGGGAAAACCCTGCCCAGCTCAGCCAGCATATGCTTTCAGTTGCACACTGGAGGCAGAACTGATGCTTTACAGCTGACCGAGATGCAGAAGAACTCATTTCAAGCAACACAGGGCACAGATGACTCTTGGAAACCTTTTTCAGACAGGTGCAAGGTTCCTTTTATTCATCTTCAGAACAAAATAAAATCCAAAAATTGGATAAAATTGCCTTTGTACCATGACTAAGAATGTCCACTCCTGGCAAAGGGAGCTCCACATCAAGCCTCACTCTTTTCTTCTTTTATTAAAGCTTCCCTTCCTGAAGGGATTAAGACATCCAGTTCCCCATTCTTTACCCCACATTTACTTTGCTTACAGGTATCTCCAGCTTGTCACACCCACAGGGCACCTCTGGGTACCATGACCATTTGTTCCATCGGACATGGCACCACATCTGACTGCAAACTTCCCTACCATTCTGACTCTGGAGATGTGTGCCCATCCCCTTCATTTAGGGAATCCAAGCCACTCATACTAGGCTTGCTCTTTCTTATTTACCTTTCCAAACAGAAGCACACAACCTCCAGGAGGTCACAGTCTGAGAAACACCCAGCCAGAGAGAAGGTTGAGGAAGAAGCTGGTGGCAGTGCTCCACCACGGGTGTCCAAATCCCACCGGCAAAGACAAGAAAAGCTCGCAGGGGATGCACTGGAAGAAGAAGGTTCCCACATTTCTAACGAACAGAAGTCTTCCAAAGAGTATGACATCCATGCATCATGAGGGGTAAAGGAAGATGCCATTTGATTTTGGTTTGTTTTGTTTTTTACAGTATTACTTAATTAGTTCTCATGACAGTTCCTGTCTGCCAGGACACATCTCTGTAGTGCACTGTTAAAACAGTTAGGAAAGCAGTGACATCCATATGGATTTTACCACTTAGTAAGGCTAGTGTGGCTTTTAGAAACATGCTTGAAATAACTGTTAGAATGATAATTATCCTCTGGTTTTGATAAAGGAATATTTAGGTGCATTGCCTAGGTTTTATGTAGGATGCATGGGCCAATTCCTATCCCAGTAGCTTTATTATCTGTAAAACTGAGGTGGTGTAAAAACTCACTCTTGCTTCTAAAAAGCTTTACATTTAAGAACAGCTAATTATTGCCAAACTGGGTGTACAGGAGATACCCTTGGAAAATTCTGTTGTTTCAGGAAAGAGTATTGGTAGCTCAGCTCACAGCACTGTGTCATCAGAGCCCATAATGAATCAGTCCCAAGATGCCACCAGGGAGACTGTGCTTTTTTAACAGCAGTGGCCATTTGTGGCTGTTGAAAGAATCCAGAACACCCTGCAGGAAAATCATCATGCTGCCTTTTTTTTGCTGTTTTGGTTTGGGTTTGTTGTTTTTGGTTTTGTTTTGCCGTTATTGATATTTTTGTAGCTGTTCTTTCTACTACTTCAGCAGTGCAGGGCAAACGATGTGAAGCATTGAACATACTCACTCCTAGCACCAGTCTGCACTATAGACAGCCAAGCAGCAAACTCTTTCCAGGAGAGATGCAGTTACAGGACTAATCCCCGCAAATGCAGACTGGGTTGTCAAATTCCATGCACTGAGTTTTAAATTCATAAAATTGTCTCTTTCTTCAGTCTTCCCCAAAGCAAGGTCCATACTTAACAACCCTTGGTTTCGAGACATTTTAGCTGCATTAACAGACACCACCACCCTAAACACTAAATAGATCTTGCTGGATGGTAGAAAAGCTCACAAAAACATCCATTTTTCTTTCATTTTAATGTGTATAGAAGATAAATGGTTGAGCATAAAGTATTGTACTTCTGAGTTCATTAGCTTCTATTCAACACAGGCAAGAAATCTCTCAAAGTTAATACTAAATGATCATAGTTCTGTGTTGTCAGTTTGATCCCTGCAGGATGTGTCCATCTCAAAGAAAATACCCACACAGGTACACTGGTTGCCTCAGCAGAGAGGTCAGGGTTTGAATGGGTGATGGAGTCTTCAGTATCTATACATCTCTGAGGGTAAATCCAGGGGGGGCACATTAATGAAAATGCTGCTGTACATATCTTACTGCTGAACAAAAGCACCGTTTTCAGATGTTGTCAGTCTCCAGCCTGACAGAGATATTAAATTCACATAATCTCTCTTTAAAAAGTGCATGTGTGAGTAGGTTTTGAACTCCACAGTACTTTGCAATGAAATTCCATTTTTTAGAACTGAAAAGCAGGCAGGTGGTTATGAACGTGTCTGAAGCTATTTCTCCATCCTGAAATGCAAGTACTGTTTGAAAACATTTAGGAAAATAGAACATCTTAGTAGGAGCCGCAGCAACTTTTCATCAATTTATTTTAGCTTGCATCAGTATTCTGAGCTATAGGGATTATAATTTAGTAGAGAGACTCTCATTGGGAGAGGGGATTGATGGCGGCGAGGCAGCAACCCTGTGAGTTGACAGGGATGCTAATATAGCCACGACAGAAGTTTAGAGAGCAGATCAGAGCAGCTGGGTGGGCTGATAGAGAGGATCAGGGCAGCCCAGAGGAGCAGTAAGAGGATCCAAATAAGTGGATTAGTAGCATACCAAAGCTCACATTACTTTTAGTTTTCAAACTCCCATTGATTTTAGTGCAAGTGCATTTACTAATGTGTGGCAGGAAAAACGGGAGAGGATCAAGGCAGAATCAAGACATGGAGAGCACGTCCCTGTGGCAAGCTGGAAACAGAGAGAAGGCCAGGCTGGGGAGGCACAGAGTAACATCTCCTCATCAGTCTCAGTCAGGACTTAGAGGAGGGTGGCTGCTGTCTGGGTTTCTTCATCTCACAGCCTCAAGGACCTGTCTAACAGTGCTAAATGCTATTGTTCCTGCAGCTCATGCTGCACTCGCTTTCCATCCATAGCTCCGGTGACTGCATCGCTGCACTCCCACATCTGCCTTCAGCAGCTGTGACTGAAGCAAACTGACACAGAAATGGAGGTATGATCAGGAGCATAACCCTCTTGGAGCTCTCCCTGGCAGGGGACTCCCTGAGCTGAGCCTGCTGCAGTTTGCGCCTGCAGCGGTCACCAGAACTGGGACTGCTGACCCTTGCTGTGCCCAGGCTGCCATGACTGACATCGACTCCAAACGACCCAAAGCTCAAACATTTCCCTTCCCAGGACACCAGCTTGGCTTCACACTTCACTGCTTTACACAGAGGTGGTAGCAATGCAAAGACACATCCAGACTAAAATTTCCAAGCACTGTTAGTCTTTATACAGCAAAAAACCTGAAAGTTGTAGGCAAAATAACAAGTGCTACTCACATTGCCCTCAGCTCCCCTGAAGCACCTTGGGTTGTTAGGTTGAAATTTGTGCAGCCTATAGTTTCTCCATGTTGCAGAGGAAGCAGAGGACATCCACGCATATGGGCAGGCTTCTTTTACCCTTCCATATTCACGTTCATAAAAGCACTGAAACCTTTTCTTCTTTGCCCTTCAACCACATCTGTTGCTTAGACACCTTGGTCTCCTCTGCCACTCCTCCCAGAATCCAAATCCAAACGCTGGGTTGTCCTAGGGGAGAGATAATACCTTAATATCCAATTATCCCACAAGCATTGGATCAGAGTGGATGACCATCAAACTTTGACACTTAGACTGCAGTGCCCTTCCCTGCAGCCTTAATCCAAGCTGCACATAAAATGACAGAGGGGAGGAAAAGCCCTTACAGTCAAAAAGGGGGTTGCATTCTGATTTGAAAATATTCAGAGGGTTTTTGACCACAGAAAGAACACTTAGTACATAGATATGGTTATAGTCTTTATTGTTGAAACAGTTCTGGAATGTTTTGGTCTCCCTGAGCTGACAAACAGATGAAAACATTGGTCTGCCCTGTAGTTTTCTTCTTTTAAATTTATATGAGGAAGATTAACAAGCAGCAGAATAGACAAGAGGCCGTTTCAAAGCAGACTTCCAAAGAAAATTATAGTAAGGATAGAGACATGAGATGTCAAGTACTGCAACTGAAATGGTACAGGAAAAACTTAGAGCATTCCTGGCTCCAGACTTCTTCAGGACATCCAGAAACCCTCCTCTGTACTGACCCAGTCCCTGGATACGCCAACCTGAAAGCCTGCTGAAGGGGAAGGCTTGTAGTAAGACAGCTCAGCATCAATGTGGCCTATTGTCACCTTGGGAACTGAGAAGAAGTACTGCCTACATTTGTCATGTGACCACAAAGACATCCCTGGAAACGCTGCCACAGTTTATAAAATCCTCAGTGACATTCATTACACGTAACTAACCAAACAGCTCACCTATTAACCTGTCACCTGTGGAGCTCCTGGTCTCCAATTTACCTCTTCACCCTTCTCCTGCTTCCTAACAGCCCGCTGAACTTTGTCAGGCTCCAAGATTAGTAATAATCATGGTGCCATTAATATGACAGTCAGCAGCCTCTTCCCACTTCACCTGGCCTCACATGGACTCTTTGACATTAGACTTTAAGCCTCAGATCAAATCATCGAGTTTTTGAGACTTTCTCCAGTATAATTTTTGGAGCTGAAAAGCTGAAGGAGCTCTTAGTACACTCATATAATTCTCCTCAGCTCTAGGACTCTTTAAGTCTTCTTTGTCCTACACCATTGGACTTCCTGAATAACAATCAAAATATTGTAAGGAACTGGACACACCTGGAAGCGGAGAAAAAGTCTGGGGCATCCTGGTGAGAAAAGCACTGCTGCTGTTAGTACTGAAGTATTACTAGATTAGTTATATTTAATTGGTTAGCTTGTGATCTAGCATCCAAAATGAAAAACCATTTTACACACCAGAAAACTGTTGGGAAAATTAATATCAGTTAGAATGGGGAGGGGATATTTTCAAAGTAATTTGCAGCATAATAAATTGGTAACTAGGAAATAGTTAGGAATGATCATACTGACTTGGGATATGTTGCAAGATAAAGCCCTTATTTAGTTGGCTAATTTCATGGCATTTTGAAAAACACATTACTCAATTAATGGTTTGAGGAAATATTTTGCAACTGTTCATGAATATATACAAAACACTGGATTTTTCATATTTTCACGAGAAAAAATAAAAAAGGAACTAGTGGTTAATATGCAACAATAACAGTCTGATACTGAGATGTGAACTGAAACAAAAGATGAAATTAAAAGCTGGCTGCCCCCACCCAGCCAGTGCACTTTATCCTAAGTCACTTGGCTGCCACAGCGGTGCAGCCGGCAACTATCTCCGGACACAAGGCAGCCATTCTAACGGGATAAAGAGGACTTTCATCTCCGGATTCCTCCAGCCTGAATAATGCAATGGTGGCCTGTGACAAACGAGCAATGACCCCAGCCCAATTGTAGGATGCCCACCCCAAAATGCCCCACAACAGGCACACAACTCCCTGTACACGGGAGCCTTTGAGTTTGTTTGGGTTTGTTCCTCAGTCCCAGCTGAGAAACACCAGCAGCACAGGACAGAAAGCTTGGCTTCCAGCTACCGGATCCTCCTACGTGGTGTGTGGATAACTTAGAAGACTTTGACCTAAAGTCACCTTGTCCTAGTTTCTAATTCACTTTTATGCAGATGAGATGGCAGGATCGGGGCCGAGGCATCCACACCGTCTGACGCTTTCAGAAATGAAAGCTGCAAGATTTACTCATCTGAGTGACCACAATGAGGTCTGCTTGCAGGATCGGGCCTCATTCTGCATGTAGGAAAGGATGGACCTCTCTGATTTGAAAAAGCAAAATGAGAAATAGTGATGAAAAAGGGGATGTGCTAACTCCTGTAAAACATTACTGGAAACTGCAGTGTCCAGACTGAAATGTCACTTCAAACCATGAGTGTCCCTTTAAGCGAAAAAATCCAGCACAGAGAAGGAAGAACTAAAAAGAATAAGGGAGCAGCTGATAAAACACTGCCATCACTATTTCATAAATTATACCCCAAAATGTTTCACAAAATTGAGTAACAGAGGAAAAGAGAAAAGACCTTTTTATTTTTGTTGCACATTCCTTTGGCAAATGCAGGATAAAGCCCATCATGTGAGCTGAACTGTAAATGAAGGCCTTATGCTTTATAAAAATTCTCCTATTGTCCCAGGAAGGATGAGAATCAAACACAACAGTTTCAGCAATGCTTTAAGTCTTGTAAATAAAGTTAGCACACAAGAATCAGCAGACTGCTTGGGGTGAGGAAAAAAAAAAAAAAAAGAGAAAATACTCTTTTTGTACTCAAAATTCAGGCACACTGCTGCTGCATTTCAGACCCGACTTCACTCTTCTATACCAGAGATTAATTGGACCTACAATTCAGCAAACAGCATATGACATCCATCTACCTTTGCTGCTTCAGCATCCTCCCAAAAATATATAATGCAGGATTTTAAATAGTACGTTAGCCCAGTTTCCTTTCACAAAGTCTTACAGAGAAGTTTAGGAAAATTCCAAAAGTAGCATATTGATTGCCTCTGGGATTTTCCACTTAGCAATTTAATAGAAAATTACACCCTTACCCAATCTGTGAGGTTTCCATAACCTCCCTCAAGAATTTAATTTTCCAGCATGTAATAAATTTTACCATTAAGCATATTTTCTGATATTGCTTCACCATTAAGGATATTTCCCGATTTTGCTTTTCAGAACCACATATCCTGTCTGTGCGGTGTTTGGAGAGCGCTTTGCTCTGAAGAATTCAGGTCGGACTATGTCTACACACACAATTAGGATACAAATCGCTATTGTTAGTATTCAATTTGCTTTCCTCTTGCTAATTTTATGTCATTATTCTGAGTGAGAGGGGTCAGTCAGTATTACAGGCGCCAACGGGATTCTCCTAGGTACTCTGAGGAGACCAAGGGAAGATCTGTATTTGCATCTGTTCGAGTAGGCGTGTGCAAGTATCACATACTCTCCTCGTCACAACACAGCCTGACTACATGTAAAAACACAAGATGACGATCGGAGCTGTGTTTGCAGTTATCGGTAGTCATAACTGTAAACGCCTGGGTCCCTCCTCTACATGCAACAGGCAAAAAAAAAAAAAAAAAAAAAAAAAAAAAAAAAAAAAAAAAAAAAAAAGCACTCCCGGCTGTAAATAAACGCTCCACCCGCACTGAAATTTAGCACAGCGAGCGAACTGGAAGTGTGGCTGAAGGCGTCAAGTGGTGAATAAATCAAAGCACTAATTTCAGCTGTGTTTGGGCCAGCCGTATGGCTGCGGTGACCTCGCGGTGACCGGCGGGAGGGCTGCCAGACGCCCTAAATCTCACTCCTCTGGAAAGGCAAAGACTCTTCCTCTTGCTAAGGCGATCCCGGTTTGGCTGAGGGACTCTCTTCCTCTTGCTGAGGCGAGCCCGGTTTGGCTGAGCTCGGCGTCCCTCAGCCCAGCCGGTGGCTCAGCGCTCTCCTCCAGGCCTCGCCCCGTGACACCAGCGGGCACATCCTTGTGGCGATTCCCGTGAAACACGGCAACAAACAGCTGTTGCTATCGGTCCCTGCGGTTCGCCCACTTTCCCGCACGCCAAGTTCAACCCCCCCATCCCCGCCGGACCCGGCCCGGTCCCGCCAAAACCCTCCGAGTTGCCCCCGCTCAGCCCCTCAGGGCGCCCGCGGGCAGCGCCGAGGGGGCAGCGCCGGTGCCCGAGTGCGAGAGGGCGGCGGGAGGGGGACACAAAATGGCGCTGCCCCTCAGCCCCTCGCCCTCCGCCCGCGGAGGGGCCGTGTGGCGGCGGGCCGGCCCCGGGGTGGCGGCGGCGGCTCCCGGCCGGCGGAACCGCCGCCTTCCTTCCCCCAGCAGGTGGCACCGGGGTCCCGGCGCCGGCGGCGAAGCCATTGCGGGCCGCCCTTCGCCGCCGGGCCGCGGCCGCGCAGCCGGCGGGGGGGAAGGCGGCGGCATCGCCCCCGCGGGGCTCCCCCCGCCGCACCCCGCTTTCCCTCAAAGTTCGGGGCGGGAGCGGGGGGGAGAGCGGAGCCAACTTGTCCCGGATCCCTTTATTCGCCGCCGGAGCCGCCGTGTCTCCCAACCCCCGCGTGTGTTGCTGATCGGAGGGACGGAGCTCGGTCCTGTGTCCGCCCCGCTCCTTCCTGCCCGCACCATGGAGTTCGCCCAGAGGAAGAGGAGCAGGAAATCCCAAAGCTTTAAACTGGTCAACGAAGGTGAGGCGGGGGCGGCGGGGCTTTGTTCGCTGGCCGGGGGCAGCCCCGACTTTTGCCCCGGGGGGAGCGGGGCGTTATGAAACGCCGGCGCCCCCGGGCCGCCTCTCCCCCGGCGCTGTTCCTGAACTCCGCAATCCTCCTCTGGAACTCCCCGAAACCATTGCACGCCTTTTATTTATTTTATTTCTTTCAAACCCCCCCTTCCCCTTTCCTCTTTTTTTTTTTTTTTTAATTTTTTCATGTTTTTTTTGCATGTGTGTTATGTGTTGTTTCCACCCCCCCCCCTTCCCTCAACCACCCCCCCACACCCCCACACACAGAAAGGTGGACGTGTTTGGTTTTCTTCCAGGCAGATCTTGCACAAAATAAAGTTAGATCGTGTTTCGTGGTAAATCCTGCTTGGGCGGGGGTGGGGGGGGGGAAGAAAAGGTAAAATCGGGAAGCGAGCAAAAAAAAAAAAAAATTGACACTTGAGCAGTGACGGACCTTCTTAGTATTCAACTCTTGTGGATTTATTGTGTTTGGAGTGGTTTTTTTCGTCCCCTTGGCTGTGTACATCCGTGTATTTCAAAGAAAAGCTGAATCGAGGTTGCTTTATTAAAAATCCACGCAGGTAATTAATTGTACGTGGGCAGGGGAGAGCCGCCGGCGTGTAACTTGTTCGCTCGGGGTGTGTTTGCTTTTGGAAAAGAGGATATTTTAAAAGGGATCGCGAGGGGGAAATATTTGAATTCATGTCGGGGAAGAAGCACAGCTCTGTGTTTCAGTCTTGTTGTTGTTTTCTTTAATTAAAGGGGAAAAAAAGATGCAACCGCTGGTAGGCATTTTAACAGGTGGACTTACCACCCCTAGGGATTTATTTTGGTGGGGGGTTTGTCCCTCCTCCGGCCGATGAGATGATTTTGCCCTAATGGATCTGAGTCGAGATCATTTTTCCTTTTGTGTTTTCAAGTATTGGACGGGAATATCTCCATGAAACGCCGTGTGTGTCCTGCATGCCAAGTTCAAGGCAGGTGACTGCTTGGGTGTAATGTCACACTGGTGAAAGGGGACACACACACACACACACACACGAGAGTGTCAGGACTTGCTGCCTGAAGAATGATGTCTTTGCAGGCGCTTGGCAAAATTACGTTCGATGGGAAGAAATTCAAAGGTGGAAATAAACTCAGTAGGAATAGTAAATAATGACTGCTGTATGGTGGTAGGGGGGTCTGGAGCATCATACATGCTCCCTGTTAGAAACTAGAGGGGCAGTGACCTGTCAGATGTGTCTGAAACTCTGTATGCTTTAGGAAACCTATCAAGGGTATGATTTTTGCAGAGAACAGGTTTCGTCTGTGGGTTTCTGATAGTGAACGTGCTCCTGACTGGGAGGCAGAGTTAGTGCAGGACAGGTCTGGGGCCTCGAGGTTGGTGAAAGTGAAACATGTGGAAGAACAAAGCTGAAATTGAAGACCTGGTTTTATTTCTGTCCTAATGGACCTGTAGAAAGAATACATGCAGTGTCAGAAATAGGTGATTATTTTGCCAGTCTCAGTTGCACTTCTTACAGGTTTAGATATGCCTCAGTGTATGAGATAATCTATTTAACCTTGTTTTAATAGGTAAATTCAGCTATAAAGGTACATTTTTAGTAATTCTCATTTTATCTGGTATCTCTTTTTGTATATAGAATGTCAAATAGAAAGCTACACTAAAAGCACATCCTAGAGAGAAAATTACGTCTTTGTACTTTGAGAATGGAGGAGATAAAAATCACATTTTGCATGTGAGTCTGCACTCGCATACTCTTTTTCTATCACAGTTGATTAGAAAGATAATTATGTATAAATAGTTGTCTCTTGTAATTGGCCTTTGCCTCTTGCAGGAGTCATTCCGTAATGTCACAGTTTAGTGTTTACTGTTGTGAAATTGATATGGATTTTGCAGCGCCTGGACTGTGACATCCTAGGCAGAAGAAGGAAACCAAAGAGAAAAGGGTATGCTGTGTCAATTCGTTGGTAACACACCATCTCCCACACTACTAGTGATGTGTGCCCACACAATGCTTACTCTGTCCCAAAAATAACTTCAGAGCACCTTATCGAGATGATCAATAGTGACCAGATCGAGAGGAAATCCGCTCCTGTGCTAAAACACAGCCGCCTCTGGGCTGACATGTGCTGACTTTAAGGCAGCAGCTGCAGACCAGAAGAGCATTGTGACCAGCTGGATGTATGGAGGGAAGTGCTAGAGAAGAAACCATGTGTAATCTATATATCTTAGGACCGTGGGTCTGTAAGTCATTTAAGTCCTAGTTTCCATGTACTTACTCCCAGCAGATCTCGGATGCCCTTGAGAGGATGAAGGTGCAGAGTGTGGTGGGTTGACCCTGAGGGGCCATGAGGTGCCCACCAAGCCACTCCATCACTCCCCCTGCTCAGCAGGACAGCTCCTGACCATGGAAGGCAGCACCAATCCCGTTGTTTTAGCCTAGTGAAAGGAGTCTGTACTTCCTTGATGTCGTATCTCAAACTTCACCTTTACCCGTTTCACTCCCTGGGTGTGCTCGGGAGGCAGGGGAGCCCTTTGTGCAGCACCTCATCGCTGACCTCTCCAACTCCCTCCTGTGGTTTTTTCCCTCCTCATTTTCTTTCCGGGCCCTTCTCTTTCTGTTGCACCGCTGTGTTAGGATTGGTTTTAGTTTACTTACTGGGTTGTTCCTCCTCTTGTGCCCTCGAGACAGTCGTGCTGTGCAAATAAACAGCACATAACAAAAAAAGTTTGACTTCAAGGAGACCTTTCCAATGCTGTAGCTATCTGGTCAGAGGTGCAGGTGTGCCACTTGTGGGAGGACGAGCTGCTTATGCTGCCCTCTCTTTCTGTTGTGCCTTTTAAGTGAATCGCCCAAAGTGTCTTCCCAGGAGTTAATCTCTGCCTCGCTTTTTGTGAGGCGAGTAAACATAAAAACCAGTTTACGGAGGGAGTAGCTGAGAGCTTTGGGAACTGGGAGGGCGTTGAAGGAGTGAGGTGGGGAGGTGGCTGTTTCAAGACACTGAATATATTGTTCAGTCTTGAGCGATTTGCCGAAGGACAAAGTGTGTGCCAATAGCAGAGTCAGAAATAGCATCCAGGAGAACTGCCTTTAGACGCCTTTTTTTTTTTTTTTTTTCCTTGGACTTACTATTTCCTCTGTGCACACATGTAAACAAAGCTCTGGTTCTAGTGAACACCTGCCTGGGGTTACAAGAGAGACCTTCATGGCAAAATACTCTTTTATTTGAAATAGAAATTCAGTGGTGAAATTTATTTTTTTAATATCCTGTAACGTCTCATATGCAGAGATGCCGATGTGTATTCTTAGGGTCATCACAGACATTGGTTTCTATGGGTGAATAGCCTAAGGTGTCCCTGACCCTCCTTTCTTCACAATTTGGAGGCCAGTGACACTGGTATGAGTCAGGATAGCTGAATGATACAGCCCTGATGTACGTTGCTGATTTCCTTACTGAGGTGAAGTTTGAAAGTTTCCCTTGGTCTCTGGGAAGGTAAAGTTTTCATTATAAATCTGCTTTCCATCTGTAAAGCAAGAAGCCAGATAATTGGCATCTGGTGGGATAATTTGCTGTGAAAATGAACACAGTAATTTAGGGCAGGCATAGCTATTCCCTAAAATCTGTGAAATATTTGAGCTGAGTCTCTCCAGTGTGAGCAAAGGTTTTTTAGGAGGTGCTGATACAGAGCACATTTTCTGTGGTTAATTTGATGTACATGAAATAAACTGCAGATATATTGATAAATTATGTAGTAAAACTGTAGCAATGTGTTCAGTGTTCATTTTTTCCAGATCACTTGAGTTCTAATTTTTTTTATCGTTTTTCATTCCAGATTACCATCATGAGATATATAAGATCTCTGACTACAGCAATGATGTTAATGGGGAGACCAAAGAAACACAACCAGTTTTTTTAGGTATGTGCTTGTGTTGATTAATTTCCGAGCAACATAGCGTGGCCATTTGCAATTAGGGAGGAAAAAAAATCTCTGTGCAAGCACAGGAAGCGCCTGCCATTGTTTAATATGACGTTCTTTTCAAGACCCTTTTATTCTACGAATTGCCAATATATCCTTTATTAACACTGCTAAAAGTTGTAATTTCAGACATAAATGTTTATTAGTGTCTACACACAGTGCTAATTATCACTCACTCGGAGAGCCAGATGCTGACTCTGCAGTTTTGCAGCTCTGTGCTCACCCCATTTACATTGCATATTCCCTGGCATGCTTCACTGGCAATAGTTTGTGTAATTGGGGTATTACATCTTTGACATCTGGATAACAGAAATTCAATTTCCAGGAAGCTGCTATTTGTTTGGTTTTGCTTCTGCCTTGGGTGGGATAGAGGATTAATGTGCTGTCTTAATGTAATGTCCTTTCACCTCTGGAGCTTGCCTGCTAATCCTGCCATGGCAAAATTAAATTAAATCAACAGTTACAAATGTGTAAAGAAAATAGAGAAGTAATACAGAGTTTGCAGCATGATCCATACTACAGCACGATAGGACTGCTAGGACTGGTTATCAGTGAACCTTTACCTTTCCTATGTGCTTTTCGTCCCGTATAACTCCTCACCTGCAGATTGCTTCTTCCTTTCCTGCTTCCCTCCTGTCACATCCAGGACCTCTCCTGAGTAAAGCACCTGTTGGCAAAAATTTGGCAGGCCAAATTCATAGAAGTAAGGCTCAGATTTTTGAGCTACTGTGACTTTAGCTGTGTAAAGTAAGCTCTTGGACACCTTGTTTGGGCTTAGGAGAAAGCAGGTGCTTTTGCAGCAGGAAATCTGCCTCTCCTTAACAGCACCAGGAGCCTAAATATTTTTGGGGGGTGATTTGAGATTTCTGTAGTCGGTGCATGTTGCCCCCTGCAGCCGGCTAGAAGCATTGGAAGGTGGGAGTCAGCACCTGAAATCAATCTGACTGCAAAATGCCTTTGTCTCCTAAATTTGTAGTATCACATCCTCTTCTAGAGGTCAGCAGCAAATGGGAGGTAACAGGAAGATGTTTTGGGCAGTGTGGACTGTTCTGATGATTGGAGCATTTACATGGAGGTTGGAGCTGTGCTAAATTCCCTTCTCAGCTTCTCACCATTAGGATATTGAGCAAATATTTCTTCCCTACACCCATTTCCAGGGAGAAGCAAAGGTGGTTGCTGTGCTTTGTGTTTGAATTTTGTGTTCTGTAAGCACTTTTGGTGAAGTCTGATAAACCTGATAGAGTGAGCTCCACCAGAGGTTTACTTCAAATGCTTTCTCTTCCAACCCTAAGTCACGATAAAGGTTTGGCAAGAATTAGGCATCGAGCTGCTTAAGGCAGGGTGCTCTAAGAACGTTCAGGATTCTGTTCTTTGACATCTGTGCTGTGAGTCAGACCAACTGATTTTGAGTTTGGTTTGGTTGTGTTGCCCTTAGATTTGTTTTGGGTTTGTTATTTTTTATTATGCTCAGCTTTTCATTGTGACTGATGGTGCTCTGGCATTTAAGTGCCTCAAGTTCACCTATTTCAAGAGTCGGTCAGAATTTAACCTTTAAGAATGTGAGTTCTATCAAGGATCTTCCTTATCAGGTACTGAAGCACACAGTTTCAGTCCTGGGAGCCAGCCCTCAGTTGCTATGGAAAGGAAAAGGTGGTATTTCCTGAGTGTCCAACCTTCAGATTTCTTCAAAATGTGCTGGCTTTGACACGGCTGAATGACTTGTGACCATGCAAGATTTGCAGACTAGTGTTAGGGCCTGAACTTAGCAGAGAGCACTTGAAATCTGGACTCCCACTTTTTTGGCAGGAATCTGGGATAAGTGGCATTTGGCATTCCGGATTTCCTTTTAGACAACTCACATTGCAAGGGGTAATATTTCTTTGTTGTGCTTCAGCAGTGATGAGATCACAACCCTTTCCCCAGCTCTGTGTCCTGTCCACTAATAAGGTGCGTCAGGATATTATCACTGCTTCACTTGATCTGACTTTTTTATGCCAAAATTTACCTGAGAAAGATGTTTTTTCCAACTTGTTGGTTTAGAGTCGAGTTTGTTCTCTAATTTAAGTGATCCATGGGATCAGCTGTTGAAACCTCAGTGTGATGCAGCCTTTAGCATGGAATGGATGCTAAGATCCAGCACTGAAACTATTACCTTTAAAGAAGGTGAAATGTTCATGGCAGTATGTAAGTGAGTGAAGATTTATCAGGAATGGGATGTGCAAAATGTTTTGGCTGCACAGCTGAGTACAGGGAACTCAAACTGAAGAGATGTGCTATTGAGAAGAGGGAAGCTGCTAGTGTAAATACGTAAATCAGAAGAATCCTGATTGTTTAACATACAGATAAATGAAGGATCAAATGTCAGGAAAGACCTGTTAAACCTAGATAGTCTTTTTTGCACCAGCACAGGTGGGCAAAGTACGGCTTTGTGAAAGTATGGGGTGAAAACTGGAGGAAGCTCCAGTGCACTTAAAGGAATATGATAGTGGTCATGATTTCTGATGGTGTAAATTCCAATTGCTTTTTGGATGGAACTTGTGAAGTTATCTCATGTGGTGGAGTGTTTAAGTGGGAGATGTGGTGGCTTGTCCTGTCCTCTGATCCCTTGTTCTGGTAAGATGATGAACAAGAAGTCACATCTTTCTGGATTAAGGACATGCTTAAACAGAGTCTTAAAAAAAATTGGGGAGAATGTAAAATATCCCCACTGTATTTTGCAGATGAGCACTGGCATGTCTTTTGGTTTGAAGGGAAGGGCTTAGTTATCTGATACCAGGAGAGGCTGCTCAGTCTGAGAAGGAAGAGGCATCCCAGAGTGAAGTGCTTAAACCTCAAACATGGACAAGATTTAAGACAGGCTTGACTTGAGTTTTTACTTGTTATCAACATAAACTTCCTGTCATAGGGCTGCAAGCCCAGACTTGAAGTTACAAACCCAAGAGGGGACTGTGTTGTGGACAGTACTGGTTAAATTCAGCTTGTCTATTGAAAAAGAAAAAATCTTTTGCATATACCATACTGCTTTTTTTTCAGTCTTAATATTTTATTGCCATCACAAAAAAGTAGAAATATAGTATACCTCCAGACGGAGAGTTTTTACAATGCTTTCAGCTTGAAATTCAGGCTCTATGTTTGAAAGGTTAATGTAGAAAACTAATTATATTATCCTGGTAATCAAATGTGTGATGAGACATTTGTCTGTGTAATTAACAGTGAAGAACTTTTATAGTTTCATAAAATCAAATGCTATGCACAGTGTGCTTGGAGCATTTGTTTTGAAGAGATGTCCAAAACAGAGATGTTTATGACTGATATAAAGTGGAACTGAAATGTACTGTAATGCAGGTGTCTGTGCATTTTACAGCATTTCTTATTGTTGAAGTGGAAGGCAGCAGATTAATAACTTCACTGTGTCACAGTAAAAATAAATAATGTGTTCTTGGAGCAGGGGAGCGATGCATAAGTTACTCACTAATTTCAAGAATTTATTCTGTCCCAGGAATAATATCCTTTGCAATTTATTCACAGAGAAAAAGTTGACTTAACAAGTAACTTCACAGACCTGTGTTATTGTTAATAGGATTATATTCCAAGTCTGGTTGTTGCAGCAGTGGCTTCTGTAATTAAGACTGCATAAAGTTTATTTTATTGTATCTGTGGTCTCTAATGATCCGGCTTTGTAAAGCATTCCCCCTTGGGGATGAAGCATGATCTTGACCTGGGATATTTCCAAGAACTGGGGGAAGTTGTTGCATATCTGTTATTACTTTTTTAATTATGTCATCCCATTAATATATACTTTTATTGAACAGTTACTCGCTTGTCCTTTCCCAAGTGATTTGGCTGTTTCAGTGTGGTGTGAAAGTTTGTTAACTTGGGCTTCTGGGGCTGCTCCTGTTGGGCGTTTTTGAAACTTTATCACCAGGCCCCTCCAAAGAGTTGTTTCGTGGTGGTAGTGATGTCTGGGCCATCCAGTCTGACCCACTTCCCAGAGAAATACCCCCCCCCAAATCCTGAATGATCTCAGGATCTGATCCTGTGCTTGATTCTGCGAATTGCTTTGCTTACATTAATGTTTGTGGTGCTTATTAACTTCGTGTGTCTCATGGTAGGCAGGGTTATCAACGCGTGCACTTCCGTGCTGGCTTTGGGAGTAGGGGATCTAATTTGAGGGTGATCCAGTTTTCCTGTAAATACAGTGTTGGTGTTTTGTGTGGTGACATGAAGATAAGCAAGTGCTTTTAAATGGTGCTTTGGAGCTCTGCTGAGATGCCTCAGCTGAGACAGGTTAAATGTCCCTACGTGTTAGCTTGGGGTAGTCAAAGTCCCTGGCTCATAACTCACGTTGCTTGTGTGACCCTCTGACGTGGTTCATGACCACTTGCCCTCCCCCAAGACTTGGGGTTCAGATTTTGCATTTGCAGAGGGTGTTCTTTCCCATGTTCTTTCTTCAGTGTAGCTTCTTATATGCCAGCACAGACCAGGTATCCCCTTTTTGGGAAATGTGTGCTTACCCTTTGAGTTCAGCTACGCAGATGCCCGATTCCAGTTATGCACAGGGCAGTTACAGCAAGTTTCCACGTGAGTTAGGAAACCTTTGATCCGATAAGGAATCATGCACATGGCTCCTCTGTTTCCCCCGTGCTGACCTTCAAAACTTTCTGTTTCAGGATCACTTCTGGAACAGGATGACAGTGACAAAAATATCTTGAGTTTTGAAAATTACTATTTGATATGGGTATAGTTTTTGCTGAGAAGGGATGCTGGGCTCCCTTCTGGTGTAACCCTCTCTGAAGGAAACACGTGAATACCTTGTAGCATTCCAAGAGATGTTTTGGAGAGTTCAGCCTGGCTGAGCAGCAGGGACGTGTGCCCTGTGCCCATGAGCCTCCCGGTTCCTTGGGCTGCTCTGAATCAGCCCTTACAGAGTCTTCAAACACAGCAGGCGAGTTTTGCTGGCTCCCTTCCAGGGAGGGCAGCATTCAAGTGCCATCTAATAAATTGCAGTTTAATATGTTTGATTATATAACCCATTGCAACTATTTTGTTGTTGTTGAGCTTTCAAGCCATATGCATCGACTTCCACTTTTTCTCATCTCTGACGCCTTGCTTCCCTACAAACCAGGCTGTTGTCAGCTCACATGTGCTCGTCTGGCTGCCTGTTGCTGCTATTCCTACCCTCCAGATAACTCCTGAACTCATCCACTGATTTCAGCCTAGTTGGACACAAAGGTGGAAGTCTGAGATACAAAGCCTAATGGAGGAAAAAGCCCTGTTTGTGCAGTCAAGAAAGGAAAAAGTTCCATAGGAGTTTCAGCTGCCCAAACAACGTAAAATTAAACACTAGTTAATAGAAAAACTGTATTTTAAGAGCCTGCTGCCCATGAATATTTCCCAAAACATATGAGAAACATAAATGTTAGAAATAAATTTATTGCAAAATATTGGACCAAGACAGCGTTATGGCCATTTGTTTATGTGAGTCAAAGGAAGAATATATCAAACACAGACAGTTGTCCAACGTTAACTCTATTTACCCACTTAAACACTTTAAACCACACATTATTACAGGTGTGGTTACCACTTCTCTGATAATGGGATAAAATTAATATTTGAACATATGGGTATGGTTACATATGATTTTATAATTCTTTGCAGTGCTGTGATAATATTTGACAAACTTTGGGAAAAGTGTAGGAACTTGTTGGTAGGCAATGTGCTATATCTATATTCAGTTTAATAAGCATAGTAGTGAGAAGGTGGACAGTCACAGAGGGGCAAAGAGTGTAATAATGAATTATCATCAATATTTTGTTAACTAGAGTTGTTTACATGTCTGTTTCTTCAGACAGCTGCACACTTAGCAAGTGGATGCTACTGCATCCTGGTATAGGTATGGTTTACATTTGTGCCTTTGTAATTTTAAACATTTTTGCAACTTTCAGAGCAGGAGGTTTTTATGTTCTGTATACTTTCATCAAGGAAAGAGATTGAAATGAATATTGTGAAAATTACTTTTTGTAAGTGTAGCATTTATTTAAGAGCTTTGTTTTGCTTTTTTTGTTGTTGTTTTATAAGATTACAGGTCAGGTAGTATGGAAAAAAGTAGGTTGTGTATAAGGATCCATCATAGAAACAACTATAACAGTAGTTATTAAAAATTTTTATGTTTTTGTTATGACAATTACTACCTGTACATAGAAGTTCCTGAACAGGGCTGCACCTTGTCATGGTTCTATTCTGAGTAGCATTTTGTAAATATTTTAGTGTTTTGCAAGTAACTTCATTGGTTTCAGACAAAACCCGAGGGTTTACATAGGGAATCCAAGAGGCAAATCCTGTAGCCACCCCTTTGGAGGCATTCCCATTTCCTTTGGAATAGTGAGAACCCCTGGTATTTGTACAGGGAGAGGCTGAAATAGGCACCACTCTTCTCAGGCCTTAACATCTATCTTGGAAGGCTTATCCTATTCATCATTAAAAAAGGAAGGCTGGCTCTTCTGTAGGACATAGTAGCTTGAGTTGTTGTGTTTTCTCCTTGCCCTATCTTCCTTTTTTTTTTTTTTTTTTAGATTTTTAAATTACACGGTTATTATCTGTGAAAATTATCAGCAGTGGAATAGCTGATAACAAAATGCTATCATGGGGCTCTAGAGCTAATAGCCAAATGAGATAACCAGGGAGCAAGAAGTTAAATCTTTAGTTAAATCTGTGTTGCTCCTGTCTGCAGGTTCAGATGGTGTAACATCAGCTGCTCTCCTCTCCTTGGGCAGGATGCTGCTGTTCCTGGCCTCTTACAAACTAAAGCTGTAAAAAGTCATGATTGGAAGAGAAACGATGGAAATTTGCACCAAGGACTTAAGTCAGGCTTATGGCCTGTAGGTCTCAGTGATCCTGATGGGTCCCTTCCAACTCAGCATAATCTATGATGGTTTATTGCCCTTCCTTGTAAAAGAGAAGGCATCTTTAAAAGCCAAATCAAAACACAAAAAAAATTCCCAAAACAAACCAAAGAAACCAAAACCACCAACAAAACAAACATAAAAATTCCTAAAAAAAACCCAAACCCCAACAAACAAGGTTACAGAAGGAGACTCTCCTTTGTAAGTAATGATTTACCTAAAGTTCAGGGTTTGTTGTAACATAAATGTAGGGTTTTTTAAATTTGGAGTTAAATATGCTCATGTCACTGTATAGGAAGATTTCTATATGAAGGAACAAGGGAACAGAATCAAGGCTGAATAAGCTCAATTAACATTAATATTTTATGTAATTGGGTAACGGAAATTTAATCTTTCTAACAACATGTCACCCGACCAGACACGTAGCGCAGTCACTGCACCCGGCAGGAGGGGGTGGGTGGGAAGCTGCTCTGATACTCACATGCATTTTGCCATTGAATACAAATCCAAACATAAAACTCTTGAGAGCCTGGTGTAATGTTACATGGTACAACAGTAAGGATTTGCTCCAGGCTCCGGTGTAGTGGGAGCGTTTGGATCTGGGATAAGAGCAGGTACAGCCATGTACAGGAGAAAGGCAGTGTACAGGTCTGAGCGCCTCAGTAACTGGAGTCCGGTGGCACTTTGCAGCCTCTCAAGGTTGGCAACTGCAAACAGCCAACTCCTGGCTGGGCTGGGGCCAAAAAGTGTCGTTTTAAAGGAATTGGTGGTGTGATTTGTTAATTAAATCACAGCCGCACACACAAACCTTCGGGCAGACCAACTAAATAAATAAATACAGCGCAGAACTCCCTCACAGAGGGTTTGTCTCGTCGCTTTAGCTGGAGCGGGAGCGGTGCTGGAGTGTCGCTGCACGGGGTTGGCAAATATTTTTCTAAGTTTGGACTGGAAGCTCTCTTGCAATCCACCCACTCTCCTTGCTGGATCAGGGTGGGCTGGAGCCAGCTGGCACCAGCCCAGGGAACCGGTGCTCCAGGTCAAGCAGGAGATGCTGGGATCCGGTGGAGGCTGGAGTGGATCCTGCAGCTCCTGTCCCTTTCTGTTTCTTTGCCTCCTAGAGCAAAAATGCCCTCCTTCAGGTGCTGCTCGTCCCTGGCTATGCCGGGCTTGCAGTGTGTCCCAGCCACGCTGAGCTTGGCCCGTGCTGGGGAGGGGTTTGCTGCTCTTTTATCTGTCTGGTGTAGCTGCTCCCTAGGCGTGCACCTAAGTTTAAGGGACTGATTAGAGCTGTGGAGTTGATAAAATTGTTCACATGCCTGGGATTAGCACACTTTCAAATACCTTGTTAAACCAGAGACAACACACTTTGCATCTTGGATTTTGGAGAGTAGAGTTTTTTTTATTTCTGAGGTTTCCTTTATTCTGTAGCTTTGCCAAAAATAGGTTTATTTTGGGAAGCACAAATGTCAATTGACTAGAGTATACCAGGCATTACTGTATTAAATATACTACAGAGGAGGGTTGATTCATCAGTTTCTACATCTTCGTTTTCCCATTTGCTTAGGATGTTTCATTTTTCTATTACCAGTAAAAAAACCAGCAGCTTCTTATTTCAGAAGGGGCAATGAACACTTCCTTATTACTCCTGAAATGTAATGTATGCTTTAACGAGCAAAATAGCTGCTATCTGCCCAAAACACATCTATTCATTGTGCAATCAGCAGTTTCATATGTAAAATTAATACTTAAATAGTGCCAGGAGTATTAAAGTGTGTAACTGTTATTATTTAAATGCCCTGAATTTATTTGGAGCAGTCACATTTTTCTTGCGTATATTTTCATTTTGTCTTTATAATCTACATTTTCAAGACATCCAGCAGTTCAGCTGTATACGGTTGTACACATATTAGCTACTGTTTAATTTATTCCTGCATAATCCAGCATTATTAAATTCTGTGGACTAAGGAACTGATTTTGTTCATTAAAATCAATAGATGCAGTGTTGGGGGTGGGAGGGGGTGATGTGGTGCTTTTTTGTGTTTAGTGGGGTTTTTTTAGGATCTATCCCTCAGCATACAACAAATACATAAAGGGTCTGATCCTTTAGGCTTTACTCAGGGAAAATATCCACTGATGTCAGTGCCTGAATAGGATCAGTCTCTTAAAAGGACTGTTTATTTGAAACTGCTGTAGCTATTATTATTTCCTTCTGGCAAAAAATAATCTCACTCATCAAAGCTTTAGAAACAGCATCAAGAAAGCCAAGTTCAGCAGGTCTTTCAGCCAGGAGAGCTGTCAGCCATGGCTGCGTGAAAGCGTAGCCTGGTACATCCCAGCGACCACTCAACCATCCCTTTTCTTTCTTGTCTTTATTTATTTAATTCTGTGCTCCAACTCTTACTGGTATCTAAAATCACTAATCTCTACCCATTACTGTTTTTGCTAATTTACAGTGATAACTGTGGCTCTGTTTTCATTAGGAGATGAAAGCCGGGAAATTAAAAAACAAATTACAGGGATGAGAAGATTACTGAATGACAGCACTGGAAGAATCTATCAACGAGTTGGCAAAGAAGGAGAAAAACTGAAGGAGGAGCCCCAAGATTTAGACTTAGCCTGGGCCCAGCGCCTGAATCCCCCTGCAGAGTCCCAGGCCAGCCTTCATCCTTCCCAGAGCGGAGCATGGAATGAATTATCACCCCAAGCCAGCCATTTTTCAGGGCAATACGGAACTCGATCCAAAACGTTCCAAAATCAGACTCGAACTGTGGCATCCAATGGTATGATCTGTGTTAGATACTGAGAATGGTACTCTTTTTTTTTTTCCCCCCCTCTCCTTGTTCTGTACTAAATATCTGCCTTTGTTGTGATGATATATTGTACCACCGCACTGAAAGCAGTTATAGTTCAGAGTCTACAAAATGAGCACATAGTTATCACTTCAGAAAGGTGTGAAAGTGGGCACAGTGCATTCTGCTACCATCTGTCTTAGCTTTTAAAATGGTTTCCTGGTGATAGGACAGAATTACTCAATGCTGTTACAAGCCTAATTTCTCTACAGTACTTACTAAAACAGCTTTTGCCATTGTTATTAACTTCATGGCTAATTAAACGTCAACCTCTACCACTCCTCTTTGCCATGAGTAGCGTAGCGCTGTTGTGACACCACTTGCGGAGCAGGATTTTACTGCCTTTCATGAGGGGATGGCGTCAGCCTTGTAACAGGCCACTGAACTTCAGGGACAAAATTCCATCACAGCCTTAGGCTTTTATTCCAGTGAGACCATTGGAGAAAAGAAGTGATGGAGTCTACCTATGAGCAGTGTGTACTAGAGCGTGGCCCTTCTAGTACTGGCAGAGAATTCTGCCCTGAGGTAGATGGCAGTGTGCCTTTAAAATGCCTTTCTCTTGTTGTGTTAAGCCCCAGAGAATGAAAGTCTTGCTGCCAGGTTAAAAAACTGCTGTCAAAATCCCACCATAACAACCTTCTAAACATGGAAGGACACAAAATTCATCACACATCTCCCTCCTTGCCCTGAGAGGCTCTGGGCACCAGCAGGGGCGGTTCTCTGCATGCACAGAAGTGCCCAAGCCTGCACAGCTTAGGTGCCTGGTTCCCAAATCCAGAAAGTAGGTGGAGCAGCACCTCTATCCCCTCAGGGGCCTGATTCAGCATGTGAGCTGAAACACGTTACAGGATTTGGCCCCATTTGCAAGAAAATGTCAGTGCTTTGATTTTTTTTTTTAAATATGAGAAGGAAGGGTTCAGCTGATTTATGATCCCTTAGAGGTTAGAGTGGCCTGTGGGACAGGGAAAGACTTGGGTTGAGCAACCTCCTGGCCTGGACAGGAGGAATGCCCAGGCTCCCAGCTCTTGGGGAAGTGCCCCAGGAGGCACCTCCCTCTGCAGCTGTCCTGCTGCAGAAAGGAATGCAATCTTTTGGGTTATTACATAAAGATGGGTGTGGGCCCTTTCCTGCTGGCCACTTTTGAAAAGTCAATCTGTATAGCAATTTGGTAAGAGGTGTCTGCTTACAGTGAGGTGTTGTGATCAGGCTGGGCAGTTTTGCTGCTTTGGGTCCAAAGCCTGGACTCTAGGAAAGGACAATTTTTGGTGAATTTCTGAGCTGTCAGCAAACTCTAAAACTGCTCTTCACCCAGCACACAGCTCTTCTGGGCATTGTGACATGCCTGATTCCCCCCATCCCGTGTCCTGAAAGCCTGAGCATCTAACTTGGCATTTTAGATGTTATTTAGAGGATGGACAAAGGCCCTAAAAGCTGGGTGTAGAAATGCTGAACAACACCTCAAGGGTGATACTCCTCCTTGGTACTTACCATGGTGTTTAACTTACCAGAGCAAAACTGTTCAGGCCTGATATAAAGTTGTTACCTGGGGCTGTCAGGCTGAGGTCATCACTGGGATGTTCAGGTATCTGTAGCAGGTGATCTGAGTCTGGGAACTTTCTGTCCATTGTGGATAGATACTGTATAGGAAGTAAAGGAACATGCTGTGGGCCCTCTGAATTACTCAGACCTGGATGCAGTAGACACATCAAGTCCATCTCACTGGTACAGTTACCTACTCGTAGGGTGGTTCAAGGAGAGGCTGGAATGGATGTTTAACAGAAAGCATTAGTGAGAAAGGTACTGGCAAAAATAGAAGAGAGCAGAGGAGGAATGGGGGGGAGCCCAGACATTGCTGCAGCAGAGGAATGAGTTGGAACATACCTGAAAAGAAAACTTATTTACTCCAAACCAGATTTAAGGTGGCAGTTCCACAAGTCAGGATGCTGACTGGACACCTGTGACCCACTACATTTAGTGGAAGCCCCTTGGGGCTACAGTGAGTAGCATGTCTGCCCTGTTAGGGACAACAAACTCACAGAGTCTTTCTAAGACATTTGAGTTTCATTTCTTGTGTTCTGTAGCAAATCCAGCAGTGATGCAGCAGCTGAATTGCTTTTGGGCTGTATCAGCATTGTTTTCAGTGGGTAGTACCTGCATGCTCTTCAGATATGAACTGGTAGCAATGTTACAGCAGGTGAATTCCCTCTCAGCAGACCCAGCTTCAAGAACCACTGTCGTGGGCTACTTACTGCTCTCACAGGGGAAGCAGCTGATGTATTTGTGTCATCTCCTTCTCTCAGCCATACAAGCAGGTATCAAATTTGCCTGCTGGCTAGTTTCCAAAAGAGAGGGAGATGGCTCTTTAAAGACTCCTTCATAAAAATAAAAAGTCTGATCTCCTTTTAAAATTAAAAATTGATTTATAACAAGTTGAAAAGGGTTGCTTTTGTCCTCTAAAAATGATAAAGATAGTGCTTGGAACAATGACTGAGAACACTCTGCAAGATGTTTCTTACAACACAATAACTGATCAGAGGAGGGAGGATAGAAAGAAAATAAAAAACCTTCATGAATATGTATAGAGTCAGTAGAACCCTGCTTTGATTTGAAATATTGGTGGTCTCTTTTCCCATTCCCAGTACCTACGGTAGATTTACATGGGTAATTTCTATCAATGCTAATGGGGATTGTAATGTAAATCCCCTATGCCTCAGTGGGAAAATAGACCCTTTGGTTTTCCATCAGGAGCCTGTATGCTTTCATTAGGAACATGTTACATTACAATAGGAAAGATGTACAGGTATTTACTGATATAATTTGTCCAAGTTTTCATGTGCAATTCACCATGATGTAAAGTTTTTGTTAAGAAGGAAACAAAAGCCACCAGCCTTGGTTCCCCACTATGGTCCTTGAAATACTGTTTCTGGAAGCCCACTAGAATATTGGATTCTGATCAAGAGAGAGGATGGGATTTATCTTGAGAAGCTGATTAGTCTTTAAACAACTGAGAAAGCACCGAAGAAAGGATGTTCTGTTAATAAAACTCTCCTAATTTCCTGGGACTCCCATTTTCTGGGGTACCTGCTTGTCTTACTGAAAGGTACAGACTTATGCTGGTGCTATTAAATTATAAGTAGTTTTGAAATTCATCTACTTAAAAGTCTACCTATGACACGTAGGTAAAGGGTATTGGTGGAGTCAAGTTGAGGGATTTTGAGTAATCTGCTGCAAAGCTAAAGATAACATTATTTTTTTCCCTCTCTACCTGTAACAATGGGCTAAGCACTTTATGGACCATTGAAAAGGTAAAATCCTATCCATGCCCCAAGGAACTTCCAGTGAATAGACAGTGTACAAAGGAATGGTGAGATCAAACTAGGCAGTCCTGCTGAATCAGAAACCTTTTTGTTTCAATTGGAGACTCACAGCCTGTTTTCCAGATAACTCCTTAGTTCTAAAAAGTTGTTTCATGTGCAGCTGAAACCTTGGAGAGATGAAGCCAGTGGTACTATTGCATTTGTATTTGCTAGGTTTGCAGAGATTTTTGAACTAGTCCATTGATCTCAGTGCAGTTTTAACACATATTTGTCCATGGATGATATTTTAAAATACCAGAATTTATAGTGTGGACAATCTAAATATCTGAGGAAAAGAGGAGAGTGACACCCAGAAGATGTCAGCAATCTTTAAGAGATACATCAGTTTAGCTTGACAAGTAGCTCACTTTTGGAGCATGACCATCAGTTTGCTCAGGTCTGATAGATGTTGCTTCAGGTCTGAAGGACTGAATGGAAGGAGGTAGAGAACAAGTGCTTGGGAAGGGAGATGTGAGAATGGAGGGACACACTGGAAGAATTAGGAAAGGGTGGGAGTGATTTAGGGGTGGCCCAATTTTCAGCAGTTTCAAATGAGGATTGAAGTCAGGGGATCTGTGTGGGTCTGACATCAGGGAGCTCTGATAAAGGAACACAACCCAAACCTAAAATGGTATTTGGCTGGTTTGGCTTCAGAGGAAAGCAAAAGTAATAATGAAAAATAGGAGGATTTATGAGCGGAGATTAAATGAGTTGCTTATGTTCACTTTAGCTGGGTAATGATTGAAGGGCACCTGATAAGTGTCAAGCTTTGGAAGAAAAAGAGAAATACACTCTCTGAAGTTCACATGTGACACCAAGTGAGGTGATTTTTGTTAGGTCCATTTGTACCTATCCTCATAAATTGATCATCTCTCCTCTTGCATTCTTTGATGAGCAGTAAAATACCCATCAATTTAAGTGACTGTAAGCATATTTTGAAAGGGAGGGAGCTGCATCCCATCTGGCCTCAGTTTCAGCCAGATACTGCTAGGTGTTCTGTTGAATTTTGAAAATTTTATTTGCAGCATTAAAGCTGGGGATACAGCTATTTTAAATTAAAGTGCTGGATACAACAATCCAGATAAAGCCTGAAATCTGTCAGCTGTTACAGCCTGTCCTAATTCAGGACCTACAATGCAAAACTTCTGGGAAGCAAGGCAGTAATAAAGACACTGCTGAGGACCAGAACTAGAAGTATTTAAGTTGAATTAAACACTAGTAAGAATTACTAGAAAAAAAGAATCTCTTGAACTGCTATATTAATTTTCAAAGGAAAACTGTGGAAAGCCCGTCTTGTAGGTCACAGTGCTGGAAAACACATCATAGAAAACAATCTCACCCTAGCAAACAGAAGGGCAGTTTTGAAAGCTTTCTGTGCTGGTGATTATTTTCTGTCCTGTTTTTTGGGGTATTTTTATTTTCATACTCAATTCTTCACGTGGTAAAGAATCACATGTAACATTCAAGCAGTTTAAAAATTCCTAGACCCTCTATTTGATGTACAGTACAAACCTTTATTACACAGAATGTCTTCATTCTTTGTAAGACTGTTGCAGGAGATGGGCATTTTGTGTGTGTGATAAAGTGAGTATGTTTATAATGAGGTTTGGTGCTTTTGTTATTCGAGATGAACCAGCCTGACAATAGAGAGCCCTGCTGTGAGGAGTGCATTGTATTCAGGCTCTGAGCAGTCTTCTCCAGCCCATGTAACATTGCATCCCAACTCTATATGATTGCACATGTTAGTAATTGGATAAAAACTAGTGGCCCTTTCCCCTGAAAAGGGACCATGTTGAAAATTACTTGCTTTCTTGCTTTGAATCTAATTTCTGGGATATTGATAATAGTTTCAAACACCTGCTGCTAATTGTTGTTTGGGTGGTTTTGTGGGGGTTACATGGTCTCTCCCCCATTTCATTCCTCTTTCTTCCAGGAGAAATCCCCATGGTGAACTCATCAGTTGGACCAAACTGCTGTACATGTAATTGCCAATCAACCCTGCAGGCAATTCTTCAAGAGCTCAAGACCATGCGAAAACTGATGCAGATTCAAGCAGGTACAGTGTCCCATATGTGTTTATCTGTGACAAGCATCTAGTTGAAGGTCAAGCTCCTTGCAGGGGTGCTGGACTAGATGATCTTGGGAGGTCTCTTTCGACCCAAATTGTTCTGTGATTCTATGATCTTCCTGCTAGGGAATGGTCTAACAAGACAGGAACTATTTCCTGCTCTGTTGACACATTGTTCAAAGTCAGATTTTCACAGTCTTTTACAGATTTTTACATTTCTTGGAAATGCAATTATTACTTCTCAGGTCCTTACCTGTAACATGGGATTTTATCTTGTAGGAATCTTTTAAGGCTAAATTAAAAAAAAAAAAAATCTAATGTGATTAGATACTCCTGTAGTGAGAGCCCTGTAGTGAGGTCAATATGCCATAACCACCCCCAGTTTGTTTTCACAGTGCTACTTAATTTGTGATTTGCTCACCAGTTCACTAATCTGAGTGGTAAGGAAAATGAAATCAGAATTGTCTAGTTTTCTGGTAGGTTGGGAGCTGAAACAGAACAGTGCAGAGCCAGGAGAGCTCTAGAGCCAGCGAGATAAGGGGACTGTGACAGGTAGGAGCTAGGCAGGTTATCATAGGCTACTGGGAACCTAAAAATCAGTGACCTCTGTAAGAAGAGGGAGTGTTGAGTAATTAACTGAAACATGGGTGGAGTGAAGGGCTGACTAAACTCCTTGTCTCCACGGTGTGTAATGTTTGAGTGAGTGATGGGAAGGATCAGACAGGTTTTGTAATATCAGTTGACATGCATAAAAATGCTTTTCTAGAAGTCACCAATTTACAAAGCAGCACACAAAGGCCCAGTTTTACAGCCTTTGCTGAGACATGGGCTTCTTTATCACTCCAATTTCGTAGAAGTTACGTTGGGGTTGAAAATGGCTTGTGAGTGACAGCTACAGAACTGGGGTTTATGCCAAAAGAGATGTCTCCTCAATAGCAGGAACATATCTTGTTTATTATGTATCTGCAGAGTAAGTACCTTGTTAATTCGTGAAGCTCTCAATTCACTGGGAGTACTTCATATGTTCTGAAATTATGGTTTTGCAGAGAGAAAAAAATCATTTGGCATTTTTTTGTTAAAAGGAAAAAAACTAAAATGCAAACATGTAAGTGAAAGTGTAGTAATTATTTTAGTGTTCAAACACCCTTCTGTCTTAATTATAAACTACACATCACAGTCTTGTAAGTCCTTGCCAGAATTTAAATATTTTAATAAACAGTATTATAACGTTTGCTTTTTCCTTAGGCTTTGTAGACAAGGACATTTTATAGCTCACTCGTAACTTAAATGAGTTTGATCTGCATTTGAAGCACTTTTGGCTTTTTTTTTTTGTTTTGACCTTGATTTTAGTGATTTATCCACAGATGTAATTGTATCTTGATAGCATTCTGCTGGAGGACTCACTGGCATTGATTCAGGTTCAAGATTAGTACCTTAATTTATACAAATTATTGTGAGTACTAGGAAATGCAAAATGTTGATATATATAAAATATGCTTTCTTATATTTCAGAGGTAACACATGTCAGGTTTTGTGTATGAGCAAAACAAACTGATGCAACTTCGGGTTACCTTTTTTCCCAGAAATTAAACTACTCGATAGTGTTTTCACTCATTCTTGACATAATGGTACTTGAAATGTTCTTGCTGAGCTAATTAACTTGGAGGCCACAGTCATAAAAATAACTGTAATTGCATTAGCACTTGTATTATCTTACTTTATCAGGAAAAGATCCTCAAAGACAGTGAGATTGTCAGTCATTCAAGAGAGTATGCAAATCAGTCATCACTTAAGTGCTTCACTTCACCAACCACCCAGTGGTCACTTGGAGAAAGAACCACATATTCCTAATTTTCCTGAAATGCTATTTATCAGTATGTCTTGAAAAGCCTCATAGTGTAGCTCAGTGTCATTATTCCCATTGTGCAGATTGGAAAATTATGCAAAGGTGATAAAATGCGTTTCCCCTGCCCCAGCAGCCCTGGAAGCCACAGCACTTACCTGGAAAATAAGTTCAGTGTGTCAGCAGTTTAATGGTGCATCTCTGTGATTATACATTTGCTTTTGTCTATAAAATTAATGCATTACTTTCTTTCATTCAGTTGGGACTCAAAACAGACAGCAGCCTCCTGTTCCTCTGATTTGTGCACAAAAGGCAACAATATCAAGAAAGAGAAATAAAAAGAGAAAACTGCCCCTGAAAACTTTTGAACCAGTTGCAATGAGTAAGAAACCCAGCGCTGCAGAGAATGAAAAGAAGCTTTCAGCAAACTCAGAGCGACTGAGTCTGCAAGCGATTGAACCCCCCCTAAAACCAGAAACCCCCGTTTCAGGATTTGGAATTATCCTTGAATCGGCTTCATCAGATGTAAGTTCAAGTTTTAATGCGCAGGATCACGGGATTTTAAAGCACTAACTCATTCAGGAGAACCGGTACTCAAGTCCCATTGATGTGTCTTCCCACTTTTTGTTAGAATAAACAAGCAAAGCCTGGGTAGGGGTGAATGGAGATGTTAGGGTTAGATGAGTTTACAAAGTTTGGGGTTTTTTTTCCAATTTTCATGAGTGTATAGTTCATCCTTGAGTTCAAGGCCCTGGTTCTTTGCGCTTGTAGTGGGAACTTGCTCTTCATCTCTCCCACTGCCAAGAGCCACCATGAGGGTGGTATAAACCATTCACAGGCAGTCACTGCTGTTGAACCCACATAGTAACACGTGTGTATTCAGTCTTTGATTCAGTCGTTCAGTCTCCATCACTGTGGTTGCTGGATGAGGGCCCTGACACTGTTGATGATGTCAGCACAACTAAAGGGGCCAAAATTTGCCTCTCCAAGAATGTCTGCTTTTCCCATGTAAAATTGCAGTAGGCATATTTTCTTGATTTGTGTACACAGTGATAGAAATTTCATGTATCTGGTGGCTGATTGGCTTTGTTTAATGACTGAATTGATGTCATCCGAACCAGTTCATCGACGAGTAAACTGGTCATTAATTTCTCTAATATATTTTTAATTTTGAGCAGGCGCTTTCCAATTTCCTAAGTACTATGAACTAGAAAAACATAATTAAATTCAGTATTAATAAGCATAAATGAAAACAATGTAGCAGATAATGTTCTACCTTTCTGGAAGAGGGAACTAATAATAAAAAAGAGCTGTCGTAATAATTCACTTACAGAGATGCAAGCCACACCACTAATTAGGTTGCAGTCTCATGCCACAGAGTCAGTGTAGTGATACAGAGTAACTAGTTTGATGCTTTTTTCAGAGCTTTTCCTTTTGTAGTACTGAGCTTAATAATGTTTGAGGGAAAGGTTTGGGGAGGGACTGGCAATTTATCTCCAGTATGCAATTTGTGCTTATAATTTTTCTTTGCTTGTGGCACTCTTGTCAGCTTGAAGCACGGTTTTGAAAACAGTTTTGTACTTGTGATGGAATTTAATTTGGCTTTATGAATGTGTTCCATCGCTGGACACGATTCTTTGTAGTTGCCAATTTGACCTAAGGAAAGAGAGAAGAGAAAACGTGGCTCGTAAATCAGGTCCTCATCTGCCCACCCATGCTCGGGCCCCTGCTTGCCACAGTAGTTGCTCGACTGAATTTACAGAGCCAGAACCCTGAGACAAACAAATTGATTTTGCTTTGTCTTTGGAAAGAAAACATTTGAGTTCTGAAAACAGATATATTTAATGTGAAAATAAAATGTGACCTTAAACATTTTGAGAAGGCTAAAGAAAGTCACTTCTGTCAGAATGAATGGCAACATTATCTTTTTCTATTTATTCATAAGGATCTCTGGTGTGCTCACCACCAGCATGTCTGAATGCCTGAAAAAACTGAAAGACATTTTGCACAGCACCGTAAATGAATGTTCCCTTGAGGATATTCCACGGGTTGTCTGTAGTGTGTGCTGTGTCATGCACCACCACTGCTGCCACTGCTGTTTTGCCAACGCTTATTGAACTTTAAGAAAAATCCAAGTTTAATGGGTATAAAATTGGGGCTGCCAAAATGAGTGCAATTAGTTCAGACCTGCTGTGATGAAATACTGCTGCTTACAGAGATGGAAAAAGTCTTTGTGAGACCAACCCTTAATCTGGCCCATGGATCAGAGAACCTGCTTTTTAAATGTAATGATCTGTTACTCTTAGCTAAACTTTCTTGTGTTTGTTTTACAGTTGTAGTATTTCATTTATAACCTAATAATTTTTAATCTATGTATTACAAGCTACTAAAAAGTCTAGGATTAAATCTAATTCACTGCCTGTTAATTTTAGCACAGCAGAAGTCTTTGGCATTCAGGTCTTATTTGTTTTATTGTACACAAATAGTTTACCCACCAGTTCCTTATGCATGATCATTATCTGCTGACAAGTGCTTTTTCCTTGAGAAATCATATTCAAAGTGATCATAAAGTTCAATTAGTCACTGATTGTCTTTGATTGAAGAATGGTTTACTACTAAAGGAAAGCAAGAATAAATCATCTTTCTGCCTTCAAATTATTTTGCTGATGAAACAAATTGATTCCTGTATTAAGAATAAAATAGTCAAAACTAAAATACTGCTGTCTCCTCCGTGCTGGTGCAGTGGTAAGGTTTGAGATGTATTTTATGACTGTATTACAGGGTGGTTGGTAACCTGTCAAAGCCTCATGCAGGTGTTCTAAAGTGAACTCGGGGAAGACAGAAACCTCCCACAGAGCAAAAAGCAAAAGGGCAAAAAACCACAGGGCAAAAGCTTGCTTGATCTTGATTTTTCAGTATGAATACAGGCCATGAAAGTGGGGCCTCACAATCCTTCTGGCTTTTTGGGATTGAAGCAGGAGGTGTCAGGAAAGGTACCACAGGAGTAAGTGGCCTTTGGTGGTTGCATCAGCGGTGTGGCCAGCAGGACAAGGCAGTGACTGTCCCCCTGTGCTCGGCACTGGTGAGGCCACACCAGTCCTGGCATCAGTCTTGGCCCCTCACTACAAGAAAAACGTTGAAGGGCTGGAGCATGTCCAGAGAAGGGCAGTGGAGCTGGGGGAGGGTCTGGAGCACAAGTGTGATGAGGAGCAACTGAGGGAGCTGGGGGATCTCAGCCTGGAGGAGGTTCAGGGGAGGCCTTCTTGATCTCTACAATCCCTGACAGGAGGTTGTAGCCAGGTGGGAGTCGGTCTCTTCCCGTTTCACAAGCAATGAGACAAGAGAAGATGGCCTCAGAATGCACCAGGGAAGGTTTAGGTCAGATATCAGGAAAAATTTCTTCCCTGAAAGGGTTGTCAAGCCCTGGAAGAGGCTGCCCAGGGAAGTGGAGGAGTCACTATCCCTGGAGGTATTTAGTAAATGTGTAGACACAGCACTTGGCGACATGGTTTAGTGGTGGGCTTGGCAGTGCTGGATTAAACATTGGACTTGATAATCTTATGGGTCTTTCCCAACCTAAACAATTCTGTGATTAGTGAAGATGATTTGTCTACCCTGGGTGTCTTTGATCCAGGTCATCTTAGATGTCTCCCACGAGACCAAGTAACAGAACAGGATACCTTCATCACCATGACAACTACATTCTGGGTTTTGATGAACATGAAGTAGAATTTTTCCCAAGCTGTAAACTTGGCCCACATTTATTTACTCTTGAAAATCTTTTCTGTCACCAGAAAGTTTAGAAGTAACATATTAAAAACCCACTTACATCAGAGTACTGTCAGATGTCAAATAGGGTAACTCTGTTTTGCTGGATCCAGCATTTTGAAAGTTCTCAAGGTAAAAAACAACTTTTCATCCAGAACAAGCTGAGAAACTACATACTTTTAAGATTTTTGTTGTTGTTGTTGCTATCTGCATGTTTTAAGAGTCTTCATCCTGACTTCCCAAAGCGTTGTAATCTTCATGGCTCAACACATGTCCATATCTCATGATGGTACATGCTTTGAAAGTATCCTGCTTGCTATAGCTCTCTTGATACTGATTTTTAAAAATCCACGGGAAAAGAGTTACACAGCCAAATTGTTCTGAGATTGGCAGCCCTTTCTTCTGTCTAGACTCAAGATGTTTGCAGGTGATTTGATGGGAGATGGCACTTGCTCTTGCTCTGTAAACATCTTTGAAAATGCACCATCGTTGGTGGATATATTTTCTCATGTGCGAGAAAAAAAGCAAGTTCTTAGGAGCAAGGCTGAAATGTTGGCTTATTTTTGTCACGACCACGGATTTCTTTCCCTCCTTGCCAGCTTCCAAATAATACTTTAAAAATTTTAGTTTATTCATGAAATGTCTTCATTCCAGAAATACAATTATTCCATGTAGAAGTCTTGCATTATGAAGAAAATTCTGGAAATACTGTTCGTGTAATTTCTGGTATGTACAGACAGGGGCAGCAAAAAGGCTCTTGGTAAGGGGACTTCTCAAAGGCCTTGTCTGCTTTGACCTAGAATGTACTTGAGAGAAGACTCTTGTGAAATACAACATGGTTGTCTTTCCTCTTCTTCCCCTCTGCCTCACTTTCTAGCAGTCCTGTAAATCCCTGAGATTTACTATTGAGGGTTTCTGTGCTGAAATAAGCTGTATGTCTAACACCATCCTCTTCTAAGGATGCATTTTGGGAATAGGAAAAGGAGGGAGATTTCTTGCTCAGCAAGGGTGGGCTCCAAGGGCAACCTCAAACTCGTCATCCACCTCTATTCATATGGGCTATACCTGCACTAGAAGCCCTCCTGGGAAACTATGTGGAACGGGCCAATATCCCTGCATTTGTGCTTCTTGGAAATGCCTGGCTGCCCCACAGCACTTGGCAGTGAAACAAGTCCATTAAATGGTTAGATAAATGTCTAAAATGCATCGCTTAGGAGCATTGCCCTGGGATGATCCTCTGGGTTGCCATTATTACCCAGTATTGAAAGATATGTCTTGTCTTTTTGTTAGCTGCACACCTAGAAATAATGTCAGTAATTGTTAACTATTACAGAGGCCAGACAGATTATTTGATTTGCCTTTTAAGGTGCTTATTCACTGATGGGGTTTGATTTCAGTGAGTTAGGCTGCTGTGGTCCTGAAGATTTGTGGTTGGATCATTGTAAAGTCTCACCAGATGCATGATTGAAATAAAACAATGTCTTTGAATGCTCGTTTAATTAAAACATTTGTATTCTTTTGGTAGCCAGAAGTGCAACTTGCAGAAGGCTTTGATGTCTTCATGCCAAAATCTCAGCTGGACTCTATACTATCAAACTACACTCGCTCAGGAAGTCTGCTCTTTAGGAAGCTGGTCTGTGCATTTTTTGATGACAAGACTTTGGCTAACTCTTTACCAAATGGCAAAAGGAAAAGAGGGCTCAATGACAACCGGAAAGGACTAGACCAAAATATTGTGGGTGCAATAAAAGGTATGTTTTCTGCTTTCTTTCATATGTGTAATTAGAACATATTCTCAGCTAAGAAGAGTGTAAGGGGATTAGAATTTCTGATGTGTGTTAGGTCTATTAAAATATGCAGTCTTATTTTTATTCCCTTTCATTCACGTGTTAAAAATAGCTTCTACGGGGACAGCTTGTGTTAATTTTAAGCCAATGATCCTGGTTTCTGAAGTCAGGCTCTAAGGTTAGAAACTCAGTGTTCACATAAGATAATTACTTTTTTCCCCCGTATATCAGAGATGCAAAGAAATCTTGAAAACATAATGACAGCGTAACTGATACCCTTCAATCAAAATTCTGAGTCTTGCACTGCATCTGACTGTGTCTGCTCTGTAAATTGCTTAGTAGTAGGTGGCTGGATTGGGGAGAGAGGGAGGAAGGTAATGCTGGGGCTGAGATGAATTTGATGCTCTTAAGAACTGCTGGTCGTTCTCCTCGGGGAGCAAATTTCTTGGTCGGTGTGAGCATCCTGTGCTGGGTGGTTTTTCTTAGTGATCACTGCTTTAAAGCTTCCAAAGAACACATGTACCTTCAAACTCTGTGATCACAGTGTACAAAGAGCTAGTATTAGGCCAGAGGTTCTGAACTGGATTCTGTTTATTTTGAAATCTGATATTGTAGGGAAAATACCCGAGTTACCAAGAAAACAGTCTGTGTTGCAAAGTGAAGCTTATTTTAGAGGCTGTGACTCATCCCCAGGTACAGATTGCTTACTTAGGAGACACAGGGCAATGAGAACAGTCTCTGTTATGTGTGTTGGCAGCAAAAGGAGGCAGGAGAACCTTTTGCAACGACCTCTCTGCCAACTTTTGGACCCCTCTCCCCATGAAAGAAAGACACTGACATACTGGCTTGAGTCCAGTGGAGGGCCACCAAGACTTACAGTACTAAAGCAGGGAAGTGGTGAAGTGTCACAGGTGGAGAGGCTGAGAGAACTGGAGAGAAGGTGATTCAGGAGAAACCTTATTGCTGTCCACAACTGCCTAGTGGGATGGTGTAGAGAAGATGGAGTCAGACTCCTCTCAGAGGCACAAGAAGCACTGGACACGTGGAAAATTGCAACGTGAAGGCTGGACATGAAGGCCTTCAGAGGACCTTTCCAAGCTGTTCGATTCTGCAACAAAGTGTATGTTGTGCCCATGTCTTAGCCTTATACATTTTACAGAGTAGCTGGCAGACTTTCTTACAGTTATGCTTGTAATCAGGTTTAAGCCACAAACATTGTTTTGCACCTTCCTTTCTTGAGCTCGGTAATCTGCAAAAATCTGAATCTGATTTCACTCTATCTCATTCTTCATTAAAAGCTTTACTAAATAAGTTAAATGGAAGAAGAATTCAAAATTACTATTTTTTTTTAAATAACACTCTAGTTTGAACAGCACTTGATAAAAGGAATGTTTTACAGTAAATGCAGGAGCACTATTAAAGTAGCAGCCATCACACTATTAAAGTAGCAGCCATCACCCCCTGCAGAGAGCAATGTTTCTGAGTAGCTAAGCCCACATTACTGGAGCAAATTCTGAGGCTTGGCTTAACCTCTTGGCTGGAGTTTGGGAGAAGAAAGAGGGGAGTTGTAGTTCCAAGAGACAAATTTCATTTGTAATGGTGCTATTAGGAACCACTGTAATGACAGTGATCTTTATTGGCATTTACAGTATTGCCCACGTGCTGCTTCCTGATTCCTGATAGGGAAGCCCATCCCTAAAAGCTGTGATGGAATAAGATGCCAAGAGCTGACGTCCTGTGGATCTTTACTGAGTCTGGCTCCAATAGCGCCCTTCTTCCCTCCGAGGAGCTGGGCTGTCACACACTGTGGTTTCATTTATTCCAAGAAATAACTGAGCCAGTATGAAATCTCTGCAGGAACAACATCATGTTGTTTGCATTATTATCATTAGCACATTCCTCTACCACGTGCCCAGATACCCTTTAGTGGCACTTCTAGTCCTTTTCCATGACAGAGATACAAAAGCCTACATTCATGACAAAAAAGTGCAGGGAATTTAAAGGAAGGACTGTTTGCTTGAAAATTACTCTTCCTGTCTGAAAACATTTTCACTGCCATCCTTACAAGTAATTTAATGCTTCTGCAACAGGATGATTAGCCAGGGAGCAATTCTCTCTTTTGACTTTGGGTATTCAGTGGCACTTGTTGAATCAGTTGCAGTGTTTCTCCTGGGCAATCAGCTTCCCTTGTGTGCTGCACCAGTCTTTCACTTGGAACTGAGGGAAAAAAAAAAAAGAGATGAAAAAATAAAAATAATCAGAAGCAGTTATTTTTCCTTTATGTTGTTGACTAGGAATTCAGCCAGTGAAATCCTTCCCTGCAGAAATCAATGAGCTGTATTCGAATATATAAGTGTGATGTATCCCTCAGGGATCCATACAGGAACCAGTGCTGTTCAATATTTTCATCAGTAACGCAGACAGTGGTTTCTGGGGCACCCTCAGCAAGTTTGCAATGACACCAGGCTGAGTGGTGCACTTGATTTCCCAGAGGGAAGGGATGCCATCCAGAGGGACCTTGGCAGGTGTGAGGAATGTCTCCATGTCCATGTTTAACAAGGCCAAGTGCAAGGCCTTCACCTGAGTCAGGGCAATGCCCAGTGTCAGGACAGACTGAGGGATGAAGGGATTGAGAACAGCCCTGCAGAGAAGGACTTGGGAGTGCACAAAAAATTAGATAGGAGCCAGCAGTGTGCACTCACAGCTCAGAAAGCCAACCACATCCTGTGCTGCATCACCAGCAGTGTGGGCAGCAGGTCAAGGGAGGTGATTCTGTCCCTCTTCTCCACTCTGGTGAGACCCCACTTGCAGTGCTGCATCGAGCTCTGGGGTCCTCAGCGCAGGAAGGGCATGGACCTGTTGGAACGAGTCCAGAAGAGGGTCACAACAGACGATCAGAGGCCTGGAGCACCTCTCCTGTGAAGGCAGGATGAGAGAGCTAAGGTTGTTCAGCCTGGAGAAGAGAAGGCTCTGGGGAAACCTTATTGTGGCCTTTTAATATAAAAAGCGGTCTTGTAAGAAAGGTGAGGATGGATATTTTACCAAAGCCTGTAGTGACAGGACAAGGGAGCAATAGAAGCATAGAACTGAAAGACAGTAGGCTTAGATTGGACATGAGGAAGACTTTTTTGGGTTTTGGGGTTTTTTTGTGATGAGGATGGTGAGGCACTGGCAGAGTTTACCCAGAGAAGCTGTGGCTGCCCCTTACCTTGAAGTGTTCAGTGTCAGCTTGGCCAGGGCTTTGAGCAACCTGATGAAGTGCAGGATTTTCCTGCCCATGGCAGGGAGGTTGGATTAGACGATCTTCAAAGTGCCCTTTCAACTCAAACCAGTCTCTGTTTCTATGACAGAGCGATTGTTAACACTGTTCAGCTCAGATGGACTAGAAAGGGCAGGTCACACTTCTCCTGCCTCCTTGCTATTCAGTTGTGTCCACATTGGTCTTCCCCTTAACCACACATTGAGCAATCAAGGCTCTTTTGCCTTTCATTCAAGAAAAGAACAAACAAGTTAGAGAAGAGAAGCAGGTTAACATCCTGGCTCTCCAAGACTGCCAGATTCTGGCTCACTGTGCAGGAAACAGGAGGCAGGAGTCGTAATTCCCACAGGGGGCACCTGTGGCAGGTGGCCTGGGCACAGCCTGGTGTCACAGATTGTCCCCAGGCCCTGGTCACAAGCAGGAACTGCAGTTGCAGTCATAAGCCATTGATCAGGTTCCTCTTGTGTCAGGTACCATGTGGATTCAGAAGGGAAGGGTTATTTCTGCCTTCAGAAAGACAGTGATTGTTGCAAGTCAGGCACTGTGAATGTGTGGGGATGTACTGACTTCTCTAGGCAGCCCTCAGAGTTGGTCTGACATCCTTGCAGATGAGACTGCAGAGGAAAGTATTGCTAATGCCTGTCATGCCATGATTTTGTGAAGTTGTTAACATGGAAGGAGGTTGCAGGGGGGTATTGCTCTTGGTTCCTTTATACTTAGCAGCTGCCACTGCTTCAGAAGTGTGTGTATAAAAAATACTGAAATTGTCTATTTTTTTTGCTGCATGTTTCCTTATCCCATTTGTGTGACATACATTCTCAAGGATTACAAATTCCTTGAGCTGGGACCAGTTTTCTCTCTTTGTTTGCCGGTCATAATTGGACACTGGGCTCTGAGACCTCTGACCAAGACTATGGTAGCAATACTAACAGCAATAACATTTTTTCTATTTTTGCTCCTGTTTATTTTTTGCACATCTCTCAGTTGCATGAAGAAAATCAATTGCATCGGTTTCACTCCTTTTATAATGCTGTATTTTTGGTATAACATTGTTAGGTTTGCTGTAAATATGGATTTAAAGATAATGTTGACCTTCTCTGTACCGCTTTTACAAAATACAAAATTGGACCTGTAGGATATTTCTTTTTTCTCAGTAATGGTGCCTTTTTTAATTTTTTTTTAAAGTAGGTTTATAAAAATTCTGTTCTGTCTGGCTTGGCAGTATAAGATCCGTGATTTCCACAGTGGTAGGACTTCAGTCCTTCATCACTTTGCCTGCAGCCTTAGGAACCTGACCAAGAGGTCACCAAATGAGCAGATCTTCAGCTCTCTGCCTGTACCATATGGAAGGCAGCATTTACAAGTGCCTGCCACACCTGAGACTCAATTCAAAGTTCACTGTTATTTTTCTGTGATCGTTTTGTGTGAAATTCATGAAGACATCAGGTGTAGAATGCTCCTCTGGGACAGGCTTTTATATGTAATAACTATGGCACTACTGTGATGTTTATGCACCCAAATGACTTCTGAATTATGAACTTGTGAAACGCTGAGTTAGGTTTTATTCCCACAGCCCTGGATTTGGCCATTAAAATTCTTTTTCATAAGTGAATAATTTGATATATATTGATTACAGTCCTCCAGTCTCCTTTTCTCCTTTCTGCTGGCACGTTTCAAAAAGGTGGTATCTCTTTATTTCAGTCTTTACAGAAAAATACTGCACTGCTAACCATGTGGATAAACTTCCTGGTCCTAGGGACTGGGTCCAGATTCTTCAGGATCAAATTAAACTGGCAAGAAGACGATTAAAAAGAGGCTCAGGTATGTATAAAAATATGGGGAACAACATGTGAGTGTAAGATTAAAAGCTTAGAGCCTGTGTATCCATGGAAGTGTTTTTCCTGTTGACTGTAGTGTTGTACTTGTTCACTTTATGAAAATTAGACCTCTAACACTTCATCAGGTTTCTGTGTACAGTGTTTCCTTGGGTTTGGTATGGTAGCAAGTTTAGGAGCTGTCTTTGCAGACAACTTAACTTGGCATCTTTCTCTAACTCCTTTCCATTAACACCCAAACCCTTCTTCCCAGAAGTATGACTCCTAAACTAGCTGATCCATCCAGGGTGGAAGTTTTATAATTCCATGTTATTTGGTTTGACAAGCCACTCACTGCATTGTTAAGACATAACCCAACTGACCTTTTCTCTAAACTATGTGTCTGGGAGGACAGATGAGTCTTCTCACATTCCTGGTGAAAGAATCAGCATCACTGTAGCAAAAAAAACACCCACCCACCCACCCAGGTTGTGCCAGCAAGGTTCTGCAATACGTTGAGAGGCAGCTTGCCAGCAGTGAGTAACAGGTAATCTAGGCAGGCTTTTGCAGCAAAGCTGCTCCACTTGGGCTGGGATAACCTGGATGCTTGGGGCTGGGACCAGCCTGCAGTGGAGCTCAGCACTAAGCTTTCAGCTCCAGCCACGAACAGCAACATGCAGTCTCAAAATCCCCAGCAGAGTTCTGGGAGAGCAATATCACTGATTGAGAGACGTGTAATTACCTTACAAACCACAACTAGTCTCCTTCCCGTCTTCATGCCTCCAATCCTACGAGGGGCTTTCTTCCCACAAGGCTTCACTTACTCTTCCTCATCCTGCTCTTTCCCTAAGACTCTGTCAGGGTTGTATTTCTTGCCCGTCTCTCCCTCGGCACATCTGACACTGTTGTCTGAGCAGGTCACTTGTGCCAACGTCATTAAACACGGTCCTTCACTGTTACTGTATTTAGCTGCCTGCCTTTTCCCCTCTTCCCTGCTGCCCATCACCACAATTAAGTGCCTGTTAGCCTCTGTGAGCTGATGGGGTGGAAAACCTGATGGCTCCGCAGGGGACATTCACCCCCTGGTCCCTTGTGGTGAGCGAGACCACAGGAAATGTCGTCTCCAGCTCCCTGTCTCCCAGAGCCAGTATTTTCTGTCCAAAGCTGCATCTCTGAAGCACACACACTTAGGCTGGCATCTGAAATCATTCTCCACAACGTTATTAATGCCAGGAGGGAAAAGCATAAGACTGAAGAAAATGAGAAACACCCAGAGACAGAAATAACACAGGGGGAGGAAAAAAGTGCAGATTATTCGGTAGCATAAGCTTCCCTGGGTAGAGAAGCAAACCAGCACTGGCCTTAAAAAGGGTTTCTTGTGTGTGCTGGGGGAGGGAGGACAGAGGGATACAAGATAATCTTGTTAAAGGCAGTGTCAGATTACTGGTGTTGTACAACAGGATTGCTTTCTGCCCCTTCCAAGGCTGCCTGTCACCCCCCCAGGACAGGAGGGTGGAAGTGGGATGTCAGGCTTCAATATGTGAAGGGTGCAGTGCAGGATGTGGGAAGCAAAGGGTCCTTGGGCTGTCTGCAGACGATCCCTCAGGAAAGAGGATTGACCTAATTTTGTTTTGATTTTTATTTTCTTTCATCCTTTTTTATTTGCTTTTCTTCGTGCCTCTGCAGGATGTTAATTAAAATGACAATGACATTCAGCTTTTGCCTTTCAAATGGGGCCACCTCCATCTCTGGTCCTTGCTGGGGATGGGAGAATCTAAGCAGAGGTTATTGTCTCTAAGCTAGCAAGACTGAAGGAAAATATGTGAAGCTGAGTATAGTGTGACAGAATCAGATAGGCTCCACTGTCTCTGCCTGCAGAGGGAAGGTAACTCATTCACTGTATGTGGATGAGTAGTGAGCAGCAATGTACCTAGCAGCCTCTCAGGTTTACTTGCTGAAAGAAACCTACACAGTCCCTAGATTGGTAGAAAAACTCTTTTCTGTGTGTTGTTTAGTTTACTGGCCAATCCCTGAAGCGCCACGGTTTCTCTCTGACTTGTAGCCACAGGCAGATGTGCTCTTTTCAGTGTAGCAGGAGTGACTGAACACACCGCTTGGCCCTCTGCACCCTTCCATCCCCTGCCACCTCCACTGGTGGCTTAAGCTTACCCAAGCTGACCTTGCACTGAGGCACAGGAGATGTTTCCAAGACCTTTGTGACAACAAAGCACTAGATCTGAGCAGAGAGGCAGGAGCAGACAGCTGGTTACAGTAACATCCTCATCTTGTTGAAGTAAGATTTGTTAGTATTTTTATGTTACAACTGTGAGCTTCTGATTTGAGTAATCTAGTGCTGATGAGGCGGCAGATCCATCCAGTCCCATATTTTGTGTACACAGATGGCTGTAAGCAGAAGCCTGGGGAGGTCTATAGGGCTGGTTGAAACGTTTGCTGGCCTAATCTCTCAGCCCTCAGCAGCTTTATCCTGATGTAAAACTGCACAATTTAACTATTCATTGTGAAACCATACCAAAATTGTGTGTAACTTACAGAGACCAAAACAGGAGGGGAGGGCAGGCGTGGAGGGAGGTTTGACCTTGTGGGAGAAGCTGTTTGAGGGCTCCATGTTGCAAAACTTAGCTTTTAAGAATCTTAAAACTGTGGGAATTGCAGCCACTGGGGTGTGGGATTGATCACTCTTCTGGCTGAGCTGTTGAGCTCTTCTAGGCTGCCTGTGGCTGGTGGAGCAGGGGCTTAGCCTCCCTGAGTGAATGTCCTCATGTCCACACTCACAGGTCATTCCCTTTCACTTTTGCCTCTGCTTGCTCACTGAAACATGTGCTGAGCCTGTAGGTACAGATTGAGGTGCCCAAAGAACAAATCTGAGCCAGCATTACTCTAACTTCACCCAAGACTTTCTGAGCCAGTGTGTCTCCCTGCTGCCTGATCACACTTATTTATCTACATCAGTCCCTGGTTTGTCATAACACGCAGGCTTTATATGGAGAAGGCTTAAGATGGTCCATTTATTTTACAGAAGCCACAAGACAACTTTTTAGTGAGCACTATGTTGAGCTAAATTTTAAGAGCAGACGTATTTAAGAGAGGAGGGGCAGACTTTCCATCCTGCTTCCTTCCCCTGAGCCATTCAGTACATCCTCTGATTACTTTTTCATTTCAAACCAGGCAGTAGGACATGGCATTCATGAGCAGCCCTCTCCACTTTATCCTGTGAAATGTTATTTCAGTCTGAAAACGTAAATCTTGCTCTAGCATTCAATGATATTATAATTTCAGGGAATTCTAGCAAATGAATGGGGTGGATCTGCTTTTTGTACTCCTTTCTATAGGGTGTACTCCCATGAGTGTTTTCAAATCAAATCAAATCATGATCACTGGATCATAGATGCTGCCCAGCTTCAACCTTATTTATCATGTTTGGCTCATCTCCTAGAATTAGGGACTGAAAAAGCTCCCTACTTGGAAAGCTAATCAACAAAAAAACACTTAAAAATTCTGCTTTCTAGAAAATAGTTCCCCTGTGTAGATTTTGAAAGATTATTATCCTAAGCCAAATAAAAATTCATTTAAGTTCTGACTCAGTGACAATATTTTTCATAGCTGGAAATGCTCTTTTTTTTTTTTAATTTATTTATTTTGCTTTGACTTTTTCTTAGTTCTTTTAGATTATTGCCTGAGATCTGAGACCTGAGTAGGGTTTTTTTTATTTGTTAGATCTGAGAATAAAGCTGTCACTGCCATTAAATTTTTATTGGCCTTGTTCAGTCTTTTCAAAATTTCACAAGTTGGCTGTCACAAAGGGGAGAAGAGACTGCGAGGTTAATGTTACAAACAGATGTTATAATTAAAATTAAAGAGTATGATAATATTCTTCAGCCTTGCCTACTGGTCTCACGTCATGCCAATAGCACAGCACACTGTAGCTTCGTAGTGCCAGGTCTGTCTTCTCCCAGGAGGGGAGCTGAACTGTTGTGGTGGATGGGATGGGATGCAAAATGGCCCTGGAAGGGAAGAAGTGAAAGGAAGAGGTAGGTGGGTAGGTTTCCTCTCTTAAAGCAGCGTGAATTAAAATGCAAATTGCCTTTTGAGAGGGATCTTAAAACTGGTGAAATCAAAAGGAGCTGACTGGCTGTTAACATCACTTCTGTGCCAGACACAGCATTCCAGCCTTTTGATTACTAAATTCTCCATCCATTAATAAGCAACAGGTCAGGGGCCACAAGTCTGCCACAGTAAGTTCTTCCTCCCTTTTTATGTTTTGAAGAGCCCAGGAGCCTTTATTCCATAGCAGCTGTCCATGGTGAGACAGGATAGCTGATACCATGTGGGTGACATGGAATAACAATATGTAAATAATTCCATGATGGGATTCTTGGGGCTGTCCTGTGCAGAGCCAGGAGTTGGAGTTGGATGGTCCTTGTGGGCCCCTTCCAACTCAGGATATTCTGTGATTTTATTCTAATACTGCCGAAGTTACACAGGGTAGGAGCTGTTCGTGCAAAGTGATTGCCTTGTGCATTACCTGGAAACTTTGGATTGCCCTACTCCTTCAAGGAAAGTATGGCAATGTCAGAAAACATGCTGAAATTTTTCTGGCAGTATTAATTTAAATAAATTACATGCTGTGGGGCTTCATTCTTGAATCGTTGTTTAAAATTAACACCTTGTTGCAGTGTAAAATAGTGGGGAAGAAGGAGAAAAATAGAGTTTACTGTTTTTCTGGAAATATGCCTTTTCTCCCATGTCCTTGTTCAAACTGCTGCTTCCATTGTTTTGCATGAGGTTGGGTTTTTTTTTTCTTTCTGTTTCTCTTCTGTTTCCCTGGTTTGTGCTTTTGACACAATATATACATGCTGCAAGAGATCAGCAATACACACAGGGCCAAGGAAGGGTGTAGGATGAAGCCCAGCATGCAGTACAGTGTGTTTATGGCCAGTATTTTAGATAAAAACAGCGATATTAAAATGAGTAACTGCTGTATTCAACTTTCCAGCCCTGGGCACACATGTTCAGCTGTCCAAGGAGCAAAGCAGCAAGTGTACACTGAACAGGCAAACATGTACGTCAGAAGCTACCCAGTTTGGGTGCAACCTAAGGAAACAACTACCAGGGTTGTTGTGCAAGAGTTACTGAACTCTGTCTAAGCAAAGGACAGACAAGAGGCTCTGAATTCCCACAGTAGGATCTACTCCTGCGTGCCTTGTCTTGCAAGCTGGCCCAAGACAAGTGAGGTTTGGCTGACAGTCCGTGGGTGCGGTTGTCAAAGGCAAACCTTCTTTCCTGCTTGGAATGACATGTGAGAAGCTGGTGTTTTATATCCATGTTTGGAGGTCAAGGTGTTTGTCATTCCTTTGTGTCGTACTTCACCTGGAGCTGCAGTTACACATCCAGTTTGATAAATTCTGGCAGCTGCTGAGAAGAGTGAGTAGCTCCCTGGGCATCTGCTGTGCTTCCACTCCCTTTCTGGCGCTGGCACAGGCATTCCTGTGGCCATGTTGTCAGTTTTTAACTGGATCTGGTCTTGGTGACTGTATAAACATTTGTGCTGGCACGAGGAATGAGACTGAAACAATTGGTGGAGAGCTGAACTTCATCTCTCAGTCTTGTGCCAGATTAAAATGGCCAGGTAACTTCTGGTTCTGCAGAGTCAGAGACTCGAGTCTTTATCTTCTGAAAGCAAGGTAGTTCCTCACTTCCATTTGTTTCTTTCTATTTTACTGCCTTCTTCTGAGTTCAGTGTTAGCCAGGTGTAAGAGCAGTCAGGCAGAAAGGTGACCACATCTCTAGAGCTGCCTCAAGTGTCACTGCAGAGACTTCCAGAAAAGCTGTCACTTGAGTGGGCAGCCTTTGTTGGCACCAGCCCTGATATTCGTAGAGGGAAGGCTCTCCAGTCCATTGCCAGCACTCAGATCCTGCTTCCCCCATTTTCATAGCTTAGGTCCTTTCAACACAAGGGGCTGGATACAGCATTGTCTCTTGCATGCTGAGTTGCTGTGCCACAGAATCACCTGGTGCAGGTAGTTCTTCACAACATAGCTAGAGGCCGGCCTCAGACTGACACTGCAGATTTTTTAAGGTGTGTATATCCTGCTGGCTGATTCTCAGCCGCTTGTGGCACCATGCTGTCTCCTCCCTTGCACATCCAGTCCTTCCATCACTGAGAGTCTGGTCCAGATTCAAACCAGCCTAGGGAACCTCTTCCCATTTAGTAAGCCCATCCATTCCAAAATTCAGTGTTTTCACAGGGAGCTGTACTGGATTTGTTTCTACCCAGTGTGCCACCTTCTCACAAAAAGCAGAAAACAGAATTGATTCAAGGCATGGAGACACTTGCAGGTCTGTGCCATGAACATGTCAGGACTCTGCATTTAAACCTCCTTCTGGGGGAGGAAAGCTACTTAGTACTAGAGTTCCTAGTTTGTTCATGTTTTCTTTAGTAATTAATTTTGCAGAACTGAGTAGAGACCATATAGCTAAAAAGTAAACTGACATTCAGGCACATGGGAGAGACAGCAGCCTCTTGGTCCAGGGATGGATTGCCCATAGTTCATGGATTACATTAGGAAACTGGTTTGGATTAGGATCTGGATTAGTTCTTACAATGTCATCATAAAGGCAGCAATTCAACATCCTCATGGGCAGAATCACGATGGTAAAGATGACCAGGACACTTATCTTAGTTTCAAGTGGGAGCTGAACTGAGCTGCTCGTGGCATCTGCAGCCTTGGTCAGATTTGATCCCTATGGATATTGTGCAGTGAATGGATGTGAGTAGATGTATATCCACCACACTGACCATGTACAGTGTAATTGATAAATTTAAACTAAAAGAGGATTGATGTAGATTAGACATGAGGAAGAAGATTTTACAGTGAGGGTGGTAAAACACTGGGTCAGGTTGCCCAGAGAGGTGGTAGATGCCCCATGCCTGGAAACATTAGAGTTCAGCTTGGACAGGGCTCTGAGCAACCTGATCTAGTTCAAGCTGCCCCTGCTCATTGCAGAGGGGTGGGACTGGGAGACCTTTAAGGTCTCTTCCAACCCAAACCATTCTATGATTCAGTGATGATGAGCTTGTCCTTTGTGACCACACCTAGTTTGCTGAAGATCTCACTGTGCTATAAAAGCCTTAAATATCATGCTGCAGTGCAAAAGACAAAGGTAATAGGACTTTGGATAGGACTTGTGTAGGTTAGGCACCGATTTCCTGTTACACACCTAGGACTTACTCAGGGTTCATGTGCACCATCCCAGTACTAGAGCCTGACAAGTCCCTGCACATCTGCTGAGCGCAATGAGCTATCTTTATGCGTACCCTTGGCCTCTGGCAAATGGGAGATGAACAAATTAGGCTTTCAGCCTTCCTTCACCGTGGGCCAAATTAAGTCAAATGGTCTTGCATAAGCTGTGGGTTGAAAGCACGTGTGTGTACATACACAGTAATTGCCTGCATGGTTTATGTGCCTTTTTAATTACCCTGGGTACCCCCTGTATCTTTGAGGACATTTTGCCCTTGTAAATCTGGCCCCTGCAAAATGAGCCTGCCTGTGGCCACAGGAAGTCTGGGTGCAGAAATGGGGGTGTTCACCCTTTTTTTGGGTGCAGAAATGGGGGTGTTCACCCTTTCCCTGCAGGCATGGGGTGATGGCAGCTGTCGGAGGGTGGAGTTCCAGCCTGGCAGGCTCTTCCTCTAAGGACCACTGGGGGTTTTCCTTGTGACTTTATCAAACGATCACAACTCCTTTTATCATAGGGATGTCCTGAAACCTCAAAAAGAGCAAGTGTTGCTCCATCCCCTTGCTGGCACAACTGCTTCGTAATACCCAACTCCCTCTTCTGAGTTTGCATTTTTATTATATGACCTTTTCCTCCAAGCGGTGAGTTTTTAACTGAGCACTTGCAAATTGCAGCTGAGGAAAGTAGATAGAAAATGCAAAATCGCTCTACAGTCTGTAGCTTTTTAATCGCATTCCCCTATTCAGTGAAAGTAATGAGATTTCTTGTTTATATTTGTAATCAGCAGAGGCAACTGACTGTGATGAGAAGCCGGACATTTCTCTACTACAAACAGGTAAAATGCATTAAAATTTTTATCAGCCTCCAGTATGTGTGTTTGTTTATTTATGGCACAGAAGCTGTTTTCAGTAATCCTGGCGTGCTGTGTACAGCTGGGTAATTGCACCCAGGACTCTGCTATCTAAAGTTTTGAGTGGCCTGTATTAAAAAACAAATGCATCGGAATCTTGAAATTTTCCCCTCAATTTCATATTCATAAAACCCCAAGGTGCATGGGAGCAGCTAAGCTAATAAGGCCAGTAAGTTACCCTTCTTATGCCAGATAGGGACTTGTGCTCATCCCTGATATTTCTGGGAGTACTTTTTATTCCTTAACAGAGTTATCAGTAGGGACAAACACAATAATTTGTAATGTGTCTCATTAAGAGTCAGTCCCTCAGTAGGTGCCCTGATGGCAAGAGCTGAGCTGCCATCCTCTGAGAATCCAGAGGGGCCAGAGTCTGGGGAGATGGTCATTTTCCTGCATTTCAGAGTCATTTTGTAATGTCACCGAGATGCTCCCCCTTATCCCCAAAGCCAAATTAAAAGGAGGGAGGCTCTTGAGCAGACAAACAGGGTCATGGATTATACTGCGGGTTTATGTTATTTATTTCTAAGGTGCAACAATGAAGGGTGGTTGGAGATCTGTGATTCCATTGCTGTGAGGAGCAGGATAGGTCTGATAACTGGGTTGCTGAGTGCATGGCACGGTACCTGACATCTGTGAGGAGGACTGGAGACCACCAGGAACCATCACAGCATCTGTCTCTTGTGCGAGGGCTCCCTAATCCCTAATTGCCCGCGGGCTGGAGAAGGAGCTCTCGCACACCGCGGCTGTGTGCAGGAGCGGCAGCTGCCAGCCGTGGAGCGCTGTCGGAGCACGTGCAGTTACTAAGGAATAGGACCAGCGGAGCAGTTGGGAGGACAAGCAGCTTTAGTCTGGTTCTGGCATGGCCCCAGCGGGGGCTGGGAGCACGCGCTGCCTGGGAGCTGCCGCGCTGCTTTCCTGGCCAGCCGCTGAATAACATTTCAGGGTGCACTCCTGATAATGGATGCAGGAAGCTCTGGCTTGAAAGGTCTCTTCCAAGTGACATCCTGTTCGTTTCTTTTATCAGGGAGGGAAGCAATTCCGCTGCGAGAGGACCCTCATAAAGGTTGTTAATGCGACACAGCGTTATCTTTTCATCGCTCTGGTAATCACATTAAGGAGCAGAATTAGCGGTTTGCTGCGCGTTTCTTTGAGCGCAGCTTCTGTAGTTACTACTTGTGTCGCACATCAGGGATGGAAATGAGGGTGCTGAGGGGGTTGTGGTAGGGAAGGCTACTCCCTTTCCTCTCCACAGCAGATCACCATTGTGATCTGCTTGCCTGTGCACCCTCGAGCATCCGTGCATGCAGTTTCTGAGCTGAAACACTTGTTTGTGATGCGTTCTACTCCACAGAACCCATGGAAGAATGCCTAAATAAATAAACCACACTGCAGTTTGCACTGGGGGGAAGTGATGCTCACAGGCTGTAAGCCAAGTGTTTGACTCACACCCATTATTATATGTGTGCAAGTGCCTCTTTATAGTACATACCCATGTCATATCATACTGTTGTTGGAAGCAAAATATCTAAAGTGATATACAGACAGTATAATGACAGTAATTATTATGAGTCAAAATACAGATGCTTTCTATCAAGGAATGTAGCAAAAGAGGTGGGATATGAGTTTTACAGAGGTCTTCCCCTGTTTTAGTTCAGCTGGTTTTATAAAGGAGTGTTACTGACAGATTCCTTAAAGAAGAATTCATTCAGGTGTCTTCTCTGTTTAGCTTGAAAAATCTTCGGAGAAAAGTCTCTCTGACTGTGTGTTTGTGCAGTGCCTGGTGCGATGGGCCTTGGTTGCAGCTAAATAAAGCATGGACTCGGGAAAAATTTCTTCCCTGAAAGGGTTTTCCAGCATTGAAACAGGGTGCCCAGGGAAGTGTGGAGTCACTGCCCCTGGAGGGATTTAAAAGGCATGTAGGTGTGGCACTTGGGGACTGGGTTATTGGTGGGCTTGGCAGTGCTGGGTTAATGGTTGGACCTGATGATCTGGAGGGTCTTTTCCAACCTGAATGATCAGTGATCAGGAGTTAACCTGGTGTGTTGGTACAACAAAACCAGAGTGAATTGGATTGCTTGAGGGGATCTTGCAGGAGACTGGATGGGGAGAAAGGCTGGGGTACAGAAGCTATCTGTGAGTGGTTGCTGTCTTGATCTTCTGTAACTGAAAAGACTTGTGAAGGAAAAGAACGCAGAATTATTTGAATCAATGGGAAATGTTGATGCCAAAAAAAAAAGGAAAAACTCAGATACCTCTAATCTGCCTTTCCTGCTCTCTCAGTCCTGCCTGTGACACTGGTGGCATGAAGAAGAAGATCTGGATATATGTGGAGTAGTGATGCTGAAATGCCTCAGTCAACACAGTTTTGGATCACAGCCTCTGGCTGAGGCTTCATTTGGGACACCTCAGTCAGAGGTGTGGTTGCTCTCAGCTCTCTTCATTATTGGTGGGAAGGGGACTGCTTCCAAAGGGAGGGTCAGGTCAGCTCCAGTCGTGTTTGGGGGTGTCTCTCCTTTGGTGCTGGCAGGACAGGGCTCTGAGAGCAGTTCCCTGGTGCAGGTGCACCCAGCCTGGTTTGAACCAGCTCCCTCTGTGCCCACAATTAGCAAAGTCCTGGGCTTTGAGGAGTTCAGGGGGTGTTTTGTTTTCAGAACCCTCTTTTGGAACTCAAAAGCCTGGTAAAAAACGGAGCTGGTACATCCTCATAAAACTAAGGAAGACTTTTTTTCCCAATTATATTTTAGCACTTCTGAGCAGAAATGATGCTCCTGTTGTAAAATCACCCTCCATGCTAAGAGGGCCTTGGTTTTAAAGGCTGTTGATTGAAGGGTGTTTAAAGTAAATTGGAAGAACTGTGGCAGTTAAACTTGCTGGGAACTTTGCTCCTTTGACAGATAAATCTCTAGAAAATACTAGAATTGTCTGTAACAAATGTTAACAAAGCTCAGGTCTTTGCACCTACCAAAAGCTGAAGGCTGTGTCCAGAGCTGAGCTGAGACAGATCAGACAGCTCTGGGGGTAATTACTGTGGGCAAAATGGAAAGAGTGAGTAATTTCCCAGTGATACAGGATACCTGGAAGGTGTGAGATAGATCTTTATCAGGATGACAATGTGGCAGCTTTTAGAGTCTTTCTATCTGAGTTGGTATTGCAAAAAGGCTCATCTTATTTTGGCCTACAGTTTCTGTGAAAGGTCTGACTTTTGTGTTTGAAAAGGAGGGCATAACCCATAAGTTCTGCATGTGAAAACAAATGTAAGGCAGCTGCAACAGCCTTTTCTTGAATCCTCATCTCAAAAATTCGATTTGAAAGATACAGGCAGATATAGGACCATGAGAGAGCCCTCCTTACCTCTGCCTTGGACCACAGCTGTGCTGAGAATTTGTGTAGTTTCTCCACACTAGGGTTAATTTCAAGATGAGAAATAATTTTGATATCCCTAAAGGAAGCTGAAACACTAACATCCCAATCCTTGGGTCTAGGGGTGATACAGCTTTGTGAAAAGATGAGAGCAATCTCCTGGTAAAGAAACAGATGATAAGAAAACAGCAACAATCCAATTCTATACAGGTTGTCTCCTTTTCTCTTGAAATACAATATCAAGAAAACGAAACTTGGGGGAGAAAAAAAGAAAAACCCTTTTTGAAACCTTAAATATAAATCCTTTATTGTAATATAAATCTTTATCTTTTCAATGCGTGATTGTGTGAGTCTTCCCTTTTCATTTGGGTGCATTTGCCTCTCAGGCTGATTGATGTCTGTCTTCTATTTGCCCTGTGTTCTTAGCGCTCTCGTCGTAATTCTTCTGCCCATCTTTTCATTGTTCTGTTTAGAAAAAGCATATTCTTAAAGTGCTTTAAAAAAGATGGGATATAATCATACTGTGCACCTTTTATATGTATATATTAAAAAATAAATATATATATGTATGTATTCTCCCATATGCATTTAAACTGCTGTGGAGTGGTTTTTTTGTTGGTTTTTTTTTTTTCCCCAAATAAGATCCCGAAGTACGTACTCCAGGTTTAAAATTCATGTGGTGCTTTTTTCACTTCTTCAGAACCGTTAACTTCAAAGGGGTGAGCGTCGCAGTGCAGTTTGTGCCAGAGCCTAGTGCAGCGCTGAAATGGGCTGCACTGTGTGTTGTGTGAAAAACTTGGCTGGCAAATTTTGTATTAAAAAAAAAAAAATCTATTTAATTTGCTTTTCTTTAGCCAATTGAGCTCTACTCTAAATGGAACTCAGCAGCCACTGCCTGTGTGCACACCAGAAGTTCAGCCCCATCACAGAATCAAAGTTAAAACTCAAATACGTAATTACCATAATTCTAAAATACCAGCTTTTTTGTGGCAAATTACTGATACCTTAAATTTTTGTGGGGTGTTTTTTTTTTTTTAACCGATGTCTTCGAACTCTTTCCCCCTCCAGGTAACCTTTTCGACACCACAACAGACCATCTGCTAGATGCAAACCCGGATTTTTCAATTTGAGTTTCACGTCAGTGTTCTTAGCGGATAGAAACACCCTCTCCTGTCGATAAATGTTCCCGCAAGCTCGGCGTGAGAACACTGCAGGACATGGGCATCCATACAGTTTTCCTTACGAGTTTCTGTTGTTTCCATGCATTTTCCATGTAAAACCGCCGGATTGCTTCACTGTTCTTCATCTTAATTGAAGGTGATTTCCCTCCGTATCCAATGCATTACTGAATTAGCGGGGCACCCACTCTGAAGTCGTCCTCTTGCCTTTGTTTTTCTTCCATGATTGTATTTTTCCACGTGATTGTATGCTTGCCAGCAGTGTTTCATCTTAAGCCACGCAGAAGTGGTGACTCTTCCTGTCCCCAGGGACCAGGGTGGCATCTCTCTCCATCCTGAACCCTGGGGGCTCGATGAGCACTTGATTTGCCGAAGCTCTTTGCTTCTGCAGACCCACTTTTCCTTTCCTGGCTGCTGCGGTACCAATGACCAGTCCTACACAGCTGTGATTTTAAAAAGTCCTTGCTGGATTTAGGTGGAAATAAAGCAGGATTCCTCCCAGCAGTCTCCCAGTTACAGCAAGGAGAAGCTATTCCTCAGTTTCCCCTCCGTGGTCCTAGTGCGGTGGCTCTCGAGCATCTTTGCAGAGCAGATTGCTGGAGGTGGTTATTCTCTCCTCACCGTTCCCCCCAGCTTGCCCTACCACCTCAATCTCGAAATGTATTAATCTTTCAATTTCCAGGAAGAGGGTCTGCTCACTGTGATTTTTCAGCCACTGCCCTTGGAGACAATATTCACGTGTTTTTAAAAAAAAAAAAAAAAACTCACCTCTTGACTGGCGCTGTATTGATATCTCAGCAGCTGAGTGAATCGATCAAGAAATTGCACTACCCTCTTAGACGTGGAAAGGGTCGGTCCTTTCAGGTCAGGGCTGAGGTAAAACTGTACACAGCCCTCCATGCGAACCTTCACTTCTGCACCTTTCATCAGCACTAAATTCACTTTAAAAATGTCGGGAAAAAAAATCTAGAAGGTCTTACCTGCAACGCCTGTCGATCACCAGGTAGTTTGAGCATGTTTGCTGCAATTCGAGGGACAGCTTGCTAGAGCCTTTACCATTGTGTTTCCTTTCCCTGTGTGTATCTTAGGTACATTTGGGTTGTTTGGTTGTTTTTTGGTTTTTTTTCTTGGAAACTATTTGGCCTTTTGAGTGTCTCAACAGAAGTGCTATTACACAGTGGGATGGTTTTCAAAATACTTAATCTTTTTTTTTTTTTTTTTTTTTTAATAACAACCCTAAAGCCCGTTTCTCAGATGTCGTAGAATACCCACAAATAACACTGAAGCCAGTGGGAATGGTTTGTTCTCTCGGCACCTGAGAAACGAGGCTCCCAGCCCCTCCCCACCCACCTTCCGTGGACTTTTAGGAATGACCATATTCTCTCTGAAACTGTGGAATAGATTGAATGTGCACTGCAAACCTTAAATTTTGAGTCTTTCCTTCCTTCGTGGCTTGGAGCTGCCTGCACAGGGCAGGGGGCTCCAGTCCGTCGTGTCCATATCGTAACCCTTCAGCAAGGAAATCAGCATTTTGTAAATTTGGAAGATTGCATTTGTGTTTACTTACTGTGACTACTGTTCAGACTTTCTTCAGAAATCTTTTTATAGGGTTTATTAGAGAGAAGAAAAAAAAATCATTCCATATTTAGGTAAAAATGTCTCAATCTTCTGTATATATGTTTTATTAATATGTAAATATTTAGATATTTTTAAATTACTATGTTCTTAATAAAGCGACAAGGGACTAGTTGTGAAATGGTGTATAACATTGTGTCGTGTTTCCGATCTCTGGGAAATCCTCTTTGTCAGTTCAGAAAAGAAAACCTACAATAAATAACTTTAATTGCATGTGCGTTCCTGTGTTCTGTGCTGGATTCACATATTTTAGAGGAATTACCTGGCAATTAGTGGACTACACAGGGAAGAGTCTAGGAAAACCTTAAAAGTTTCCACCACAGTGCTGTTTTTCCAGCTGGCTCAGCCGGAAACCATGCTCCCTGCCAATCACAACAACATCTATATCCAATCACATAATAACTCTTGAGTATTAAGTACTGATATGCTTGAAGTCTAATTTTAATTGAATTAGGTGCCTTTGTAATCCGCACTTAAAAGGTTAAGCTCTGCTTCTATGGAAACAACACAAGGGAAGGACAAACCAACACTCATAATTTGGAGTAGCTGCAAAGATATATGCTTGGTAATTCATTATCACACCCTCATCAAATGTTGTTTAGCCTTAGAAAATATTTCCTGCAAAAACACGTTCCTGGTAATCTTCCATCAACTACAAGGAGCCAGTGGAGTGAAAGAGTGGCTCGCCACACCTTTTTGGCTTTATGTAAGGAGTGCTAAGGAAACACTGCTGGTAAGAAGTCAGGTGAGAGTTCCCTTTACAATTTGGTGCCTGCACGGATCAGCTGGAGCCGAGTGCCTGTGTTGCATCCGTGTGGCATGGCATGAGTTAGTGCAGGCCCTCCCCACTGGGGAGTATGGAAAGAGCAGCTAAGCCATAGGTCACAGGGTGGTTTGGGTTGGAAAGGACCTTTAAAGTTCTAACCCCACTGCCATGGGCAGAGACATCCTGCACTAGACCAGGTTTCCCAAAGCCCCATCCAACCTGGCCTTGAACACTTCCAGGGATGGGGCATTCACAGCTTCTCTGGGCAACCTGTGCCAGTGCCTCACCACCCTCACAGTGAAGAATTTCTTCCTAATATCTAATCTAAACCTACTCTCTTTTCCTTTAAAACTGTTGTCCCTTCTCCTGTCACTGCAGGCCCCAGTAAGAAGTCCCTCTCCATCTTTCTTATGACTCCCCTTTAAGTACTGAAAAGCTGCTACAACGACTCCCCAGAGCCTTTTCTTCTCCAGGCTGAGAAACCCCAACTCTCTGAGCCTGTCTCCACAGGAGAGGTGCTACAGCTCTCATTATCTTTGTGGCCTCCTCTGGACCTGCTCCAGCGGGTTCATACCTGCCTTATACTGGGAACCCCGGAGTTGGACACAGCATTTTAGGTGGGGTCTCATCAGAGCCAGTTAGAGGGGCAGATTCACCTCCCTCGACCCTCTGGCCACACTTGGTGTGATGCAGCCTGGGATACAGCTGGATTTCTGGGCTGTGAGTGCACGCTGATGGGTCATGTAGAGTTTTATATCCATTTATCCATCCATCCCCAGTCACCTAATCGTGGAATCCTTTAGATTGGAAAAGACCCTTAAGATCAATTCCAACCACTAACCCAGCACTGCCAACCCCACCACTAAACCATGTCCCCAGGTGCCACATCTACACGTGTTTTAAATACCTCCAGGGCTGATGACTCCTCCACTTCCTTGGGCAGCCTGTGCCAGTGCTTGACAACCCTTTCAGGGAAGAAATTCTTCTTAATATCCAATCTAAACTTCCCCCGTGCCATTTCCACTTGTCCTGTCGCTTGTTAGTTGGGAGAAGAGACTGACCCCTATCTGGCTACAACCTCCTTTCAGGGAGTTTTAGAGAGTGACAAGGTCCTCCCTGAGCCTCTTTTTCTCCAGCCTAAACACCCCCAGCTCCCTCACCTGCTTTTTATCAGACTTGTGCTCCAGACCCTTCCCCAGCTCCGCTGCCCTTCTCTGGACACACTCCAGCACCTCAATGTTTTTCTTGTAGGAAGGGCTGCAAAACTGAATCCAGGATTCAAAGTGCAGCCTCAGGTGCCAAGCACAGGGCAACAATCACTGCCCTGGTCCGGCTGGACACACTATTGCTGATACAAGCCAGGCTGCTAAAGTGTGGCTTTGTTTGTTTGTTTGTTTGTTTTTAACCAGTGAATACACTGTTATTTGTAACATTTAAGTGGAGCATCTTAAATTGTGTTTAAGGTACAATTATGAGCAAGAAATGTTGCTGTGTGCTGCGATTTGCAAGCCACTAAACCTCATCTGTGCTGCAAAGCCACCAGAATGTACTGCTGCCAGGCTGCAGTTCCACCTGTTGAAACAGCTTTTGGATGGAGCCAGTGCCATTGTCAGCACCCACACATGAGCTCCAGCCCATCTCCAGCATCCTTGCTGGGCCATTCATCCCTCTGTCCTGTGTGCAGGACACTGGAGATTAATAATTTGGGTGAAAAAAATCCTTCTGAAGCTGAAGAGGAAAAAGGATATCGTCCTGGTAACATGAAAGGAAACTGGAGCCTGGGCTTTATAAAAAATGCATTAATTGCGAGACAAGAAGAAAGTCATCTCAGGTGCCTGTGACATGTTGGTTTAGAAACGGCTGGCTGAGTCTTTTGGGGGAAACACAGGCTGTCACATCAGAGTGGTTTTGGGATGGGTGGTCCTGATGCAGGCACCCCTCCAGTAGAGAAACTTTCACCCCCAAAAACCTCCCCTCTGCTGAGGCCTCACTGGGAAGCACATCTCTCCTTTGCTGGGGAAGGGAGGGGACGTGGTCCTAGGGAAAAAAAAAAGCATGGGGCCTCCTAGAGAAACAGATGTAGCCAGGATTTTGCAAGGAAAACAACCCCCTTGTGCCTGTTCTCCCCTAAATCTAAAGGAGCAAAATGCCTTGTAGGAGGTACTGAGATAGCCTTCTACCTCCACTGGCTCTCCCACTGCTCGAGCATCCACACAGCTGGGCTGGGGCGAGCACCTTCACCCCTTGCTGCCACACTGTCATCACAGAGAGGCACAAGAGAGGTTTGTACAAGTAGGTCAGGTATGATTTCTCATCCGTCGACTGCTAATAAAAGCCACCGATGTGAAACCTATAACATTATGTGTATAAATAATTTAGCTCTGGTGTGTAAACATCAATTCTGGGCTTAAAAGAACCCATAATAATTCCATGAGCTTTTTCTCCTCCCCTCCATGCGTATGCTGTTATGCCTGACTGCTAGTGAGGGCAGAAAGTAGATGATCGTGGGGGAATTTGGAAATGGGGGACACAAACCTTTGAGTTTCTGCACTGGTTCCTTCCCCCACCCAGATCCCCTCGGGTAGAGAGGAATCCAACATAACTATATTTTAAAGTGTTCACAACACCTCAGTTGCCCCCGAAGCTACCAACCAATGAAGAGGTTCCTCCACCTCTGCCCAGCAAGAGCCATCACAGGTGGGAGAACCACAGTGGCCTGTGGCTCCTTCTGGAGCAGGGCCATGGGGCCAGCTTGGGGTGGCAGCCATCACCGTGGCCAGGGATGTCCCCTGGTCGTGTCCATCACCAGCTCACTCAGGAGAAATGCCATTTTCAGGTGATGCCTGGGCAGGTCAGGGTGGATGGAAAAGGCCAATCCATGTAGCCCTGCACTGGCCCAGAGTCACCAGGTGAAAGTGAGCGTGGGCTGGAGAGGGACGAGGGGGCATTTGCATGTCAGGACAGCGTGAGCCGTGCCAGCTGCTCGGCGAGTCACCGTGAAGTCAGCACGGATGGCTCTGGACTGCAACCAGCATGTGGCTATTGCCATTACTGCGGCTTAGAGAAAGCAAAGATTAATGTAATCATTTAATCCCGAGAGATTTCAGGATTCACCGACTGTATCTCATGTCTCCATTCATCACGGCACGGGGGATGTGTGTAAACTGCTCTGCTCTTAGCTGGACCTCTGCTCCCTCCTGATTTCCCTTTCCCTGAGCTCCTGCACGTGCACTCAGAGCCCAGCTCTCTCTGCTGCCACATCCCTGACTCCTGACACAGCTGTGGCAGGTCCTGCCCACAGCATCCAACCCACTTTCTGGCTGGTGACACCATCCACCCTTTGTTTTTCTTGATTTTTCCTCGTGATGGCTCAGTCCCCAAAGCCCAGACACCCCCACCTCCATGACCTGATGCTGGCAGCAGCAGGAGGTTATCACTTCCTACATCATCTTCCACCCTGCCTGTACTGGGGTGATGCTGTGGGGAGAGCCAAGGGCAGACAGACTGGGCTGGACACCCTGCAGGGAATGGGGTTTGCCTCAGGGTTAGAAACAACCTTTGTCTGCATAAAATTGGCCCAACCACTGCAGTCTGGCCAGAGAACAGGACAGCATCAGTGACACCTGGTGACTCACAATGTGTTTGCCCTTTCTGTCCCTCTGGTCCAGGATACCACACAGGATCTGACACCATAAAGACACCCTGATTGGGGATCCTGCTGCCCTCGCTCCCTCCCCCAGGGCTAAAACACAGGCAGAGGCTCCTGAGCAGCCCATGGCCACTCTGAACACCCAGGTGCTGCTGCCAGTCCCCAGGAAGGGGAGTCAGGACATGGCAGAGGATGTGCTGCATCCCACAGAGATGGAGATTTGGGTGCTGCCACCAGACCTCCTCCATCTCCTGGCTCCTCTGCACAACAGGGCGTCACCTTCCTGGCTTCATCACCTGGACAACACAGACTGCCAAACCCCAGTGCATTAACACAGATTTTGCATTGAACATTCATTACAGAAATGAGCTCCTTCACTGCCCTCCACTGAGCGTGATGGATCATTCCCCATCTCTCATTTAAGGTCTCCTTCAGGAAGACCTCCTGCCTTGGCCATGGGTCACCCACATGCAGGCAGGCCCCCAGCACCCATCCCAGAGGAGTGGCATCCCTGGGGATTGCCCTGACCCAGGTGCAGCACCTTCTACTTGGCTTTGTTGAACCTCATGACGTTCACTTGGACCCACTCCTCATGCTTGCCACCTCAGAGGATGGCATCCCTTCCCTGCAGCACATCATCCACACCACTCAGCCTGGTGTCACCTGCAAACCTGCTGAGGGTGCCCCAGAAACCAATTTTGTGTCGTTACTGATGATATTAAATAGTACTGGCCCCAGTATGAGTCCACTGGGGACACCACTCCTTACTGGTTTCCACGTGCACATGAAATGTTTGACCAAATTGTTTGGATAAGGCCACCCAGACGATTCTTTATTCACCTAACAGCTCCTCCATATCTCTCCAGTTTAGAGGCCAAAGTGTAGGGGAATGTATCAAAGGCCATCCAGAAGCCCTGAACATGAGGCTTGTAGGTCATACAGGATCCAACAGTGTGAACAGTAATCAGGTGGCAGCCTGGCCCACCCAGATCTTATCTCTGTCACGGAGTCAGAGACACTCCTATCCATTGAAACCCCCTCTGTGTTGGGTCTAGGGTTGATGTGGGGCTGAGACCTCTTCTCCTGACCCCACAGATCAGGTGTTGTAGATGCACACAGGATGCTGGCACAGCAACACCCCGGATGCCCCCCACCCAAGAGGCTCTGACCCAGGAAAACCCAACCTTTGGCACCCAGAGCCAGGACTCAGAGGCTCCCTGTGTGGGCGTGCAAACCCTCTGTGCTTCATGCTGCAAGTTTTGGTCCTTGAAACCAGAACACTGCTGGGCCGACCTTGAACAGCTCTCACATCTTCTCTCTCCTCCTCCATCGCTCCTCCGGGGAGGGGGGGGGGGAGATGAACCCACCCACCCACCCACCAAACAAACCGCTTTGCTTTCGTCCCCCAAGCCCTCCTGCGAGTGCGAAGGTTAATGCACAGGCAGCGCTGCCCTTCCAGGGAGGGTTCGCTGCCGAACACCCGATCTCTTCCTCCAGAAACGAATTGCTCTTCAACTATTGCCATCTTGTGGCGCCTGTGACCCGTTACTTGTTCCTTTTATCTGCTAATGGTGTTGGTGAGAATCAGCAATGTACACAGGCAATTTTAAAATGAAATGTAAATGAATCAGAAATGCCTACGGAGGAGCCATTAGCATAAATCCAATCAAAGGGCTTTGTTTAACTTGTTAAAAATGACTAAATATTTAGTGAGTGTGGGTGGGTGAGGTGATTCTTGCTCACACTCGGGGAGTTTTAGAAGCAAAACTAATGCTGATATCTTAAATGGCTGAACTTAAAAGCAGTTTTCTACCCCAAACTCTGCCTCCTCGGTCTATATCTCACTGGAATAGTGTCCCCTGTTCAAGATCACCTCTAAAACATTATCTTTGCTTTTAAGATAAGGATATTTGGACTCTCATGAGCATTGCAGGGGTCTTCTGGCGGAGTCCCTTGGAGCAAACCCTGCCCATCCCAGTCATGCCAATGCTCAGATGGGCTGCTGAGGGTGCAATGCAAGACAGCAGCACTAATTGTGCAGGACCCCCCCTTCCCACCTCTGTGATGCACCACAAAGATCACCTGGGGCATGACAGATTAGATACAAAGATATTTTTTACAGCTGAATGTGGTGAAACAATGAAGAGGTTGCCTACAGAGGTGGTAGATGCCCCATCCCTGGAAAAATTCAAGGTCAGGTTGGCTGGGGCTCCGAACAACCTGTTTTAGGTGAAGATGTCCCTCTTCATGGCAGCGGGATTAGAACCAGGTAATCTTTAAAGGTTCCTTCCAGCCCAAACCATTCTGTGCTTCTATGAGCAAGAGCCATTCCGGTGCCTAGAGTTTTTGTCCAAACTGGTAAGACTGGGAAGGGTCCCATGCTCTGTCCCTGGCACTGTCTGCTGAGCGTCAGGAGGTGCACGTGAAGCTGAGGTTTGGTGGCACTTTAAGTGGCACAAGCAGAGCTGCCACAGCCCTCTCTGTTTCTCTGCTGCAGTCCACCCGTCCCACAGCCACTGCTCCCGCTCTGACATTCACAGCAGCTTTTGCAGAGCCACACAGATTAAACTAAGTCATAATTAAAAGGGAGAACCCCCTTTTTTTTTGAGTCCACATCACTTGCACCACAGATGTATGGACGGTGCTAAGAATATTAGTAGAATAGTAAGGTTTGGCTCTACAGCTTGGTTTAAATAAAAAAACTGAGTTAAAAAAACAACACTCAGGCCTGGCTCTTCTGTGACTCCTTTGGGCTCCACAGGCATCACTCAAGCAAGCAGCGGACAGGGCTTGGGGCAACGCTTTGTGTTCGGGAAGTGCAGCTCTTCCCCACCGGTTCTCTCTCTGGAGTGGAGTTGCATCAGGGCAGGTGTTAATTGCATTTCTGGAAATCAAAGCAGCCACTGCTGAGGCTGTTTGCTGGTCTTTGCTTTGCTGTTCCCCCCAAGCACCTTTGCTTTCCCATCTGCGTGGGAAGATATTTCACCCCGAGGAGTGCCTCTCCCCAGGGATCCCCAAGCTGCTGCAAGAATTCACCCCTTTCCATGGCCCTATCCCACTACCCAAGTGTGAGGTCCTGCAAAGGTGGATGTTGCTGTGAAGAGTTTACTTAATGCCAATCCTGGGCACTAATCCTGGGAAAACACACTTGAAGCACAGGGAGAAGGGGGAAGGGGTGTAATGAGTTGCAGGGGATGAGAAATAAATGGAGAAATTGGAAGATTTGATAGGTGATCGTTGCTCTCTCTGTTTTGGTGCTTTTTTCTTTTAAATGTTGGAGAAAAAAACCCTTTAGGATGACGTGGGGCACCACCCTACAGCGCTTCTCAGTACTGCTGGTCTGGTCTGCTGAGTGCAAGGCTGAATTTGGGGGTACAGAGGCTACTCCATCCACCCCCACATCCCAGCCAATCCCAGCAGAGGGGTCTCACCTCCTGGCAGCTCCAATGTTGATCATTCCAGTGAAACATCTTTGGGTGCATGTAAATCAGGGGCTTTCCAGGAGTTTTTGGAAACTCGGCTCTGCAAACCTTGCTCTCCCCGCTGGCTGGATGGGATGCAGGAGAGGTGTTTATGTTCCTCCTCTGCTGTGAGACTCCTATGGCAACACACACACATCCAACCCCTCAAGGAGAGAAAACCACCAAGCCCATGCTTAGGCATTTGGGTTTGGGTTGGTTTTTCTTTTTTTGCTTTTCCAAAGGGAAAAATACACCACTGCACAGTGGTTATCCCTGAGGAGATGAGCAGTGGCACTGGGCACACCTGATCTCTTCCAGCGCACCCCACCTGCAACCCTTGCTCATGTTTAGGAGCAGGAGCAGGAGCAGGAGCAGGAGCAGGAGCAGGAGGAGCCTGTTTTCCCTGGGAGCTGCTTGTTTCTCTGCTCCTGCATCCAACCAGCCTCAGTCCAGCACCAACACCTCAAAACCCAAGCACCTAAAGCAAGGCAGAATCCAAGCTGAGGCCACTCAGCCCATCAGTGGTGGAGGAGAGGAGCACATCCCACCTGCACGTGGATGGGATCTGGGCAAACTCCTCTGGATGAAGCCCCAGTGCCTCTGCATCGGTCCTGCTGGCAGGTCTGAGAGGTCTTCTAAGCTGAAAGAGGGTAAATTTAGATTGGACACAAGGAAAATGTTTTTTGTGATGAGGGTGGTGGGGGACAGGAACAGGCTGCCCAGGGAAGCAGTGGATGCCCCATCTCTGGAAGTGTTCAAGGCCAGGTTGGATGGGGCTTTGAGAAACCTGCTTTAGTGAAAGTTGTCACTGTCCGTGACCAGGAGGTTGGACTACAAGAACTTTAAAGGCCCCTTCCAAACCAAACCAGTCTGTGATTCTACAATTTCATGGTTTAAACAGCACGTTTGCCTCTGCTATGCTTTGGCAGCAGGACATTTTCCCCATGGATCCACTCCCACCCATCAATACCACCTCCCCCCACCAGCTACAGCATAGGGCTGGCAGTGGTGGGAGGCACAAAAATCCTGGATGGAGAGCAAGAAAGAAGACTCCTTGCCAAAGAAATTATCTGAAGCAGGTGGTTCCAGCTCGGAAGAACTCAATTTATATTCCCAAATGACATGCTGGGAGCTGCTCACAGCTCCATCAACAGGCATGATGCAGGCGAGGCAGATGTTTCAGCGAGTGCCAGCAGCTGGAATAGGATTGCTGGCTCAGCTCGGCTGCACCCATCGCTCCAGACGGTAATTTGGGAAGTCAGTGTTGGAGGCTTATCCCAAGGGAGCCTGTATCGGGTGGCTGCAGGTCTGGCTGGCGGGATCACAGGCTCGCTCTGAAACAAAGCAGGGTAGCAGCGTGTGGAGCCGAGCGGGAGGTGAGACTCCTGGATTATTTATAGGCTTCCAGCCTTGGAAAGAATCTTGGCACAGGAAAGCAGGGGGTGTATGGGCTGTGCACGGGGCCGAAGCAGCCCCGTGGTGGTGATAATGGGGTTGTGCCGGTGCCATCCACGTGGCAGGAGCGGCTCTGCCCAGGGCATGTCCCTGCCACAAGTGGCAAATTTTTGGGGATGCCCAGGAGCAGTGTGATGGCATGTGGCTTAGGGAAACAAAGGCCTACAAAGGGTGAAGGACACAAGGAGAGCACCAGCAGGCAACGCAAGGCACGAGCAGACCACCAAAGCAGACACTGTTGGCACAGGTGAAATTCCAGGTGTGGAAAGGGAAGGAGGTGGTTCCTGTGAGGGCTGGGCAGCAGTGCTGAGGGGAGCGTGGCAGAGGCTGCTGCATCAACCAGCCTCGTGTGTTTGTTTTATTTTCCATGTGGTGATCAGTAAGAAACAGCAGCTCTTCCATGTCTGCTGCTGCCCCAGCCTGGCAGAAGAAACGGGGCTGATGAAACGTTCCCCAGGTGTGACGTGGCAAGGATGTCAAACAGGCCAAGACAGCAAAGGCAGGGGTGGGAATACCAAATCCAGTGCAATTATGGAGAAATGTGGGTAAGGCCAAGGGGGATTCAGCAGAAGCCACCCCTGATGCTGCAAGAGGCCATGGGAGAGCGCACAGGCACATCCCAGACACAAAGTGCCACCTTCCCAAATTGCCCACAAGGCTTCCTGGAGCCAGGCACGCTCCCATCTAAGGTGCAACTCAGCCTGCCTGCCCCGGGGAGAGCCCTCACCAGCCCAGCCCAGGGCTGATGGCTGTTCATATGAGCCATGGGGATGCCCAGGTAAATTAACAGGTAGAAACTGGGAGGTGGACTTTCCCTTGGGGCTTTCAGGGTGGCTGAGTGCAGGAGCAAAGTATGAAATGCTGCAAAAGGGATGAGGAAGAGAAGGATGTAGCGAGGGTGTCTCTTCATAGGGAGGGTTAGAGCAGCTTTACAGCACTACAGTGTTTAACTGCTGGTTCAAAAGCACCCAGTGGCTCCTGGCCAGGAACACAGCAAGAGGAGAACAAGCACCAAGGCCCCAGCACTGTCTGTGTACACACTGCCCTCCCCATCTCACGTCACAAATCACTGGAAAACAGGGTCCAGGTGAGTCTAGTCAGACCCCACTGATCATTTATAGTATCACCCTGTTTGGTTTGAGGTACAGATTGGTTAGGGCTTGTTGCTGGAGCAGCATGGAGGATGGCAGAGCCCCGGACAGGACCTCTGCCCATGGGTGCTCACCTGGCTGCAGGGGATTAATACAACCTGCAAAAACACAGAGGAAACCAGACTTCCTCAAACTGCTGTAAAACACGACGGGAATGTTTAATAAAAGCTGCTAGGCGGGTATCCTTTCCTTGGCTTGTGATAAAATCTCACATCAGAGGCTATTAAGGCACCTTATCAAAGGTTAAAGGGGCAAAGTCCCCGTTTGGCGACAGAAAACAAAGACAGACAACATCTGCTCCTCGAAGCAAAAGGGAGCAAACACCAAGGCACAGCAGAGGTCACTGCTGGCATCATTATTATTTAATACCACTTGTATATTAATGAGATTCAGGAAAAAGACAAAAACAAGGCAAAGAAAGCCGACAACAGCCCAAACTTGCTTTGCTTTGTCAAAACAGAGAGATGTGGGGGAAAAGCTGTGCTGGGAGACGTGTTTCACATGAGAAATTAAATTGTCACACTAGATTTAAGAGTTTTCATATCAAAAGCATATGATCAGCCCCACATACCAGTGGAAGTGGTTTCAGTGCATTAAACCTTGTATTCAGCCCAAGTGGAGCTGAACGAGCTGGTCCCATTTTACCAGCCACTTCACTGTGATTCTGCAATGAGAAAAAAACACATAAACACTTTCACTGTCATTTCTTACTCTGGTTTTAATCAGCAATATTTCCTCATGCTCTTGTGATGCCACAGTTTGTTGCTTACAAACATTGCGGGGGGGGGTGAGGCTGCATTGTTTATTTTAAAAAAACAAAAAAAGTTTCTGCTGACGTTTAAGGAAAAGAACAGGAGAGTTCAAATGCTGATCATTTTGTAAACACCAAAGATGCAGAACCAAGTCAGAAGCCTACATGGATGAGAAATATTGCTTAGATTTAACCCGGATGTGTACACAACAAAGCACCGTGGCCAAAGAAATCTGAGCTGCTAATAATCCATGCTCCAAGTCACCCAAGGAAAAAAGACTGATGAAATGCAGGCCCTGCACCTGTGAAGGCTACAGACATCTGTCACGTCCTCAGGTCAGCACAGGAGGCAGATGCCTTTGATGACTTATCAGGCTCACAGAGAGCTCCACCTTCTTCTCTTTCTCCTTCTTGCGTGGCCTAAGGTGTGCAGAGCAGATTCGTTCTCATGGCACGGGACCACATCACTCCAGATCTTGGAATTTCTGCTGGAGATTCTGCACGCAGGTGGCAAAAAAAAGTCTTTGGCGAGAAAATAATAATTAAAAAAAAATGATAAATTTTTAGAAAACCATTACTTAACTCTAGGAAAATGTTCCATGAAGCAGGTGGTTCCAGCAGCGTGGGCTCTGCCCAGGGTGGCTGGATCCTTCACTACTTTGTTAGGGTTTTGCTTATGATCCTGCACCAAAAGGACATTTCCTGGGTGCACAGGATTCCCTTTCTGACCCCATACATCCTCCAGCAGCTGTTTCAAGTGTGGGGCCCCTCCAGAAGCATGTGCTGGTGCCACAACACCGACCTGAAGCTGCAGTGGAGATGTGGCTTCTCCCTCTTGGCTTGTGTTTTTTTTTTGGCAAAGACACTTCCCTGCCCACCACCTGCCCATGCACAGCCTCACCCCAGCACAGGCAAGAGGGACTGATGCAGATGGTCACTGGGACACGTGCAGATCCATCTGAGGATCATCGCCTGTGCCAAGAAGTTGCTTTTAATGAATCAGGGCAGTCAATTATGTACAGTGCCCATCTCCACACCCCGGTCCTGTTTAGCTTCAGCTCACATCCATCCAGGTACCAAAGGGCTGCATGGATACCCCTCCATGTGTTTTCCTTCCTGGAGACTCTTTCCTACAGCTCTGTCTTCAGATGTGACCATCCCACCCCCAGAAACCACTGAGAAGGACAGGGGCAGCCACTGGCATGGCATCCGCAATGCAAGTACCTGTCTCCCATTCCTGAGTGTAACACAGTACAAGGTAGCATTGCCAGACCTCACCACCTCAGCATGAATTCCATCTATTCACATTTTCTTTCTGTCGTGTTACCACCTGGAAATCTCAATTTATTTTCCCCCCTCCACTAAGTGTCTAATCCTCATGGATGTGGGGGAAGAAAAAAAGATGAAAATATGATCCAATTCCCTTCCCCTTCCAAATACATCAGAAAGGAAAAACCTCTAAGTCAGGGCTTAAAATCAGCAATATTCATCTTTTCTTTTATCTCATGGTTTTTCTTATGTTTCATGATATTTTTTTTAATTTTTTTTTAACGAGGTGCTGGTGGTAGAGGCAATGGCTAAATCCCGGAGAAATGTGAGATCACAGCATCCGATTTCCAGCTCTCAAGATACTCACAGGCTTTTTTTCAGACTGAAATCATCTCTCAAAAGAGCCAACAGACACGATGCTCAGCAAACCAGCTGGATCGATGGCAATCAGAAGATCCTGAGATCTTCTGCCTCCCCTCCATCCCTCTGGGAGGAGGGAGAGGCACCAAAGAGTTCAAATTCCAGGTCATGACTGCGGATGCCACGTCCTCGATTCATCTTTGCTTGTCTGCTGTCAAAACCATCAGCCAAATGCCCCACAGCTGCTCACGGAGAAGCAGCTTCTGTGAGTCGAGCTTGAAATGCTTCTGGAGAGCAACACGGAGGAGCCTGAAAATCAATTAATTATACAAATATTGGTGACTTCCTAAATAATGCTCAGTGCCAGGAGCTCCCATGCACCTCTGGTCCTCTGCACCATGATCCAGGGGCACTACGTTTGCTGGGAGATAAAAAGAGTAATTAAAATCAGGCAAGAAAAGCAACATTTTAATTTTTTCTCTTTCTGCTTGTTTTTAGGCAGCACTTTTTCAAAGCCAGTTGCACAAAAAGCAGTCTTTGAATTAACAGGCAATTACCTAATTAGGTACTTAACTGCAAATTACATGAAGCAAAGTGCCTGTTTTATCTATTTGGAAATGTAAAACTGGGCCCTGTGCTATCCCTAACACGGAAATTCCCTCCTTTCTGGGGAAAACTTGTCTTGCATGTAAATCAAGACAAGTCTTGAGTGAGAATCATCTGACTTGTGACTTTAATCGGCTGGGGAAAGGGTCTTTAGAAGCACATAAAGCACCTTCAGGGAAGAAGATGAACTGAGAAGACACTGGAAATCAGACTTGTTAAAGATATGTCGGATTCCAGTGATTTACATATTAAATGCATGTGAAAAAAAACCGGGATGCTTTGCAAATCAGTGGTGGAAAAAGGCTGACCTGAGCAAATACTCTGGGACAAGAAAGGATGCCCCGGCTGTTGGGTACCAAAACACAGCACAACTTTTATAGTTGTGCTGAACTCATCACCACCTGCTGCAAAACAAGATTGCGGTGGGTTTTTTTTTCTGAAGCATGCTCAAAACCAGATTTTGGTTAAAAAAAGTCACCAGTTGATGCAACCCAGCCAGGCTGCAACACTCCTGATGTGGTACCCGCAGCCCTCCACGGGCCACACACCAATGGAGACCCTTGGAGATGACTCCTGAGGGAACCTCTGGCTTCCCGGGGCCACAGTCTTGCCTCTGCATGCAGAAAAATCTAATGTGGGCCAAATTTTGCCCATTGTCAAGTCCTCTTGACTCCTGTGGTTTCCTTCTTGACCAGCTTTTGGTTGCAACATGGATCAAATGTGACTTTCTGTCCAGTTTCTGGGCAAAATTCAGCACAGGTGTGCACAGCTGTGCAGAGTGCTGGGTCTCCTCTGCTCCAGCTAACTTCCAGCCCAAATTGCTCCCAATCCCAACGTTTTTGTTACTGAAGGAAAGCATCCCAGAGCAATGAACTCCACAGGCAGACTAGATATCTTCAGAGGGAATGTCAGAGTTTGGGCAGCAGGCTTTGTCCATCCCAGGAGTTCACATCCCACACACCACGTACCAAGCACTCCGCCAGTGGAATGCAATGAGAACCTGTGGGAACAGCCCACTCAGCCCATCCTCACCCCCACAGCACGGAGGTCTCTTCTGAACCCACCTAAACCCCGCTCTGCACCCTGGAGTGGGTGACCACCCTCCATGAACGGGATTTGTCCCCCCATGCATGCTCAGACCCCTACCTGTGGGGTTCTCGTGGCTTACCATTCCCCCACACACACACTCCTTGCAAGAACAAGGGAGTTGGGAGCATTTAGCCCGGAGGAGGGTCAGGGGTGACCTATTTGCTCCCTCCAACTCCCTGACAGGAAGTTGTAGCCAGGTGGGGGTCAGTCTCTTCTCTCAGGCAACCAGTGACAGGATAAGAGGACATGGTCTTAAGCCAGGGGAGGTTTAGGTTGGACTTTAGGAACAATTTATTCACAGAAAGAGTAATTAGACATTGGAAGGGTGATTAGACATTGGAATGCGATGCCCAGGGTGGTTGTGGACTCGCCTTCCCTGGAAGTGTTTAAGGAAAGACTGGTGCCCTGGTCTGGTTGACAAGGTGGTGTTGGGTCACAGGTTGGAGTCGATGATCTTGGAGATCTTTTCCAACCTGATTCTGTGATTCTGTGACTGGAGCAAATGGCCTTAACCTGAGACTGGAGATTCAGACCATATACGAGAAAAAAATTTTTTTTCACTGTTAGGGTGGTCGGGCATTGGAATAGGGTAGTGGAGTCACCATCCTTGGAAGCGTTTAAGAGGCACCAGGATCTGATGTGGCTTAGGGGTTACAGTGGCGGTGCTGGGTTGGACTGGATGATCTTTAAAAAGTCTCTTCCAATCTTGATGATTCTATGATTTTTATGAAGGGACCAGACCCCACACAGACACTCACACGTGCAGAACTGGGGTGGGGTGGGGTGGGGTGCGGGGGGTTTTGTGTCGCGACAATCGCACCGCAACAGCGCGCGCGCCCGCGCGGGAACGCGCGTGGGATGCGTATTTGGGGGGGGCGCAGGACGGGGACGGGGGGGGAAAAGCGGGAGGGGGCGGGAAGCGCGGAGAGGAGAGGCGGGAGGGGAAAGGGAGGGAAAAGGAGGAAAAGGGAGGGAGGGAAGGGGGGGGGTTTAACCCCGCCGTGCCCGGCGGCGGCGGCATTTTCTATTCAGGCGGCGCTGAGGGAGCCCGGCGCGCCCGGTGCATTGTGGGACCGCGCTGGGAGTCCCGTTCGCGGGAGGAGGCGGAGGGCGAGGAGGCGGCGAGAGCCGGTGAGAGGGAGACCTGAGGAGGGAGGAGGAGGAGGAGGAGGAGGGGGGGGGGGGTGCAAGGCGGGGAGATTTAAAGGGGAATTCGCCTCCGCCGTTCCCGCCGGGCCGGGCGCGGGGGGCGGCGCGGTGCGGCCGGGGCGCGGGGTGCCCGCCCGGCCCGGGCCCCGCCGCCCTCCCTCGGCCCGGCCCCGGGGGAAGGGCGGAGGAAGGAGCGGGAAGGAGGTGGGGGGGGGGGAGTGGGGGCAGCGCCTCACCGTGATGCGGCCGCTTTAAAAAAAATCTGGACGCCGGCAGCGGACGGGTTAAATTTTTCGCCCGCCGACATTTTTTTTTTTTTTTCCCCTTTTCCCTCCTTCCACCCCCCCCTTCGCCTACCCCCCCCCCCACCTTTCCTCCCTCCCCATCACGGAGCGGCCGGGGGGGGGGTTGGTTCGGTGTAGGGGTTCCCGACATCCCACCGGCCGCCCACGGCAGCGAGGGGCGAACCCCGCCCCGGTGACACCGTACCTGCACGTGGGGACACGGGGGACACACCGGGGACACGCCGGGGCCGGGCACCCGCGGGAGAGGGGCCGCTGCCTCCGCTCCGCGCAGCTCCTTCCTCCTCCTCCTCTTCCCCCGCCGCCTCCTCTCCGTCTGCACAAAGAGAGCGGCAGCGAAGGCCCCGGGTTCGCCTCTAAAGGCAGCGGCTGGAAATTTAAGGTGTCCCGCAGCCGTGCCCGCCCGCAGCCGCGCTCCCCGGGCCCATGGGTGTCGCGGCTCCGCGCCCCGCGTGTCCCGGGCGGCCGGGCTGGCGGCGGGTGCTGAGGGGGTTGCTCCGGGTATGTACCTGCATCCACTTCTTTCCTCCCTCCACCCCCCTCCGCCTCCTTTTTTTTTATTTGCTCCTGTGCTCTCTCCTCAGTCTGCTCTTAAAGGAAGGCAAGGGTTAAACTTTAGCTTTTAATATTTATTATGCCGGCTTTTTAAAAGTAAGGAACGTCTGGGTTACGGGGTGATTCCTCCCGCGGGGGAGGGATGCTTGTCGCTCGCATCGCGTGCTGCGTGGACTGCCAGAATCGCAGGATATTCCCAGTTGGAAGGGACTCACAAGGATCATCGAGCCCAGCTCCGTGGCCCTGCTCAGGGCAGCCCCAAGAATTACACCATGTGCCTGAGAGTGTTGTCCAGACGCTTCCTGAGCTCATACAGGGCTCGGTGCTGCGACCACCGAAGTCACCAAACTTGGTCCTGCAGGGGAGGTTGCTCCCCTGGCAGTCAGCAAAATACCCAATTGCGTGCAGCTTTAATCAGATCTTCTTTAAGAAGTTACTGCGTTCTTGCACTGCGGGTGATTGGCATTAAATGAAATCGCCTTGTTTATTTCAAGATTTGTTTTCGAACGAGGGAACTCTGTCTTTGCAGTCCTCAAGGCTGCAAAAAAGTTCCTGGTAGGCTGTGGCCTCCGCATCCATCCCTGTGTAGGTAGGCAGGGGGTGCTAAGCTTATTGCAATTAGTGGTTAGATGAGGGAAGATGTTTTCCTTGTGGGGCAAGCTGCTTTTTATAAATTGCTGGAATTAATTAGAACGGAGTGTTAAAAAAGAATGGAGGGGGGGAAAAAAATCCCCCTCCTTGGAAAGCTTTTGTCTCCTTTTTCTGTTGACAGGTTGTTTTCCAGACACTTTTTTTTTTTTTTCCTGATTGCAAGTGCTTAATGTCTTGCATTGGAAGACAACAGCTAGGAACTGAATTCATTGCTCATCCAAGACACGTTCTTGTAACTAGAGTTTGGATTAGTGCCCGAGCCTGGGCTTTGGGAGATTTGTTTTAAATAAATGCCACACCTCCCAGGGAAGGAGGGAAAGCACTGTAAAGGGGAGTTGGGCTCCACATCAAAAGTTCTCAGGGAGCTTATAACTTCAGCTCCGACGAATTAGAATCAATAAATTAGTAGACTTAAAGGTTTGTGGAACAGATGTACTTGTTAATAAGTGCTGTATAGGGGAGATGCATCACAGTCTGTAGATTTACTTCTTCATTTAGCAAAGTTGAACTTGGCAAATACCAATCACTTGCATTCGTTTTTTTCTTTTCAGCCTAACCTTGTTAAGATGTGAGTATCGGTATCAGATTTTGCCAGTGATGCCGCGGATCTCTGTTCTTGTTGCTGTTAGGCAAGATCCTTGCTTTCTAAGAAAATACCTCAGACAGGTTGTTTTTAGTAATTCCTGAAAACTTCTTCTCTGAGAAAGATGAATTGCATTTTATCACCGCCGTTCCTGTTTAGAAGTCAGTGTCTCAGTTTAGGCCTCTTATTAGTTTTGGAGTGTGGTGGGATGTGAGTCAGAGTGGAAAAACGTTCTAAAATTAGACATGCATTGTTAAGAATTTTATTAAATGAGTTGCATCAGTGTCTTTTTACATTACCATTTTAATGGGCAGTTCTCTGTATACTCAGTATCATTACTTGACTAAAAAAAGGCTGGAGAGGCAAGAAACTTTTCAGGATTTTTATGTCTGTGGACATGCCAAAAGGTAAACTGGTGTGTTTGTAGGTGGACCGGTCTGCTTAAATATGGCCTCTTTGTTCTTCTGTTACCTGTACCAACAGAACACCAGGATTGTGTTTTCCCCCAAGGAGAATAGGTGTACTATGGAGTTCCAGCTTCTTACATCAGGACTGAAGCAGAGCCAGTATTTGAAAAGCATCTTATTTTTGAGATTAAAATGTTAATGGCTAAAATTGTGACCCCGCACTGAGCTGTGTACAAGCAGATGTGACTGCTGAGCGTGTTGTAGGATCAGGGCCCAGGTTGCCTTTTGGAAGCTGGCCTCTCTGCTCTGGGAACTGTTCTTTCTTTTGCTACCTCTGTGTTAAATGAGGTTGGTGTGTTAGATTCTTTTTTTTTTTAATGAAAACCTTACGCAGCATATCTGGAAAAAAATTTAATTCTCTTGATTCACCGGGCATAGTTGTAGTTCTAAATGTCAGAAGGTAGAGTGAGAAGGCATTCTTTGTAATCTTAGGGAAATGAGCTGTGTGAGATGTGCTCACCTGTCTTAACAGGTGAACAACAGCATTGAGTGCTTTCTCTTTCTTTTAACTCGCTCCACGTGGAAAACCTGTGTTGTCTCACAGGCCCTAGGAATTTCTAATGGTCCCAATTTTTTTTTTTATTTTTTAATAAGACTGATCAGCAGAGAAACTGATCCCGTTGCTGTGGGGTGGGAAAGGCCGGCAGTCTGTGGGAGAGAACCATGTCTGTCCGGGAGTCGTTTAACCCAGAAAGTTACGAACTGGACAAGAGCTTCCGCCTGACCCGATTCACTGAACTGAAAGGCACAGGCTGCAAAGTGCCTCAGGATGTCTTACAGAAACTGCTCGAATCTCTACAAGAAAACCATTTTCAGGAAGATGAACAGTTCTTGGGGGCAGTTATGCCCAGGCTGGGTAAGTAGCTGCTGTTCCTGACGTGTGCGGTCCTTCTGTTTGGTGTGCCTGGTGACGCGGTCTCATTTGTGGTTTGTTTAATCAGCTTGAAAACTGTATGTTGTATAATGCATGCATAGCATCCAGAAAGCTGAAGAATGAATCTCATGCTGTCATTTGTCGGCATCTGGGATACAAGAGTATTATTTTACTTATTTAACATCCTGCAGTGCACTCAACTACAAAGGAAATACACTCAGGAATGGCCATTGTGATAGACACGTGCTTAGGTGTTAATGTGCTCCTCTCTTTCCTCAGTAGATGCTGTGCAAACTGAAGCCCTTTCAGTTAATTTCTGGGATTTTAAATTGATACATTTGGAAATTTATGCAATGAATGCAATGAATTTTATGCAATTGGAGACTTGCAGGTGAAGTTCCCCACTCCCTCCACTCCACTCTGTTCCCGAGTCACAAAAAGTGAACAAGAGAAAAATTCCTTGCTTCAGCTGACTGGGAGCAAATTGTTTCACAGTTGTCATTGTTCCTTGCACTCCTTTCGTTGTTCCCCACTCTAACTCTTTTGCTCACCTGTAGAAGCTGCCTGGGAAAGGCTGCCTTTCCAAGACCTCTGTGTTCTTGCCAGCTTCACTTTCTCTTTGATATTTGCACAATGATGCAAGCAATAAGGGAAAACAACCTGCACAAGCCACCTACATGGGGAACAGGGCAAACGTAGGTATTTTGATACCAGCTACTATACCTAATATTGATATAGATAAATTAATGTAGATAATGTGTTTAATGACACTTTTAATTCTGTTTGTCTATTTACTCAGCCCTGCATATTCAATCTCTATTTTGCAGTGCAGAATGAATTATTTTTTTTTCCTTCAACTTAAGGAATATCAATGGAGCATTTATTCTGAAGTTATTTAATTATCATTTTAGTGTCCAATAACCTTATTTAAAATTGTTTTAACATTGCTGATTGTCTCTTAGGAGGCTGACAGGTCTCAGCCCATTATTCTGTTAGAGATTGAATTCAGTGAGAGATTAGTAAGGCACCCATGTTCGTGCTTAAACGATGGGGATCTTTGTAAGAAATATCTAAGCAGCAATTGTGTGTGAAGCTGGGGTGGCACTATAATTTAATATTCCCTGCTGAAGGACACTTCCAGCTTCTTTTATCCCCAAATTGCCCTTTATATGTATTTTTCTGAATTAAATAAATTGTTCACAGCAGCGTTTCAGTTTGGCAGTTTTCTAAAATCATTAATAGTTTGGGTTGGATTTTTTTTCTCTTACAAACTTACAGCCTCTAAACACTAATGGAACTGCTAATACATTTTTCTTCTCCAGCTATGTGAAAAGGTAAAAAAAGTAGATTTATGCCATCAGTATGTGGGTGTGATACTATGTAACAGGAAATCTGTTAGTAATAGAAAGTGGAGAGCTCAGATCTCTTAAAAATATGCTTGTGGTGAGTATCCCTTTAACAAATGTGTCTTTGGATAAGTTTGGTGTGATTTGCCTTTGATGCCTTGTGTTTAAAAGGTATAGACAGATAACTTTAGCACCTGTGCATATGCACCATGCTTTTGAGATGCAGTCAGGAGGGAGGTTGCCAATAGCAGGCTCAAGCTCACTCCTTTTTAGTTCTGCAAGTGATGTTACCCAGAGCAATCTTAAATGTGGCTGTGAGTAAAAAAAACTGCAAGTCTGGTGTTAGTTCTCGGAGCTGTTACGGACCTGAAATCAGTCACGTCTCTGAGCAGATTCACTTGTTTAGTCAGACCTGTCTTGGTGGAACATCAGTGTAGCCTCAGAAGGACCATCATCGTAGCTCCTTGGCCTGTCTGTCAAGCAGCACTTCTGCTGCAGTTGTGGGGAAATGCACAAGGGAAGACAATCTTGCAGCATTATGGCATGAACAGGCGAACTGAGGGCAAAACAGCTCCTGTAGATGGGCCACTTTTCTGTAGCTGTATATGTGCTCTTCCCTGGGGACACTGGACATCACACAGGGTGGCTTGGGAGCTTCTGGGGAAGATGAGCGGCCCTAAGTCACTGCTCATGAGCTTCTTCTGCCTCTGTAGGCAGGAGAAGCAAGATCCTCTCCACCTGTACACTGACTGCCTGACACACCTTCTCTGTCTCCTTAGTGAGACCTCAGGTGACAGCAGGTACTGTGTTTGCATAGGAAAGGCAAAGAAGTGACATCTGCTCCCTAAAAACAGGCTGTTTTGAATACCCTGTGAGGTATGCAGAGTGATTCCAGGTGGCTTGCTGCCATCTCAGGTTGGAGATAAACGACCTGCCATTGCTACAAGGATACCCACAGGGAGTGTGGCTCAGCCAGCGTGTTGTGATCTGTCCCCTGCCCCTTTGCTGTGGGTTTTTCCATCACAGCGAACGCTGGGAGGTTTTAATATCTCTTACTCTGTTTGGAATACCCACTGTCAGGGAAAAGGGTGTGCTCAGAGTTGTGGTTTTCTCAAAGGAGTTCTGTGTGTCTATCAGGTCGTCTGCCACTTTCAAGCCTCTCAGGCGTAAGGCGAGGTTAACACAATTGTGAGAGCTCTGAGTGTTTGAATCATCTCTCACCAAGGGCTGTGACTCGTGGCAGTGTTCTTGTTCTTCCTGAAGTGAGGGAATGTCCTTTATGAGAGGCTGTGTCCTTTTAAAGCTGTCACTGTGTTTTTGTTGAGATCAGAGTGACAGCTCTGATTTACTTTTGACAATATCAGTGCACGTAGTTCCTCTCAACTTTAAACGTTTAAATGTACTTACACACAAGCACAGATGTTCTTGATGCGCTGTTATTTTGCTGCAAGAGAATAAAGAACATTGTAGTTTATTTCCATTGTAGTTCTTGCCTTCAGCCATTTATGCTTATGTTCAGAGCCAGCCAGGAACTTGGTTTTTCCTCTTATTTGTGCTGTGTGCTTTCTCTAAAGAAGGAATTTGCCATGTCTGTTTAGACAGTTATGAGTTGTATTTCACAGACATGTTTTTTAAGTTGCCTTGTTAAGAGCAACAGATAATTAAAGGCACAGTTACTCGCCTCACTCATGGATTTCTGTCTTTGCAGGAATTGGGATGGACACTTGTGTTATTCCATTAAGACATGGAGGTTTGTCACTGGTCCAGACGACAGATTATATTTATCCTATTGTGGATGACCCTTATATGATGGTAAGTTGGCTAAGCTTAACTCTTGGCTCTGTTGCTGATTTTGGCTTCTCACCAATCCACTGGCAATTCTGACCGTTTCTTCTAGATGTGCAGTGCTAATTGTGTGATTAATTGCATTCAGAGGCTTTCCTAAATAGGCACGAAGAGAGAAAGGCATAATTTCATCCTGTAGTCTTCCATGTTGGCCAGGAATGCTGCAGTGCTGCTTTCTATAGGTGAAAGCTGGGAGAACTGCCACCTTCAATTCAAATTTCCCTTCATCTCTTGTTCTGTGGGATTTGGCTTGTAAAGTCCAAAAGGGGGGGAAAAAAGAGATGCCTGTGAAGCAACAGAGAGTAAACTCCACTTATGAGCAGAACCACATTGTAACTGGCGTTTTTTGAGGTACTGAAATAACCCAAGTAACATGTTAGAACTGGAAATACCTAAATGCTGCCAATAGCACCTGGCAACTTCAGAGTGCTTTTGAACACCAGCTTTCCTGTCTACTACCCCCGTTTGAACATGGGAACACTGAAATGACTTGTTGGGAGTTGGGTGCACTTTGGCTTTGGTCGCTTCTGCGTCCCTATTTCATTTAGTCTGTCTCATGGAGAAATAAATTCATTTAAAAAAAAAAGACTTAAATCTGTAAGGAAATGTTAAATGAAAGTTAAGAAGTGCTAGAATTCATGTGATTTGGATGGGACTCCTTTGCATGTTTTTGCTGCTGTTGGGGGTGCCTGCATGCTTTATTTGCTGCTCTGGGTTTGTTGTTTGCTCTGTGAGACCTGTCTGGTAGGTTTTGGACACGCAATTTGAGATTGTGACCAAGTTTTTTCTTTTTTTAGCATGCCTGACCAGGTGGTGTGCACATATGCAAGCGTAGCTCCTTTGATTTCTGTTCCAGAAGAGCTCTTTGCAAACTGAGCAGCCAAAATCTCAGGCTGGCCTCTGGAGTATGGAGTTGTTGAGCTCTCCTGAGAAATTTGATTCAAGTGGGTTGCCTTAATATCATGTTACAACTTGGCAGAGACCAGAGGGGGAAAAAAAATGTCAGAGCTCTGTGTTCAAGTTCATTATCTGAGAAACTTTTTTTTTCTCCTCACTTTGTAATAAAAAGTCAGGAGGGACAGTGGTAAAGGCTGTGGTGAAGGGGGAGGGTTGCTTTGTTTGGAGATACAAAGGGTTTGAGATGCCGCAGGAGTGGATAGATGAGCCTGTGCCCAAATGAGGTTTAGGCCTGTGTGGTTGGAGTGAAATGTAAATTTGGCCTCAGTCCAGCTTCAGTGTTTGCATCATAGTCACAGTCTCTGCTGTGATCCACATGCCCCAGCAGCTGTAATTTGGGTATTGTCTAACTCTCAAGTCCTTCACTTTTCATTCTTGAAGGCATTCATTTTAATCTGGTGGCTGACCACTTCCTAATGTGTTTACAGATGTGTATTTCTTCCTGAAAGCTGACTGAGAACAAAACCTTCTTGCTGGTACTGGCAGTGATGATCCAGCAGGATTAATGCTGCTGGATCCTCTACTCAGACCTCTCTCTCTTGAGGGCTAGAGCATCTTAATATCTTGTGTGGACCAGCAGTGGTTAGAAGACAGTCAAATACAACCAGCCACAGGGTTTGTGGATGGTTATTACAAGCAGAGGAATGGTGAGATGTGAGAAGTTTGAGTTTGTGTCCAGGCTGTATAAAGGAGTGTGCTGTGGACTCCTCTGTTCAAGACAGGCTGCTGCTGCCCTGCTTCTCCAGCTGCTTCTTTCCCTCATATAAGTCTGGGTGTCCCTTGACCCATACCTGTTGTCACTGCTCTGTGACCATTATCACTCGTGTGCAGTCCACACTCTCCTTGCCCTTCCTCTCAGTCTCCTTACCTGGTCATTTCTAATCTGGTTTTCAGCAGGTATTCCCTGTTTTAGAGCCTTTTCCTTTCTCTCTGCACAGGGTTTACCTGCAGCTCCTTGTCTGATCTCTCTTCCTCGTTGAAGGAGAGGGAGCAAAGAGGGAAATCCAGAAGTGCAGATGAACTCTAAGCTGGGTGCTGTGACAGAAGGGATTAGTAAACAGCTGAGGGAAGCAAAACTGTGTGTGGACTCAGCTGAACTTCCAATTTCTGCTTCAGAAAACAGCTTTCTCTCGCTCTCTCAGTGCCTATTTTAAAACCAAGTTTTGCAGTTATATGCAAAATCATTCTTTCTTCTTTTTCCCCTTTCTCCCTCTCTTTGTCTTTGAAAACACTCAGTCCATGTACAGAATTATCCCCAGGATGTACACCTGTAAAATCCATATCCAGCATAGGATTTATTCAGCTTAAATGGTTTATTAGAAAAGTTACAAGCAATTGAAAATAGGTTTCATAATAAGTATCAATCCACTGGGAATAGTGCTGATACTGGCCTCTGTTGTGGCACTGTGGAGACACCTGTTTGAATACAGGAGCAGGGAACTGTGTAGTTTGAGAGGATGCCCTTCCATTCCAGAAACCTTTTTGTTGCTCCTTTAAGGAGAACTTTCACTCAGGACTGGAGATGGATGTCTGAATCTTCATCCTTTGCCCTTATAAATAGTTCTTAGTACTGCACATAGTCCCCCTGAAACTCCTGAGCCAGCAGGCAGGCAGGTAGCCTGCAGGACTGACCCCTGTTGTGTTTGTCAGTGTTCACAAGCTGTGTTTTGTTCTCTCTGCTCCTTCAGACCTGAGACTTGTACTGAATTTGTTTCCATTGTGGTTTTGGCAGTTGGCAGAAGGGTTGTTAGACTGACCTCTGACTATCAGAGCTGTTGTCATTGTTGTTTTAAAAACTTATCTGTCGGTCCCCAACAGGGCATAAACCCGCAGCTTGCTTGGTAAATACTGAAGATAACACAGAATGGTTTTGGTTCCCTTCCAGAAAAGGGGAATGGGAGGCTTCTAGAAATCTAACAGCCAATATCCATCAAACCATGCAATACACAGCTCACTCTTTTCTTAATAGTTTAAGATTTAAATGATTAATTCATATTCCAGTTCCAAATGTAAGAGATTCCCCTGGTGCTACTGGAAGCTCTTGAACTTATGAAAAACTGGATTTTATTTAATTGTGATTTGGACGTGTTATTTTATGTCATCAGCAAGTGAGGTAACTGCCTGAAAAAATTACTTTTTTTGTGAATTGTCCAAATTTTGTCAAATAAGCGTGCTGTTGTTTTTTATCATGGCAGCGTTGCCTGTGAGCCAGATTTAAAATCATAAAACCAGATATTGGTTGCCATTCTATAGCTGTAAACCTAAAACAATTTTCATAGAATGCATGGAGTTTCCAGGGTAACACAACAGAATTTGTCCTGTGTTTTGAAATATCTTGCTGTCCCCTGGGGCACATCCTGTGTCAGGAAGTTCTGCATCTTCATCAGGAAACTTGATGTCTCGTCTGTACTGAGTCCATACCCCAGAAACTCTGACTCAGAACCATTAATTTAGTAAAATTAGAGTAGTAATATCATGTGACACAAGTGGTGGCTTCTCAGTGCTGTCAGCTTCCTGACTTCTTAGCTGTATCCTCTGGGAAGAGGAGTACTCTCCTAAAAGCTGAGGAGTGTAGACATGGCCTCCAGGGTAGTGCAGAGGACAAACAGCTTTCTCATCAAGGTCCCTGTCTCCTGTGTATTCTGATGCAGAAGAGGTACAGCAGTACAGCATTTCAGATTGGCTTCCTAGCAGTTGTGAATTCCATACTGTGGTCATCTTCATCAGGATGTATGGTTTTGTGCTGGAATAAAGTTAATGGGAATGTATCTGATGAAGTAAACGGAGCCTCTTACCCAAGGCAGACTGTCAATCTTAACTTCAGCCTCTCAGACTGGGCATCCAGTCTGAACCCTGGGATTCCTACACAGTCAGTGAGAGGGAATGCTGAGAGAGACAGCTGGGATGAATTCTCCCTGTCCCTGTAAAAGGAGCAGATCCTGGACTTTTAGATGGGCACATTGCACGAAATGGATTGTCCTACATCTCTGGCTGGGTTTCTTAATGCTGGAGCCTTGGAATAAGCAGCTGTGTCAGACTGCAAACCCATGCTGGAAGCTTTTTTTCTGGCAGGTGTTTAAACATTCACCTACAGTCCTGCAGATTTTTTTTTCTGTCTTTCTTTCTCTTTCAGGGCCGGATAGCGTGTGCCAATGTCCTAAGTGACCTTTATGCCATGGGGGTCACAGAGTGTGACAACATGTTGATGCTCCTTGGAATCAGCAATAAAATGACAGACAGGGTAAGATTTTTGGTACTTTCTTTTGATACTTTTGGTACTTTCTTTCAGAATGTGTTCACCTTTAGTGTATTTTCTCCCCAAAGTTTGAACCTTTTTAAAGGAGAGATTGTTTTGTTGAATCACTCAGTTCATAGTATGGCCCTTGCCTCCTGAACATTCTGAGGTCAGGTGCTAAAAGTTCATTTTCCTGGGGCATTGTAATCTGCTGCTTTCATCCCCACCAAAATGGGGTCCCTCCTTCTATCAGCTCAGGACAATACTGCTCCAAGGCTAGCATTTGATTGCCAATTCGTAGATAATCCTTGGTTGGTTTTGCTTTCTTTTTATTTTTTAATGTATTTTTTAATCTTTTTTTCTGGTGGAAGTGACCAGCATGTATGTTTGTTTTGCTGCAGCAAAAAAAAAGGGATGTTTATTCTTAGAAGGATGTAAGTTGAAACTTTGCTGGTTAGTGGGAGCCAAATGCATCTTGATTTAACTTGGCCTTATTACACTGCACTGCTGTGGCTGTACCTGATTAGAGCAGCTCAGAACTTGTCCTGAGTTCCCAGAACTCTGGTTACTTTTACATGACCTTTTGAAGAAAGTTTCTTCAAAGTGTCTTTCCCCTTCTTTCACACAGAGCTGTCAAACCATAACTCTGTGGGATAAAGTGCAGTTTTCAGGAGGCCAGACCCTTCCTAAGGGTGGCTTGTCTGCCTTGAACTATTTGCCATGAGGGCATTTGGCTTGAGTGGTTAAAACCCTGCACCAGTCTTGAAATGATGAGCACTGCTGTGTATGGAACTCTGACTTCTGTTTTGATCTCTAGGAAAGAGACAAAGTGATGCCTCTAATTATCCAGGGTTTCAAAGATGCAGCAGAAGAGGCAGGAACATCTGTTACTGGTGGCCAAACAGTGTTAAATCCCTGGATTGTTTTAGGAGGAGTGGCCACGACAGTCTGTCAGCCTAATGAATTTATAATGTAAGTTTAATCACTGAAAAACCAAAGGCACTGGTCTGAAAGGATACAGTAAAAATCCTGTAAGCGCCGTGTTGTGATGTTGTGGTGTCTCTGATGAATAAAGCAGTACCTTCTCCTGCTTGCATTTGTCCTCAGCACTCAACAGGTGCCACATCTCTTTTGTACCTATTTGATTTTTTTAAACAGGATGTCCTCTTACTTTTCCCTGCCCCCCCAGAACCTTTTGATCCTATTCTCCTTTTGACAGGAGACTTAAGCTTCTAATCTTCAAAGATATTGGAGACTGTTTTGAACATAAATTTCTGCCACATTTATACATAAGTTTCTAAGCCATCTCCCAATTACCCTGATAATGGCTGTAGAAAACTGCAGAATTGTTGTATTTACAGCACTCTGTCCATCTAACAGAAGCTGATCTTCAGTGTCCCTTTGTGGCACGTTATACTAAACAAATGAATTTGTTCATGATCCAAATGTTGGGTATCTTATGCCCTGGGTAACAAAGGTCAATTTTTCCCCCATCCCCATTTATGTCTCCAGTAAATTGAAAGAAAAGATGTAATTTGGTGTGTGTCTGACTGCAAGCATTGTTCTATTCTGAGAAAGAAGGATTAGCACTTATAAATAAGTTTGCAGCACTTTGCTCAATAGTATTGCATGGCAATGAATCCCAAAGGGTAATTCTGCAATTAGTCTGTTTTTTAACTGTGCAACAAGATACACGGGCCTGTGAAAACGTAATTATCAGCACTCATTCCTAATGACGTTTGTGAATCTTGCTATGTAATTAATATATGAATTCTTTGTTTTCAGGCCAGACAATGCAGTGCCAGGAGATGTGCTTGTATTAACTAAACCCTTGGGAACACAAGTGGCTGTAGCTGTGCACCAGTGGCTAGATATTGTGAGTACACTGCGAAAAAAGAAACAGGGAAGAGGGTTGTGAGTTAAAGGTCACCTTCCTTACTCCTTCAAAATGACAAAGTTCAGCTCAGATGGGAGTGATCTATCACCTCTCTCTCCTCCTTCCTCCTTGGTATCTCAGCTCTCCCTGCTTACATGCAAAACTATCAGAATCAAGGCAGTTTAATATTTTGTGCTTAGTGAGCCCTTCGTAATTGCACCTAATTCTTAGTTATTTCTCAGGCATTGCTGTAATAAAATTGTTTACGAACAGAACAACAGACTAGCACCCTGGGTAAAATTATTCCCTTCTCCACCTGCCAAAGTAATTGGCAACACTTATTGATGGCAATTAGGCCAAGAGTGCTGTCTGTGCTCTTGGGCTTTCTGCTTGTGTACATGGAGATATATCTACGTTTCACATGTATTGCCCTGTGCATTCAATAAGAATATTTCTAGCAGCATTATGTATGTAGACATACTTCCATCTGTTACTTCAGGCAAAAATGCAACTAGTGAACTGAAAAGTGACTGCAAAATTGGCATCTGCTTATGTTGTCTGGCTCCCAGTATGTGTCTTCAGAATTATAACTGCTCAGTTTACACTTCCAAAAGATGCATCTTTTCTACTTTGGGGACTACTGAGCCAATAGACTGGCAGAGGAGTGAGCTGGAATCTACTTTGGTTTGGCTGTTGGCCACTGCATTGTCAGATGAATTCTAATTACTCAGCTAGTGTTAGAAAAGTGGGAGAGAACCAGCTTAAACCTTCGTTGGAGTCTGAAGCGTGAGCAACAAGAGAAAAACATTTTTCTCCTTCTTCATAGGATCAGGCCTAGCAATTCTGACCTCTTCAGAATCCTGTGTTTTTTTTCCAAACAGATATAAGGATCAGGGCCTCAGATAATCTTGATATGTAAATGAAGTAAAACAAGACACCAGTTTTATAGTATGTTTTCTGGCCATAATCTTACTTCTTAACGTATCTGTTATTGGACTGATGAGCAGACTTGCAAATTAAGGATATTCTGAATTTCCACATATTTCAAATGCTACTGATTTCCTTGACTGTCAAACAGAAACACTCTCTGGTCTGATAAACCAGGAAAGCAAGGAAATCAATCCTCCTATTATGTGTAAACAGAATATAACTTCAGTTGTGGTAGGAAAATTTTTGAGTAGCTGTGCTGCCTTTTCTTTAGATTTGTTTTGTGAAAGAGTTGGGAAAGGGAAACTAGAATTACCTGTCACAAATCCACCTGTAAATGAAATTTTGGTGGGGAATTGGACTTTGTAATAAAAAATGTGTGGAAGAAGCTGTAGTACATCAGGTTTATGCATAAGGAAGAAAGGAAAACTGGAGTGTAGAGATATGTGGCTGAAACAGAAATTAAGAAAAACCCCAACAACCTAAAAGTTGAGATATTTAAACAGAGCAGAAGTGAGCAAGTTCCTGGTGATCCAGATGAAGGTGAAATTTGTCCTTCTTGCTTGGTTGCTGCCAGCACTGCTGCAGCCAGTCCCAGCTGTGTTTCTGGGAAGAGGCTGCAGATCCTGCAGGGAGCTGGGCTCCATGGGGCCCCCAGATCAGGTCAGGGATGTGCCAGGGATGATGGAGCCATTGGCTGTGGCTCTGGCAGCTGGGATGGTCCACAGCTGGGAACTGCCATCCCTTTGCTTTTTCCTCTTTTAAATGCATGAAAGCCATAGCTGTGATGTGCCCCTTCAGAGAGGGTTTTCTGGCCCTTGCTGTTGTCTACAGACCCTGTAATTTGGAAATCTAAGCTTGCCTTTAAAACTTCTTTAGGAGTTTTTGGAAACTTTTCTGCCTTTGTTCTCTGTTGACTAACCCCAGTATTTGATTGCTGTAGTGTAGAGGAATTTGCCTCTCTGTATCCTACCTGTGTTTGTGGCTCTTACAGCCTCAGCCTTGAGTTCTGCTTCCCCATAGTTCCTGATTTCCATTCCCATCATCTGACTGGTTTCCATTCCATGATCAGCCTCAGAACTTTGTTTTTGAAAACTAAAGCAGAATGATTGCTCAAGTTTTTCAGTCATACCCAGAGCAAGAATAATCACTGTTCTGTCATCTCTGTAATAGTCCCATTTTATTTTTTTGACAAGGTCTCTCACTTATGTAAGCAAAAATGCTTTTCTTAATTAATTGGTAGATCCAGTTCAATCTAATTTCAGAAACTCTGATCCTACTGCCATCATTCCTTGCTCTTTCCAAATTTATTTATTTCAGCTGACCAGTCCTTCCCCCTTTTGCCATTTCTGGATTCTCTCTTACAGCCCTTGAAGTTAGTGCCCATTTATTAAGACAAGATCCTTCCCCAGTGCAGCATCATGTATCTGTTCTTAGTATTTTTAGCACCTTTGGTTTAGTAAGAGGTTTGTTCTGTGCATTTACTCTGCGGAATGGCAGTGTAGGCATTGTGGCTTAAAAAAATCTTGTATTTGTTTACTTTCAGTAAACAAACTTTACTAGTTTGTAATGTTGCTCTTAACAGTTATATAGTTGCTTTATTTCATTCTGGATCTGAAATAACTTCAGCTTGGAATGAAACAATTGCCCTTTATAAAGGTACCACTTCCTAAATTGGTCTGAAACCCTCCTGGGATGAAAAGCATTGGTTGGAATGTGATGAAGACATGAGTCCATACAAGACACTGCAGAATGGGTGGAAGGGGATGCTGATATTAAACAGTAAAGCAGGCTAATGAAACTGCCTTACTCCTAAACCAGAGGGAAAATATCCTGCCTTGGCATACATTCCTCTGACTTGGACTGGTGGATATCAGTGGTGTTTCCTGATCAAGGTGTCCAGGTGTGAAATCAGGAATTTTTTTCTTTTAAAAAAGAAAGAAACCAGAGATTACAAATCTCAACTTCCAGCAGCCAAATTCTGTTTATTTGGCTGTGGGGATTCAATCCAGAGAGTTGCCTTGAGGGAGGTTTTTGCCCTGGGGTAGTTTATTCCATTCCACTCTGCTGCTGACAGCAGGATTTGAGGTGCTTAGTGCCTAATTGATCTTGGGTACAGCAGAGTAAGGCACACACCTCTGACTGTCGACCCTTTTGCCTCCTCCCTAACTGAATTTTTAAAAAAGTACATTTTTGATTAGGAATTATTTTTTTTTAAGTGGTAAGGGTATGCTTTAAAATATAAAGCTGAAAATCTAAAAAATCACCTTTCTTCCATCCTGTAGCCTGAAAAGTGGAATAAAATCAAGCTTGTGGTAACGCAAGAGGACGTGGAACTCGCGTACCAGGAGGCAATGATGAACATGGCACGGCTGAACAGAACAGGTGAGAAGGGGAAGGGGGTTGTGTTTTCTTCCAGTTCCACACAAAATTTCATTTCACTGCCATGGGGAAGTGACACAACTGCTTTATCCCTTCCTTCTGCCCCATCTTTTTGCTTGTTCAGTATTTGTGAAATAAGCAAATTAAAATCAAATGCCCTCTTTTAATCGCACAAAGCTGCTGGATACGATTATGACTCGTGTGAGTGCTGCAAGTAACATCCCAGAGAGTTAGAGGATGCTCTAAAGGGACACATATTGGATTTGTTCCTTATCTTCTGTGCAGAGAGGAGGCCTGCCACTGATAAGGTTAAAAAAATTTGAAATAGAATAAAAAAGGAAAAGCTCTTATTTTATGTAAGCTTCAGTTTAAATTTTGGCTTTTTTAATTCAGTCATGTTCTATGCTTACCAAAGCGTGGAATGTGTAACACATGCTCTCTTTTCTGTTTGTTTGTCTTTTTCTTGGTTTTGTGTGTTAATTTGTTTTTTCTAATTCTTAATTTTGGTTGAGGAAAGGTTCTGCTTTTACTCTAGAAATTTTATTTCAGGATTTCCCTTATTTGTTCAAAGTATCTTTGACAGAGTAGGGAATTATGTGTTTTCTTACTTATTTCTCACTTGAAGGAACAGGGATAGTTAAATATCTCTTTTCCCATTCAGCTTTCATTTCTTAGGTCATCCTACTGTTTTTTTATTCTTCCAGGAAAAATAAATGACCTGGGTTTGCCTTATGGAAAAAACCTCAGTCCTGCTCATGTATTGGGAAGCACCAGAGAAGGGCAAAGCATTCTTGGTTTTGTTTTTTTTGCACTCTCTCATCAGGCACCTTTAACAACACTTAAATATTCTTAACTGGGCTATTGTCCTCCATGCAGAGGTGCCCTTTTTCCCCACCCAGGAGTTCCAAATGTGCAGGAATTTCATGAATGCATAGGTGGGGAGACTGGGGCCCTTCCCCCACAGCCTGCAGGCTTTCTTCTTAAGCTCTTAAACTTTGAGTGTCCAGCACTTAAGTTCTGATGCCACCAATTCCAGAGTGGCAGAGGAAGAGATGTGAGAAGACTGACCTGTGTCTCGTCCTTGCCCTTGGTAAAGCAAAGCTGAGCTCAGAACCTCTCTGGCCCTCAGCTAGGTTTGAATCCGAAGCAAACCCCTGTTTCTCAGACTGCCAGTATAAATTAGTAGCACATGTCTAATAGAGCATGCCCATAAATGCAGCTTTGATGACAGATTTTCAGCATGATTTAATATCTTATATACAAGTTGAATTTTTTTAAGTGTTACATGCGTTATTGGTGAATTCCAGTTCTCTTCAATCATGATTTTATTTATTTCATCAATTTAACCCAGCCCGATTTGGATTAAAGGTAATCAACTATATTCAGACTGTGAACAAGATTGCTGGAGCAGTGTTTTTCCTCATAATTTGGGGGGTTTTTTCTGATTTTTTTTTCCCCCTCCCTCTCTTGTAGCTGCTGGACTCATGCACACTTTCAATGCACACGCAGCTACAGACATCACAGGATTTGGGATCCTGGGGCACGCACAGAACCTTGCCAAGCAGCAGCGAAACGAGGTGTCCTTTGTGATCCACAACCTCCCCGTTCTTGCCAAGATGGCTGCTGTCAGCAAGGCTTGCGGGAACATGTTTGGCCTCATGCACGGCACTTGTCCAGAGACTTCAGGTAGGTGACAGTTGTGCCACCCTCTTCCTTCCCTGCGCCTCCGCCTCAGAATTTAATATCAAGCGTGCAAATCGTGTGCCCTGTGCGTTCAGCGGCAGAGCTGGCTCGGCAGGTAGCCAGGCTAATGAGCATCAGCCACACAGCTGCTCACAACTGACTTCTTCAGCCCAACTTCCAAACCACCATCCTGTTCTGAATGCCTTCTACTTCCTCATGGAACACTGTTGTAGAATCCCTGGGACCCTGCAGTTTGCAGTTAGAAGTTTGTGGTGGTTTTAAGTTTGTTACTATGAGAATCTGTGCAGTTGAGTGATGAATGGGCCAGTCTTTGTGAGTGAGGCCTTATCTGTCCCCAGCATACAGACATTCAACAACACAGATTTTCTCCCTTACTTTTATGAAATTGGACTTTAAAGGACTGTGACTAGCAGGAAAAAAAATAAATTGGTCTCTGACCCCTTCATCACTTGAGTTGCCTGCTTAATAAAGCTGCCACTTGCAGTGACAGTGAATACTGATTGTACTGAGCATCTGGCTGTGGACAAACACTTAGAGTCATCAGGTGATAAGAACTTCTGATGTTTTTTAAGTTGCTTTTTAAGAAGAGGCCACTTCTCTGAGCATGATCACTGTCCTCTGCTGGAGGTCTCTCTGCTTCACTTTCCCCTTGAATCTTCTGTCCTGTTCCATGATGTTTTTTTCTAATTTAATCTGACTTCTCTTTCTCTTTGGGAAATGGAGAAGAGGTAGCACCAAATCTGTATTTTTCTCCTGCCTCATTTCTCCACCCTCTTCTGGCTCTCCAAAAGTATCATCCAAGTTCTCTGCAGTTCACAACAGAGGGGGCCCCTTGAACCTGAACAGTCCAAAGTTCTGGAAAGAAGCATCGCAGTGACAGCCATAAACTTTTGCTCTGGTGAATACACAACCCTGATCTGAATTGTCCCTTGGCCATCTGTGTTTGAGCAGACACTCTGTCCTACAGAGACCGTGTGGCTCAGGTGATGTGTAATAGGATATGGGATAGAAAGCCTTTCAAGAGTTCAATAATCCAGCATCAGTAAAGGGACCAGAAATACCTGGTGGCTGCTTGGCAAGATGGGTCAGTAAGGTTGGTGGCACCAGACAGATTCTCACTACCCAGGAGCCCACCTAGCCAGAGTGCTGGTAGCATTTGTTACCTGTTGGAAAGAGTCTAAAAAGTTGTGGGGACAGAATGCATGAGTCCAGAAACACCTGGAACTGCAAGGTGCTCTTTCAGGTGAGTGGCTGTAGCAGAAGTTTGGATAGCAATTGGTGTGGAAATGGTTTAGCTGCAAAGTCTTCAGAGCTGCCCATCCTGCTCCCTGGGGATACCAAATTCTGTCTTTTCACCGAGGGAATGTGAAGCAGTTGCAGATGGATGCACTGCTGGGAAGTGGGAAATGCTTGACTCCAGAATCTCTTTTGGGACTGAGAGCGAGGACTGTCTTTGAAATGCTGAGCAGCCTGTGTTCAGCAGAGATGGATGATGATGGAAAAACCAGCGAGACATACCTGGCTGGCTGCGAGCTGTGGGTGCCTCAGAACTTGTCTGATTTCATCACAGCACTGGGCTTCTCACATTAGAGGTGGCCACAGGGGTTTGTGAGAGGGCAGCATCTGCCAGATATTCAGAAGATCTGTAGCCACGTGGACACACCAGCCCTGCCCTGAAAGCTGTGTAACCACAGTCACACAGGCCCTGGGCTCGCACTGCACAGCCTGACGTGTCTCAGCAGTGCGTGAGCTCGGGCAGGCTGTGCTGGGATGGCTCCTTCAGACCCGGGCTGTCCGCACACCGCGAGTCCTGGGGCTGATTTATGTGAAGGCCTGGCTCTGCCTCCCTGTGCCTGATAGCCAGCTGTGAGGAAGCCTGTTGGGGGCTGTTCATGATGTAATACAGACACTCTCCTTCTCTATTGGCTTGAACTTCCAGACACGCTCTGTCTGTCACTTCTTCATCTGTGAACAGATGTTTTTCAGCAGACCGGGCAGGCAATGAGAAATTTACTGGAAAACTATTTGAATGGATTTTAAGGTTATTGTGGGGGTTTTTTTCCCCCGTGTGCATTTGCTGGCCACCTGTTGACAACAGTCAGTGTTGAAAAGATCTGTTACGTCATCTCTTCCATCCCCCAGGCACTCTTGCTTATGCTGTATTTTCTTAAAATTGCACTTCACACGATTTTGTGCTCTCCTTGAGGTAATTCTTTGGTGGTGGTTAAAGTTGAAGTCAGGCAGTTGGTTTCCAAAGAATTAACTCTGCTAAGAGTGGCTGCTTACAGAGATAAGTCACAGAGTTACTCTCTATGGGACATTCATGCATGTGTGTATTTTTGCCAGCCCTCTTCTAAATAGCTTCTGGCTGGCGTCAGATGACTTTTTTTAGCTGTAGTAGAGGTATCTCAGCATCTTGGTGTTTGTGCACGTTTGGTGGAAATAGGCAGATGGGTAGAAAAGAAGGGCTGTGTGAGTGCCTGATGAGAGGCAGGGCTAAGGATTTCATCCAACTCATTGTGGGAGAAAGCTATTAGCAGGGGAAAGGACACTTGGTTTTGATTCATGAACTGTTTGTATCTCTGCTCTTAATTGCAAAGCTTTGTCTAGCCTGCTTTTGAAGTGTTCTGTGTCCACTTCTCTGCTTGCAATACTATTAAAACAAGCGCTGTTCAAAACCTCTTACCAAAAAAAAAAAAAAAGCCTTTCATTTCTAAAAACATAAGCCAGGACAGATACCAAGTATCTGCATCCTTTCAACTCCCCAAAACCAGAGCAGCTGGGAATACCAATAACAAACTGGACTAGAATAAATAGTGGGGAACTTTAAGGACTTAGCCCAGGCTTAATGAGACTGGTCAGTCTAGCAGAGGAATAAATATAACCCCTGCATACAGGAAACCTGCTGCGGGCTGAGAGCAGCCCATAGCATTTATTAAGGATTATTGATCAAACTGTGGGAAGCTGCCAGCAGGTGGGAAGCGATTTTTCACTAGAAACAAGGATTTTGTACTTGTGTTTGATCTTGCCAAAGAATGAGGTACAAGTGATACAAAATTCCAGAAACAGAGTGTGTGTTGAAAAGATAACGGAGTGAAGTTTACTTTTGTGCTCTTTCTTATTTCTTTTTTTGCCATACTTGTACACCTCCCTTCTGTCTGGTTAGTACATTCTCTGCATTATCTCTTGTAAACCTCTTCCCTGACTTGCATCACAATGTAAGTTTCTCTTCAATTTGATTTAGAGCCTTCCATGGGAATGTCACACAATTCCTGTGCAATTGATTTGTCTGTTCCATCTGGAGTAGTTTTAAGCGCTGTCATTCAAGCTTATGTTTTGTTGTTGGGTTTGGTGGTAGTACCTGGATGTTACTTTTGAAATGTCAGAGAGGTGGGCATCATTTTCTGGCTGGCACACTTGTTTCCTTCGTATAGAATTGAAAAAATTGCTTCTGCTCTTCCATTTATCCTTACAACTAATTTCCTCATGTTCAGTAGCTGCTTCTTTGTCATGGTCTCAAATTAAAAATAGCTTTAGTCACCACTGAGAGAGAGGACTGTGTGCTTGGAAAAGCAAACATAAAGGTGGCCAAGGTCAAACATAAAGGTGCCAAGGGCCTGTCTGGGGGCTGTGGAGCAGGAGGTGGCACCAAGCCCAGGGTGGCCTGCTCAGCAGGTGGCCCTTTGCCCCAGGGTTGGCCAGAGTCAGTGGCATGGGTCAGATTACCCTGTAGGAGTAAGTGTGCCTCGGCATGTTCCTGAATATCTGTTTGTGTGAATCTACTCTCTTGCCTGTGTTCTCCAAACTTTTTCAATTCACTTGCTAAGCTGCCTTTTTCAGTGCTTTGGGATTCTTAAAATGGAAGTGCTCTGAGGTTTAATCATGGAATGGTGAGCTTGCTAACTAGTGAATTGTGCTGCTTCTGAGCATATTTGTTAGTAAATAAAGTATTTTCACTTGTGCCTGAGGGGAAAAAAAACTTCAATGGAAGGCTAAAAAATTTCCCAAACAAAGGGGTCACAAGGACTGTCACAGGGAGCAGTGGATCAAGCCTGTACTTAATGTTCTGCCTCTCACATTCCCAGCAGGGCAGTGGTCCCTGCTTTGATGAATGATTTCATTGCAGGCCACGGGATTACTCACAGAATCAGCTGCCACCAATATGTGGTTACAGGTATCTGCACATGACCTTTACCCAAAATGTTTCTGTGCAGAGGCACGTTGCAGTCCTCTGTGGAAGGTTACAATGCTGGGGTTGTTTCAGTATGTCATTTGTTGGCATCAGTACCACGTCCTTTTGCCAGCATCTTTTGTGTGTATTTGGCTTCGTTTATACGAAACTAAACGCTGAATTCAAGCACAAACCTCTTGCTGCAAAGCAAAAGCTTGGACTTCCATGGTGTCTTCTCTTGGAATTGCTGGATTTCATCAGACTCCCCTGAAGTCACCGAGGGCTCGTCCAAGTGGGGCTTTGGCAGACGCAGGTCTGAAACGCTTTGCAGACAGATGTCTGATGCTCTGCTCTCTGTCTCTTCCCAGGAGGCCTCCTCATCTGCTTACCACGGGAGCAGGCGGCGCGATTCTGCGCCGAGATCAAGTCCCCGAAATACGGCGAGGGGCACCAGGCGTGGATTATCGGGATCGTGGAGAAGGGCAACCGCACGGCCAGGATTATAGACAAGCCACGGATCATTGAGGTGGCACCACAGGTGGCCACTCAGAACGTGAACCCCACGCCCGGTGCCACCTCTTAATAGAGATCAAATAGCTGTTTGTTTTTTTAATAGATCTATTCCTTTATCATCCTACAATTTAAAGAACTGTAAAAAAAAAAAAAAAAGAAAAGAAAACTTGTTGTGTCTGCACATCTGGTGGCCTTAGGTCAGTTTATGAGTGGATACAAATAATAAAATAAAATCCATTGCCTTTTTTTCCTGTTACATTAACTGAAGATGCACCTAATCTTGAGGCAGCTTCTGAGTTGAGAATTATATTGTTATCCAATACTGTTGATTCATTTTGAATCTTTAGACACTTATCTCTTGCCGCATAGGCTCTTTTTAAAGGTGCTTTCACGTAGCACAGACATTACCAGTAGTAGTGTCAAATAGCAGTTGGTGTCCTTTCATTATGTGTATATTTATCATGAGTCTAATTTTGATGCCTTGAGTGATATTCCAGAAAGGCAATAAATTGACAAGCAACACAGTGGGTTACCCAGTAGTAAGATGGTTGCATGATTGCATTCAATCTTCGATTTATTTTATTTTTTAATTTTTTGTTTGTTTGTTTTTGTAAGGTTTAGTCTTACCAAGAGCATCTACGACCCTGGACATTGCTTGGTAGTGCACTCAGTTTAAACAGCAAGTGCTGACTTTTTGCATGGAAAGCGCTTCAGAGTCGAAGGAGTAATTTCAAATTTCATTATTTGTAGATCTGACAATATTTACTGTATTATCAATGATTGTTTTCTTAATTGATAGTAAGGACAAATAATTCTTTTTTTTTTTTTTCCTTTTGCAACGTGATTGGATGTGCTATAGTGCAACAAAGGTTTTGCAGACCAAAAGGAGGTTACTGTATAATATTCATTTACAATTCACTATATAAATAACTACACAAATAATTTTTAAATATAATCAAACTAAAATAAACCTCTGTTCTGTGGATGGTAGTGTTTAATACATTTTATATTTTGTATAGTGATTACAAGCCTTTTTTTTGTTTCTTTAAAAATCAGCAGCTGTTTAGTATAATTCTTAGTATTATTTTGTTCTTTGCTCAAATACATTTTTCTGCACGCTTTTGTGATCTGTGTTTAAAACCAACATTGCCAACATTGCAGCTTGAACTTAAGCTTGTTATTCAAAATAAATATTTAATTTTTTTTATTGCTCTTGTATAAGTGCATGAACTTTTGATTCCTAGCTGAATTATTCCCTGGAAAAAGGAGAAATCCTCACAGGTTTTTATTCTATTGCATGTGTGATTATACTGATAATTGTGATCTCTCCTTTAATCAGTTCTCTGAGCTGTGATGTCCAGTGGTAACCTTGAGTAAAGCTGGGGGCAAGCAGGTTATCTCCAAGTGTATTACCCACTCTATTTTGTTTATTTTACTCACCAGCACCAAGTAGGCAACATTTTGAATTGTTTCCTCTGCAAGTGCTCCTGGCTGTGCCTGCTGTCAGCAAACAGGGGCTCCTGAGCAGCCCTGTCCTGGAATGCTGGATGGTGGAGCCCATCTCTTCCCACTGCAGCTCACCCTGCTCAGCCCAGACACGCCATGCCCTCCTTCTGAACTGCACTCAGCCTGCTCTAGTGAAGCTTCTCCCAGATTCTGGAATTCACTCCATGATATTCGGGCCAGGAAGAAAAAAGTCTTGGGTAACTGTTACTGCAGCAAGAATTGCAAAGGCTTCTGTCTATGAACAGTGAGTCACTGGAGCTGAGCTCTTGTGCACCGTGCAAGGTTTAAATTTCCAGTCTTCCTCCTGATGGCATCCCTGGCAAAACCTGGCTCATCTTTTTTCCACTCGAGTTCTCAACCTTTTGCAAAGCTAGAATTTTTTTGTTTTTTCTTTTTCTTATCCCCTCCTTGGGAATAGTTTAAGCCACATGGACCCTCCCACTCCTTTTCCTGGAGATGAAGTCCAAGAGTTGCATGTTCACCACAAAGCCTCAAAGCAGTAACCAAGTTTTTGACTTTGCTTTGAAGAGAAAAAGTTGTTAGGTTTTTCCCAGCAGTTCTGAAAATAAAGCATCAAAAAACAGTTGTGAAAAAAAATGATTTTCCTTTTTCCCCCCTGCTGTTTCGTGACTTTTGTTCTGTATCCTGATATGAAACCGTTTAGCTGACTTCTGTTCATTTTCTTTATGGTCGTGGACAAGATCCTACTTGAAGGTTTTAATTTTTAACTAATAAAATGACCTAAGTAGATCAAATGGGTGCAGAACAGTTGAAGACTTCTGCATGAAAGTGGTTTTTACAAAGGTCTGTTGTATTTTAAACGGGCACTGGATGTGTGTCAGTTCACCCTCGACAGGAAAAGGTCCTGGTTGGCAGATACTGGTGGGGTTTTTTCACTTGTTATGATAATGGTTAGTTCATCAGCCAGCTGTGAAAACAACATTTCTCCTCCCCTGGCCGTGCCTTGAATGGCAGAAGGTTCATCTCCAAGGAAAAGGTGTGTGGAAAGGTGAGTGGAAATCCACAGCCATCAGCAAGAACCATCTGGACATTTAGAGGAAGATTTCCTGTGAGACAGGTGCAAGTGAAACCCCGGAGAACCAGTCACTTACCATGCTGGTCTGCTCATATGATCTGACTCAAAAGCCTCTCCTGATGCTCCCTGATGGCTGGAATTTACATCCCAAAGCACTTCCTGACTTGGGTTGGAAGTCCTCTGTGAGCACCACCTAACCACTTGGGGAGTGCAGTGATTTGTGTAAAAAGTTAAATAATTTGTTTTGCTAAATCAGAGATTGCACACCAGGAATGAGCTTTGTGTTTTAAGGGGCTGGCAAGTTCCAAGTCCTCGACCTTTAAGCAACACACAAGAAATTTCCTCTTAAATGAAGGGTTTTTTTGACATGCTGTCATCAAAAAGCTGTGAGAAATCACCGGTGAACAGTTGTTTTTATTAGCCATGTCCAGTCATTTACACAAATGTAATGTACTTTTTTTTTTCCATACACAGGTACCTCTGCGTGCACCAGCTCACATCCCTCAGTGTGCTCAAGAAGGCTGCCTGTAAAACTCCATCCAAGTTGGGAAAAAAAAGAAAAAAAATTTTCTTTCAAAAGAAAGAATTTAGTAATTGAAATAACCACTAGCCTGAACAATATATTTTTTAAGTAGCATATGTTCTTGGAAAGTTAGTATCTGTTACTGCTCCTTAATATGTTGGTTTCCTCAGCCTTTTGCTTTTCCTCCTGTATCAGGGAAAAGTAACACTCTTAAAATTTGCAGCAGTATATAAAGCCAGAATAGTTTTGTCTTTTTTTTTTTTTTTTTAAGGTATAATTTTGATTTCATGTTTTGCTAAAAATTCAGAACTGACCCTTTTGTAATTAGGAGATTATGAAAATCAGCGTGAACGCTGCAATGAGAGGACAGCAAACCTGAGTCGCTGTGGGGGAGTGGATGGACACAATGGCTGATGCTTAGTGTTTCACTGATTTTTCACTGAAGGTCTGGTGAACAGTTGGGAAGAGTCACCTGAGTGCACATCCGTATTCTGGCCATGAGATGTGATTGGCAACCCCTGTGGCTGCTGCTTGAAGAGGGGAAAGGAATCCTGAAATTCAGCAGAGCCCCGGAACTAGAGCAAAGTGCAAGGCAGAGAAGCCATCAAGACCCTTGACCTTTTATTTGTCACTATGTCCCCCTATTTTGTTCTCTGTTGGATCCATATTTTCCTTTCCCTCCCTTTCAATGCTAATGTGTCCACAGAATCCCTCCTTGAATCTTTTGGTGATGAGAAATGAACCTGTGCGTTGGTGGCTGTGGATTTTGTTTTTCTTGTTATCTCATCTACATCTGTTTTCCCTGGCATCTCAGTTAAAAAAGCTAATTTTGCTGAGTTGGAGCAGCTGCCACTTCCCACTATAGTAAATTAAGCTTTCAGAAGACCTCATCTTTGGAATTACAGTTCTGATCATAATGTGGATTTTAATAGTCAATTGAGATGCTTATTAAATTATAACACTGTGCATTAGGAACGTTCCTGTGCTGCTGGAGAAATCTCAATCGTTTAGGTTTTATTAGTTTCGTGATTTAATGAACAGAAAACATTAAAACTAAAAGCCAAATGCAAAGCAGCTGTATAAAAATGTTCTATAAAATTCAGGAATCTGACAGACATAGCTGTAAAAGTACTTTGCAAAGACACAGCCCCTCTTAAATGCCATCCATTTTAATAAAGTGATTAATGCCACCATCAGCTTTCTTAACAAGGAAAATTTCTCCCTTGTTTCTTTCCCTGTGTTCATGAGATTCAGCCTGTACTTAACATGGTAAATGGGGCTTATGGATGGTTTGAAAATTATTCACTTTGGGCTGTTAAGATGCAAAGGATGGTATTTTTCACGTGTCCACACACTTTTGGTAGTATTACCAAGATAACCAGAGAAGCTGTAAGTAAAAAGGAATAGCTGTGTTCAATGCACAGAGAGATGAATTTGTTGAAGCTCCTGTTTAAAAATGCACATATTAGGAAAAAGGTTCTTCACTCAGAGATGAATTTGTTGAAGCTCCTGTTTAAAAATACACATATTAGGAAAAAGGTTCTTCAGTCAGCCCAAATAACTACTTCTTGTTCATTTTTTTTCAGGTATGAAAGACACCTTTGCATCAGATGCTGTCAAACACCTGTGGAAGAAATACCTACATTGCAAACAGGTCCCTGCCAGAATAGGCATGTGTAGTATTGTTCTGCTTCATCCTTTTGATGGGACTTTTACCTAGATTTTGAAACAGATGAAGATTTATTGAGGTTCCTGTTTCAGTTTGGATTGTAAAGGCAATTGCAGCATATATCTGAGTTATACATAGGCCTTTCAGTGCAGTTATAATTAGGACTTCAGTAATAAAACTATTAGGGTTTTTTTTGGTTGTTTTTTTTTTTTTTTCTGTTCCCCCTCGAGTTTGATTTGAGGGACTTCTATTAACTTTCTGTTTACCTATGAGTAAGAGTTTTGCTACAGCTCAGGGGTCAAAGGTCTGGTTTCCTTGGCAGTGACAGGCTGGGTGCTGTCACTGCTGCTGCAACTTGTCCCTTCACAGTGCCTGTACTCTTGGCTCTGTGACTACACAAAATTGTTTAGAGAGGGTTTTTTTTCTGGGTTCCTAAACCTGGTTTGTCCCACTTCTATGAGCAGCATACTTGGAACCACTGACCATGAGAGCCACAAACAGGAATGCACCCCAGACCAGGCAGATGCCACAAATGGAGTATGTAAACCTGCTCTGGTACATCTTCACTTAAACTGGGAGTTTTGCCATTGAGTTTTCAAGGGAACCAGCTTTTAGGGCACAGGTTATGTTCAGGAGCTCTTCCTATCCATGCCTTGGCTTCTGTTTAACTGCAGCAATAACATGAGGCTGACTGTATTGACAGCTGACATTTTGATCCATCAACAGGTCACCTCAGATTCCAGCAAAACCTGTTGCAAAATGGGAGTTAAGCTTCCTAAAGGAGCTGTGAAGCAGAGTTTTGGTGCACACCCTGTGATCATGAGACCACCTGGAGCTACAGGGAACTCACGATGGTGCCTCTCTGGGAGCAGGGCCTGGATTGCTCATGAGTGAGGGGCAGCTGTGAGATCTATTTTCAATGCTGGGTTGGCAAAATAATGCAAATTCTTGGAGCAGTTCCCTTCCAGTCCTCATAGTGCAATGCAGTTTATATTGTGACGGTGTTTACTGGGTTTGCTGCCCTCAGTTTACCATTCCTCTCTCTCTCCTGGCTTTGCAATCCAGATCCCCAACTTCTCCATCTCCCGGGAGAGTAGCTGGAAAAGCAGCTCGGAAGGCTGGACCTGGAGCAGGCAGCACAACGCCTTCCTCCCACCTTCACCCTCCTCAGAGCTCTTAATGTCTGTCCCCACCTCTCTGCTCTGTCCTGGTCAGAGATGAATCTCCCTGGGACAGGGGAAAGATGAAGCACAGCAAATTCCAGCAGAGAGATACCCCACCTTCCAGCAGCATCTGCTCGTGGCGCAGGGCTTGAAGAATGAGCCGACTGCCACATCAGTGTCACCAACTGTGACACAGTGGGGCTGAAGGCCATTTTGCAGGAATGGTGAAGCCCCACAGTGCCGTGGGATCAGGGACACATACAAAGAGAATGAAAATAATCTTCTGAACTGCGCTGCAGGTCTTAGTGATGGGGTTGTTTTCAGTCCCTTAATATTCTCAAGTGTGTCAGTCTGTTGGAAGTGATACAACTTTGCTGATGCTCTCACAGTGCTTATTAAGGCAGATGAGAGTTGCTTAGGACAGGGTATACTGAATACATCGCTTTTAAGCATATTACAGCCTCAGAGGAAAATAAATCTCTACAGCTTATATTTTTTGCCACCTCTATTTGCAGCTGCCCATTTTTAATGCTTCTCCCCCCTCTCCCTATGCAGGTTTCCTCCTCTAGGCTTTTTTCTCTCCTCCCTCCTTCTCAGGAGGACAACAACTTTTTGCTCCTTCCCCTCTCTTTCCTTACCCAGAAGCCGCAAAAAGCAGCAAGGAAGGGTGGTCAGAAAGGCCACCCAGCACAAGGCCCTGGGGTGAGGGGAGCAGAGCGGGGGTTTGATGCACCACGGGCATCGCCAGGGCAGGGGCCCGGCTGCCTCCCCGGCCTTCATAAAAGCCCTTCCCATCCCAGGCTCGGCCTTCCCCCGGCTCCCGGCGGGATGCGGGCTCTGAGCATGCCCGGCCCTGCCCAGCGCAGGGTCAGGATCCCGCCCCGCCCCGCTGCGAGCCCTCAGGCGGGCACCATGGAGCAGCTGGGGAAGCGCTCGGCGGCCCGGCTGGACACCGTCCTGCGGCACCTCTCCCCGCGGCTGGGCACGGCCCCCGCCCCCGTATCCTTTCTGGCGTGGGCTCGGGAAGGGTCCGTGGATCGTCCTGCAGGGACACGGGCCCGGGAAGGACACCCAGGCCGAGTCCCTGCCCTGTGTCCCGGTTACGGGAGTGGTGACGAGCCGGGGGCCCGGCCCTGTGCGCCGCCCTTGGCCTGACAGCCCCGGCTGGGATTTTGGGGTCAGCACCCGTCCCACCCCAAAAACCTCGTGCTGCCTGTGATTCCTCCTGCTGCCTGTGCTTCATCCCGTCGGGATGTGCGTTTGATAATCCGTTTCCTCTGGGCACCCCCCAGCTCAGCCCCCCCCCCCAGCTCCGAGCAGGGGGTTCCCTGCAGCGAGTTCTGCTGGAGATTCGAGGGTTTTGACGTGACTTAAGAGTTGCACAGCAGGTCTCAGGCTTTTTTTTTTTTTTTTTTTTGAAAGGTACAGACTTGACTGGTAGAGCAGCAGCAGGAAAAAACATCAAGGTTTGTTTTGCCAGTGGGATGTGAGGTGGAAATGTTGGAGGCCGCCAGCTTTGTGGCACATCAGACAAAGGGAACCGGGGCAGGGAGAAGATTTCATGTTGGTCTGTCCCAGGGTTCCAAAAGTTAAATAAAGGCTGCTTGCTGAGAGTATTTTTAAAACTGCTGCCATAAATCTTGCTTTTTTAAATAAAAATAAATGGTGCTGTTTCACAGTGAGAGCTGAACACTGACAAGTTACCTCTGAATTGTAATAAATAGGAGAAAAGGATGTGATCAAATAGGATGTAGGAGTCTTCAAATATATTAAAAATATGAAGACAGATGGATAGTTGTTGACTCAGACTGCCATAACACAAAGGTGCAAGCAGGAACACAAAATTAGAAATAAACACTAGGAAAAACACCCTGATTGTAAAAAGAGAGGAAGTAAGAAGAGGTGCTGCACAAGCTGTTTTTAAATCCAAGTCTTGGTGCAAAGAGCTTTGGACAAAAATAGGACTAATCTGGGCTGGTGTATAGATAAATGACAGAACATAATAAGAATAGATTTATTTGATACGTGGTACATCGGTGTACTGGTTTTGTTTTAATCTCTGGCTTGGGTGATTTGGGTAGGACAGTCACTTTTCCTCACAGAAAATGCCTCTCCTTTAACAAAAGGAGAAGTGCCTCGATAGCAATTCCAGTTGGCACCAGGGACAACACCAGCACTTACCCCCTTAAAGGAAGGCAGCTGAGAAAACCCCACATCCCAAGTGCCTGTGGAAGAGCTCCATTCCTGCAGCTGTGAATTCAGCTTGAGCGCTGCCTGGCTTGGGACACCAGTGAAAAATCAGCATACCAGCTGTAGGAGTGAAGGTTTCCCCAAAATGCAGGAAAACGGGAGATTCGAAAAGCAGCTGCAGCTCTGGAGTGATTTGGGTGTTTGGCTTCTTCAGGTCAAACCCTGGTGCTGCTGGCAGAGCTGGGGCTGTCAGGCCAGGGCCATCTCATCGGGGGCCTGTGAGTGAATTTCTAAGAGAACTTCACTGGTGTATTGTGTTACTCCTGGATATGCAGGAGTCTGCAGCTTCCCTTGGGGTGCTGCAGGGAGATGCTTTGGAAAAGCTTCTGGGGATGTTAAGCCTTGCTGTGCCTGGGCTGTAGTGTCTCCAAAAGTGTTTGTTTGCTTCTGAGTGGCTGCAGGTTATTACATTGCCTGCACAGCTGGGTAATGTGCCTGTGAATGTGTTGCTCCCAGAAGGATTGTGTGAGGAAAAAGGGGAAAGTTTAAATGTGCCTTTACGAAAATGAGCTGCTGGAGCTGGCAGCTCCCTCCCAGCCTGTGCCTCTTGGTTTCAGTTGTCCAAGCAACCCAAACTCTGAGCGTTGCAAGGTGTCGAGAGCAAAACCAGTGAGAGGAAGAGGCACTGCAAGGCCTGGGAGGAAGGTGTCAAATGGAGTCCAGCACTCGGTGGACTTGTCTGCTGTCCCCCAGTTCTGGGAGGTGGAGGTGTTGAGGAGCCACCACAGCTGGGGCTCAGCCACTGCCTGTGTCTCCATCAGCTGTCTGTGGACATTTGGGAGCCTGAATGCTCAGGAGTCCCATTTTCACTGAGATGTGGTGTGTGGAGCACTAGTGCCCTCAGTTGGGGAATCCCTTGCTCTGGGACCTGCTGTGGTAGTTTCCACCTGGTCTCCACTTGTCTTCTTCCTTCCCTTTCTCTTCCATCCAGTTCTCAGCACCTTTTCCTCCCTCTGGCTCATCATTTTTGCCACACATTTTTGCGTGTTTGTTGTTTCTTCTCCTACTGTATGTGACTCTTGACCAGATAATGTTTAAGCTTCCTGGTGTGGGGACCATAATTGTTGTGAGGAAACCTATTTCTTATTCCAGAAGCATTCATGTTTTTATGGCACATTTGTAAGGCAGTGGTGAGCAGTAGAGGAAAGGCAGTGGTTTACATAAAAACCTGTAGCAGAGATGCATGTGCAGACCAAGAAATCTGCACAAAAATGCTCTTTTTTTGCCCTTACCCTTACAAATGGCAACTCATTACCATGCACAAAGCTCTTGTGAGGCTTTTTTAGCAAGTGGCTTTTAATTGCCCTGTTGATGAGAATGTCTCTCTGCATAGGAGAACACAACTGTGTTTATTCAACCTGCTGAAATTAATTGAGATGGAGGACAATCCCATAAATCTCTCTTCCTGCTATCCCTGTCAAGCTTGGGAGGGACCAGATCTCTGTAGTAACTGCAGAGAAGGTGAGGGTTTGCACGACCACATGAGAATGTGAAATCCCAGGTTCACCCCTAATGTTTTATTATTTTCGATTTTTTTTTTAATTACAGATTTTTATTATTATTATTATTTATTATTTTAGAAGCAAAATAAGCAAGAACATGAACTGAATATCATGAGGGACAGCACCATCCTTTAAGACAAACAGCACTGTGGGATCCAGAACTCATGTGTATAGATGATGTCCTGCACTATTTCATTTGATTATATATTCCTTAACTTTCATCCCAGATAAGCGTTCCTACTTCTGCCCAAGTCAGTGTTGTTCCTCATTCAGGGAGGTTTTGGTAAGACCTATTTTCCTTTGTAGAGACAGAGGTTTTCAGAACTCAGTTCTGTATCCCTGGCCCACATGTCGATTAATAGACATTGTGCAGCCTTTCACTTTGCCAGGGTGTCTCCTTTGTTTACCTGTAGTTTACTGTGTTTCTCCTCTGTGTCTCAGCTACACCCTGGACAATGATCTCCTCACCACACAGCAGAGGCAGTTCTATGAAGACAACGGGTACCTGCTCATCAAGAAGCTCGTTTCTGATGAAGACATCGAGCGCTTCAGGTACGGGGCGCTTGCCTGAGGAGCTGGGGGCGGTCCTGTGTGCAGCAGCATCCCCAGGGAGCTCTGGGAGCATGGAGGTGGATTCTCCCCACATGGACTTTCCTTCTGCTCTGCAGGAGGGAGTTCACGAGGATCTGTAAAAGAGAGGTGAATCCACCAGGAGCTATGATTATGAAAGACGAGTCCCTGAAATCCCAGTTTGGTCAGTCTGAAAAGGTGGTTAATAAAGTGCAGGACTTCCAGGAAGATGAAGAGCTGTTCAGATACTGCACTCTGCCAGAGGTAAAACAGAGTTAAAACCCATCAGAAAGGGGGGGGGGGGGGGGGGTGTGATGGAAGAGCCTGTGTGAATGTATCTGTGCTTTAATGCCTATGTGAAAAAGCTTTTTTTTTTTCCCCCCACCTCTTCCAGCTGCACCATCTTCTGTCTTAGTCTCCTCCCAGCATTGCTGTTTGTGTGCCATGCCACATCTTCCTCCTGTGCCCTAGTCCTTAGCCAAGTATCCAGCTCCCAGTGCTTCCTCAGCCACCTTTCCTCTTGGTTTTCATGTTTTTAATATTTTTTTCTCTAATGTTTTCTTCCCTGTAGGTCCTCAAATACGTCGAGTGCTTCACAGGGCCGAACATCATGGCCATGCACACCATGCTGATAAACAAACTTCCAGATTCTGGTAAGGAAAACTTGGATAAGAGGAAAATAGATAAGCTGTTGTGCATATGCTGTCTATCTGGCCAAAATTGAACTTAGTATTTTAGAAAAGCTGTTTAAAAAAAAAAAAAAGGGGCAAATTAGAATGAAATAACTTTGAAAATTTACAAGGCTATTTTGGTAACAGCTTATTACCTTGGCTTAATGAGATAACATAAGAAAACTTATGAGAGTTTTTGAGCGGTGCAAAGACTAAATAATATGGCAAACTAGTCAGGCAGAAATTCCCTAACTGCATCTATTTAAGGAGCAGAATCAATGACAAAATAAGTATATAAATCATATATAAAAGGCTGTTTTGGCGTGGATGATATGTTTCCATTTCCATGGGGGGAAAAGAAATAACAAACAAAGCTCAAAAAAAAAATCTATTTTTGTTTAAACCTCATGGAAGAAAGCCCATAGGGCAAGGGCTAATAGTGCTGGGTAGACTGTCTGGGGAGGCTGCAGTCCATAAATTGAGATTTTCTTCATTTTTTAAAGAGAAGGCTAAATAAACATGTACTGGGTGCAGCACAGGCAGGGTTGATTCTGCTTGCAACATCAAGTGCCTGCAGATGGCTGTTTGAAAGTCTTTGTACTGGGGAGGTTTGTGCAACGTGGTGCTGGCTAAAGTTCACAGAAGTGGAGAGCAGCCAAAATCGGTGGTGAAAACGCGGCGGGGGGTTGGTGGTGATGAAGGCCAGCGAAAGGAGCCATCTGAGGGGTCACAGCCAAACAGCCTCCTGGCTTTCACTGTGTCCCTGTGCCGTTGCTGACCCAAGAGCCGCCACTGTGGTCCACTTTGGGATGGGGTGGAAGTTGCCCCGCTTGTGTCCAAGGCTGTGGTGGGCTGGGGCAGACACCGAGGGCACCGAGTGTCTCCAGCAGGATGTGTTATGATGGCTAGGCAGGAAGGGAAGGGCTGTGTCACATCTGTTGAGGTTGAAGGTTTTGAACCTGTGTTGCAGACAAACAGACTTTTCTCCACCCCATGCATCAGGACCTGCACTATTTCCCGTTCCGGCCCGCGTCCCGCATCGTGTGCGCCTGGACCGCCATGGAACGGGCTGACCAGGACAACGGCTGCCTGGTCGTGCAGCCCGGGACGCACAAGACCACCCTGAAGCCTCATGGCTATCCCAAGTGGGAGGTAGAGTGTCACAGAGGGCTTGGAAAGGGCTGGGAAGAGCTCACTGTGGGGACAGGACGTGCAGGTCAAAGCTGAGGTTTTCAGGGATTTTTTTTTTTTTTTTCTGCTTGTGCAAATACTGGTGTTCTTTCGGGAGAGGGTTGCTTGGTTGGCCTCACTCCATGTGACCTGGGTAGATTTGCTTGCCTCTGTTCCCACCTTCACCTAGAAATGTCCAGCATGTCATGGCATGACAGCATAAACACTATTTTCCACTGCCCCTGCCAAGTCTGAGGGCTCTGTCTCCTGTGGATTTGCTCCTTCCTGGTAGCACATGCACTGCCCCAGAGAGGAGAAATTGGATAGTAAGCAGCTGGATGCAATTAAATATCAAGTGGTATCTTGCTCTTAAGAGTGGATGTCTCCTGACCTGATCTGGAGTTGGTGATGTTTATACTGGGAGCACAAAGCTGGACCCTGGCAGTGGCATCAAGCCACACTTGTGGGATTCCCAGGTGCTTTTCTGTCTTCTCCCCAGCTGAGAAATCTTAATTGTCCAAATCCAGCTGCAGAAGATACAAAAAGTATTATTTTTTTGTACCTCAGGCTTGAAGTAGAAAGACTTAGTGGGCAAATAGGCAGGCTTATTAGTTTGGCACATGGAATACACTGCCCAGGGGAAAGCAGATCCGTAGCTGTCCCTGCTGCCCCTCCTGCTGAGCACCAGCACGAGTTTTAACTGAGTGGTTTCAGTTCAGCCTTTTTTCCCTAGGGTAAAACCAACAAACTTTTCCATGGGCTGCTTGAGGAGGATGAGAAGACTCCCAAGGTTCACCTTGTCATGGAGAAGGGAGACACGGTGTTCTTCCATCCCCTGCTCATTCACGGCTCTGGGATAAACAGGACGTCGGGTTTCCGAAAGGTAGGAAATCGTCTCTTGATACACTTTTTTTATATTTCTGATTTTTAAAAGAAACCTGACCAAACTATCCCCCGCCTTCACAAGCTCATGAATATGTGATTGAATGTTTTAATGAGCTTTTATCTTCCTAGTATACTTTTGCACTCTCTTTTTAAAATTTTTTTTTATATTTTGTTTTGTTTTTAAACATCTGTGTCTTCTGGAAGCAGAGCATGCTGTGCAGCTGCTTGAGAAAAACAGAGCAAAAGTAAAAATTAGATATTGAATCTATGTTGGAAGCCTGGCTGACTGTACTTGCTTTTCTAATAGGTCCTTTTCAGCAGTCCCAAATATCTGGAGCTTCTCTTAACTTTCTTCCCCCTGCCTTGTTGGTATTTCATCTCTGGATAACAGGAGCCTCCATTATCCAATAAATAATGTTTATTTATGTGATAACCCATTTTTTCTGTATACAATTTGATTCCACATCCTATTTTTTTATCATGATTATTTTACTCGGGCCTCCTTTGGAGGCCTCACCGTGCCTCAGAAGGGATTCACCCAGGCACTGCAACACAGAGTGCTCTGCTTTTGTTTTGTTTTATCTACTATATAACCTGTTCTTCCAGCCTCAGTAGCAGCTTATTGGTGATTTCAGAACGAGTGGGTTGTTGTGACTGTCTGGGTGCAGGAAGTAAAAAACCCTCACTGAACACATGGGTCTGCTCCAGCCCTGACTTCCCCTATTCCCGCTCTAGTTGCTGATGTTTTGAGATCAGGTACTGCAGCTCATGCTGGGAAACTGTTTGGGAGAGAAGGCAAGGAATAAGAGCATGTCAGCAAGCAAGAGTATTTCTCCAAGGGGACACTCCCAGGAGAGAAGGAAGGCTCTGAGAGGAGGAAGGAATTTGCTGACGTGATCTGTAAGGAAGGAATGAGGTGTCCACAATCTGGGATCCAGCAGTCATTTGTAATCCATGTGACATTTCCTCACACAGAGCATAAGCTGTCACTTTGCCAGCTCAGAGTGCTACTACATTGATGTCAAGAACACGACTCAGGAGCACCTGGAGAAGGAACTGGAAGAAATGGTCCGCAAGAAATACAACGCGACTTCCGTGGAGCTCAAGGTAAGACTTGGCTCAGTGCCCTTTGTTACAAACCAGGCCAGTTCTCTTTTCCAAGTCTCCTGTGGCAGATTTGTGCTCTTTCCTGTGCCCAGTTTGGCAGGTCAGGCTGTGCCAAGCAGAGGTGTTTGGCAGGATAAAACACCTACCTTTCAGAAGATGACTTGCAGGTTTTTTTGGGGCCTTTCTCCTCATAATGCTGCTTCTTGCTACGCTGGAGAAATGGCCTTGCTCTCTGGCAGCTCTTTCACATCCCTTGAGCTCTAGAAGTTTCTCCTCTGGTTCTGCTTGTCAAAATGGGTTTTTTGAGCACCCTTGGATCCTTTCCAGGGTGGCTGAGTTGGTGGAGATTAGATCAGCACTTTGCTGTAGCAAAAGCAAGGAGGATCCTCAGCCCCTGCTGTTGTGATGGCTCAGCTCTGAGGCTGCTCACACACACTTCTTACAGAATTTGAGAGGGTCTAGACTTCATAGAATCATAGAATTAAGGTTGGAAAAGACCTTTATGATCATTAAGTCCAACCATTTCATTCCACTGGGACAGGATTAGGGTGAAGTCGTTGCCAGCTTTGCCCTTCACTGCATCTTCTGGTTCATGGTTTATTATGGGCAGTCTGTCTGAACTGGAGCTCTTTGCTATTATATTCAGACTGCACAATGTGAATGAAAAGATGTGGTTGTTTGCCCTGACTTCGCAAGTATAAGAAAGTGCAATAAATCCAGTGTTTGCCTGGTTTGTATGTCCACAGTTCTTCTAGTTTCCTCACCCAGTGATGGGTGGATTTTCCTTTTAAAAGGGGTAGCCACATCTGACTGCAGTAACAGACTGATTTTGTGTGTGTGTGTGTGTTTTTGTTAAATATAATCCCACATCAGTTGTTTAGACTTGAGGCTACAGCGGGTTTGTCAGCAGTGATACACATCTGCCTCAAAGAAAAATAAAATATGGGACTAATGGACTCTGGCTGAATAACTGAAACCATTGAGTAAAACAGAAAGCAATTCTAAATTCTTCAGGGATCCAGCCACTGAAAGAAAAATAAACCTTGTTTCTGGGGTGAAAGTGTTCTGTATTTCTTAATCCACAGCAGTTCCCTAACGTGCACAGCCAGTGTCGAAACAGTAAAGTCTAGATGTAATAGGCAGCACTTGTCTTTTAAAATCTACATATTTTACGGTATCTAGGGCTTTCTGGACAAGACAGGACTTTCTTTTTCACTTTTTTCATGGTTCTTGTTCTGTTCTGCTTCTTTTCCCCCAGTGTTCCTGGGTATGGTGAGGTGCCCAGCTGTGCTTTGCCTCATCTCACAGGTCTGTAAAGTCACAGCCTGCTTGGCTTTCAGTTCCTGGGGTTAATCAGGGACACTGTGAAATCCAGAGTGATCCACGGTGAGGCTCTCTCCTTCTCCTGAGTGGCAAAGAGGTTGTGGCCATACAAGCCTCAGGGAAGAGTCTGTGCTTTCATGTAGCTTTAAACTTTTTGTTTTTAACCAGAGTCGGAACTTTCTCCCGGGGGAGTGCCCAGCTCTTATTTCACCTTCACAAGATGCTAAGGACTAAGTAATCTTCTATTTCCATCTCTGTACACTGGAATCCTGGTCACTGTTTTTGTTGATCCTCAGGGCTTTTGCCTTGTCTCGTTTTTGTTTTGAAGGATATCTGGAACTTCCGAGCGCGGCTCGTGCAGGGGGAAAGAATTAACCTGTAGAAGACCCCTCTGAAGAGCAGGATGGAGAACAAGTGCCTGAGAATGAGCTGCTCTGGGGGGAGGCTGCAGACCCTGCCTGGGCAGGCAGAATTCCCTGTGCTTTGTTGGCCTCTGTAGTGGTAACTCAGCCAAATGCTGCATCACAAAATTGTTCTATGCTAATACAGAATAATTGCACTGAGGTTGGACGGCAAAGAAAACCTAATTTAGAAAACCAGATTTGCTGTGGATATCTTAGAGAATCAAGGAGCTGAGGTCTTGAAAGAGCACCTTGAATTTCCTTGATGTTTTCTTTCTTGTTTCTTAAAAGTTTCCCACATGACACACCTTTGGAAAGATGCTACACTAACGTGAGGTTTCATGCAAGAATTTCCAGCGTTCCCAACTTCCTTTTCTATGAAAAAAAAAAAAAAAAGGAATCTAGAGTTTCACACAAGCCTGACATGGGAAGTTATTAGTAGAGCTGGTACCAGCAGAATCAATGGTGTAAGGAACTACATAAAGGGAAAGCAGCAATTATTCATGTAGAAAAATGGGATTTGTGGGCAGGAGTGTGATTGCTGGTAGAGTTCCTCAAGCATGGCTTGCTGTGGCATCATACCTGACTGAGCAGCGCTGGCACAAGTGAAATATGTGTCTGATGGGCTTGGGAGATACTGGACCAATGAACCAGCCTCCCATTGGCCTTGCACAGCTGATCCAAGGCTGTGTGAAGTGAGGGAATCCTCCTTTGAGACTGGTGGGACTGGGAAAAGGGGCCTTTTGCTGCTGCCAGGTTGAGGAGGTGGTTGGATGTTCCCTGGGACACAGCAATGGTGGGGTGGAGGTATGCACTGAGATGATCCTCTCACCTTTGACAATGTTTTTTCTTGCTTTCTGAGAGATCCTTTTGCTTTCAGAATCTATTTTTTCGAAATACAGAATAAATCAGAACCAAATTGCACTTGGGGGCTGTGTTGTGTTATTTCTGCTGCTCAGAAAGTGGTGGTGGGTGCCTCATCAAACTCACCCACTGTAGAATATCTATCCTAAGCTCTTTTCTGTTCCCTTTTCCACCCAAAAAAGTGCCAAAACAGCACCAAAGTCCTCACTAACAGGTACTCATGGCTCCTTCTGCCCTGATTGGTGCTCCTTCCTCTGCCTGCAGGTTTTCTTGAGCTGTTTGTATGCTTTTTGAACAAGGTGAGGTTTGAGCCAGGTTATTGTGTTGATCCTGAACCCTTGGTGATGGGATGAGGTGTCTGGGCTGTGCTTCCCACCTGGAGACAGACAAATCCTCTGGTTTGACCACAACACCAAGGAGTTTGATGAGGGAGGAGACTTCAGGACAGACTCCCAGCCCTGCTTAGTGGGTGACTTTGAGTATCCTGGTTCCTGCATCTCTTCCCAAGCCTTTATATAACCCTGGCACTAATCCAGCTCTTGGGGAGGGCATGGATCCAAGTGAATGATTTCCAGTGAGTTGGAGATCCCTTTGCTGTCCTTGCTGAGCTCTGGCTCCCAGCCTTGGGATTTTTTGTGAGGACTTGGTCTGTCCCGTATGGTTCCCGGCACAGGATTCATGGAGAGACTTCAGTGTCTGGTGTTACTGGTGCAGCTGAGTTGGCTGCAGAGGGAGCTGTGACCACAGAGAAGAGCTACAGGTGTCCTTGAGATTCCCAGGGTTTCCAGTCTCTGAATTTCTCTTACTACAGCTGGGAGACAGAAGGAAAGGAAGAACTTCAGCTTCGTTTTTAAAAGTTTGTGCATCTCTGCCAGTGGATTTGGGCTTGAATTCCCTCTTTCAGAAAAAGAAATCAGAGATCTTGGATATCATCTAAACTCAGCAGTTGTCCCACAACAAGAGCCTGGGGAGGACTAAGCTTAGACCTGCTCTGCTCCTTCCTAGCAATGCCAAGGAGTCTGATCCCTGCCCCTGAAACCACTCTGGGCAGAGCCAGGTCCAGCAGGGCTTCATTTCTCCTTCTGAGCAAAGCTACACCCTCCTGAGTGCAGGACCATGTCCCTGGGAGAGTGGGATCTACAAGCACTTCCTCATGGGATATGTGAGCAAGAGCTGGAGTCCAAAGGATTCTCCATCAGTTCATGTAAATGTGACCTCCCGCATGAGGGATTGATCTGGTAAGTCTTCAAGTGTTTCTGTTCCCACCCATCCCAGCCTGCAGAGATCCTGCAATCCCAGGTTTCCAAAGCACAGGCCCCACTAGTGGAAATTCATGGCTAGAAATTGATCTCCGTGTCCAGCACTTGGTTTTCTGTGTCAAACAACCCCACAGGCATCTGTGTCCTAGGATATGGTTTCCTGGCAGTACCGTGCCGCTGATTTGGGTCACTGCAGAGGGAGAGCTGCAAGGTCTCACCAGCCTTCAGGTCCAAACTCCCTCCTCTCTGAATCACCACCCTGGCAGAAGGAAGGGGAGGAGGAAAGGAGAAGCAATAACTAACCAAGTCACCTGCCTCCCCAAGCTTAATGTTTCTTCCATGAGGAAGCCCAGTGCACCACAGCCCCGTGAAGAACAAGTGCAGGAACCCAAGTGCTGTCCCCAAACACGCTGCCCATCCCTCAATGATTTTTGCAACCCTAAAGTAACAAACTATTTCCTTCAGAGAGGGTTGGGGTTTTTTTGGGTTTTTTTTTTGCTATCCTGTGAAAAGTTCATGTGATAAAAAGGAAGAGCCTGATAACAGAAGGACCATGTTCAGCCTCTGGTGAACCAAAACATGAACCACTCTGCTCCTGGTCCTTGCAAGTGCAGGCTGTGATGTGATGAAGCCACATTCCCAATTGCCTTGGCAAGACCTTTGCTCTTTCTCCTGTGAGTTCATCCAGAGCTCTGAAAGAACTGGGAGGAAAAGCAGCATTTGGACTTGGCTTCTCCCTTCAAAACTGCTTAGACACTGGGAGGCTCAAACCTGCTGAGGTTTGAGGGTTTGAATTCCACAGGTTGAAGTCTTTCTCTTTCTTGGTTGGCTGGGGTGAGGGGGTTGTATGGAGAAGTCTGGATTTCCTGGCTCCTTTTCAGGTTTATACTGAAGGAGTTTTCCCTGAAGAGCACAGGAACTGGGAGATAAATGGATTTGGAGAACTAAAACAAACTTGTTAGAACAAAGGTCTTTTTGATTTTTAAATTTGACAATGTTCCCGAGCATCCCGTGAACAATAAATGAAGTTATTTGAATCCTGATCTTCACTGTGCCAGTCTCTCCAGAAGTGTTTGCTTCTGAGTGGTGCCAGGCATTACGCTGCCTGTGCAGCTGGATAACATGCCTGTGAATGTGTTATTCCCAGAAGGGCTGTATGAGGGGAAAAGTTTAAATACTCTGTGCCTTTACCAAAATGAGCTGCTGGAGCTGGCAGCTCCTGCCCAGCCTGTGCCTCTTGGTTTCAGTTGTCCAAGGAACCCAAACTTGTCCTCTGAGCGCTGCAAGGTGTCAAGGGCAAAACCAGTGAGAGGAAGAGGCACTGCAAGGCCTGGGAGGAAGGTGTCAAATGGAGTCCAGTGCTTGGTGGACTCGTCTGCTGTCCCCCAGTTCTGGGAGGTGGAGGTGCTTGGGAGAGCTGGGGCTCAGCCACTGCCTGTGTCTCCACCAGCTCCGTGGTGCCTGAAGAGAAGGGGAAGAACCTCCTGAAGGTTTTGTGGTGCCCTGGACATCTGCAGATCCTGAGCAGCTGTGAGTACCATTCCTGCACAAATTGAGACCCAAAATATGGGGTGAGGCACTTCCCTCCTCTCGAGCTTGGTGCAGCAGTGCCCTCCACATGGGTGTGCTTTGCTCCAAGACCGGCTGTGGTGCTTCCAACCTGGCTCTCACTGCCTGCTTGTGCCCTGCAAGTGCCTCTTCCACCTCCTTATCCCCTGAGCATTTCTCTTCTTAATCTCCTTCCTCAGCTGCTCCTCTCACCCCCTTTTGCTTTCCCTTCACCCACCGCTGTTGCATTTGCACGGGCTGTGTCCTGCTCACACCTTGTGTGACTCTTGCCAGGTAAGGTTTAGAGTTTCTCTGTGTGAAGCTCCAATCCACACACAAAGCACTTGAGAGGCTTCATTAGCAAGGGGGAGGGGTTTACTGTCCTCTGGGGCAGACTCTGCTCGCTCTGCCTGGCAGGACACAGTCCAGTTTGTTTAAACTTGTTAAAATGAATTCCTGTGCTTTCCCTGTGAAGTGTTAGGAGTGGTGTCATTTCTCTGCAGTGATGTTTTCATACTCTATTTTGCTTGCGTGAGTACTCCTTAATTTATACCCCAGATAACCGCTCCTGCTGCTCAGCCAAAAATGTTTTGGTAAATTGTATCTTTGTGCATACAAAAATCAAAAATTTCATTTCAATAACTACTTAATTATTTTCTTCCAAGTGCTCTCTGTGTCTGCTGTGGGGAGGGTTTCTTGGCAGTTCTCCCTGGGACAGAAGGAGATGAATCCACCAGGAGTTGTGATAATGAGACAAGATCAGCAGACCCAACTTCATTCAGCCTGAAAAAAAGTTGGTAAAGTGCTCAGTTTCTGGGAGGATGAAGAGCTGTTCAGATCCTGTACCCTGCCAGAGGTAACAAGCCAAAAGGGGACACTGTTGGGAGAACCCAGCAGGGGTTTGTGAACATATACATGTTTTAATGCCAAGGTGAAGGCAATGGCCAAGCTGGGCAGGTCAGACTAACCCTTCTGGAAGGGTATGTGGTGCTTTAATATGAGCTCTGTCCAATCACAGATGGATTTGTAGTTTGTGTTCGTGTTGGGGTTGTTACCAGCAGCAGATTCACATCGCTTTTCATACAAGAAACTATATCAATGTATGTATGTTTCTTATAATTTAGTTTGTTGTAGATGTTTGGGTTCACACATTAGAGGTACATGTGTGTACCTGAATACCTAAATTGAAGTGCTGTTATGCATAACATCACGCTACATCCAAAACATTCTAATTTAATATTTCTGCAGTTTAGGTCTCTGCTCCCTGTTACCAATGCCTTGCCTTTTTTTTTTTTTTTTTTTTTTAAACCAAGTTTGAAAAAGGAACATATAAAAATTAGACACCCAGGTTGCTTATTCACCCTTCTGCACCTGCACGAAGAAGCCCCAGTGTTTGAGACACCTTTTTTCTTTGGCCTTGACATTTCACACGTGTTGAAAACAAGGGCCTTCTGGAGCTTGGTAAAAGACAATAAACACAGAGAAGATTCTTTGCTTGCAATTTATGTGCTATTTTCCAGACTAACAGTTCAGAAATGTCAGATTTAGTCTGACTCCTGACCTTGCTGACAGCGGTTGCACGCTCAGCGCTTTGATAGGAAGACGCTTGGGCTGGTGCCAGAGGAAGGATTTAGAATCCTGGATTTGGCTTCCAGTGCTGTAGATCAAAGTCTTACTTCATGCAAGAGAAACTGGGGGTGAAAAGAAAGTTTAATTAACTAAACTACAGTTTTTTTCTAAGTAGATTTGACTTTTTATACCCTCTTGTGGTGCAGCAGAGCTGAGACTGGAGCTGTTTCCTGCTCTGAGGTACCTGGCAAAAGCATGTCAGCAAGGGAATTTCTCCAGGAAAGGAACACTCCAAGGGGGACACTGTCAGGAGAGCAGGAGTGATTGGAAAGGAGGAAGGAACTTGCTGACATGACCTATGAGGGAGGGTGGGGTGTCCACGATCTGGGACACACGAGGGTTTTGTCCAGCCCTCGTTTGTAGTGAAAGGGGCAGTGAGTGATGCCCAATTGCCTCACAGCTCAGAGGGCACTACACTGATGTTAAAAACATGATCCAAGAGCAGCTGGAGAAAGAAGTAATTGAATTTGGACAAGCAAAATATTAATTCTGCTCCAGACCTTGTGCTAATCTTAATTCACGACCTTATCTTGTAACTCTCAAGCATTTTTGGAATTTTTGCTGATAAGGCTTCTTGCTGCCTGCCTGTGCTGGAGAAGTGCCCTTGCTCCCTGAGCAACCCTTTCGGATCTCTGGGAAGCAGCCAAGGAGCTCTGCAAGTCCCTCCTCCAGCTCTGCTCATCACCTTTCCCACCTCTGAGCAGCCAAAATTTATTTCATCCACGTGCCATGGTATCTTCCAGTGCAAATCAACCCAGGTAGGGCAAACCTGGGGCAGCTCTTCAGGTGACTGTAAGAGAAATTTCAAGAATAGGAGGGCATTGTTTAGAGAATTATAGAATGGTTTGGGTTGGAAGGGGCCCTTAAGATCATCTTGTTCCAACCCCCTGCCATGGGCAGGGACACCTTGCACTTAGACCATGTTGCTCCAAGCCCTGTCCAACCTGGCCTTGAACACTTCCAGGGAACTATTGATCTGTGGTGTCACCTCTGTACACCACATCAATCCAACGAGCCTTCTGGTTTATAAGTGCGTCAGAATTTTTATTTCATTTAGTGTTGTCTGTCTTGTGCAAAGATAAAGAATGACTCTTTGAAGTGACCTCTAAAGGCTAGGATGGAAAGCGTGCCTGAGCATCAGCTTCTGAAGAGCCAGATTTATGTGCTGTTTGCCCTCTGTGTAAGGAACTTGCCCAAATGCTGCGTTGCAAAAGCATTTTATTTTAATACGAAATAGTTGCAGCAAGGCTGAACAGCTGATGGACCTCCAAGAGCACCTGACCTACAAAACCAGATTGCTGCCATTAGTTTAGGTAATCAAAGAAAAATTATGATGAGCATTGCTTCTTGACTATTTTTTCTAGTCTTTCTCTTGATATACTTTTTGGCTGATGCTCTATTAATGTGAGGTTATTAATAATTTTAATATACTCATTATAGTTAGATGAAATTAATAGTAATATAAAAATCTATGCATGATTATGTTTTTAAAGTTTCTGACATCCTTTCTCCATGCAGAATAAACCAGCAAATCAGAGCTCACATGGGAAGTCATTGGTAAAGCTGATGAAGACATGGATTTTACTTTTATTTTTGAAATGAAGATTAAATTAGGGCAAAACCATGTTTGGTTTTGCATTATGTTTGTTTCTGTGGCTCAGAAATTCTGCCAGTGGGTGCATGGCTGTGGTTTGCAGGACTGGGGAGCTGTTCAGGGATGGCTCTTATTTATTCTAGGACACACACAGACCCAGGGAGTGTTTTATTGTGCACTCTATTTATTCTGGATGAGGGGATAGTTACACATTTAGTCACCTACCAGTGACACCCCACCCATCAAAGGGTACCGACACAAGACTGAAACCAATGCAATAGGCCAAGCTGCCCAGGAAAAGCACCAGGAAGAGATGAGGGCTGCAGAATGCTGAGGTGAATCTGTCCAGTCGCTTCAAATGAACTTATTTCTCTTCAAATGAAGCAAATTATTTCTCTCCCAGCCCCTGTGCAATCAAACAAGAGGTACTGACAAGGCCACTGGGACCGTCGGTGGCACTTTGATCAAATCACTGAGGTTCTAGTGGTTTTAGACAGTTAAAAATATTCTGTGATCCTGCTGGGCTTGGGCTAGGGGCAGCAGAAGGCTCAGGTGCAGGAAAATCTGGTCAAATGCCCCAGGCACCCTTAGAGAGATGTGCTTTTAGAAAAACACCCGTATGGAGACAGGAGCCACCCCCTGGAGGGAGATCTTGCCCTGCTTGCTCTGCGACAGCCACTGCCCCCATTTAAAACGCCAGAAAATGGGTAAAAGCTTTTAAATGTAATTACTCAGCTGTTTAAAAGCACTCCCAAAGTGGTGCCACATTCATTAAAATGCTTTTCAAGGTGGGAGCTGCAGGTCTGTAGCCCTAGAAGTGCTGTAGTGTGGATGATGCAGGGAACACGACAAGGACTGTGGGACAGGGAGCTCCAGAGTCTGCACCATACACAGCACTGGCTTGCAATGCCAGAGCCATGGAAGGGTTTTGTAACAGGTAAGCCAAGGAAAAACTTAGAAACTGTTTCTGTTCCTAAGGGTCCAAAGGGAGTAATTCTGAAGCCCATGGAGAAAGGCCTGTGCCTACAATCCTCTTTCAGGCCAAGAGCTGAAAAACCTGACAGGCTGGCAGTTAGTATTAATTGCATCACATCACAGTATTAATTTCACAAGTGCTTAAAGAACCTACTGTCCCTCCAGTTCATGATGATTCGTCACTTGAAAGTCTGGTGAGGTCACTCCTGTGTGGTTAGTTGGAAAGAACAGGCACAAATGTGCATTTCACATGCAGCCTTATTCAGTCAATTTAAAAAAGACCAAAGCTCAGTATCCATGCAGTGTCCTGGTGGACACCTTGCAGATGTCCTTTTCATCAAGAATTGATTCCCCCACTCATACATCCCTAAAACCTGAATCCTGTTGGCAGTGCAGTATAAATGTGTGTTTCAGGCACAGAAATCCATCCTCAGGTTGTGAAAAAAAATCAACTCCAGGTCACTTAAGACTATTGAGAAATTTTGGTTGTTCCTCTCCTCTTGGTAAAAGTGTTTCTCCACCAATCTTCGGACCTTTTTTCTCCTGGAAACATGAACCATGGAGAAAAGAAGTTAAGCATGTGGTAGATGTCTCCCAAACACTTCTCTGACAGAAGTTATGGTAAGATGATTAAATATTGACAGACACTCTAGGGACCTTGACATTTTGAATTCTTACAGCTTTGTTCAAAAGCAAATTCCCTGGTTAAATGAAACAAAGCTTTGAGAACAGAAAGTGAGAGGAGCCTGCAGGTCCCTGTGTGTCCCTGACAAAATGCAGAGCTGCTTGGCTTTGCCAGGAGCCCATAAGGGCAGAGAATCAAAGTGGGGGACAAAAGTAGCGAGGGGAGCAGCCAGAGCGCTGAGGTGCTCAGGGACTGCTGCTCACACTTACCTTTAACATCCCATCTCGCTCCCACTTGTAGAGGCCACAGGTACTGAAAGATGAAGGTGGAAGGTGAGGATCACTGTGGTGTATGTTTGCTGCACAGTATGAGGGAGTATAAAACTGTCCCCACACCCTGCCCACCCTGCCTGGCACAAAGGTTAATGTTCCTGGTTTAGGACGTGGTTATGACACTCACAATGTGTATATTTGTGAATGGACAGTACAAAAGTCCCAGTCACTGTTTCATGAGGCTTCTTCCTTACCTGCAGTGCTTTTTTGGGAGCCTGTCAAGGGAGATAGCTCTGCTTCCACAAGGACATTTGAAAAATCGCTTGATGGCATCATGCCAGTGGTAGTCGTGCTTTTCCTGCACACACGTCTCCAGAGGCTTGAAATAGGTGTAATTACACTGTCAGAGAGGAGAGACAGAGGTGTGAGTTGCTTCACCAGGGTGTGAGACCTGTTCTGTGAGCCAGCAACAGCTGAATGTTCAGAGGGAAGCATCCCTATCTTCTCCTATCCCGAGGAGCCCACCAGTCAGACCTTTCACAGGATCACAGAATATCCTGAGTTGGAAGGGACCCACAAGGATCATCCATCGAGTCCAACTCCTGGTCCTGCAAAGGACCATTCCCAAGAGTCACACCATGTGCCTGAGAGTATCACCCAAACACTGCTTGAACTCTGTCAGGTTTGGTGCTGTGACCACTGCCCTGGGGAGGCTGTTCCAGTGCCCAACCCCCCTCTGGGGAAGAACCTTTCTCTAATATCCAACCTAAACCTCCCATGACACAACTTCAGGCCATTCCCTCAGGTCCTGTCACTGGTCACCAGCCCAGGCTTCATCACTGCTCCTTCTAATGCCATCCTTCCTTTGCCACCACCCTGTGGCCCTGCTCCCAGCACCTCATGGGGCACACAGTGGCCCTCTGTGCTGCCCCCAAACTGACAGGGAAGGCAGCAAAAGGGAAAGTTCAGCAGGGGCTGAAACTCCAGGAATGGGAGGCAACACTTCCCTTCCCCTCAGCACATTTGGGGTAGTCACAAAGCTCCCCTCCCCTTCCTAATGGCAAAGTCCCTGGAAATGCAGATGGAGGATTCCCACCCACTGTTAATGTTTTCAAGTCACTTTGCTTATTTTGTTGTGTAATGTGGGGAATTGTCCTGGTATGAAGCACTTCATGGAAGAAACCGAGAAATGTTTTCAGGACACCAATGCCCAAGGAACGCACTGGCACAAACACCAAGTTGAGATGTTCAGCACAGCACTAAAGCCTGCCTTGCCATGTCTTAGCCAGTGCTGCTCTCAGCAACAGGCATAAGGAACAAAACCATCTCCATCTGATCCCTGTGCTGGATCACAGCCAAGAGAGTGACAGATGGGAGTCTGCAGGATATCCAGCATCATTTTGTAATCCATCCATGCTCCACTCCACTGCTGTTACCCTGGCTCCCCTTCCCTCACCGTTTTACACGTCACAACTCGACATTTCACTGCTTTGATGTTCCTCATCTTCTCTTCCAGCTCTTCCTTCTTCACCAGTGGCTGAAAGTATTGCTCCTGCAGATCAGCCTCAGCCTGGGGGGCACAAAAAGAGGGTTGTGGGGAGACAAAGACGGGAGAAGCCACTCCATAAATGGCCTTAGGGCAAATTATTACCAGGCCTGCTTGAAGCAGACTGCAATCTGTGAGCAGAGAAACACCAAACCTTTCTTGCTTCAAATAATCCACACTGTAAACACGCTACATCAACACTGCAATGAGCCACCTCTGAGATGTACGAGTGGGCAGCTTTAACAACAGCTTAAGTACAGAAATAAGGACGTGCCCATGAGGATAGTGCAGAGAGAGGGCAGGTAGGAGGCAGATGTAACGAATGGAACTGGTTCTTAGGCAAAACATTACTCCTCAGAAGACCTTAAAACAACTATGACTTCATACCAGTACAACATGTCCAACACAAGGGCCTGTGTCTTGTGTATCCCTGGGAACATGCTCAGCAAAGACTCCAGTGGGAGACTCTGAGCTCCTCAGGGCAATTACTGGCATTTCACAGGCTCCATGACTGACATGAGTCACACATGAAGGTGGCAGATGGCTTTATGTGGTCAAGATGTCAAGAAATGAGGGACAAAATGACTAATTCCGTTTTAAAGCAGAATGATTTCTTTGATCACCCACTAATCAAGAAACTTCACTGATTCTTTCAACCACAGGAAAAAAAAAAAACAAACACCTGATGGCAACTTGACCTTATTATGGCTCTGGCAATAGTGCTGACTCGCAGGCACTGTGCCGTGTGTGCTCAGAGACACCTGACCCTGCTCATCGGGAGGATCTGGTGCCTGTGACATGTTTGGGTGTCCATTTCTTGCTGAAATCACTATGAGTCCAGTCAGCTCCCTAGTTCTGAGCCCTCAGTCACGGCTGGATTGAGGCCATACCTCTTTCAGGACATCTGTGTACTTGGACTTGGCACTCAGGATTTTCTGGAACTCTTCTGACTCCAGATAGGCCAGCTGCTCACGCCGTTTCTTTTGGGCAGGCTCCAGCTCATCCACATCTAGGGAGACAAAAGGGCTCAGTCCTACAAAACAAGGTTGTGATCTCTAAGCATGATCCCTGCAGGAGATTTTGGAAGTCTCAGGTCTCTCAGGCAGATGTTCAGGTCAAACAGCAGCCTTTTGTAGTTCGGGAACATGAAGCCAAGTTCAAATATGGCTTCAGAAAAAAAGCAAAGCATTTTTTTAAACAATATTGCATCTTCTCTCAAAGCACTGTACTAGGAATTTTCACATTACTCCCAGGAGAACAAGCAGTGTTGCCTCACTGACTGATGGAGAAGCTTTAAAGGGAATTAAGCAATTCATCCAAGATCACACAGTAAATCACCAGCAGGCAAACTTAAGTCCCCACAGAAAATTCAGATACCTTCCCAGGTGGGATTATTTCTTGGTTTCCCTTGGTTATGTCAGCCATGAATTGCAGATGGTCAGAGCCAGAAGCAAATAGAGATGAGGACAGGGAGCTACCAGAGATTACATCTCACACTCTCTCCACAGGGTTAGAAGTTGTTTAGTCTTTGCAGTAAACCCCTGAAGTTTCAAACAGACCTAACTTGGCCCCTAATTAGCACAGCAATTAAGTCCTTAACCCAGCAACTGCTGCTCTGTTCAAAAAGATAGAAGCACATTTTTTCTGTTCTGGAAGCTAACATTACATACCATTCTCCGCTTCTGCACCTTGTGGCTGAGCAACATTTTTCTCAACCCTTTCAACAATTTCTAGGACATCACCAGCATCAGCCCGTTTCCTCTTGATGCTGTTTGGGTCTGTTTTAGGCAGAATCTGTCCTTTTGCTCGCAGTCGGTGGATTGCAGCCAGCTGGAAAACAGGAAAGAGCAAGGAAAGTGTTGGTGACCTGGCTGGCTCCCATGTTCCTACTCCCAGAAGTAGCAGAGGAAGGCTGTCAAAACTGAGGAGACAAAATCCAGTGGCCTGAGCACGGAGCTGGCTGGAGAGGCCCAACAAAATTCCCAGCTCTGCTGTACATCTAATTCACCACATCACCCAGCATCTCATGACTTCCCAAACCATAAAATCACTCCTCCCCGGGTGTTAACAGGCTTGGCATCTCTGTAGCTGTGCTTTACCTGCTTCATAACTCAGTAAGTTTTCCAGAGAAATCAAATCACTTGAGATTTCTACATAAATTGACAATAATTTGGAACGAATAGAAAACTGCATACAACTATTCCTTTTCATACTCCCAGAATGCCAAGACTCCTTCCTTCTTTCTGGAAGACAAAGGTTTCTTTGACAAACCAAATTTCCCTTAACCCTCTCTTTCTTAATACTGAAAAGATGCAAAGAGCTGGAACCTTTTTGGCTTCGGCCAAGCTGTCCAGCTTTGGTCTTGGAGGAGGTGGAGACCTGTCAAAGAAGAGGATATCTTCTCCTTCCGAGAAGCCAGTGCCCAGCCTGGGCCTTTGAGGGGTGGACATTTTTGCATCTTTGGGAAACTCTGCCCCAGGCACTGGGGAATGGAGGGAGGTCTGTCTGGAAGAAGATGGGACAGCAGCACTGCTGGCTTTACTCGTGCTCTGGAGAAACCTTGCAAGACAAGAACAATTTGTTCAGTTAGGGACACAAGCCAAAGAGACAGAAAGGTTTAAGAAACAAATAGGAGGGGATGCAGACTGTGATTTTTCACTAATTGGCCTTTTATTGCTAAAAGAAACATACAGCAACTTAGGCATTCAGGAGAGGAAAACAAGGCTGGTACAGAACTCGCTGTGTCGCTGAAATCAAGAGTGACTTGAAGAAGCCACCAGAAGGAGTGAATGACCAATTGCTTCCCAAACTAAAATCAGAGAGGCATCAAACAAAGTTGGGACATGGGAAGTGGAAGAACTAGGAAAAATGGGCTTCTTTGCATAACAGGTAGTTAAGTAGGGGGTTCTATGTCCCAGGAGCCACATAAGTGTTTGTTTATGTAAGTCACAATAGAGGTTGAACAGTTTCATGGGGAAAAAATTCCTTCAGAACTATTACAACAGACATCACCTTTAGCTTGGAAAGTCCCTGAAAGGCTCACTGTCGTAGGCTGGAAGAATATATGGGGGAAATATCATCATAATTGTGCCTATTATTCTCCTTTGGGTCCTGTTTTGGCTCCTGTTGAGCCTTTTGAGGCTACTTGGCTACATCCATCTCAGTCTCAACCAGGGTGGCTCTTCTGAAGTTCTTCTTAGGTTTGTTAATAAGATATGCACAAAACACTTGGCAAATCTTAAGGTTCAGAAGACCCTTGCAAGCCAGCAATGAACAGAACCAGGACTCCTGATTCCAGTTTCTTACTCTAATCAGGCTCCTCTCATCATGCCTTCCAGCTGCTGGGGACTGTGCTGGAACATTTGGTTCTCCACTGAATACTAGAGTATTTCTATTTAAATGAAGTTTCTGTTAAAACACTGTTATACCTGGGGCTACAATGACAGAACCCTTCCTGTGAAAGCCTTACCGCCTCTGAATCTCTTCAGATCGCTTTTTTCTGGCCTCCAGCAATTTCTGTTTCTGTTGCTTGAGCAGTGCTGAAGCAGAGATTGACTGGAAATCGGCCCCTTGCTTCTTTTCAGCATCTGGGAAAAAAAAAAAACCAACAAAACAACAAACCAAAATAAAAAGCCACTAATGTTTGTTCAGAGGGTGTAGAGTGATTTCAGGAGTGGGTTTTCCTTTAGGCTAAAGGCCAATACCTGCTTTGGTCCAGTGTTTGCAGAGGTTTCGTGCTCCAAAAGTGGGCTGTGCCAGCAGTTCCTTGAATTCCTCAGAACACTGCATGGATCTCTTTGCTGCACCTGGAGTGGAAGGGGCAGAAACACAACAGATTTGGAGCCAGGAAGGGAAGCAGGCCTGGCTTTAGAGATGTAGAGTCATGTAGGTTGGAAGAAACCCCTGTGGGTCACCTGAGCGAGCACCTCCCAAAGCAAGGCCCACCTCTACAGTATATTTAGTTGCCCAAGGCCTTGTCTTCACAAAGCACGTCACAAAGACGTTTCTACCCTGTCAGCAATTTCATCAGTCAGTTTCTCATCTGCCTTGGGCTATCTGTGTTACTCCCACACTGTTCCCGTTTTTAGAATGCTTGAAAGTCCTGAAGCCTCCACACCTTATCCCTGGATCCTGAAAGCTGCTACGGACATACACTATATTGTCTGAAATGGAGGCAGCTGATGGAACTGCAAGATGTAAATAAGGTGTTTAAGTGGCACCTAGAACGCAGTTTGAATAATCTGCCACCTGCTCTCCAGTGAGCATGAAGAGGGTATAATATTAAGCACTTTAAAGAAAAAAAACAGAGGCAGAGAAGACTGGTGACATCCCAAAGGGCTATGGAAGGAACATGCTTTGAAGATCACAAAAGAAAAGGACTAGAAACAGGGTGGTTTCTCCCCTGCATTGCAGACCAGACTGATTTATACTTAGTATTCCTTGGAAGCTTTCAAGGTCGACAGAAGTAATTTATTTTAATCAAATAAAATAAATCCTCTAGTTCAAAGTTCTTAAAACTTCCAATTCCCATTTATTTGGCAAAGATCTTCTGTCACTGTCCAAAGACAGAGCAGGGGACTTAATTCGTGGGCACTGATGAAAAAAGATTCATGGAGCTACACAGTTGCTTGGTTACATTTGCCCTGCAGCTGTGATCTCAGGAGGGAAGAGGGGTTTTGATCAACTGAGAAAGCAGCCAGCAAAGGGCTATCTCTGCAGCAAACTGACTGCCAGGTTCATTTCGTGACTAGCAGGTCCTGGGACACATCTACACATTGAGATGGAAATGTGTAAAGGGGGGAGAGACTACATGGGTAAGTGGGTACCAATTTTCTGCTTGGTTTCCTGGACAATTGCATCAGCTCCCCTCACGACCACGTTGGAGAGAGTGGTTTGAATCTTCCTTTTCGGCACCGCAGCCGCTGCACTGCAAAGAGGAAACAAAACCAGAACATCGGAGTTTTTCCACGCTTAGAGCAAGGACAGGAGCCTGAATTCTACCCCAATGCTTCAACAGCACTCCAGCCACCCTAAAGCATCACCTGTCTGTCTCTGAAAGGATGTGGACCTAAATCCAAATTCCAGCACCATGTTTAGGATCTCTCATTTCTCCCTGTGTTGAAATACGTATTTCCTATGCATTGAGGGAAAACTGAATATAGATCATAGCTAAGTTTTGCTCACAGTTAGTTCCAGGGATGGAAAGGAGGTTGGAATTGCTTCATTTCTGTAGAGTCCCACCAGAGGTATCAGAGAGCCGTGATAAGGGAATAAAAGCTGTGTCCAAGCACAGGGCTTGATCCAGCTGTAACTCATCTTTCCACACCTGGATAAAGGTGTGGGGATTTGGATAAAGGACCTGGCCCCTCCATGCTAGCTCTGAGATGCACACTGATCTTGGTCACTCCTGTCTCTTTATTAACACACAGTGACACTCTATTATTTCAGCCAAGGGAGAGAGGAGGGAATACAGAACACGCTGTGTCTGGGATTAAACACAGTGAGCTGTAACAAAACACAGTTACACTGAAAAACACCCCTCTGGGAGACTCAAATGCTTGGGATCTCATGATAAAATTAATTTCATCTACTGAAACCCAATGCTGCCTGGCTTCATATCACAGTATTAATTTAGAGGTAGAAACACCCCTTACCACATCTTAGCAATGACTTATAATTTTCCTATCAAACAGCAGCTCTGTTGCCTCATGGGGCCAGAAGGATTATGCCAGCTGTGGGGCAGTTACTCCTATTTGGTGAATGCAGTCAAGGCAAAGGGTTCTCTAACTAAATAGGCCCCCCTAGAGACAGCTTCAGGCTCCCTTGGGAGGGAAATTCTGTTCAAAAGCAAGAGAAATAAGTGGTTTATCTTACACTGAGGCTGCATATGCTGCTGAAGAGACTCCCCCGTAGTAAAACCCGTCCTGACACAGCTTCTCCTTCAAAGTGGGATTTTTCCGACCGACTCTTCTGGGAATGCGGCCGCCAGAGAAGGTGGACTGCAGATCCGCCCGCTTCGAGCTGAGCTTCTTGTACTGGGATTGTATGTGGTACTGACAATATTCACAGTCATTCTGGAAAGAAATGGGAGAAGCCTGTTACAGAACACCAGCAACTACACTTTATTTCATTCCTCTCACCCACTCATGCATCATTCTGTGGTTAAACCAAAGTAATTGTAGTACTCCAGCATCTGACCACCTAAGCCAACATATGCCCACACTCCAGCATGAAAAACAAAGCTAAAATTGCCTACACTAATCACTGGAAACAACCCTGTGCATCAAGGAATTTTAAGGCTGCTCCTTGGCTGAAGTCAACTCACACACCATCCAGGACCTCTTGCCCAATTCTGTATTCTTGACTCTGAACTACATGCAATTCCATGCACTGTATGCAGAGCCACTTTCTGGAGTGGGTCTGCAATCACAACCTTGTTTTGCTACAAGTACCTTCTGTATTTGTCTTCCTCACATTCCATACACTTTGAGCTCTTCCCCAGGTCTTCATTCCTTCATTTTTTCTCCTCCTTTTAAGTGCCACCCTACTAACCATAACCCTTCTGACTTAGACAGGATCCCTTTCAGGTATCACAGCATCACCATAGCCATGAAGTGACATAATCCACATGTCCTTTAAACTAGTACAAGCCAGTACTGTCCTAAGAGAAGGATCCCAACACCTTTTCCTCTCAGGTCCAGTGCCCCACATTCAGGCATAATTATTCTGACAGCTTGCAGGCACACTGGACCAGGGAACTCACTGGGTTAAAAAAACCATCCCGAAAAACAGCCATTCCCAAGAAAAATCTCCTACTGTTTTACCTTGGATGAGTTCTCTAGTGCAGTACACTGGAGCAAAGCAGAGTGAAAGGGTGTGGCAGTCAGGGGTCCTTTCACTGCAGCACCAGCTTTGCATTTAGGGAACTCCCCTGTTGCTGCTCAGTGCCAGCACAGAAGCAGCTTTCCTTGGTTTAATTTCTCACTTTCTCCACCCACTTCAGTTAGTCAAGAGCCAGAAACAAGTCAAAAAGTCAGAGCATCAGTGAAAAATCAGCAGCCAGATTTTCACCATCCTGAGGATGTACTTAAGGATGTAAGGATGTACTGAGATACAGACCAGGTTCACAATCTGGGCACAGGGATCACCATTCTTCTTCCTGGCTTTGCAGGTGCCCATGTCCAGAGCTTCCCCCATGAGCAGGATCTTCTGGGGATGATCCACAGACAAACACACCTAGAAAAAAATCAGAACATGCCTTGAAGAGGACTGGATGGGATTCTCTCTGGACAGGACAAGGGGAAATGGCTTCAGACTGAAAGAGAGAGGGCTTAGAATGGATATTAGGAGAAATTTCTTTACAGTGACAGTGGTGAGGCACTGGCACAGATTATGCAGAGAAGCTGTGGATGTCCCATCCCTGGAAGTGTTCAGGGCCAGGTTGGATGGGGCTCTGATTAACCTGGTCTCATGGAATGTTCCCTGCTGAGAACAGGGGGGTTGGAACCAGATGATCTTTAAGGTCCCTTTCAACCCAGGCCATTCTATGATTCCAGATGTCACTGGTTTGGCTCTGGTCTAATTTGGTACCTCTGGTATTAACAATGCAGTTTTAAGATGCAGGCCTAGTTTAAGAAAGCCATGTGTCCTATTGAGACTGAGAAAAGGTTCAGTTAAAAAGAAAAAAAAGGGAATTTCTCACAAAGAGATTAAAGACATTGTATTTCTATGCTCAGTGCCTCAGGAAACCAAGGGCCAGCAAAGGCAGATCTTGTTGTGCTGTAAGTGGTCCTGTAGAGCCACTGGGCACTGATGCCATTATGGCACTCACATCAGGCAGTGGTTGGGAGCAAGAGTTGTAAAGAGCACTCTGTCCTTCTCACATGTCTAGGTTCCATCAAAACTGACTCCTGTGCAAGAAGAATGACAACCAAAGATACCAGGAATTGTGTCTGTAGCCAAGAGACACTTTGAGAAATCAGTTTTAATGTAGTTCTACATGTGAACATTTTAGCTAAGCAGAGCCATTCTTGACAGTTAAATACATTCCTTCCATTAAATCTGGTGTGCCTTTCTGCTCACCAGCAGGACTTTCTACTGCTTATTCATGTTAATTTAAGCAATTATGTAGCTTAATAGACAATTAATGAGATCCCTAATTTTTCTATTTGGAGAATTTAAAATGCAAAACACTACATGATCAGATACTAGACTGAAATTCCCCTTGATAGAAGTCAGTGGAAATGGTTTCCATTTCACTGCAATTAATATGTTATTAAAAATATATTAATTTATTAGCAAAATCAAGCCACCCTAAATGTTTTCATACGTACAGAAAGGTAATTCATCATGTTCTGCATTTATAAATATTCGGTTAAACAAGTGAACTACTATGTAACAACTGACCTGCACTTACATAATACAGTATTTGTTTAATAAATCAAATATTGCTTCTTTCTCAGTTGAGATTTTGGAATCACATCCCATGCTTTAATTAGAAGAGAGAAATGAGCTTCTCCACCTTTTTCAGCTTTGAGAGACCTCCAGGCTGACATAGGTGCTGCACTGAAGTAGCTAAATAAACTGAAATGAAATGAACATACACTCCCTACACTTGTGGAAGAGCCAACTGCTACAGAGAGGAGATTAAACACTGGAATAAACTCTGGGTTCAAGTGCTTAATAGAACTTCTTGAAGTTCAGTCTTCCAGGAGCACATACACACCATGCAACTCCCTGAACACAATTCAAACTGTTGGGCAGACTGTTGCAATTTCAACCTTAACATGTGTCATGAAGCTAAATCTCAGCCAGACATGAAAAGGTTCAGCTATGGGTTTTTATCTACAGCTGATGGGGAAGTGAAAAATCCTCTCACCTCATCTGAGCCTTCTTTAGGTTTCATAGGGTTGGCATTGAGCAGCCCGATGACTGTGCCCTGGTCTGTCTTCCAGTGCTCCTTGTGGACTTCACCGAACAGGAAGAGCGAGACACACTCATTGAGATCCCGCAGGTCGTTCAGCCGCCAGATACTGAAGGTTCTGCCCTGGAACAGACGTCCCCTTTCCTTTCAGCCCTTGGTACAGGGACACTGACTGCATCCACCCTTGCTGTTGCTTTAAAAGAGTTACTCTGATTTCCCCCCTCCAAGGTTTTCCTGGTTTAGAAAAGCACAGTTTGTAACCCCAGTAGAGGTTAGAGTATCTCCAGCTGTGCCATGCTGCCAGTTCTGGGATTCTTCAAGGCCAAAACAGCCCAATATAACTGCTACCACCAACCTTTCTGATATTAAAACCAGACGATCCAAGATCTTTCTTACAGCAGCTTTTCATTAACTACACAGAGTTGGCTGATTAAGTTGAATGCCTAATTAGTTTCTCAGGAAAGACCACCAGCATTTCACTTGAACTGGACAAGTGATATAACAAAGTTGCTTACATTATTTGCACTCTGAGGAGTGACCTTCTTCACTATGACTCCAAAAGTTACCCAGTCTATTTCCTCCAGATTTTCTGTACCAAGTTTGCTCTTCAGCTGGGACAGTCGGATGAGCTTCCTGTTGGCCATCTTCCTGTTCATTTCAGCCGAGGACACCCGGGGTTTTCTACATCAAGTGAGAGCACATCCATTGGCATAAATGGAAAACAGAAACAATCCAGTGCTCTCCTTAGGAGACAACAGCTTGCTGCAAAATGCCTCTGTGCCTTCCTTCCCTTGAAACAAAACCCCTTGTTCAGAGCACTGTGCAAATATCAGAAAGTTACTGATCAGGCTGTTTTTTGTCCAAATAGCTGCACTGCAACTCAGCCCAGAGCCTGCACTAACTCTGCTCATTTCAGGAATGACCAAGTATGGCTGACTGAGCTGGGAATCCAGCACAGGCTCTGGTGAGGAGACACCGTGAGGATTCAGAGTCCTCTTGTGGCCACACTGAGTATGGGGATGGCTGAGGATGAGTGGCTCCCGAGGCTTCTCCTTGTGGAGCAAAAATCTACTCAAATGGAGCACAGTTGGGCTTTGCACATGCCCCCTGCTCCACCACTGAGGATAACCCAGGGAAGGCAGAGCTAATGAAATTATAGCTTTTTTGTTAGAAAAGAGCAAAGGTGAAACCAGAAAAGTGGTGCTAAGCCAAAAGTCAATGTTGCCTAATTGCTGATCAACCAGCCAGTGCTGTGGCTTTGTGTTACATCCCCTAGTGACAAGTGACTAATCTGACATGGTTAAACCACGTACATTGCTTTTTCTCTCCTATTACTAGAGGGGTTGACCCCAGCTCAGAGCTGGGCTGCTGACCTTAATCTCAGTCCTGAGAAGGTTTCCACAGACACTGGCTGAGTTGTTGCACTGGAGCATGCAGGCACATGGGAAGTCTTCTCTCTGACCACCTTACTGGGTGTGTTCCCCGTGGCAGACTGGAGAGGCTGGAACGCCATGCTGAGAACTTGCCGTGGAGGAGGAGTCTTGTTCTCTTTAGCAGAAAAAAGACAGGCATAGCACCCATTAGAAAGAATACAATAATTAACTGTAATGATCTCTGGGCTGCTGTGACCAGACCACTACTGGAGCACTGAATACTGTTAAACTATCGTGGATGTGTTCACACCACTGCTGGGAACTGTAAGCTTTTGACAAAAGCCTGGTGTGCTCCAGTGAAAGGCAGACTGAGAATGGTACCTGCTGAGGATGCTTTTGATTTCTGGAGTCCTCGCTTGGCTGGTGGCAAAGGATTGCCCAGCTGGGCCGAGAAACATGGTGATTCTTGCACCTTCTGAACTTTCCTTTCCTTTAAGGGTAGACAGGGAGATTTACCTGGCCAAGAAAACAAAAAACACTGTGAGTTCTCAGGATCTGGACTCAAACTCTAAAAATTGCTCCAAACTCTGTAATTCTTGAATAACAAGTCCAAGTCAGGGTCCCACATGTAAACCCTTCAGCTAAGTTGTCAACATCTGAAATGCAACATGGATGGAAATGTCCAAATGACTCTTCCCCATGACAACCTAAAACTTTGGATGTCACTGCAGCCTCAAAGCTGTGGAAAGTAGAAACATCCCCCTGCTTTGCAATTTTCTCATGTAGTTTCATTACTACACCCAACATGCTACAGCAACAAACACAGCTGTATTTACCAGGTGAACCAACATCTGCCAATAAAAAGGGACACTTCCAGAAGAGCCTGGAGCACTTACTCATGAAAGCTGTCCAATGCAGAATTAATGCATGGTGCAGATACCAACACTGATTTAGTCCATAGGAGCAGGAAACTTGGGTGGTAATACACCAGACCAACATTCCTCCTTGCTGCTCAGTGCCCCACTTCAGAATTATTTGGAGTCCTGCCTATAAACTGCACGTTGGTAAGCCAACAAATCATAAATCCATTTAATTAGTCTCATTACCAGGGGTTTTCTTCTCAGGGCCTGAACTGGATTGCTGCCCAATTGCAGTCTTCTGCAACTGCTCCTGTAACGTCTTCATCTGTTCTTGCAATTTTCTCAGCTCAGCTAGGAAAGAAAGAAGAAAAAGGATAATAAGGAAGACAGCAGGAAGCCAGTGCAAAGAGGGATTTATGAGATCCCTGGAAGTCTGGCAGTTTTACTGCATCATGGGAACTTGGAAAACAAAGACTCAAGCCACAATAGAGATTTACTTGATTCTACACAACTCACAGTGAAGGGAAACTTTTCCACACAGCCTGGAGCTGGCTCCTCTCATACAAATATTTTACTTGATCGTGGTGTGTTCCTTGCCATGTTGTGTAAAACTTTCTTACCAAGCATAAGACAATTAATGGCTGATGGTTGCACTCCTTAGCATTACAAAATATTTCTGATATAATCAAATATATGGCCTGGACACAGCAAAGCTCAGAAGCCAGCTCTGCTTCCACAGACTGGCATGGCAGAATGTCCTACCAAAAAACCCTGAGGGGGAAGGGACTGCTGTGTTGGTCAAAGATGTCAGGAAAACAGCCCAGAAGACTGAAGCAACATTGCTCTTCATGAGACAAGGCACAGGTACACAGGCAATCTTCCCTATCCTGTTCACCAGAGCTAGGTTAGTCTCCCTGGCTTACTTAAGTCTTTTGTCTTTATTTTGGAGAACAGATTTGGTGAGCTTGGCAACTGAGCACTGAAAGTTTGACTTAGAAGCTTTCATGAGAACTTTCTGTATTTCTCCTCTGGGTACCATCCTACTCTAAGAAGCAGCAGGCCCTGCCTTCTGCCCATTAGCCCTCTAGAGACAATATATCCAACAAAACAGATCAAAGGTGCTGATCAAACCTTGCAGTTCTTCATTGGTTTTCTCCTTTGCCTGACTGGGAGCTGAACTGGGGACAGCTTCCTCTGCCTCCTCCTCTTCCAGCAGGTCATCTACATCTCCAAACAGCGCAGCCAGGTTCTCCTTCTGCTCATCAGTCGTGCTGTCCTCAGCACTGACCTCCTCGGTGTAGGACGCATCATCTTCTGCATCAAACAGCTCATCGTATTCATCTGGCTCTCCCCCCTCATCCTCGGGGGCATCTTCCTCCCCAGGAGGATTCCTCTCCTCAGTTGCTTCACTCTCTTCCAGGAGGGAAGCCAACAGATCCAAGTCATCATCAGCTAAGGCAAAAATTAAACTCAGAGTTATTCCCGCCCGGTTAGAAGAAAACTGCCAAGGAATAAAAGGATCTAAGACACTCTAACTAAAAGCTAATGACAGCTGAAACTAAATTGGAGCAGTGAGCTCAGAGCAGCATTTTTAAAAACCACTTCAGCTTTGGCTAAAGGAAGACAGAGCAGCTTCCTGCTGTCCGGTCAGGTGGAAATGTGGTTGCAGACACTCATCCTGTGATACAGCCTGGCCAGTCAGCAGCAAACTTGCCAGATAACTCAGCACTGATTTTTCCTCCTGAGCAGCTGCTCGTACAGAACTGTTACAAAGAACTGGAACCTGTAAAGGTATAGCCAACACCCATGTGGCTTTTGCCAACGGAAGGGGAAGAGGAAAGGCAGGCAACAAAGCATCTTCTCAGATACAGCTTGCTCATGGAAGAACAAGGAGAACAAAGAAATATGGACCAAATGGGTGAATAATGGAAAAAAGACCATCAAGTACAGAGAGAGGAATGGAACAGACAGAGCAAATCTAAAATTCTAAACTGAAATTCTAAGCAAAGGAATTGATTTAGCCTTTGCTGCTGAGGAAAGCACCAAACCAGGGAAGGGACAGAGCAGCCTCACAAGAAAGCGACAAGAAGGAAGGTTCAAAGGCCTCTGCAAATGAAGTCAGTGCAATGTAATGTCTTTTGCTGAAAGGTTTACCGAGTCTTCTGAACACCTGAACTTATTAACTAACATACTGGATCAGAAGACAAGTTTCCTACTGAAAGTAAAAGAGTATTTTCCCCCTTACCGTCCATGATTTCACTGGGATTTCATCAAGAGTCCCCCAAGGAAAAATATTCTGTTATGGGGAGAACAAAAGTGATACCGTTAAAGCACATACGGCTTATCTAGAAATACATAATGTGCTCAGGCTCCTTCTTTGAGGATTTTCAAACCACCAGATTGGAATTATTTACAGCTGCAGATGTGAAGTCTGCTAACTTTAAGACCTACATCTACACATAAAGTCTGACCCATGCTGAACTTGCTGCAGCATAGGGGCACTACTTTTAGAAAAAAGCCCATAACAGATATAGAATTTAAGAAATCCCAACCATAGTAATAACCATTTCCACCTCACCAGTCTTGCACCGTAATGCAATTAGCATTTAACTAGTTATTTAAATTTTTAACAGCTATTATTCTTAAAAGTGCTATATTCTACATTCCTCACAGCTCCTCCATTTCATGGGCAAGTGTCCATAAAAAAACCAATCATCCCAGGAGGACATAAATGGCCGAGGGAGGTTTCAATGAGAAAAGATGGGAAATCCACTTCTCGAGGTCGGAGGGCTCACAAACCCAAACCCTAACTGTGCTTACGGGTCTCCCTGCCGCCGAGGCTTTTGTTCCGCCCGTAAAACTCCGCTTTTGATACAATATTCAACAAAACTCGCTGGGGTCGCACGGACACGGCCAGCGGCCCCCGCGGATCCCGCGCCTTTTCCCTCACGGTTCCTCTCTCCCCGCTCGGCCGCCCCCGCACCCAGCGGAGCCCCGACCTCCTCTCGGGCTACCCCCGCGGCTCCCCGGCCCCTGACGGCACGATCCGTCCCCCCAGGATCGCTCCTTGCGCCGCCGATCCCCCTTTCCCCTCACACATCCCTCCTATCCCCCCGTTCCCCTCACACACCCCCCCGATCCCCCTTTTCCCCTCACACGTCCCCCCTTTCCCCTCACACGTCCCCCCTTTCCCCTCACACATCCCCCCTTTCTCCTCACACATCCCCCCGATCCCCCTTTTCCCCTCACCCATCCCCCCGATCCCCCTTTTCCCCTCACACATCCCCACTCACCGCAGCGCGCGCTCCTCGGCACCCGCCAAAATTCCAACATGGTCACGCCCCCCTCCTCCCCCCGCGCATGCGCGCCCGCGCCATCCCCGGTACTGGCAGAGGCGGCCCCGCCCGGCGCCATCTTGGTTATGGGCGGGCGAGGATGCCCCAAGGTGAGGTTGAGCTGGGTGACCTCACGGGGCGTGATGTCATATCGCGAGTGACGTCATCATCGCGCAGTGCCCTTGGCTCTGGGCGAGCCCGCTCAGCCGCAAAGAGCTGACCATGTCTGGGCGGAGCGGCCTCGGGGAAGGGTCACAGCACTCGCCATCCTCACCTGGATAACCTAAATAATGTCAGCCCTTGTGTTAAAGCACTAAATTCAGACCCGGCTACTGTCACGTGCAGCGGGCAGGATTTTGTGGCCTTGTTTGCTGTTTCTTGGGAACAATTCTCTAAAAAATAATATTTTGGAGTATGTACAAGCTCGTTGCTCTAGTCCCTCATTCCGTGGACCACTTGGAAAGAATTCAGGAAGAGTATCTTCACTTCAGGAAGAATTTCTTCAATTTGGGATGAATTTCTTCACTGAAGGGGTGGTCAAACATTGGAATGGTCTGCCTGGGGAAGTGGTGGAGTCACCATCCCTGGAAGCATTCAAGAAACAACTGGATGTGGCGCTTATGGTTTAGTTGACAAGGTGATGATGAGTCAAAGATTGAACTCAATGATCTTGGAGGACTTTTCCAATCTTAATGACACTATGACATCAACCCGAAATTGCCTCCAAACCATACAGATTTGAGCTCAGATCCTGAGGCTCTTGCACTAAATCCACTCTGCAGGATGATGTCCAAAGAGAGCATGTTACTGGTATTCAAAGGCCAGCAGTAGCTGTACTGGGTTAGGAAAGATGAATTAAGGACAGAAATTCTGTGGTAGCTGAAGGAATCAAGAAGTTCCAGCAGACAACACAGAAAAAACTCAGGGAGAGATGCTCCACTGAGCAGCTGAGATGCTCTGCTGAATAGTTGTCATCCAAGCCATCAGGCATGTGCCACATTAGACTTTCTTGGTTTCTGATTTTCTATCAAACTTCACATTCCTAGTCCAGGCATGCTGGGCTGACTCAGTCTGAGTGCACCTGGCTATGATGCTCGTGCAGGGGTGTTCCAGGGGAGCTGGAGCAATGAGCAGTGACAGGAGCTGGGGAGCAGTGTGTGGGCCAGGGGGGCTCCTCTGTACTGCTGCTTATCCAGGATGGAAACAAGGAAACACCTGGTGGCCCATCTTGGCATGAGCATGAATCTGTGGGCAGACATCAGGATGCTGTGATTCCTATTTTCCCTTCCTCTGGCTTCTAACTGCTAGTGTGGCCCAGGCTAATCACAGAGTTATACCAAGTCCCCCCACTCTGCATCTAACAGGAGTGATGAAGTAATGAGCTTGTCTGCCCCTGTGACTTGGTTTGCCAATGCAGAGATACCTTGTGGCTCGGAAATCTCAATTCCACCCCACAGAACCGTTCTGGCCCCTTCCTAGACTGGACTTTAAATCTGAAATGGAAATAAATGCTTCTGGCTCCTGTTCCACATCAGGTCAGGGTGCTGATTGTGGGACATGCTGCTACACTAAGAATGTCTTTTGTTAAATCAGTGGACAAGAAGTATTTCATGAACCCTCAGCAGGTTTGCTGATGACACCAAGCTGTGTGGTGCAGGTGACACGCTGGAGGGACGGGATGCCATCCAGAGGGAGACCTGGACAGGCTTGAGAGGTGGGACCATGCAAACCTCATGATTCTATGACTCTATGTAGTGTTCAGTCACCTTAAAACACAAGTAAATTTTATCTTTCATACAAGGGAAAACAAAGGGGATGGACTCTTAAACCTGTGCTAATGAGCATCTGCTGGCCGTGGTCCTTTGTCATGGCAGCTCATCTGCCCTCTGGATTGCAATTAATGATGACAACAGGAAATTAATCCTCCCTGTTGTATGAACAGGTCTCAGTGTATTGTGATTTTATCCTTTGGAGTTCCTTGTCGCTCCTGATTTGTACTGTTAGACCTACTATATTATCTTCCTATGAAGACCAACTTCAGCTAATGCCCTTGTTTTCCTGTTACTATTCCTGTGCTAAGGTCCCCTCTCTTTCTGAAACCTCTTAAAATTATTAATTTTGACTCAATGAATGCATAAGTAATTCCTCCTTTGGCCTTTCACGTGGATTTTCTGTGTTTTCATTAAGGTGAATGCTCCTCAGATTAAATCAGCTCTATTATCATTCTATTAGTTTGCTTTTGGCCCAGTAGCATTTCCATCAGGTTTTGATCGTTGCAGAATCCATAACTGTCACAAAGCTCCCATAATAAAATTGGAGTCGGGGTAAAAAAGCCCATAAATTCTACTGTCACAAGGAACCAATTAAAAGCCAATAAAATATTGCATCTGCTGGGAGTGCTTGTAATTGATGAAGAAGGTTGCAAGGAGGCTGATGAATATCTCCACAAAAGATTTTAGTCAGCTCTTGCTTTACCTGAAATTATGGATGAAGCTATATATGAGCTGTAACAGAAAATAAGAATTCAGAGTCTACAAGAGATAATTAGAACAACAGTGACAATGAGTAAAATAAAAAAAAAAAATCACTTTAATTACAATGGTAAAAAAGGGATTGTTTCTCCAGGTATTGGTAACTGAGAATTCACTGACAGCATGACATGAAAAATACGCTGAAGGAAGGTTTTCTTGGGCTCAAGAAACAGGTATTTTTGTTGTGTATATTTTAATAATATTCATCTGTTGAGAGCAAAACATAAATTTTACACTATCGAGGCCTTTGTTTTGAATTAATCAGCTCTAGAGTAGTTTCTGTTTCAGGTTTGAAGCAAAATAATGACTAAAATATTAACTCACCAAACTTTTTATTTCTAATTCCACTATAGATTTGTTCAGCTTGTTTTCTCTTCTGTGATTCAGATCTTCATCCACAGCACCATTTGAAGAAGCACTCATTTATGGAAGTGGGTTGACAGGAGAATTTGTCACACACAAATTCTGAACACTGGAACTGTTTACCCAGAGAGGTTGTGGAATCTCCTTCCCTGGAGATATTCAAAAGCCACCTGGACACAATCCTGAGCACCCTGCTCCAGGATGACTCTGCTTGAGCAGGGAGGTCTGACTAGGTGACCTCCAGAGGTCCCTTTGCAGCACAGCAGTGGCAATTGCTGTCTCCATTTCTGGTGCACGTGGAAAACAGAAACACCAGGTTTTAGGACTAAAACTCTTGTTAAGAAGTAATAAAATGATATTAAAATGTTGAGCTTTCATGTTCAGGTTGTGTGCCCATCCTACCCTGCTCCTTCTGAACACCCAGCTCGTGATTTTGGCACTCAGAAGGAAGTGGACTGTTGCCTCTCAGTGACCCCAGAAGACCTACCACAGAACAAGATGGCACAGATTTAACTACTGCATTGTAATGAGTCCAGGCATATTTGCTTCCCGAAATTCATTTTTGAACAGCGAAGGAAAAAGATAAAAATTTTTTGCAATCCTGCATTTGCAGTCCTGTTTCAGCCTCCAAAGTATTCACAGGCATAGATAATTTTATAACTGTTATAGATTTATTTCGGGATGTGAAAATCCATTATAACTTTTTAAATTAGGATACATCCATCTCAGCGCTTTCTACCACAATACTGTACAGGTTCAAATTATTTTATTATAATAAACAAAAGTCAAGACAACACCTTAAAAATTAAGAGTTCTATAAAACCAAGTGACTTGAGTACATCAGGAGCTACATGTTTCAGACCTAAATGATCTGTTTTAAACCTTACCCACATCTGGCTAAAGCAACAACTTACATAAGCCATCAAAAATTTAACATCAGATTAGTATGGTCAGAAGGGCAGCAATAAAACTGCCATCTGGAGAAAGAGCAGGGTTCACTTCAAATGCTCAATGAATACAGCACTACTCCATTTTGCTGAAAGCTTCTCAAACAGCTTTTTCATGTATTACTTTCCTGGTATATAATGCATGAGAGATGAACAGGCTCACCGTTCTTAAGAGTTGATCAGCAAATATCCCACCTCTCTTCTGAATTCAGTGAGTCAGCCCCATTCTGCAGGGCAGCCACAGGGCAGAGCACTTCAGGGGAATGTTCCTGAAAGGTTTCATTGCAGCACACACACTGCGGGTTCTGTAGCACATCCATGTTGTTAACCTATGAAAATTCTTTCCCTAAAGCAGATTACAACAAGATTAGTGACTACAGGGCAGGGGAAGAGTTTTACCGTTTTCCCACTGAATTAATGAGAAAACCCTGAAAACCTCCTTCATAGGATATAGAGTTGAGCATTATTTGAGCAAGAAGGAAAAAAAAAAAACCCCAAGTGTTTGGCAGGTGAAATTCCAGAAGATGAAGAAATGGAGGGCATCACTCAATTAATGCAGTCCATAACATGAATCTGCAGTGTGTCCAAATCAGGTAAAATTTCTTCACATTTGGGACATGAATATATTGAGATATTCCGCTGCTCTGGCCAGTCTTGACTACCAGTTCCTGCAAGCAGAGAAGATAAATGATTACCTCTTATACTACCTGATTTTGCTCTCTCCAGCTACCCAGTTCCCAGAATAGCCACAGGGAAGCTGCCTGCAGCCAAGCCAAGCTGGTTTAACCTGAACACAGCAGGGCTTGGCCCCGTGAACTGGAGAAGGTGCTCACAGTACCTCTTTGGACAAGGCGAGGCGAGTGTTCCCGATCCGGCACTCTGGCTCCGTGGCGATTCTGCATCTCTGCCAGAGAGTTTCTGTGGAGAATAAATAAGGCAAGGCCTCTGAAAATAGACTCATGTCAGCTGGTCATGCATCTAGTTCTCAACTGTTGCTCAGAAACAGGACCTAGAAATGTCGCTGCTTTGTGAGATCACGCCAGGGTCCAGCTGAAATCAGGGTCATGCAACTGATACCAGCAGGATGTGGACAGCCACACACCTAGGGATCTAGGGCACACCCCTCCTGGAAAACTCCAAGGACTCCCAGCCATTCAGGGCAAACTACAAATTTGATTAAAGCAGAAAAGGAAGTTATACCAGAAAAAGGGCTCAGTACACCACTAATGTGTAATGTAACTTGATTCAAGTATCACAGTACTTTAAACTGTGTATTCACTTACCACTGCCACCTCGAGAAGCAGCAGATATCCCTGGCACACAAGCAGCAAGATTAGCTGCAGAATCACTGCTAAAATTGAGGCCAGAATGCAAGAAGCTCACATGAATCAGCAGGGAGAATTTAGCCAAGCATGAATCATCCTAAGTGCAAACTTGCTAAGGCACCCAACTAAGAACTAACACACCTTATAGAAATTCTACTACAAAATTAAAATAAGAAGTCAGACAATTCATTTTTCTCCTCTTTTAAAATTCAAATTAAGCAAGAAATGTCTGCAAAGTCATTTGCCTTTCTACTGAGATGCTATCAAGACAATGTTGGTCAACTCCAGTACACAGAGCAACAGGACAGTCCAAAGGCAGCTCAGCCAAAGTCTGTTCTCACCGGCCAAGATCTTCAAGGTTTTGCTGCTCCTTTAGCAGGTATGCCAGCTGAACAGCCAACTGCTCCTTCTCCTCGTGGATCTTCTCTCTTGCTGCCCTCTCAGCATGGAAATCAGAACAATAAACCTCCATCTGATCAGAGAAATGAAATCATGCTGAGAATCTGTAACTTCGATTGAACCACATACATATATAATATATATCAAAATCACAAATCTGTATCATAGCCTGCATCCACTCAAGACACCCACACGCTGCCAAGACCTGCACTAGTCACAAGGTGAAGAAGACTCAGCAGTTCCTGGATTCTGTACAAGATACTTCAAGTGTCTTACCTGGGACACTGCTATTGCCTCTGCTGTACAGAGGCAGAAACGAGGCCCAGACAGGCAGTGAGGACGTGATTCAACCAGTGACACTGACAAATCTGTGGCACAGACAGTGGAACCAGGCCAAGGTGCCAGTTCTGTGCCTTAAATGTGAAGCAACCCCTTTTTAGTCACTGTTAACACAAGCTGGTTTGAGTGAAATCATCCTAAAACACATGCAGCGATTCTTAAGCTAGCGGTTTTAAATACACATCTATTCCCAAATTCTGTTTGTTGTGCCAGACTCCAGCACACAGTTACTCCTACAGAGCCCCAGGATGTGGTGGTAATGGCTCTGCAGGTATCTGCAAGACAGGCCAAGTAAGGGAATAATGCTTTGGAGTTCAGGAAATGTATTCAGTATTCCAGAGTAAGTCACTAAACACCTCTTGGTTTCTGAATATTGGGTGGGGGAAGTAACCAGTTTCTGAAGAGCTGATACCTGAGCACGGAGCACAGACATGGTTTCAAGGTCCTCCTCTTGCTTAGTAATTATCTGCTTCATTTCATCTATCTGGAGCTGCTTTGCAGCAAGAGCTTGTTCTGCCAACTCCACCTTTGCTTTCAGCTGTTCCACCACAGCTTTATCCACTCTGTCCAGCTGCAAAGAAGAACTCTGATTATGAGATGAATTCCAAATACGACCCTGCTCGAAGTGCAAGTTTGCTTCTTCATCCTCCTGCCCTTGAAAAACTTCCAATTTTTTAGGTTATCAAAGGAACTTGGACTAAGACAGTGGTGGTGACTGATACTTTATCTTAAAGATTAGTTATGAGCTTTCAAATTGCATTGTATCAAGTTAAAATAGAACTCCCTAATGGACAATGCAAAGGCTGTTTTTTCCTAGTTTCCAAAATTATACAGAAGAACCTGGCACTTCCATGGAGCTTCAGTTATGAACAAGACCCCACTGTGGCAGGCATTCTATTTAGGAATACAAAAGTGTTTTAGAGATCTACCTTCCTACACTTACAAACACTGAAGTGCCTTTGTCTATCGCTGCTCTCTAAAGACTGAACTCTGTACTGCACTGTAGGTTAGACCTTACCTGGAAAACACTATGGAGGTTACTGATGTGTGGATAAAGTTTTCTCTAACTGACAGCACAGGATCTGTGTTTACCAGAGCAGCTCTGCTATGTTGCATGTTATTATGTAGAGGAGATGCCAATTGGTTCCTGCCCAAATGTGATCTTGGATAGATTCTCCCATCCCTTCCAACTCCCCTCTAATAAAGGACGATTTCTTCTTGTGATGAGTTTACCTCTTTGAGTTTCATTTCATCAATTTGTTTCATTGCCTCAGTGAGTTGAGGAAGGAGTTTGCTATATGAATCCTGCAGGGTATTGTATCTTGATCTGTTTAAGACAAGAAAAGAGGTGAAAGTTTGAAACACTTAATTCTTTGAAATCTAAATAATGTTAGAAAAAGGGCACCCCAGTTCCTTGCAAATCAATCTGTATTTCTGATGACAAAAAAATCATGATCCATGTCTCAACATCTCTCTTCCAATGAATTGTGTGCTGCTCTATCTGTGGATTGAGTGTGAACAAACGTCCTTACTGATTGTCTGCATTTCATATTGAAGAATTCATCATCCAGTATTTTTAAATCAAGCTCACAAATTCTGTTCAAAATGTTAACACCTCTCTTGGGAAGGAATCCAAGTCTTGACTCAGAGTGCAGGAGAATTCACCAGGAGGAGAACCAGACACAGACTCCAGAGATAAGGAGCAACTTCTCCAGCAGCTGAAAACATGTCCTTCAGGAAGTTCAGCCTCTCTGAACAGCTTGGACTGACACTTTCACACTCCTTACATGGACTGCACATGAGAGGGAGTGGGGAGCCAAGGCAAACAGTGAGTCTCTTTACCTCAGCTTCACTGCACACTTGTCTCTCCTTCTGCAAACATATTGTAGTAACCACAGACCTTTTCATTAATGTCACTTTCCCAGCACTGTCATCACCTGACTTGTCCCTGCCCTCCAAGAGGTGTCCCCATTTACCCCTGCTAGTGAGTGGCACAGCTGTTGTCACTCCTCTGCTTCCTCTGCTTGTATGTTATACCCTGCTCTATTCCACCTTTGACTTTGTGATTAAAGGAAGATAAAAGTCCGAGCTGACAGCTCAAGTATTCCTAAGTGAGGGGTTCAGTAGATGAGAGACTACAGTCTTCTAGTTCATAGGCTACAAACATAACACGGTTTCAAAGGCTGCAGAACACAACTGCAGTATTTCCAATTCAATTCCCCTTTGGCCAGGCTCCCTCGGACTTCCCCACCTTCCTGGAATACAAAACCAAGTCACACTCACTTTTCTTCATGTGTCTTGGCTTGTTCCAGCTTGACCTCTGACTGCATGCTCTCCACCTGAAGTTCCAGCTTCTTGACAGTATATATTAGCTGCTGCTTCTCCTCCAATTCTGAGGCAGCAGCCAAGCTTTTTCTTTCCAGTGCTTGGCACCTGACAGAACAAGGAAAACAGGTTGATCCCTACTGTTCTGGGTTTGGCACACAAGGCATACAGCAAAAAGAATCCTTGAGTGGTCCAATTTAAAGGCTTATTTTGATGAAGAACAAGGAAAGACAAAAATCCATCTGTACCCAACCAGCAGAAAACAAAGCTATTGAAACCAACACTTACTTTCTTATTACTATAAATCTCAAAAAACTGGAATTTGACAGAAAGAAACTAAAGTGAGAGCCTTGTAACCGCTTTTATAACCTACACAATTGCTCTTCAAAAGTCCAAACAGTTCATGTGAAAAAGGTCATAACCAGGTCCCTTGGTTTCTTCCCCTAAAGCTAGAATAGGGATTGATTATGTGAAGTGGTGAAGAGGAAAAGATTTGCCTTGACATCATAAAAGGTTAAAATCCAAATTGTAAATTTCAAGGCACTGAGGTTCTATTTGTGGAACTAGGTTGGCAGCTCAGATTTTATGACAATTGCTGTGTTTCTGTACTTTCATCTCCACTTACAAAGAAAGAGCAATATTTTACAGTATTTCTATGAAACAGTCATTTAAGTTGATATTTGTAGAGCTGGTGAGTTTCCCAAAGTGGTTGTCTTACAAATATGTACTGAGTGCCACGACAGAACTTTTGTTCTTCTGAACCTTACTTTTCTTGAAGCTTCTTCTGAATCAACTCTGCCTCTTTTAACTTCTCATGGGCTTCCTGAAGCTCCTTAAACAGAGCACAAACTTGCAAATTCAGGGCTTCTACTTCACTGCCAACCTTTATGAGAAAAAATAAGGAAAATTTCATATGGACAATTCAAGATAGCAAAGCTGCAGGCTAAGAGATCTAAGTAGGAAGTTGTCAAACTTTCTCTAGAGAAAACAGCCCAAGTCAGTCTGCACCATTACACTCAGTAATAAAGCCCAACTACAAGGCTCCACAATTATTCCTAAATATGGCAGAACCCCATTTTGACTTAACCCTTTCATAAATTCCAGGTAACTCAAAGACAACAAACAGCCTCCCAGGGAGGGCAGAGTGGTAACTGCAGTGGTGCTTTCAAATGACTGATCTCAGGAGACCTGCCTGAGTGTCCAGCTGCTGTCTGGCAGAGGATGAGCTCTAGCCTCTTCTCCCCCAGCCATTCCTCACTCTCCAAATGCAGATCCCTCAAAAAAAGTCCACGCTGCACAACCCCCATAGTTACAATAGTGATCTACATTTTACAACAGGGGCAAGTAACATGAGCTCTGCTGACCAGAGCCTCTGCAGAACCCCAGCAGCACACGTGGAATCAGCTGCCATCACAAGCACATGAGTGCTGACCTCAGTATCAGCACTGCCATGAGGGGCATCTGGCTCAGGCTGTAACTCAGGCAAAGCTGAGATAAGAACACTGGAAAGAACTAACAGAGACATCATCTGCTTTCCCTAGAAAGGGCATCTCTTGGCCTGACTGCAAACTGGACAAGTTCAACCAATCCAGCCCTGGCCTAAAATACTTGTCTTGGCCTTCAGAAGAGCTCAGATCTCCAGCAGATCCCACAGCATATACCCCCTCAGATAACCCACACTACCTCACATACAAGCATCTTAGTTGCCTGTATTATGCAGATGCACTGAACCAGAGTGGATTCCACAGCTATGGGGCATTGCACACTCACTTCACACAGAGAGGTTACAGCTGCAAGCACATACATTTAGGTGTCTGACTCCAGAGCTGAATCCCAGCCCCAATATCCTCTCAAACCCTTACTTTAAAACATGAGGACTGGGTTTTTGTCTGAAACCATGTCTCAATCCAAGACAGTTATGCCCCACCATTGCAATACATCCCACTAAAACCACAAAAAAACCTAAACCAGGTGCCATGTGAGCTCCATATTTAAAGTCTGTTTTAAAGTACACTGATCTAAAAGCTGACCCAGGCAGCAGCCAGGACATTCACCCAATCTGGATGATTTCTGGAGCTAAAAGTGTCTGCACCCCTCTCTGTTTGCTGGGCATGGCCAGGGTAATGAGGGATACCTGCAGTTATGCCATGCCTCCCTCATTCCTGGACATCAATCTCACCCCTCTGGCTGGTGTAATTTGGAACCAACTCTAAGCTACATATCGAAGAGCTCAAAGTTCACTTCCAGTCCCTGTGCAGGATGATTGCCCCTTGCTCCCTGAATGCAAGTGGAAATCTAGGCCCTGAGGTTGCTGACCTCAACAAGTCAGCTGCACGTTGTTAAATCAGGAGGACAGGTACTTACAGCCTCTGAAGTCTCTTCCTCCTGTTCGGTTTGTGTCCCACTCTCCAGGCAGTTGCTGATTTTCTTCTCCAGATTTGACAGTCTGGAAAACAGAAGAAATCAACAATGATGGATTTGGCCTATGTTTAAGGTGAGATTGTGACTGTTCAAGGATTTCATGCATGTGATGCACTCTCTAACATCACAGCCACAGATGCGAGGCAGAATGGAAAGCACAGACGTGCAGGAAAGTCTGCACAGCCATGGGGGTTCCTGAGGAACACAGGACACTGAGCATGTACAGTTAATTAAAATGGATGTGTAAGTCTGCAGGTGTGGTGAAGGGCACTGACATTTTGTCCAAAGGGATCAATCTCTGATACAGTCCAAAACTGCCAACCCTTTGGAAATGGGTTTGTTGGACTGGATTCAGCCTTTTTGCTGAATCCAGTGATTAACATTGCCTCTGTTTTCCTGTGGTATTTTCAGAGGTTGAGGTTTCTAAGAATCACCTGGTTATGGTTCATTTCCTCTTCTAGGAAGACCACGTAGAATCAATTACTGTGACACCAACCTTTCATAGATAATGTCCAGGAAGTCCTACTCTGTCTCTGTGGAGATCTGGAACAGCTACTGCCTGGGCAATTTGCCACCCCCGAGCAGTTGTGCTGATATAATTGAGCTGAGACAGACCCTCATGCAGATCTTACTGGGAAAACTTTCTCTCTTGAACAAGTTTGGAATTAAACTTACTTACAGACATTTCTAAGGGGCTTTTGCAAGCTCACACACTGCTAAATGTAGCCTGCTAGTATCACGAAGAGGACTGTGATCCCTGTTTTAGTTATAGTGATGATTCATACAAAACCAGAGAACTATGGAGAAATGTGGAGAGAACATCCTCAACTAATCATCATATAATTCTGATGTAACCTGGGGAAAGTTCAAATGCAAGAAGCAATAAGTAAATTTTTCTTGAACGGTGACACTGTAGGAAATAAAAATAAAACAGAAATTCTTCTGCTCACGGAAGAGAGCCTGTGGTTTATCTCTATAAGAACTACCATAATATTAATTTATTACTGCTGAGTGCTCAGGAAATTCCCCATCCAAGTCACACTGTTATTTAAACTTTGATCAGCCAGAGGCTTGGTAACCTGAAAGAAAACAGCTTTAAATGTTACAGTGCACCTACTTCATACCTCTCTCTGTGATCCTGCAGCTCCTTCTCAAGTTTTTCCCTCTTCTGAGTTTCATTTCTAAGAGAGCACAGCAGCTGGCTCACAGTTAGCTCCTCGGACTCCAAATTCTTAGATTCATCTGCAGATCTGCTCCTCCTTCAAATCAAACCAGATGTAAATAACAACAGCCACAACTTTACCAGAGCATTCCTTTATCCCTGGGAGCCAATCTGAGATGTCACCATTTCACAGTGATGAAAACCAGTGCTCTGAGGAAAGGGCTCATTCCCAATTCTCAATACCACCACCCATAAGCCACTGTGTGTGCAAATAAAGCTGAGGGAACAATTTAGTCCTTAAGCAAGGAAAGCAAAAGCAGTCACGACAACACAAACCCCAATGCACTTATTCTGACCTATTTTGCAGCCCTTTCTGCAAAGTGCTGCTGTCTGTTCCTAGAAATAACATTTTCTCCCAATAAAACATGGAAGGTTTCTTATCTCTGTCTCACTCCTTTTCAGAAAAAGAAAGCATCTTCCACTAAAAATGGTCATCACTTTCTCAGAAAAAAATTTTAGTTTCACTTCCCTCAAATCCTATAGCTCTTTTCAAAATTACATTATGCTACTGTAAAGTGAACCAGAACAAACACAGAACTCTGAAAAACAGGGTAAGTGATAAAACACTATTACCTCCATTTTTATGTCCATTCTGACAGAAAGTCAAAATCCCCCAACTATATGGTAAGATTGGCAGGATATTCACTCTGTACATTTTAGCAGCTCAGCTGTAAAACAGCATGTGGTTAACACTTTGCTTTTGCAGTTCACAACAGAAAGCAAAGCAGAGTCTTCTCTGTGCTCCTGAGAGCTGGAAATCTTTGGTGAGCAAAATTCAATACCCCAAAGAAAATGTTCAGCCAGGATATTTTAAGTAAATAACTTTTATCAGGGGATTTTTAGTGCAGTTCTACTCTTACAGAAATAAACCCGTCCTGGGTGGATCACATTTCTCTGAAGGTGTTAACAGCACCAGTCTAAGGTTTCAGAGCTGGACAAAGACACGTGGTGACACTGGAAATATTTTAAGAGGTATGTATACCCCCTGTTATTGTAGATATGGGTCAGATTCTCATCCAAAGGTAAGCAAGTCCTGCAGGGAATGTCTTCTCATACATAGTAAGTGTTCTCACAAGCCACCACTAACAACAAGCTTCATACTTGCAGCCTGGTTTGTGGTCAGCAGCTCTCTCAGTTTCATCCACAACTGTAACACCTTTTTTTTTCCCCTCCCCCTTCAGCTTCTTAACTGCATGCTGAGAGCCAAATATCTATGTCATTACACTGTTCTTCCTTGCTGATGTAAGGAGTGACAACTTGTGCACGGAGCACAGCTTTCTGGCCTGCTGTGTCCTCAGAGCTTTCCATATCCTTCCCTTTCAAAAGCAAAGGCACAAAGTAAGTCCGAGAGTTCAGCCAAAACCATTTGGCTGCTAAACTGGGCAGTATCCAAGATGGAAAGTTTAACAGTATCAGATGTCTGTGGCCACAAGGAGTAAAGGTTCAGCCAGGGGCAAGAAAGTCCCTTGTTTCCTGGAGCTGATGTGAAGATCAAATATTGAGAAGTAACCTAAACAGAATGCTGGTATCCTAAGCCCAGTAACCTGAAAAGCAATGACTCTTGCACTGTCAGCCTACCCCATCGTGATACACTTCATACCAAGCACACACAAACAGGACAGGCAGGTTCAGATCTGAAAGACTGCAAGACCTCTGACTCTTACCAACATCAGTATAATTGGGTAGAGCACAGATACTCTTAGATGGTCTCCAAAGGCTAGGAGGGAGGGAGTCCCTGCAGCCTCTCTCTCTTTATGTTTTCTGTTTGGCCTTCCTAAAAGGCCCAAAGAGTTGGCAAGTCAGCATGTCCATAAATGCCTGGCCAACTGGCCAGAATGTGCACTCCTTCTTGTCAGCTGGTGAACGCTGGGAGGAAAAATGTCAGAGAATTGAGGGTCTTTCCAACACGGCAGGAAGACTACTGCAATGCAGGGATGCAGAGCCACAGAAAAATTGAATATTCTAGTGCATTCCTCATAGAAAAAAGTTCCCTCACACTGACAACAAAACACTGTAGAAGTCTGAATCACACACATCACACAGGGACCTACGTACATGTAGACAGCAACATTCCCAGTCGTTTCACCACTATTCTCTTGATGTTCCTTTGCTGTTCTATTTATTTCTCCTTCCTAGGAAAGAAAAAAAACATGATTAGCTTGGTATTTGGACTAAGCAGGGCAGAGTTTCATTTGTTTGAGTTAAGGAAGGAAGAAAAACAGGGAAAACTACTATCATAGCAATATAGATAAATAAAAAACAAAACTCCTACGGATCATCTTCATGTTTGGAAATTCTTCACTTAAAATACTTCACATGCCTTTCCCTTTATCTCTTCTGGATTGATTAGAGAAGAGGCACAATAATGAGATTTGCCCTTGTCCTTTCATCAGCAACTTCCACGGCCACTCTTCCCTATAAAGATGACTGGGCACCACACAGCCAACATCAGGTTGATTTAAATGCAGGTGATTTAAATCTAAGCCTAAAAATCATTCTCCTGCCTCCTAAAAGAACCACTCTTCTTTCCCACTACAAACCTCACTCCTTGATCTTTGTAGCCCACAGAATTCTACTAGCAAAAAAAAAAAAAAATAATACATCCCTGAAGGTTTCCTGCAGTCGGAAGTTTTCTCTGACAACTCCGAACAAATTTTAATTAAATTCTTTTAATTTTTTTGTTGCATGCCTCCTTTCCAGAAAGGGTATGTGGGGGTTATAGGGATAGCAGAAGCTTGCATTTTCACATTTCACAGTTTGCCTGTGAAGATTTTTCAGACACAAGAACAGTAGAAAAAGTACACATTTTTGTGCCTCTAGGGAATACTCTACAGTTTTGCACTTAGTTTTGTTTGCCTCCCTCCCTACATGTCTGCCAGCAGAAAGAGAGCTCCATTCTCAGAAGAAAATGCTCCTGTCTATGCAAAGGTATTGCCCCTTAGCAAAACATAGTATTGATGTTCTCAGAAATTCCAACTAAGACAAGACTTAACATTTTTAACTAGTCTGAAACCATGTGATGGACCATGTTGCTTTTTCCAGAGAATATTTTTAGTGCAATAGAGGCTGCCTATGAAATTAATTTACTTTGAGCATTAAAGTGAAAGCTCAAAAGTAAGTTCCAAGTCCTTTATCACTACATCTTGTAACACACAAGTGCTCCATGGCAGGCAATCTAAGAAACCAAGGAATCACGGAATCGTTTAGGTTGGTCCCTGGCTGCAGGTTACTGTGTTCTTTTTATCCCCTTTACTTACGTGCATCCCAATCTCCACAAAGGAATCCTCTGCTGACATGCTCAGCTTGACTTGCAGCTCTGAAATGATGGCAACCAGATCTGCCTTCTCAGCCTGGAGCCGCTGCACCTGGGATTTCAGGTTCCTCACTTCCTTCTCGAGAGCCACGCAGCCCTCCTGGATAAACAAACCCTGCATCAGCCAACCAAAAGGGAACAACAGCCAAGCAGCACAGAGTCTGAACACAACAGTGCCCTGTATCCCTCCTTCTCTGTTTAGGCTTGCCTGGAAAAGCCCATTGTACACATGTTTTGGTTCTCCAAACAGCAGGAAGTCTAAATTGTGAAAACAAATTAATCCAACACTGGGTATTGTGCTTCTGGAAAACATGAGACTGATTGTCCAAATGCACAGATAATTAGGATGAAATTTTTTCCCTAAATCTATGCCTCTCACTACCATGTAAGGTATCAGCCAACATACAGAATTATTGTCCAGAATTGCTCTATTTTTTTCACCCACATCCTTATTACTCTTCTTCCAAATCTAACCAAGATTCTAGGGAGAAAAGACCTGAGGGCCAGGAGCTTTACACACACACACACACACCATTTTCAGTCTTTCCCCATTATACAACTTCTTTGTACCCCATCTCTCCTTGACCTTCACACAAAGTCCACTTCCATAAAGTCTCTCTTCCTCAGAGATTCTCCCCAAACTTAATTGCTTCTTCCAATCATGACTGTCTCCTTCACCTTTTTCCTCTTCCCTTTCCCCAGGATCCTCAAAACCCTTACTTAAACCTCTACATAACCAGCAAGACTCATTTTTTCCCTCTCTTTTAAATGCCTCTCCCCATTATGAAACTTTCCCTGTGAGTTTTTTTTCTGTCTCATTTTTGTAATCTGAGCCTCCCACCTCCTGATAGCACCTTTGTTACACCACATACCATCCATGTAAATTCTGGACAATTCCTGGAGTCTGAATTGCCTTCTCACCTATGATTATGCCAAATCTCCAGACTCTCTATGCTCACCCTACCTCCTGATTTGCTGCTGCCTATAATTTTGTGCTTATGCTGTAAGAGGATTCAATCAAGAGTCAGCTCCAGTGAGGGAGAGAGATGTTAGATTATTCAAGCAGGTTGGAAAACTCTGGCAATAACATGCTTTTAGTATTCAGAGAACTTCTACAACAGATAAAAGGAGAATAAATCCCCTACTTCCCCTTAAAAACATATTCCAGATTTATGAAATCCTGAGTTTACCTGACAATCCTGAAACACAACCTTCAGCCTGTAAAGGTTGTGCAAGTGATACTTACACAACCACACTATTTAAACACGACTTTCTCCCCGCCTTGTAACTTCTGAGCTCATTGGCCAATTTTGAATTACATGCTGAAACATTTCTTACAGAGCTCCATAAAAAAGTTGGGAGAGGAAAAGAGAGTCTAACAGTGACTTTGGTAAGAAAAAGCCTGATACACTCAGCCTTCATCAAGCAACACAGAATCCACATGGCTCCTGGAGGTACCAGGACACATCAGTTTGTCTCTGTGTGGAACTTCTTATTAAAAACCTTCTCACATGACCATGTGGGACACGAAGCAGGTTTTGTTTAAAGAGGCTTTGCCCACAGACACCTTCAGCACCACCTGCAAAATGTTTCCTGGCTGCAACACAACCACCTGCAGCATTAGAAATGATGTGTTACAGAGCCAAAGGTCGGAGGGAGGGAGGAAGCTCAGTTAAATGGGGCAGCAGAAGCAAAGATCTAATCTGAGCTCAGTGAAAGAGATTCCATAAAAGAAGATTGATATAATAAAAATAGATGGCAGGTCATTATTTTGTTTACTTGTCAACTTCTCCCTGGAAACACAAATACAAAAAGCAATTAAATGATCACGAGGGACAGATAATCTAACGAGCGAAGGGAGGGATAAAGTCAAGAAATATCCAAGAGTAAACAAAATAAAGAATGAAAAATTAGCAAGGAATGCTAATTTCTTTTTCCTTATGTCAAGAATGTTAATTATTATTGTTATTAAATGCTAATGAAAATGTAAATTATCTCAGGTGTGGCATAATTTTCTGTTACTACGCTCTGAGAGGCTTCACATAATAAAATAAGTTAGAGCTAAGGATAAAAATGGAGATGTTAACCAATTGCCAAGCCTCCCAGTGAGATGAATCATAAAAGAGAGCGAATGCTCCAGACTTTCAGTTCAAAAGCATGTCAATCCAACGAATTCCTTATTCACCATTTCAGCTCCTTCTTCTCTTCCCTTCAAGCTCTGAAGTTGTTGCTGTAGCTGTTCATTTTCAACGCACTTGGCCTGCAAGCACTGCTTCGCCTCCTTAAACTTCGACTCGTAAAATTCTCGTTCTTCCTTCTGCTTCTCTCTCCAGATGGAAAGTTCCTCGTATCGGTCCTTCATAGCTTGGTTATGCAACTTCATGGCTTCTAAATGGTAGCCAGAGACAAGACATTGATTCACATTAATTCTCTGCCCGTGAAACAGCAGATTTCCACCACACTGAGCTCAGCATTCCTCAGTATCAAATGGGTTGGCAATAATTGGGTATGAAATGTGAACCCTCCTCCTCGCGTACCTTGAATACCAAACCAAAACTAAGTGTCCCATAGTCCCTTAGCACTATAATAAATAGCATTAAATCCTCTCTTGAAATCATATGCCCACACTCTCTGACTTCTTGACTGTTCCCTAAGCCAAGAAGTACAAGTCAGAAGCATTGTTCACAAGAGGTACTTGGTATCCTGCTGAGAGTGTTATTTACACGATCAACCCAAATGAAGCTGCTGAACTGAGCTCCTGAAACTACAGAGACTTGGCAGGGAAAACAGGCAGCCTAGACTGGTAAATTACTGCATGGAAACAGATGCTATCAAACCAAATGTCTCAAATATGCCCAACAATGCTCTACTCGAACATTTGGTTATGACTTGATTGCAAGCATTGAAAAAATACACCAAACAACTCAGAGCCAAGTTATTTTCTCATATGTAACAAAGTCAGTGAGTAACATCAGTCTTGCTATTACAACAGGCTTACAAGATTTTGAGGCAGTCAATGAAATTATTTCAGACTTGTTTTTTTTTTTAAGCAAACAACTCAAAGTTGATTGCTTAAAAATATTTTAATTTTCCAGTAACTTCCATTACGTCCTGCTGTTGTATTATAACCTGCCCATAAATCCTTCAAGTTATGTAAATAAATGTAGTCTGGAGAAGGATTCTGCAAGTTATGAGTTACAGCAGCTGTAAATATGTCCCAGAACATTATCTTACATGATACAGAACCTTTTAGCAAAATACCAGACGTACTTCTAGAAAAAACTTTCCTCCTAGATATCCATGAGACAGAGAACTTGGACCAGGTCTGAAAATGATTCAGGCAGAATTTAAACACTAATGTAAAATCAGAACACAGGAGATATGCTCTGCTGTCATATAAACAGGGAGATACCTCTGTCTTTCACACAGAAAACTCCCAGATCCCTTAGGTTTTATTCTAATCATTTAAACGAAGAAATATCTGACACCTAAATTCCTGGGATCCAGAAACAAATCTATCTCACCTGAAAGACTCACATTTTTAGGAATTATCAGGGAAAGCTATTAGTTTCTCCCAGATAGACCCTGCCACAGCTATCACTTCCCTTTGAAGTACAGAAGGTGCAGTACCCACCCTTCCTGATGCAGCTATGGCAAAATGTTAGTCTGTAATGGGGCCAACAGTCCTACCACACAAACCAAAAAAGCTTTTAGAGGTAGATGAGCAAAAAGCATATCACAGGAAGAGATTTTTCACCTCATCTCACCTCCTAAAATACATGCTATACTGTGTGTCTATATATACATATATTTTTAATATATATATATACATTCTAAAGCAAGTAATTGGGCTGTTCTCCCCCTAGTCTTCCATACCAATTCAATCTGATATGTCCTATCAAGCATCTTATTTATGTGCCACATCAAACTGGCCACTTGCAGAGTCCTTTATCCAACCAATACTACTCAGGGATAAAATGTTACCCAGCCAAATAAGCACAGAATTTATAGTCAGCCCAAAAAAAAAAAAAAAAACAAAAAAAAAAAACAACCCTTCAGATGATACTTGGGGCTTTTGTATTTCAAGACCAGCTCACGTGTGCCTTCACCTTTTAACTCATTGTTCTCAGTGATTAGTTCCTTCATCTGCTGCAGCATCTCCTCTGGGGAGTAGGTACCAAGGGCAGGAGCAGCCCCACTGTCCACTCCGTTTTCCATTTTACCCTTGGGATGCTCTCCATTTTCAGTAGGACGGCTCTTCAACTTGCTGGACATCTCTGAAGCAGCTACCACAAGGTTTGCAAAGAGAAAATTCTGAATTTCTTTCTCATTTATGAAGAAAATATGATCATGCATTCACTGTACTATGACAAGCAGGCCTCGTGTCTTGCCACAGCACACAGGCACCTTCAATCCCTCTGACCTCGTACACCAGCGTATCCATGAGCGTCCATAAAACATTAATCTCCCACGGGGCTAAAACACAGGATCCCCAAGACTGCTCTCGGGCCAACCAACCCTCCCTCAGGAGCCCATTCCTCTGGGAACGAAACGAGACCCTCCTGTCTCACCCTTTCCCTCCCCGCCGCCCGCACGGCCCTGACAGCGCCCCGGCACTGCCTTTCACGCCCACATCCCATTTCCGCTGATTTTTAACTTTCATTTTCGCTTCCTTGTCCCCTTTTCCCCTTCTCCGGCATAACCTCGGCGGGGTTCCCGGGAGGTTGCGGCGCCCGCCCCCGCCGCTGCCCGGGCACGGCCGCTCCGTCCCCGTGCCGGTTCGGCCTCCGGGAGCCGCAAGCCCGCGTTTTCCCGCTTGCCTTTCCTTCCTTCCTTCCTCCCTCCCTTCCCGCAGGCCCACCCCCGATCCGCCGAGTCATCGGGCGAGCCCGGTCACGGCCAGCGCCGTCCGCCACGCTCCGGGCTGGCCTCGGGGAACCCTCTGCCCGCTCACCCCTCACGGCGCGCCCATGGCGGCGGCGGCCCGGCCCGCCTCAGCTGACTGAGCGACTGCCCGCCCCGCTGTCCCCGTCCCCGCCTCCGCCTCCTCCTTCTCCGACGCCGAGGGGATTTCCCAGCCCCGCTCCTCTCTGCCCCTTGGGAACGATGCCTTCGCTTCCCTACGCATCATCCCCCCGGGCTACCGTCAGGAATTCGCCAGCCCGGCAGGAACGAGAGCAGCAAAGTCGTGTGGGGGGCATTGCCCCTCCAGGGGGTAAAGTCCTGCGGCTCCGCGGAAGGAGGAAGACTGGAGGAGATGAGGAATCAGACAACGGCAGCAAGAGGGACGATGAATCACAAAATCATGGAATCAGTTAGGCTGGAAAAGACCTCTGAGATCATCGACTCCAACCTATGACCGAACACTACCTTGTCAGCCAGACCAGGGCACTGAGTGCCATGTCCAGTCTTTCCTTGAACACCTCCAGGGATGGTGACTCCACCAACTCCCTGGGCAGCCCATTCCAATGTCTGATCACCCCTTCTGTGAAGAAATTCATCCTAATGTCCAACCTAAATCTCCCCTCGTGCAACCTGAGGCCCTTTTCCCTCATCCTGTTGCTGCTTGCCTGGGAGAAGAGCCACATCCCAACCTGGCAGCAGCCTCCTTCCAGGGAGCTGTAGAGAGCTATAGGATCACCCCTGAGCCTCCTTTTCTTCCAGTCTAAACACCCCCAGCTCCCTCAGCCAATCCTCATAGACCCTTTCTCAGCTGCATTGCCCTTCTCTGGACGCACTCCAGCACCTCAATTATCTTTCCTAAATAGAGGGGTCCAAAACTGAACACCGCACAGGAGGTGTGACCTCACCAGTGCCAAGTACAGGGGGAGGAATGGCTTCTCATGGCATGAGGCCTAAAAGACGGGATCAAGAGGCAGATATGAGGCAAATGAAAGGGAATGTTATTGCCCAGGGCATTTTAGTGATTATTGCCACACGATCAAATCAATTAGGGTGGGGTTTGCTGTTGGATCCAAAAATGTAAAATCTGCAGCAAGAGATTTGAGTGGCCTTTGCAAAAAGTCATGGGGTTCAGAAGCTGGGAAAACCCCTCTTCATTGACTTCATCCCTGTGGATTTTTTCCTGCAGCAGGATGTGAAGAGACTCCTTGCATGTTGTGATCACATGCCCTGCCCAAGCTGAAGAGTCCCCACCCTCATCTCATCAAACCTGTGCAGAAGACCTGCTGTACCTTATCTGTCCCTTTGTGTTCCCTGAATCCTTGCATTCTGTAGACCAGAATACCTGTTCCCCCCTGTAAAATCCCCTGCAATAAAGTGGATTTTTCCCCATGAGGTTAAGACCCCACATTTGTTAATCTGGATTTTTCCCTTATGTCATCCCCTGAAACCCCCTGTTTGTAATAGTTACAATTTCCTGTTGAATAGTAGATCCTAAACCCTTTAAAAATTAACTTGTAAGTCCAATAAAGGATTCCAGTTTCTTGCCTCCCTGGGATAGTCTTATCTTCATTGCAGTTTGCCATGTTCTGGGGGTGTAGCCCATTAATGCCTGTCCTGTGATGTGCTACCTGGCCTTGGAAGCCCTTAAATGCCAGATTCAAGGGATGGGGTTAGCTGGGGCAGTTCATCCTGCACAGTCCCAGTGCTTTATGGCTGTCCTTATCAGGAAGCAGGGCAGCTCTTAAGTAATAAAGCCAACTATGATGTTTTGGTTTCATCTCTTACAATGGGAAAAAAAGCTGTTGTAGCTAAAATGTCAGTTTTTCCTGAGAAAAATACCAGTCTTTCATTAAATTACCTCATGGCTTGAAAATGAACTATTTCAATTTGAAAATATTGCTTTGCTATGTCCTAGAAGTTGTGAACTGTGTGCTGTTTAATGAAACTGTGCCTTTCCATGAACTAGTCTTCTCGGCTGCCCTCCAAGCATCGCATCCAGGGACTCCCCAGCATGAGGGAAAGACGTGAATTGTGGATGGTGGTAGATGGTGGTGGTGAGCAGCCCTTTTACAGCCGAGGCACTTCAACATTCAAACTTCAAGGAGGGTGCAGCTTAAAAATCTCTCTAGGAGTAAAACCAGCAAACATTTGGGATCACCTAGGTGGTAAAGAACAGGTCTGATAGCAGATTTATGCATGCTGAGCCCATAATCCATGTGCTTTCTGCTTACTCTGCAAGTGAACAGAATCCATCTCCTTGTAGGTGCACTGAGATCTCTGCTAGAGGGAGTTACTGTCTCCAAGTTACTGTCCTCTCCCATCACTGCATCAGTGACAGGATGTTAGACAGGAGTGTCTGAAAGTTAGAGGGCGATAAAGGCATCTTCAGTAATGAGAATGAGGAACAGAATTACTGGCAGCTTATCATGGCTTTTTATTTGAGCTCTGAGCTAACTTGTTGCAAGCAGCAAGACCTTACTGCATGTGCAGCAAAGAAAACTGAGTTTTACCTGTCAGAGGAGCTTAAAGAAGCATTTGCTCTTTTATTACACTTCTGATGACTGTTTGTTCAGACAGTAATCCCACATCTGGGTTGAGTACCCAGAATTAATTTTTGGGAATAGATCTTATTTAAACGTCAAATACCCAAGTTTTGGGGGAGCAGTTTAGCATTTCAATGCCAATAAGATCTAAGATCTATGTATCTCACAATTCTTTGAAGAGGTCCAAATGTGAGAACAGTCTTTGCTTGCAGTTGTAAAATGGAGGCAGGTTGCCTGGAATCAAAAGTGATGTATCTGATTCTAATTGGAATTAAACACTTTGCTTTTTAAAAGCCAAAGTAAAATTAGAGTCCTTGTACATATGGAAAGGAGAGAAATTACCAAAGAGGCCTTGTGAAAAAATAAGAAAGAAAAGAGACAATTCAATTTATTTACATAAAAGGAAAAATTAGTTTTGTCTAAGGAAGATTAAAGTGTTTGCACAAAACTCCTGTTGCACGTCAGCACTGTGGGAATACAATGGATAAAGCAATTGTTTGGGCCCAACTATTTTATTCAGATAGTTTTTTCATCACAGTTTCTCATGTGATGAATCTTTTTTGTTCATTCTGCAGGTTACAGGTGACACACAGGAGTGAAATATGTGGGCTCTGTGAAGGAAGGAGATCTGTTCTAACTCTCCTGGTGAGTGGTCTGAACTGCTGGGCTGAGATAGGGGTAGCTCATCTATCTCTGCTTTACTGTACAGATAGTAAATATTTGGCAGTAAAGGGTATGAAAGTGTCCAGCTTTCCCCAGACCACTCCATAATGTTTGTTTACAAAAATAGACATTGGATGGCTCTGGGTCTGAGGGCTCAGATTCAGTCAACTTACTTAAGAAATTCCCTTGTGGCAGCTGAGCCATGGAAACAGTCTTTGTGTACACCCTTACTCCCTAGCAAATGTGGGATAATTCAGTTTAGCTTAGTTTGAAATGATGGAGGATTGTGCTGAATTACCTTCATGTGGCCCTAGGCCAGCAGCTTGGACACTGTTTTTGCAGTTGTCCGGGAGCTGAATCCTGAGAATCAGCCAAAGCTGGCGCAAAGGCTTGAACTTGGGAAAGCTTTGGTACAAAGAACTGTGAATATCTCTGCGTATATACACACAGGGCTTATGTTTTATCCATCTCTCTATCTGTTGTGCATTGTGTGGAACTCATGCTGCCTCTGACTCTCTTATGTTGGCTTTACTTTTCCTATCTTTCCAGTCTCAGCATTGCCCTCTTGCTCCTGACTGGTGCTGTGGTAGCTGTGGGAAACTCCCAGTTTTGGCCAGGATCCCACAGATAATGTACAGACATAGCCCAAAGACTGACTTGTCTCTCGGGACACAAGGAATATACACTATACCAGTCTGGCTCGCTTCCTCTGATCAGCTCAGGTGCCTACAGAGGCTTTGCTTTGTTCTGCCACATGAGTGCCTGCAGGTCTGTGGAAGAACTACTAACCTTGATTAATACCTGGGCCTCTTGCCAGCGTAAACGCTGCAGTGTTTGCTGTGACTTCAGATTTGCTGATTAAGCCTAATTTCCAATTGACAGGTAATTTGAAAACACCATAAAGATATGTTCTTTGCAGGCTTTGAGCAGATTAAGTGGGGGAGAGGGGGTATTATGAAGCACATCCAACTTCTGCAGTCAGCAGTACTGTGTGATGAATGTCACCATAACCTAGAGAGTAGTAAGATAATGAAATGCATTTGTTTCTTCCAACAATTAAATGCTACCATGGCCTGGAGAGGGCTCAGAGCCGTCTGTTAAAATTTACATTAAGCATTGTCAGGCCTTAGAATATCACAGTAAAACAGCTACAAAGAACATCAAAGTCAGATATATGATCTGAATATTTATCTGCCACTGACAGAAGGTATATGTTAAATTAGAGATCATCATGGATTTTTGATTATCAGTCCAGTACTGAACATCTTGCTATTGATACTGTTATTACCTTCAAAGGAAAAATAAAATCTGAAGTTCAGGAATTCAAGAGATGCCAGAAATAAAACAGTAGGAAAAAAGTGCCCCAAGGTCCTGTTTTCAGTCTGATAACCCTGCTGTGGGCAGGATGTATGAAGGAAAGGCAGTGCCAAAGAATGTTTCTAAATAACTGCTTTTGGCCCATTCTGCACAGTTTAATCCAGTGTGTCGTGTAGCGCTTTCCCTCCCACATACAGTCCAATGGATAACTTCTTTTACAGCTGCAATCATATAACACCCCTGTGCAATGACAGAAGAGTAAAGAAGCTCTAGCAGAGCTTTTAGGTGATCCAACTCAGAGCCTGATGGTATGTTGAGAAATTGTAAGGTCACGGTTTTATTTTTCAGGGTTTTCCTTCCTCGAGTGAGTTGCAGTTTGATTGTACCAAGTTGATGGAATTCCTCACCAGCAGCTCTGATTTCTTTCTTGAAACAAACACATTCTGTTACTGATCAAAAATATTATCTGTAATTTTTTTTTTCTAATAAGTTTAGTGATTTGAGTCAAGCTGGCAAAAATATCCTCTGTCTAGCAAGAGCAGAAAAGAGCCATGGAAAGTACTCCTCGCTATTTCCTCTAGGTACATGGCCCTTCATTAGGAGCTCTGATGACAAGGTAATTTTCTGCCTGTCAGTAAGATGCTTTAGAGTTTTTGCAGAGAAGAAGAGCAAAATGTTAACCACAAGCCTGGTGGTTTTGTGATTTTGTCTCTGTCAGTGCGGAGGAGATGAATTGACTCATGACTGCGGCATAACTGCCACTCACGGCACTATAGGATCCTTGTTTGGCTGTCTTCTCCCTTTGTGACCACTCAGCAGGTACTGCTGTTGACTCAGGATGCAGTACATTTCACTCAACAGCTGCCATGCCAAAAATAAGACGGATAAATGTGCAGAAAAGCTAAAAGCCAAGCTGACGACCGTCCTTATTTTCTCTTTCCAATAGATGGCACCAATTCTCTTTCCAGATCATCATCGCTTGAACAGGTCAGGAGTTCCAGAATACCACAAGAGTTTAAAAATACAGGCATCTTTACCCTTTTCTTCTGCTCTTTCTGAGTGTGAAATTTGCACCAAGAAGGCAGCAGACTGAGAAAATGTCTGAAGCCCTTGGAATGTGGCACTGCTGCCAAGAACAGCCGTGCCAGGAAAACACAGGCAGATAAACGAGCAAACGTGACCCAGGGCTCAGAGACGGGGGAGGGAGGTTTGCTTTTGCCTAAGGACAGTCAAGAGTAAAAGTGGGACTATTTTAGGATATTATTGAGAAGAAATTGAAAAGCCATGGGGAGAGGAGAATGGAACATGAGAATTCCAGGTCAGATAGAGAAGTCTTGGACAGCCAAGGAGCAATGACGATGCATCTTGTGAAAGGAGAGCAATGCTCTCTCCAGCACAGCATACTCCACTTGGAAGAAGTGGCTTCTTAATTTTTATATAAATCTACAAGAGGAAATTAAACCAGAACGGAGCTGAGGAAGCTTCTATTCTGAAATTACAGAGACAAAAATCTCTCACAGATAAGACTGTTTTCTTTAGCCTGAAATACACCCATGTTCATCATTAGAAGAGAACAGTGCCTGCAGCTTTGTGCCACCATATGTGCAGTAGTCAGTTAAGGATCCCAGGGAGGCAAGAAACTGGAATCCTTTATTGGTCTTACTAATTGATATTTAAAGAATTTAGGGTCTACATATTCAACAGGGGGTTGTAACTATTACAAGTTATTACAAACAGGGGGTTTCAAGGGATGACTTAATGGAAAAATCCAGATTAGCAAATTTGGAGTCTTAACAATTACCTCATGGGGGAAAATCCACTTTATTGCAGGGGATTTTACAGGGGGGAACAGGTATCCTGGTCTACAGAATGCAAGGATTCAGGGAACACAAAGGGACAGATAAGGTACAGTAGGTCTTCTGCACAGGTTTGATGAGATGAGGGTGGGGACTCTTCAGCTTGGGCAGGGCATGTGATCACATCATGCAAGGAGTCTCTTCACATCCTGCTGCAGGAAAAAATCCACAGGGATGAAGTCAATGAAGAGGGGTTTTCCCAGCTTCTGAACCCCATGGCCTTTTGCAAAGACCACTCAAATCTCTCATTGCAGATATTATATTTTGGGATCCAACACATATGGGCCATGGGGAGAGATGAGCCAGGCTCACATCATGCAGTATAACATAAAGGAAACATTGCTTCCTGGCTGTAAAGAGTTGGTCCAAGCAGAAAATATTTGGGTGAAAGCATAACATTATTTCAAAAGGTATACTCTCAACTAAAGCCTGGAGGCATTAATTTTACCACTTAAATCCCTTTTATAAATACTTTTCTAATACTGTCAGTCATATACAGCCCTTATTTTGTTTTTACCTCAAATGTCATGGAATGATTTTTGGTTGAAGGGCTCTTTGACTCCACAAGCTGCTTTCCTACCAAGTGTGGGAAATATCATTCTGGTGGGTTGTGTAAGTGCACTCATTACTATTTCCCTTTTTACACAGTCTGGGGGAGGGAAATTCTGCTATCCCGGTGAACCGAGCTGCACTCAAATTTTTGATGGGACCACTAAGAACACAATTCCAGAATATTATGGAGGTTGTGACAGTACAGATTTTCCCAATCAGAGACCCTAGATCACACTCCTGGTAGGAGCTAGCTGAGTTTTTCTCTGGGACATCTTCTGGCTGTACAAGCCATTAACCCTAAACGGTGCTCCAGAGGACACAGGACCATATCCTTATCTTGCTCTTGAGATATTGTGGCTGCTACTGGGTGGAAATGAAGCTTGCAAGCACATCTCACAAACTGTAGTATTTCTCTGATCACCTGGGGGACATTCTCATGTTGCAGCCTTGGCTTATATCTCTGATGACTGTAGGAATACCCCAGCATGCCTGGGAAGGTGCCTCCTGCAAGGAGGCTTGGGGTGCAGTTTGTATGATGTTAAAGCCTGTTTAACACTTTCACTGCTGTTGAAAGAAGTGCAAGTGGAGACATCCAGACATCCAGATCAGAGTGAACCAGACCAGAGATTTTAATCTGGGTCAGTATAAACCTAAACCAGTTTCCCTTCTGCTGGATCACCACGTGCTCATGTAACTTTGGTAAAATATTGTGAAGAAGTGGCCTTTGGACAGGTCCAGAAGAAGACCGTGAAAATTAACAGAGGGCTGGAGCACCTCTCCTATGAATTCAGGCTGAGAGAGTTGGGGTTGTTCAGCCTGGAGAAGACTCTGGGGAGACCTTATTGTGGCCTTTCAGTACTTAAAGGGGAAAGACACAGAGAATGACTTTTTACCAGGACCTGTCATGAAGGATAAAGGGCAACAGTTTTAAAGTGGAAGAGGTTGGGTTTGGATTGCATGTAAGAGTGATTTTTTTTGCAAGGAGAGTGGTGAAACACTGGCATAGGTTGACTAGAAAAGCTATGGATGCCCCATTCCTGAAAGTGTTCAAGGCCAGGTTGGATGGGGCTTTGAGAAGCCTGACCTAGTGGAAGGTGTCCCTGCCCGTGGCACTGGGACAGTGGTAAATACTGGGAAGAATTTGGCTTTCGAGAGAAAGTACAGAAGGAAAGTTTTTCCGAGGCTGTTCAAAGCAGTAAACAGACTTGAAATTTTGGCAGAAATCAAATTGCTTTTCAGACAGCTGAGGGCGCTCAGCACTTCTTAAGTGAGGCTGGTGTTTTGCAGTTTGGGCCTTAAGATACAGCACTAACATGCACTGCTGCTCGAATCAAAGATAGGGCTGCTGGTGAGCAAAGCTAGGGTAGGGGCTCAGGCTCCAACACTGCCAACAGCTGAAAAATAAAAGACCCAGAGCTTTTTTTAAAGAGCTGCTTATGTGCTTCAGTACCAGCATAAATTTAATGCCTTAATTTTAATGGCACTTTGAAAGAACTCTTTGATCACAGATTTCCCCTTCTGAAGCTGCAGGGTTTTATTTATTTATTACAATTTCAGTATCTTTGTAAAAGTAGAACTGGAGAGAGATGTTAGGCTAATATACATGGATATTTATTTTCTGATCATCTTGCAGTTTTCTCTCATCTTGGTTTTATCCTTGTCTTAAGGATCTGCTTCTTGCCATGACACACCTTTGCCAGAATCACCACCAATATCCCTCCTGAATTTCCCAAGAAATGACCTGTGTTGTGATGGGATCTGCATTGTGGGCACATCTGTTCAGTTTCGGGAAAAAAGACACACTGACTTCATTTCACCCAAACCAAGAATGTTTTTAGGCATTTTTAATATGAATCAGATTTCTCTGGTTTCTCATTTACCTTCCATTGATTTCTGTAGCTCATTAAAACTTCTTAAAATCTTTCTGTGATTTTTGTTTATTCACCACTTTTTTATTAGAAAATCCTTAACTCCTTAGTGCTTCTAAAGGTCCTTAGGACATGAAACAATGCTTCTGATTTGTTAACTGTTATTATTACCACTAGTGGTTTGAATAAAAATGAGCGTATTTTGCTGAAATATACTTAATACATACACTTATTTTATTAAAGTCAAGTAACTACTGTTACTAAAGTGTTGCTTAGTTGGATACCTCATGATTTTGGGAATAAAGATTAATCTGATTACTGTGGTAGTGATTTCTGTAATTGTTTTAGCTCTAAGGGGCCATCTTGGCTTAGAAAGTTAGGGATTTTTATGTCAGTCCATTGCCATGCTTCTCATCCACGGAAACTTTGATTTATATTTTCAAGCACTGGTAATTAAATTAAAGCACCTGTGACTTGCAAGGCCTTTTGACATTGTGCATTTAGCTCATCTCTCTCAGGTATACGTGTGCGTGGTGAATTCCCCTCACGGGGAGATAAACTGTCTTAATTTAGGATTCACATATGACAACGTGGCTGTAACAGTGGTTCCTAACTCGAGCTCTGCAGAGCCTCATAGGATGGGCTGGCTCATTTGCCTTTTTTACAGTTGCCTTGGCACTTAAAACTATATCGTGTTATGGAACAAATGTCTTCCTTTTTGTCTTCTGTGACCACACAGTCAGGCTGCAGCTGGCACGGACCCTCTGGGTGGGATTTCCCTTTCACCCCTGAGCTCCTTGGTTTCCTCACTGAAGCTCAGTGCTGCAGAGCTCTCTTGACTGAGAAAACATAATTTCTCGGTACTCACACTCTGGAATTCCCAACCCGTTTCAGCATTTCCAGGGAGATAAAAATGGCTTTGGCAACACCTAAATTCCTCAGGCACAGCCAGGCAGTGCAGGAACCGTCTGTTTTGTGCACAGAAGGAAGTACCTGGGTATTAAAAGGAGAGATGTTGATGCATGTGGAAATCAAGTCCCGTTTCCTGATGAGGTGCAGACTGACACCCAGCTGTCAAATTGCTGAATGTTTCTGCCTGTCAGCTCTGCCAGGGGGTGATTCAAACTGGATTTCTCAAGGGGTAGCCTGTGGATATCCCCGGTAGCGAGTGATCCCTCTAAGACATCTCCTCCTTAGTGTATTGCCTATCTTTGGCTTTCAGGTGCCCCAGGCAGCACCACAACTCTCAGACCCAGAGGGCTGTTTGAAGGGCAGGCACTCCTGGGCAGTCAGTGTCTCACAAGTGTGACCCATGAGGACTGTGGGATGCAAGAATACAGGACAGAGGCATTTTATTTTATCCCTCCTGCAGGCCTTTCTGACTCCCTCCACAACTTTGATATTGCCTTTTCAGCCAGGACCAGCTCCAGGTGGGGTTGATGGCTGGAGGGTCTGTAACCAGACATCATCAGCCACTCCACTGGAGCCAGACTGTGCTTCCTGGGTCAGGCAGCATTAATGGCAAGCCAGGGAGGGGATGGCTGCCACAGACAGCCACTACCCTAAATGCTTTCAAAAGTGACAGCCAGCCAAGGAACAAAGCAGATGAGGGAGCAGACCTTGTAATCAGGTTTACAATTTTATCAATTATTATCATAGCTGCAATAATAGCTGGTTACAGAGATGGGAACAAGCTGGTGTTACAGAAAGCCAGCTATAAAAAATATGTTTCTAGACATGGTTATTTCTGTGAGGAGACAGCAAAACAACCTGTTGAAAGATCTTGTTAACACATAAGTTGTAGCCTCAAAGCTGTTGCTTGACTTACATGTGTTTTATTTTTTTCCCTTGCTTTCTGTCTAAAGAAATATGGTCTTCTTTGGGTAGATTATTGGAGAACATAGTGTACAGGAGGTAAACACTTGTGGTTACTTCTGCTTGCTCCTCTCACTCAAGGTGAACAGAGTTGTACAGGGCATGATGCAGACCCAAATGGGAAGCCAGGCAGTTTCTTTGCAGTAATTCCTGTCATAGAATCATAGAATATCCTGAGTTGGAAGAAGGAAAACACAAGGGTTGTTGAGTCCTGACCTGCACAGGACAACCCCAAAAATCACAATGTGCTTGAGAGCATTGTCCAAGCACTTCTTGAACTCTGTCAGGCTTGGTGCTGTGACCACTTCCCTGGGGAGCCACTTCCAGTGCCCAACCACCCTCTTGGTGTGATGCTCACTCTTTCACTTGCAGCCATCTCTTTTAATCTCTTCCTTTTTTACCTGGCTGTCTGATTTTTCTGGCTGGGCATTTATTTAGAGGGTACAAAGGAGAAGGGATACTTGGCCTCGACTGTATGCACTGAAGAGAAAGAAAAGTCAGTCTTGTGCTTGTTTGCATTACATCATAGCTTCTGTCTAATAATTTATGCAAAAGACAAAGAAAGGGGAAGGAAATGTGAAGATTTTTAGGAACTTGCTCTCCCTGAAGGATTTGGATACTCATTTAAGGTATTAATAGTTTGACATGTTATTTTTACCTTATGTATTTTTCATCATTGCAGTGTCAGAGTAGGGCTCAAATCACAAATTGCTGTCTCATTGCTGTGGTTTATCCTATTCTTCCCCAGGAAAGGAACCTTGACCTCTGAATCAAGCCCAAATATGACTAAGGCCTGGCACCATTCCCAACAGGGTTTCTGTTTAAGAGATCTTTTCTATTTGTAGCTTTTCCTATAGTGCATCACTATACGATCTGGGCTCCTTCTGATACCATGGTAAAACCCTATATACAGACAGGTGTAACTTCTGTAAAGATTTTTCCTTGGCCTGATAACTTTTCTTCTAAAACCATTCTCCCTATTTAAAGGCTGTGCTCTGGGTGGGGATTTAATACAAATCTCTTTAAAAGCTCCAGTAGTTCTTTCTCGAGGCCAAATCTGGGCTCTAACACAGCTGCTGCTGCCCCAGCTGGACATGGTGGGTTTTGGCAGCAGAAGTGTGTTCCAGAGCAGAGAGACCACGTAGGAGGGTGCTTTGGGGTCCTGGAGGATTTCTGTGTAGGATGGGTGAGCTAACGGGTACCTTAGGGCTGGGTTGGAAGAGCTCATGAAGGTAAACTTCTTAAAGGACATTTTCTCTTCTTTGTTCTTTGAAAGCAAATCTAAGGTTCCAGACTGCCTCAGATTCCGGCCAGTAAAGTAAATTTTGGGATGGAGTGGAGGAAGATTGTCTCTGAGGGTGAGAGTTGGTCTAATTTATTGCTTTGGTTTTGTCCCTTGTTTTGCCTGTAAGCACTTCAGTGTGACATCCATATATCAGATCTCAAAGAACTTCCCAGATCACAGCCAGTTGCTGTAAAGGTACTGTTTGCCCAAAGACATTACCCCAAAAATTATCATCCTTGAACCTGGGAAATGAGGAGCCACGTTGAGTGAAAGTAACTAGAGGAATCTGAGAGAGAAAAAATAACTTCTGTGGGAATGACTTTTCACAGGTTAACATATTTCAAGGGCCACTTGGATTTCAGGTGACTGAACTGTATTGGAAGCAGATGCTGTTTTCTCCTTGTTCCTGTGTTTGCCACTTCCATTTTTCAACACTTGTTCTCCACTAAGCTCAAAGAGACAAAATCAATAGTGCTCCAACATTAATAATTGAGCAAAGCAGGCAGCCAGCTGAATAAACCTCATCTCACTTGAAATCAGAGCAGTTACTTCCAGCTTGAGCTAATATATCTAAGAATTAGGTGCAGACCGAGGTGGAAAATGGGATAAAACCAACAAAATAAAATAAAAAAGCCAAACAGCCACCCCCCCTCCATGCTGTGCTGTCATGATTCTTACCAAAGGAGAGGCTGAAGTGAATAAGGATTGCTCTCCTGAATCATTCTGTATCGGGATGCAATCAGGCAGAATGGTTTGAAAGCATCTTTAGTTTGTAGGAATGAACTCTCCAGGGGTCTGAGTGCTATTTCCAGGTTTCATCCTAAAGCTTAAATGATGCACTTATTGAGAGCTGATCGTACAAAGTACATGAAGAACAACAGAGTCTGACAAATAGCTTTTAACTTGGTGAGTGGGGAAAAAAAAAAGGGGGAAATAAACATTCTTCTGGAAGTGTTTCTGAAGGACATTTGGATACTCTCAAAATGCAGGGTGAGAACCCCATTAGAATATGATGTTCCACAGCATCCCCTCACTGAAACACTGTCATCTCTGGAAAATTCTGCAATAAACTTCCAACACCCCTGGTGAAATGACACAGTGCTTAAGGGACAGGGTCTCCTAATCCCAGTAAATCATCGAGCAGTAGGATGGCTCCACTACCCTGGTGGCTTGTGCAGTTTATGATGAAAGTTGCCCACAAGGTGCCTTCTTTGAAAGTACTGTGTTTGGGAATATCTAGATCAAACCTCCTCATAAATATTCAGAACAGGGGTCTTTTCTGAGGGATAGTCTCATTTTAGTGGGGCAGACTGTCTATTGATGGACTTGTCAGTAAAGGCATAAATCATATCTCAGACATCAGGATATAGCTGGCAAAGAAATCCAATGAGGATGAATGCCAAGATGTCAGCAATCCAGGAGATACTTGATAGCATCACTGCGGAGCCAACAGACACAAAATACTCTGTAAAGTTTTTCTTTCTTTCATGGCATCTCCAGGGTTCCTTCTGCAGTGTGTCCAGGAGAAGTGCTTTGAATCCTAAGCAGTGTGAGGAGCCAGACAGCCTGCTTTAAAGGTTTTTAAATGTTGCTGAGGGATGGGAGCATCTTCAAGGAGAGCACTCTGGGATGATGCTGGACACCCACCAGCTTTTAGGTGCTGTGTTGAGGATGTGATGCACCAAAGCAGTTATCCCAAGAAGAACTGCATGCCATTTCTGTAAGGAGTAAGAATTGTGTGCCATTTCTGTAAGGGATAAGAATCAATAAAACATTATGTACATGTGTGTGGGGAAATCCCACTACTGTGCATCAAAGTTTTCTTGAAAGGGAAGACACAAATTCCGGTTGTGGACCCAGTTTGCAGTTTGGATAAAGCCTATGAGTTTCCTAAAAGCTCAGCTAGCTCTGCATTTCAGCAGGGTGGAGTTTGCAGCCTTTCTCCTGAACAGTAGAACAAGATCAAAGCCTTTAATTTTCATGACTTGCTATGTGTTTTTAAATCATTTCTTTTCAATGGCCTGCAACACAACAAGAGTTGTAGCATGAAGAGATTGTGATATTCACAACCAAATTAAATGAAAGCTTTGCTAGACCCATCTTTATCTCCTCTCCCAGCTCTATCTTTCCCCTTTGGCTTTCTGTGCAGCAGTTGGCAGTATGAGTGAATCCAGTAAAGCCATGCAGAGCTAGGGGAAACCCAGGAGGCAATTAATTCATCTTGAAACAGCACAGCCTAAACAGTCACCAGTGACCTGGAGTGTCTATACAGAGAGTTTAGGTAATTGTGCTGCCAACTTGCCAGCAGAGCAGGGTTTTTATGAAAAATATTTTGCTGTGAGCAGCAAATATTGTCTTTAAATATGTCAGTGAAGGAGCAATTGCATGGCTCTCAGCTGCAGCAAGCATTTCTGGTCTTGCAGGTGCTGCCCATCAGCCTTTGAGACCAACGTGGCTCCAGTAGAGGCCACCAGTTTGGATAAAAAGCTCCAACCATGAACATGAGGGCCAAAGGAAAGAAGGGAAGAGTAGAGGCCTGTTTGTCCCTGATAATCCACTCGGATGTGTGCAGCCTGGAGGTGTACAGCTGGAATGAAAAATAAGACCATATAACGTGATTCAGCTGATCCCAAACAAAGGTTAGGGGCAAGGAATTCCTACGTGAGCAGAGGGAAGCTTCTCAGGGAATTTCCCCTGGCTGCCTTTCAAAGTTCTGGCTGCTGCATCGTGACCTGTGAGGCATTTGTTTGGTTTGGCTTTTCTTTTCTTTTTCTTCCCTTTTTTTTCTCCTTTCAGTTCTTGTCTGTTTTGTTTCTGGAAGAATGACATCCTGGCCCCTCACATTTCTGGAGGCAACACGTACATTCCTTGCAGCTCTGTGTTACCAAGAGGACAGAAAATATTCTTCATAATTACACATGATTTGATCATTCCAGCATTTCCACCTCTTCCCAGAAGTTTTATTATCATAATTAATTTCTCTGGCATCTACTTGCAGCTCTAGGCATTTTCCCAAACCTTTAAACACACAGAAGTTCTGAACATTTCTCTGCTGCATTTCTTTTCCTCAATTTGCTAGTTATAAATTCTTTGCTGGTAGACTTTCCTATAACATGAGCTTTATTGATGGTAGTCCCCATTACTGTGGTATCATGACACTCCAATGAATCTTTGCTTCACCACTCCACTGTGTTCAAAGAAAATGGCATTTTCTCTAGTTACAAATGGAAATCTAGGGTACAGTGGGACTAAGACTCATATTTTTAGGTATTTATTTGGTGACTTGCCCAAAATATCACAGTGTGAGGAAAGAGAATTACACTCTGGTATTCCAAAGTCCAAGTCCCTACCTGCTGGGCCAGCTTGGTATGACTGTCTTTCAATGCATTTCTATTTTGTGTCAGAAAAATTCTGCAGTTTCCAGTCTATGCAGGACAAATCACTTTCTCAAATGGCTTTAAGGAAAGGTGAACCAAGAGGAAAGTGATTTTAAGAACCAAGGAATTGGGAAATTATCTTCTACCACTTCTGGATATTGCATAGAAAAAGATCTTTTGCTTAAGAGAGATCTGAACTCTGATCTGAACCACTGAGTATGAATCATATCTATGTGTGATTGTACCTGTCCTTAATAAATTTCTTTGATGTCAGAGGGATGTAAGAGAGATGATCTCAAACAATGTTGGGTTTTAATAGCCAACCCAGCTCACATTAAAAACATCAATTTCAGCCACCCGTTGATTTCTGTGAGAGCTGGTAGATTATCGAAATGAGAAACTCCAAGCACAGCTCTGGGATGATTCAGTGTAATCCATCGGTCACCACACAACAGGCAGAGCTGTTCATTAGCCTGAACTTCTGCATGTCCCCTGGAACAGTCATGTACTGCAGTGGTGGAATTCATCCTACCTCTGTCATTACAAATTCATTGCATAGGCTGCCAAAGTCTCACAAATTCTCACTTTTCATCTATTTAAACCCAACCCCATGTAATGCTCTCAATGTGGCTCACAAGACCCACAGGTATCCTCAGTCTGAATGCAAGCCACCCGTGTCTGGAATGGGAACAACAGCCCCAAAAGCAAAGCTGCTGACGGAGACACCAAAATCTTGCTCTTTGTCAGACTGAAACTGAGCCAAAAGTCAGGTTTCAACCTATGCAGAACTTGGCCAAGCCTTACTATTAATTTGGCTTCCAACACAAGCAGCACAGCACTGTAATACAAAGCTCCCTTGGTGGGTAAACCATTTTCTCTGTACATTTGAGTTACAGCTGAGTAGGATTAGAAATGTCCTGGTGTGGGCAGCTTCCTCCAATGTCAGAGAGAGAGCAGGGTCTCCTGGCTCAGCACCGTGAGCCCTGGGGTGGTTCAGTGTGAGAAAGTGGTGAGCAGCCTGGTGGGGGCTCCAGTCCCATCAGGTTGTGCTCCCGAGACTGTCACAGGAGAGAAGTGGTCACCAAGTCCATCATGCCTGGAGAGAGCAGCTTGCCAGGCTTCAACATGGTGACTGGTGGTACCCAACACTGTCCTAAGGAATTTCACTTCATTTACTACATATAATAGTTTTACCAGTGAGCTGGACAGAGACTTAAAACAAACAAACAAAAGAATCAGCCCCAAAAGAAGAATAAAAAGGACTTCAAAGCATTTTGCTTACATTAATTAAGCTATATGTCCGTGTCAGTCTGTGTCAGCCAACACATATTCAGCAATCCTTATCTCTGCAGCTGATAAAGGTCTAATTGCCTGACAAATGCACAGCCCTTGGGACTGCAGTGGCAAAGCAATTTCCTTCTGCACAAAGGAACCTTAACGAAAGCCCCTCCTGCTTAATAAAGGCAGCAGAGATTAAGGGACAAAGGTAGGGATGTGGAGCTGGGCTGCAGCCAGACGGGGGCTGCACGGAGTGGGTGGGGGCCAGAGGAGCCCCAGGCAAGGGAAGAGGTGCCTGTACCATCCCTGCTGGTCTGGGGGACCCTGCCACATGCCCCAAACACAGGTGCCACCTTGGGGTAGCCTCCAGGATTCCTCGATGCTGTCAGTCCCCCGGGGGGCAACCAGGTCATCGCCAGCAAAGATGATCTCGGGCCCCTCGACTGCCTCTACTTGCCTGAACAAAATTTGGCCACTTGTTGCCAAGGCGTTTCGGGATGAAAGCGCCGGGACTGAGGAGAGAAAAAGGGTTAGTAACAACAGTGTTTCTTTGTTTCAAGAGTCAAATTTAATGCAGAATACAAAGCTGACCCTGGGGTGAAAGACATCACTGAGTGTCCTCAGAGGCTGCTCTCCCACGCCTGAGCCCAACCCGGCAAATCTTTGATGCATTAGCATTTAAAAGTGTGAGAGAGGGAAACTCCCCCCTCACAAATCGATCTAGGGAGAGAATAAAACCGCAGAAACGGCAAAGGGTGGTTAATGTGGATTTTGCAGCAGATACTGATACAGGACAATTTCCCCATTTGCTTTCTGGTTTAGAAATAAGACTTCACGGACACAGAGATGGTCCTGAAAGAGCTAATGAAGCATAAAGCTGAGTGAAAGGAATCATGTTTTGGGGCTGTTTGCAACAACTTTTTCTCCTTCCCTCCGCCCTATCCCCCCTAATTAAAAAAGAGGAGTTAACACCTGGGCTTGCTTTGCTATGCCATTTTTCACGTTTGCAGTTGTTCTCAGGGGAATCAGAGTGACAGATTTATGCAAAGGTGTAGTTTGGATCTTTTCTTGCCCTGGAGCAAGGCTTTTATCCGATAGTTTTCTTCCCCTCTTCACGAGGGGATGGTGAAGAGGAGGAATGCATCACACTTGGGAACAGCAAGGAAAAAGATCTTTCACAGCTGTTTCCAGCAGCCGGGATATATTTAATCCGAACTAGAGATTAACGATCACCTCTGTGAAAGAGATATTTTCCTTCCCTCTGTGGTTGTTATCACCTGTGCAGCAGATGGGGCTTGGTGATGAACCTCAGCAGTGAACTCGTGGTGAGAGGATGGAGGGCTGCCATGGGAAGGCTGCAGGCAAGTGACCTGGTGCTCCTAATTCACAGAAACTCCTGATATGGATCGAACTTCCAAGAAATCTGGACAACTTCTTTGGGCTGTCTGCATTGCAAATGACACCTGTGAGTGTTTCAGAACCTCAGGCTGTGCCTGTGCCCAGCTCCAGCTCCAGAAAGCCTCTGCACAGCAGGGTTTTCAGCAGGGTATCTGCAGAAAGCAGCTCTTGTCTAACTATTGCACTGGAGACTGGATGAGCAGAGAAGGTGTGTCCTGGTGTCTCAGTGCTGAGACATGAACATGGATGCAAATGAGCAGTGGTAAATCTTCAGGAGCATGAGAATGCCTACTGTCTCCTAAGCCTTCCTTCAGGGCAGTGAGCCATGAGCAGCAGTTTGGAACGTGCCCTCCTAGAGAGCAGTTATGTTTTCTCTCCACTGCTCAGTGTGCAAACGCCATGAAATCCCCTGTCCTTGAATCTGTAGGTATTTGAAAGGAAAAACGTGAGAGACAGAACTATTAACACCTGTATGGGCTTTCCTGTGATGCTTGTCTCCATGCTGAGAACCACAAACACATTAGTGGATGTGAATTTACAATCCCTTTATGTAGTAAGAAGCTGGTACCTGTGTGACCTACCAGGCCTGGCATTTTTGTCCCCAGATCTTATCCTTCCAGTCAGTCTCTGTCTCAATCCTTCTGTTTCAGTCCAATATGAAAGTCTCGCCTCTGCTCTTAGGAACAGAGTCTTCTACACAACCAAAAAATAAATTAAATAGACTGCCCTGGTGAAGAGACCATTGAAACCTTTTCTACAAAAATCTTACCCAAGATAAACATGTTAAATGTGATATTTCAGCCTGAACACTTAATGCTATCCAAAGAGGAGCCAGGCATCTCTGCTGACAGGTGATACAATACAGCAAATCATTTGCTTTGGCTGCTGCTGGACCTTGTAGCCTTCACTGGCTCCAACACCCTCTGCTTTTTACATTTGTCACCAACATCTCAAGTGGTAGCCAAGGGACAGCTGTCCTGGCTTGACATCTGACCTCGTGCTGGCTGCTGTGTGTGTGCAAATGCACCGATTTAAGCACAGCAGTGAAGCAGTCGGGCTCTGCCACTGGGTCATCAGCAATGGCATGGATGAGTTGCACTTGGCAGAGACAGGTTCAGAGGTGGGACTGTTCCCTCCTTGTCAGTGCTGGTGGTGTGTGTGAGCACCTCATCACCATGGAAGTCAGGAGCAGGACCGAATGGCCAGCAGTTACCCACCAGCAGCACTGCCCTCATTGCTGGCCTTCAAGCGAATCCTTCGTGAATGTTGGTCGCATTGCTAACCCAGTTCCTGAGGGAAGCAATTCCCCTGAGTCAGGAGGACAGTTGTGCTCAGCAACAAGCCAGCTGATTGCCATGAGAAGAAGGAGCAACCTCCGATGTGGGAGCTGGATCGGAGCCCATTTCACTGCCTTGGCCACGTGCTTGGGTTAACTCACTGGGTTAAGAGTAGTTTTTTTATCCTTTGGTAAGGGTAATTCCTAAAATCCAAATAAACCTCCTGCACAGCATGGGAGGGTGTGCTTTCACGTCAGCTGCTCTGTGGATAGAGTGACTGTGTCAAAGACCTGGAAAACTCTGTTCTAGAGCACACCAGAGAAGAACAAGATCTACTCAAGGTGGAAAAACACAGAGCCCATATGCTAATGGAGCAGGGCCTTGACCCATTTTGTGAGGTTGGTCTAGATGGCTTGATGCCTTCTCAGTGGCTGTTAAATAGAGAATCTTGCTGCCTGGTGGTTGGGGAATTGGTGGTTCTTGGGGAGTGGGCACATTTCATGTGAGTGTTGCTGGATATTGGTGGGAAGTTTATGACCCTCCACTGGCAGGGACACAGCTTATGAGGCCACCCCAGACAAGGAAATGCACTCTTCTCCTTCTCTTGGTACTTCATTTGAAACGGCCCAGAAACAGAAGTAGGTGTGGGGATGCCCATGAGACAAAAGGTGGGGGCTGATGGCAGGGCTGTGGTGGGGCAAGCAGAGCAGCTCTGTGGCTTTGGGAAGGTCAGGAGCACAGGGGGCAGCTGAGAGGGAGGGCATGGCATTCAGGACAGACCCAGCTTTCTGCAGGACAAGAGGCAATGCAAGCTGGCCAGCATGAGACTGCTGGGCAAAACTGGCTTTAAAAAAGGGTTGAGGGGATGTGAGGAGTCTGGTGGTGTTTGCACTGGACACCTCCAATCAGTGACCAAGGCAAAAAAACAGAAAAGGCTTAGGATTCTTATTGTTCCTTTTTTTATTTTCTTGTCCCGATTTCTCAAATTGTACCATGCACTGGTCAATTAGTTAACTTAATTCCTTATTTTGCTCCTTCTTTGCCTAAAATTTTCCTTGACAAGCTGCTTCCCTCTCTGCCCTTTCCTTCCTGTACTGAGTCTCTTCCTTCCACTGCCTGTGCCTTTTTCACAGTTTCTCACTTTCTCTTGGGCTCTGCATCCCTGCATCTGCCTCATCCTCATGTTGTTTCCTATCCCTTCATCTGTGGGACTCCATGGGGTGCAGGGGCATTTCTGACCCCTGTAGGACTCTAATCTACCACTCAGTAGAAGGGCTGCCTTGCCCCTCTTTCCTACAAGTCTCCCCCTCCAGATGTGCATGCACATCTGTACACAAGGCATACATACCCCCAGAGCCAGGAGACTGAAGTCAAACCCAGGTCAAGGAAATGCCAGCTTCACTGGGATTCACCCTTCCAAATCCAGAACTCTTTGGGTGCTGCATGAGACATAGATGGCACAGAGTTTTTTTTCCTTACCACATCCCTGGAAAAAAAAACAACAGGTACTTCATTGATTAGTGCACTTTGAGAGAAGAGAATTGTGCTGAAAATTAGGCATCTCTTGGTTTATAATGAAAAATATTTTAAGTAAAAATGCTTTAAATTACATAAAGGTGTTTTGTAAGAGAACTGTCATATACCATAAGACAACTTTATGGGAAAAACATCTGTAATGAGAAACAAATCACACTGACCTTTGCTATAGGGCTTGAAAGCAAGTTTCTTTGGGGTTGTGGAGACTCATTTGCCCTCCAGCAGTGGAAGAATTAAGATGTTATGTTTAACAAAAACAAGAGAGGTTTAATCCCAAATCCTTGTGTGAGAGCACTTTGTGGTCTCTTAAAAGTTCAGTAATTCCATAAGCAAGATAGACAGTTGGGTTATTTTAGTCTCAATGAAAGCAAGGGAGGGACAGAAGGGATGTCAAAGGGAATTAACTCATCAGAGTAAGAACCCAGTTGTGAAAAGCGAGCAGAGTGTGAGTTCAATTGCATTAACTATACATGCTGCCAAGGTCTCTCATTATAAGATGCCCTTTCCCCCTATTTGCTCTATCCAGGCAAACTGCAGGAAGAAAGTTTGGTCTGCATGGGATCGTCCCAAGTCAGGGCTGAGCAGCTTCCTGGACACACATGCCCATTGTTGCTGGGTCAGTTATAGCATGAAAGTCATGACTCTCATTACCATGTGGAACCCACACAAGACCCTCTCAGGTCAGATGCTGGTTTCTGAGTGATGAAGGAAAGGTAAGGTTGTTTCTGTGAACTGAAAGGCCACACAAGTCCATGTTGACTGGTGATCTGCATCTGCTGGATGCACATCATCTCTGCACCAGCAGAGCGGGCTTTGCTTGGGAGCATCTTGGCCCTTTTGAAAGGCAACCCCTTCCACAGCTCAGGGTTGTCCTGCCTCTCTTCTGCTGGGGGCACAGAGGGGAGGCAGCCCCAGCAATCTGCTGCCATTCAGCAGCACTGAATTCATTTCAGGAGATCGTGTCAAACGTGTTACCTCCAACTGTGACTCAAAAATTCAACTCTTTGAAAACGGGAGAGACAGGATATATATCCAGAAAAGTTGATATATTAAAGCAAAACAAAAACATTTCAATTCTCCATCCTGTTGTCCAGACAAGAAGCCAAAGTCCTACGATATCCCTGTTGGATTAGGACTTACACATATGGCATCACTTTCTCCATCACTCACCTGTCATCCTGCAGCTGAAGTGGCCAATGTGAGTAACAGGGTGCTGGAGGGATTATTGCTCTGGCCCAAAATCAGGCCAGAATTGCCTTCACTTGGTGGAGTTAGGATTGAAGTGCAAATTGTACTTTGCTAATACATTTTTTTCTTCAGGAGTGACCAATGAAAATTGCTCCATACTTATTTAAGGCTGGCCAGCAGAAAAAATGTGGTTTTGGAAAAAGGAGCAGGAAACCAAATGGAAGTGGTGGTGCTGCCCATTCCCTGGCTTTTGGAGACCAGGCTCTATGATCCTGAGTTCATCTCTGGTGTCTGCAGGAGAAAAGGATGTTGAAAATCTGGGGCAATCAAGCTACAACAATGACTGATAGTTCGGTCATCCTGCCACCAAGTGAAAGAAACTGTATTCAGTTTATTCAAGGGGATATCTGATTATTGGATTATTGGGTTCTTTTTTTCACATAGCAGACAACAGCAAAAAATGGACCCATGGCTGGAAGTAAAGCCAGGCACATCCAGAATGGGATTAAGCATAAGATTTTAGTATGGTAACAATTGACAGGGGGATGATCTAGCTTCTCCACCACCTGAGATTTTAAAGTGAGAGTTGTGGGTCTTTATTCCACTCTTCTCCAAGTTCAGTTACGATCATGACACAGGAGTCCCTGAGTGACATCATCTAGCCAGAGTGGTCAGATTAGACTTTTCTAACAGCCCCTCTGCCTTTAAAACCTCTGATGTTTAAGAAGCGCATTTACCTGAACCAGAGTTCACCCCAGGGACAGGGGAATTGAGACATCTTCATTCAGTTCTCCCCAGCTGTGGGAATGATCTGTTTGGATATTTTTCCCATCGTCAGTCGTGTCAGTGGTATGTGTTATGCAGATGTGTGTCCACTGGGAGCTGCGCTCAGACAGCACATTTCACATTGATTTATGAACACACTTATGAGCACAGCAACTTCTGGCCTCCACTGGCTTGGGCTGGAACCAGCTTGCATGTTGTTGCTATTCTTTATTCTCGGACCTGCAGCCATGGCTCACGAACCAGATGCTGCAGAAATGTGGAGCTGAGGAGGTCCTTGCCTCTTCAGAAAGAGCCTGGCATGAAGTTGGTTGCCAAGGGAGTTCAAGGAAAAGATGGGTGGTAAACATGATCAGACCTGATGAGCTGGAAAAGCAGTGGGTGTGGCAACAATTTGGGTAGGCAGTGGTGGGCCAAGGCTGGGTTTGTCCAGAAAAAGTTGCTGCAGGACTCGAGGCATGAGAGGAAAGAGCATTTTTGTTGTGTGAATGATAGAAAAGGCACATGTGGGAGAAGCTACAGGGAAAATGTCTAGAAAACTTTGAGAACAGAGAGGAAAGTCTAAGGTGAGGATGACATCCAGGTTGTAAGTCCAAGTGATGGATAAGAGGAGGTGATAGTGCCAATGATTATGAAAGGGATGAAAGGTCACTTGGAATGGGAAAAGCAGTTCACCTTCAGCCATGATGTGTCAGATGTCAGGGAGCCAGGCTAAGATGGGAGTTTTGGTAGAAGACGTGGTTAACAGGAAAGAGGTCCAGATTCAAAGGAAACTGCATTTGAGTTGTTGAGATTCATCAGAGATCAAGGCAAAGAGAAAGGAGAGCAAGACCCTGTTGCCCGCAGTGATGGCAGGATGGAGAAGGGGTATTGTCTTCAAACTGAAAGAGGGTAGGTTTAGATCAGATGTTGGGAAGAAATTTTGTACTCTGAGGGTGATAAGGCACTGGGACAGTTTGCCCAGTTGTGGATACCCCATGCCTGGAAGTGTTCAAGGCTGGACTGATGGGGCTTTGAGCACCCTGGTCTAGTGGAAAGTGTCCCTGCCCATGGCAGGGGGTTGGAACTTGATGATCTTTAAGGTGACTTCCAATCCAAACCATTCTGTAATTCTCTGAAGATGGACAGGGGAAAGGGTAAAGGTCAGAGGGGGGCAAGAAAGGACAGAGAGATAGAATAAAGGTGTAGGTAAAGATCCCCATCTATATCAGTTCTTTGACTCTTCTATTCACTTTTTCATTCAAATTCTAATTGGTACTGCAGAAAGTCTTTTTACTGCTATACATAAAGTAAATCTTTCCAAACTCTTTAAGACAGCAGTATTCCCAGCTGATCCCCAAAGACAGATCTTGTTTCTTCATGGTCATGACTACTTCAGAAGAAAAAGATACAAAGAACTATGACTAGAGAATGTGATTTTTTTTTTAAAATAGGAATCACTCAGTCCAGCCATTGGTACAAAAATAGTTAAATGTGATGGACCAAATGTCAAACTATGAGAAGAATGACTCGAATTAGAGAAGCATAGATAGGAGAAGCTAATAAAAACATCTCTTCCTGTGGGGACACTAACACGGCCAAATATTCATTTTTGTAGGTCACCCAGTTTAAAGAGGGATGGGCAGGGGGAAAGAAATCTGGGTTTGATATTTTGTACCCTGGACTACAAAGGAATCACTGTGGATATATAAATAAAAGACAGCTGGGCTGAGGTTTCAGATCACCTACACCCATCAGAAAGGCAGCCAGACGTCGAGCACAGTGCTCTCCTGTTTGATACCTGGCCTAGTGCTCAACTCTGTCAATACTTTAAAGGCAAAGAGAGAGACAAAGCAGAGATATGTTTTATTAAAGGGCTTAAATCACGTGCATTGCCACAGAAACAAGAAAGAAAAGTACATAGCCCAGAGGGAGAAACCTTTGGTTTAAATATCTGTAAAGATGTTGTGGTGTAAAAGGAAGAGCTCCTGCCTGGGAAAACCATGAGCCTGTCACAAAGTCTACAAGACTATCTAAGAGGAGGAAGTGAATGAATGACTGTGGCACATGGATGAGTGGCTCAAAGTGCAGCCTGAGCAGTAATTGGCTCTATTGGTGCTCCTCTGATTAGCTGGTTTTGGCTACAGCACTTGTCAGACCCATGCTGAGTTCACAGCACAAAAGTATTCACACTGCACTGAAGAACGTCTCAGATCAGCCGGTGGATCCCTGCAGAGAAACAGCAAACACAGATCTGAAGGATGTCGTCTCCAGGGAGGGTTTCCAAACCTTTACTGCATGTCACTAATTCCTTGTTATCCAGAGTTGGAAAAGAAAGGACTCCTGGAATGGATTCAGATGCTCCTGTTACTTTTCACTACCTCAGAAATGAAGGAAGAGATGAGAAAATTGATGATGCTTCTGTGGAGAGAAATTTAAAAGCAAAATGTGATCTGAATGTAGATAGTTCAAATTCTTTACCAAAATACTGACCTGAAATTGCTAATGATCTAAAACAACAAAGGGATCAGCTTGTCAGGATGGGAAGAAAAGGTTACACACTGCTGAATCTCCAGAGAGACTCCTAACAGAGAGAGGTCCCAGCTGAGGACATCTCACAGAGGGCACAGAAGAAGACAAGCCCTTACAGTGACAGTACCAGGGAACAGCACCAGCAAACGCAAATGGAAGAGAACAAGGAAATCAGGCACTTTCAAGTGAGAGGTATTTTTACATGCAGACTTGCACACCTGCTGTGCCCGCTCCAGAGTTATGGCTGCGACCTCCTTTCAGCTCATCCAGCTCATTCAGCTCTGAACTCATCTCCGTGAAGTCCTGCTGTATCCTCAAAATGCCAGCACAACTCAGCAGAATGATAGAGGAATTCCACAGAACATTAATTATTTGCTTCCACACTGTGCTAATCACCTCCAAAAAGCATATTGGAGAGGATCAGCCAGCACCCAGCATATGCCAGCAGATGCTGTTGTGTTTTCTGAGCTGGCTCACTGGTCCAAACACTCTGGTCAAATATAAGCACTTTAGACTATTAATAGCAGTATAAAGGAAAGACATCCATATTTTGCCTGTGAGCTGCCTATGTCCCTCCCTTTCTCACCCTCTCCTCTTTCCCAGCTGTTACGTGGTGGCTAAATTAAATGTGAGGAACAGCAGAACAGGTCACAGCTTACGTCAGATATTTCCAGAGTGGTTTGAGGACAGTTGACCATTATGTACTTGCAACACACAGTAAGCAGAGATGAAGGCTAAATATGAGGCTTTTCTACCCAGAAGATGCCAATCTTGTATGCATACACAGAAAAAATAGCAATTGCATTTCAGTCAATCTAAGAATTTGGCTCCCAAGACAAAACCAACCAACCTTTGGTTATAAACACCTGATCTGCTTTTTAGGGCTCTATCTCCACAGGAGTGGCCTTGATAGTAACACACCTGCCCACACTCAACATGAGATTGGTGTTGCTGAAGCTGCCAGGCTCTGACACCAGTCATATACCTTGGAGAGACATGGAAAGACCACCTTGGATGGACTGAACATCTCTCCCATCACTTGCAGCTCGTCTCTTTTTCTTCACATGACCCCCATGTCTTTGCCAACATTTGAAGGACTCAGTAGAAACCCGAGGTTTGTACGGGATTGCACAAAATGCCTCCAGAACTGCTCCACCTTTGTCTAAAGTCAACATCCATCTCAGTTCTTTGTGTTTCTTTGTACCCCTTATTTATGTATCTAAAAACTGTTGAATGGGGTTCTGAAACCTTCTCTACCACAGTTTAGTCCCTTCAGGTCCCAAAGGAAAAAGCAGTTTTTCCTAATGGTTAACATTAAGGAAATTTGAGCTGGTTGGTCTGTTGGGAATTCATTTCAGAATTGTCTTTTAAGCTTTTTTCCTGAAAGTTGGAAGCAATTTGTTGATCTTAAGGAAGCAGATTATAGGAAAAAAAAAAAAAAAAAAAAAAAAGAAGAAGAATTTTTTTTTTAGGAAAAAAAAATCAAAATCTCTTTCTGTTTTAGCAAGAACCAACTTTGCTGTTCTTGCATAAAGCTATGATGAAGTACATTGTAGGATCAAGCCATCATGGAATATGAATATTACTTTGTTAAACTCTTCAGCACACAGCTGAATCTGATGAAACTGCTCCAGAGGGAGACACTTGTCACTGAAGACATTTTGACTCGCTGTTGTGAAGTTGGCTCAGCATTATTTAACTGATGATTCATTTTTTTGCACATTATTTCAAACCTCAGTCATGCACAAGGACCCCCATAGCAGGCACAGCATGAACATGGAACAAAGAGGCACCTTCTGCTCCCAAGAACTCCTAGTCCTTGTAGAGGACTGGAGGGGCAGAGGAAGACAGATGGAGAGTGAGATTAAAGGAACCAGCCAGGACATGCTGTCAAACTTTGAGTAACCATCCCAGCTAGGGAGAGATCTAACTGGGACTGTGAGTCTGTGATATTCATACAAAAAAAAACCAAAACAAAACAAAACAAAACAAACAAAAAAACAACAACAAAAACCCCCCCAAAAAAACAAAGCTCCAAATGATTTTAAGCACCCCATGCCCATTCCACACTATTATTCCGAGTGAGATCACATGTGGGAAAAGGAGAATAGTGAAACAGTAAGAGGCTCTTTGGGGCTCTGAGTGTTGCAGTGCCCCCAGGGATCCCTGGGAGAAGCTCTACAGCGGTTCATATGGGGGGAGAGGATCAGACTTTGAGCCATCAGCCAGAAATCTGGAGAAGCTAAAACTTTCTCCAGCAGTTCTAGGAGGAAACAGTGGGAAGTGAAAATAGATCAAGACCTGACTTTTAGCTTTTACCTTACTCATCAGATGTATTTTGGAAAATGATTGGAGGAAGAGCTGTTATTCCTTACTTGCAAATTTTTCTCCAGCCTTATTTGAAGTGGGAGAAGTGGGTGATCAGGGTAACAAGTTCCACCCCCCACCCCCAATCTTCAGTTTCCCAGGATTTCCTTTCCCAGCAGGAGCTGTGCACAGCCCTCTTCTCTACTGGGACCCTTGCACTTCCAGCACCCTACGAGCCATACCGTCACCTTCCAAAAGCCCTGGGTGTCACCAGTGCCCAACCCGGGGCCAGGGGGTCCCTGGCAGCAGCTGCTCTCACCCCGGAGTGCGCCTGCCCTTCCCATCTCTGCTCTTTTACATCTTGTCTCTTGGCATTCTCCGTCCCGTCCACCTCTTCCCTTTGCATTCCTCCTCTTTGCAACTCTGCCTTTGCATCCCTCCCCTTTGTATCCCTCCCTTTTCACCTCCCCCTTTGCACCTCTCTCACTTACATCCCTCCCCTTTGCCTCTCTGCCCCCTTGCATCTCTGCCTTTTCCCATCCCTCCCCTTTGCATCTCTGCTCCTCGCGTCTCTCCCCCTGCACACCCCCTGTCCCTCGACCCTCTGCATCTTCACCCCTTTGCACCGCTGCCTGCTCGGACCTCAGCCCTTCGGGCATCTGCCCCTTGCCCCTTCCACTCCTCCCTATCCCCTCTTTGCACCCCTATCCTTCCGCTCCCCTGCCCGTTCGCATCTCCGCCTCGCTGCCTCCCTTCCCTCTGCCCCCGGCACCTCCTGCACCTCTCCCGCACCCCCGGGTCGCCCGCTGCCTCCGGGACAGCCCGGCAGCGCCTCCGGGCCGCTCCATCCCCCCCGACCCCCGTCCCCTGCCCTGCCCGCCCGGCCCGGAGCCCCCCACGATGCCGCCCCCGCCGCGGCTGCTGGCGCTGCTGGCGCTGGTGCTAGGGCTGTGTCCGGGGGTCCTGGGGGGTGCCGGGGGGGGCTGCCAGCTGCCCGCGGAGTGGCGGCCGCTCAGCGAGGGCTGCCGGGCCGAGCTGGCCGCGATCATCGTCTACGCGCGGGTGCTGGCGCTGCACCCCGACCCCTACGGCGCCTACAACTACCTGCCCTGGCAGAGGGACCCCCCCGGCGGCCCTCAGCAGGGAGCGGGGGGGCTCTTTTACTCGGCCGAGATCGAGCTGCTGTGCGACCAGGCGTGGGGCAGCATGCTGGAGGTGCCCGCCGGCTCCCGCCTCAACCTCACCGGCCTCGGCTACTTCTCCTGCCACTCGCACACAGTCATGCAGGGCTACTCTTATTTCTTCTTCCTCCGGTGAGTCCCGGGATAGGGGGGTGCGGGGAAGGGGATGGGATGCCGTATCCCGGCTCCAGGGCATCTCTCCGGCCGGGGGGATGCGCGCCCGCCCCTGCCCGCAGGGTTCTCTCCGCGCCGCTGCCGCTGCCCTCGCAAGCGCCTTCTGGTTTGCGCTTCCACCTACAGTTTCATTGGGAAAAAAAGTCCCGAAACTCCAAAAGCCCATAATATTCCAGTATTGCCTGGCAGCAGATGCACGGGGAGCTGATGTTGAGTAGGTCCTGGATGCTGCTGCTTTTGTTTTTACGGCGGGACGGTCACGGAGCTGGAGGGAGGCCAGCTCCGAAGTTTGGCACTGGAGTGTAAAACCCATCCCCAAATACTCACCCGATAGCTTTCCATCGACTCTCCCGAGTCCCAGCCAAACCCTGACTTTGGGCTCATCGAAAGACTAAGAAAATAAACCACAGTGTTGGAACAGAGCCATCACCGTGACCTTTCAATACAAGAGCGTTTGCGAAATACTACTCAGCGGCTTGTTTTGAAATACTCGGTATATTCTTACACTGGGTGCGTAATGAAACTCATTTTGATGCTGTCTAGGGCTTAGTCTGTCGTAATATCTTTAAACATGTTTTACAGAAGTTATTTATTGACTGTTTGAAGGAGTACTTAAACTCTGGAATCAAGGGCAAAGTGATGCAAATTCAGTAGGAGCTATGGCTCAAAATACAGATTTGCCTCCTTTATGGGGTTTCACTGGTGTCTGCAGGGTGGTAGGAGCCTGTTAGTTCATTCCTGCTGCTGCCTGATCCAGTCCCCATGGTGGAAATTGCCATCTTGGAGACTTAAGTGCCAGGAGACCTGAGAGCCACTTGTCAGCTAAAAGTCTGTGTGACTTGGGTGGCACTTGTTGAGCCAGGCTGAGGTATGATGGGTGACTTCTGCAGGAGAGAAAGTGCTGTTCATTCTCACAGTGCAGTTTGTGTTTCAGAATGGATGAGAACTACATCCTCCTGCCGCACGGAGTCAACTTCCAGGAGGCGATTTTCCCTGACACCCAGGAGAACAGAAGGATGTTTGCCAGCCTTTTCCAGTTTTCGAACTGCTCGCAGGCACAGCACGTGCTGAGCTTCTCCAGTGACTGGGAGATTCAAGAGGATAACCGGGTAAGGGATTTATTTGCTCTCCAGTGCTTGTTTTCTAAGTGGGCCACAGGCATTTCCATGTCCTTTGTGAACATATGTATACAAATGTACAGCAGCAGGTCCCTGATTTTCCTATTCCTTGGGTTGTGGTATCACTGGCAAAGTAACATACTGGTGGGAAGATATTAAACTCTGTTTTCAAAGCTGGCCTCTGTGTTAGCTCTTTAGCTTCCCGTGGACTTGTGCAAAGCTTGGTATCAACTTGCTTATGAGCAATAGGTTGAAAACCAATATTGCTTGCAATCCTGTCCTACTGCACCCAGATCATTCCTGGGTTTGCTATCTCTAGACCCCATTCTTTAACTTCAGCTGAAATGTTCAAGAGCAGAGCTTCGCTTTTGTACTTCTGTGTTCATCTCATGTAGTGAGAGCAGTGCCTGGACCATGACAGACTGTAAGGGATTATTCTTGCCTGACTCCATGTAACAGCATAAGCATCTACTGAACTAATTGCCCTAAGCTGTCTTTGTAGCAGCTGGGGGAAAAGAGACTCTTGAGGGCACATTTCTCCTGAGCCATGAGGGCACAGCTCGTCTGAGTGATGCCAGCACTTACTTCTGAACAAGCTGAAAGAAATGTCTCTCCTTTCAAGGGAGGCCACAGCAAGTAGTGCACCCCCTAGGCAATCCTCTCTTAAGAAAGTATGGAAAATCCAATGATGCCCACTATTAGTGGCTTCTGAACTCCTTTTATGGGACTATAGTGTGTGTAATAAATGCAGGATTTTAATAAATACTTATTTGGCAGAAAGCAGCAACCTGTTGTTATGTGTGTGCATGTTCTGGATGTGCATGTACTTTCGAAGAAGTGGAACCTGGAGAGCTGGTTTAGTGCCAAACCTTGTTTTGTGGTTTCCCCTGGTAGCTGGGAACATGATAAGCATCTCTTCAGGTCAGGATGGACAGGACAGGTGTCATCACTTGTGTCTTCCGTGGATTCACCCAGGGCACAGTGTTTATGTATGGCAGCAGATGCACAAGTGGCTTGTTTGGGAGATGGATGGAGGGAGTGCAGTGGCTGTCTGAGCCCTTTCCTTTCACCAGCTGGCTGAATGCCAGCATACAAAGTTTGAGCTGCTGTGTGGCCATCTGGCTGGTGACACAGCCCCTCTCCTTGGGATGCCCTGTGAGTGAGTGTTTTCTCACTGCTGATATTTCAGGGAGGGAGTGGGGAATAGTGCTGTTCAAGTATATATTTGGGGACAGCAGCAGGAATTGATGTTTAAGAGAAAATTAATCATCTTACAATTAGATCTCAGAGCTGTAACCCTGGCTGGGGAAGAAGGGGGAGGTGGAGAGCCCTGGTCCCAGCCCTGGCTCCTCTATGCCAGCCCCCAGGCTCCCCAGTGCCCCAAGCAACAGATTTGGCAAGTAAAAGTGCAGCTGCTGCCAAATCCACAGATTTTTCTCCAGGGGAGCAAAGTGGCATTGGGGGACCACCAGATACAACTGCCAGTGCCCAATTGTGATACCTCTGCACTGTTTATTTAGTGGTGCTGAGCTCATTGTAGGGAACCTTGACGGGTTGGTGCTTGCTTATGCCAGTAGTGACTCTCGCCAGTCAGATTTAATGGAAATCACAAGGCAGAAGCCCCCAGGGTAAGCTGGGGCAACCCTGAGCACATGTATCAAAAGTGCATTTCAGCTGTTGCTCTTTTTGACCCTGAAGCTGTGACCAGAGCGGGGGGGGGGGGGGGGGGGGGGGGGATTAGAGCTGCTGGTCCTACAGACCAGGGCAAGGGGCTTTGCATGCTCCAACACCCACCCTTCCAGGGAATAAATTCAGCACAACTGATGGACACTTTGTCTCCCCTTCGTAATGAAAAGTAAAAGCTTCCTCTGCACCAGTTAAAAATAGTTCAGGCTGACTGTGCTCCCATTCAGCTCCTGCATCTGTGTTTGCCCAGCCGAGCGCCGGCTCCTGGCGCCTGCGTGCCCCAGCCTGGGAAGGGGATGACATTTCTGGCTTCTGTGCTATTGGGAATTTGTTCCCCAGATCTTCCCAGTGCAGGTGTCCATGCCCAGGGTGCATCTCTCTTTGGTGTTTTGCTTCCCTCTCTGCCTGGTTACATCCAGCAGTGGCTTTCCCAGTTGGCACCGTGTCTACTCACATCCCAACACAGTGTGAACAATTTCCATTTCCAAATGTGCTCATCTGAGCTGCCCCACGGTGGCTCCTAAGCTGAAATCTGTGGCATGTGCCAGCTTCATGGCACAGAAAGTGAGCATAACTCAGAGCATTATTCTTTAAGTTTTTAGAAAAGGAGGCTCTTCGGGAGCCTGGGCACATCCAAAGAGGGGTTCTGTGATGGTGCCAAGTTATGGAGAGCTTGGACTGAGAGGGAAGGGTCTTCTGATGAGGCTCATGCTGCAGTGAGGAGTCAGGGGCCTCACCAGCAGTGGTGTACTGACAAAAACTATTAGTTAAAATACATCATGGATGTTTTGTGCAGTCAGAGAGAAGAGATGGAAATGCTGAGATCCTCAGAGCAGAAGGAAGCTGAAATGAAGGTCTCATTTCAGGAGTTAGTAGGTAGGGTCCTGTCTGTGAGTCTTGGAACAGCAGCATGCAGGGACATCTTAAAAAGCAGCTCTGTCAAAAAACAGTGGGCCTGAGTAGGTCTGGATGAAATCTCCTGTTTACAGCTGGGTCCCATACTCTGAAAGACTTTTTGAATCCCTGTATTTGCTTATGGCCCTGTGCCCTGGTGTTATATTTCTGGGGTGGTCATTTCAAAGGAGAATTCAGCTCTGTGCAGTTGCAACGAATAATTCATGTTTGTAGCTCTGGAGTGCTCAGCCAGAATGTGGGAGAGTCCTGTGATGGATGAGTGTCTGCCTCGTGTGATGCTGTTCCCAGCAAAAGGTCCCTTCTGCAGGGTGTTCCTGAGCTGATCACGGAGCAGGTGACCACTGACATGCTGTCCTCCTGCTGGCCCTCTTCTCTCTGCTGTGCTCCTTGTTGCAGTTAGCCTTGTCAGGGCCATCCCAAAGGGTGAAAGGAGGAAAATCCTGACAGCTCTTTCTCCTCCTTCCAACAAATGTGTCTGATGGTGCAAAAGAGAGCAAAGAGATGTGCAGGAAGTTTTAGATGCACTGGGATGCACCACCTGCCTTCTCCCTCACAGGCAAACCCTTCCAGTTTTTGGAAAGCCCCATGGCATGTGGTGAAAGGAGGTCAGACCCGAGGCACATCTCACTGGGGATAATACATTCCTCATCCTGAGCCTCCTGCTCTTGCTGGAAGCTAATTGCAGCTGCCTTTTTAAGCCCCTTGCAGTCTGGGCTGCGGGCCAGATGCTGCTTTCCACAGTTTTCCAATAACCCCACAACCTCATAAATTCACTCAGGTGCTTGTTATGGTCACTCCAGAGAGCAACGATAGCTCCTGCTGTCATTTCTTTTGACACTTGCATTTTGGCTTTGGCGTTTGCAGAAGCAATAATTAACTGAGCTCCACCTTGATTTTTATCTCAGCTCCTTAGTGATCTTTGCAGACCTTCTTTACTTCATCTCATCGTTGTGGTGATTTCCACAAGATTGTTGTGAAAACCCCCAGGCTTGGGGTTGAAGATGAGTTTGTAATGAGTGGCTGCAACTTCTTGCAGAGTGAGGAGCTCCTTGCAGCAAATTGAAAGCATCTGAATATCAGGTTTGGTCCATTCCCAGAGCTGATGTTCATGAAGGTGATAACATAGGAAACACTTTTTATTCCCTTTTGGGATTACCATTTTAGATGTTTTTTCCCACTCTCTGACCCTGGGAGAAATGCATTACTCACCCATCCAAGGAACCTTGCAGACAGCAGTTTTTATTAAGATGCTTTTATTAAAGAAAGGAATAATTAAGCAGCAATAAAAACCTAACTAAAATTCTTAAAAATTCCATGTTTTATCCTGTATCTCCTGTCAATCCCTGAGGAAAGGCCTGCAGATGTATCAAGGGATTTGTGAAATGTGACAGTGGCCGTGCCAGGCTGTCCTGTGCCTTCCAGTGTGCAGACTCTGGGTCACCCCTGCCTCAGGAAACCACCCCAGACATCCCTTTATCTTTTCCCCCCTGATTCCCTCAGTGTTCCTAACATTTCTCACAAACCCCTGCATGCCACCCAGTTATTCTCTCGTGCAGCTGGCAGTGCTGGTGTTTCATTGCTGGTTCTTTTAGTGAGCAGCCTTGTGACCTTTTCTTGCTAAAAGGAGTCCAGAGGGTCAGGTTTTTATCAGTGGTGCAGAGATGGAGAGGGGGAATGGGAAAATCCCAAAGGACCGGGTGGCATCTGCATATTCCAATACCTCTTTCTCACAACAAACTTTTCACATGGCTGAAGTGATAAAGGACATTTTTCTACACACAGGGGATTGATTTCTGCTTGCTCAAGCCGGGAGCTGGGAACCATCCTTGTTGTTTTTATCTCTCACAGTGCCTGCTGCTAAAGCTGGGGATGATGCAGTAGGTTGGGATTGAAATCTTGCCCCCCCCGAGGAGTTTTTAGTGCAAGTCTAGGGGCTATAACTTCTCCTCTTGGCTTGGCCTTCTGCAGAGTTGTGTGATCTCATAAAGAAGACCTGGTTGCCCTGCCTGCACACGAGAGATTACACCAAAGTCACTTGAGGTGTGGTGTCAATAAGAGCTATAGAAGTGTGTAATTGCACTTGTAGATATTTATTATTCAGGGGGACTTTAACTCCTGGTTTTATCAACAGGTTGACAGAGAATGGTCTTTTGGTCCCCCCTTTTATTCATGCAGGAGCATTGCAAAAATGACCCCAAGTGCATCATAACAAGGGAATAATGGCAGTGTCCAACCACTCATGAGCAACAGTGAGAGCCCTAGCAACGAGATAAAGCCCATGGAAATTAAGGAACCCAATAACTTCAGTTAAGCTCAGTGAGATTGCAGGGGGAGATTATACATTTTATTAAGTTTCTCTCTGTGCATTGACTTGTCTCCTCTCAAGGAACGGAGTCACAATCATGCTGTTACCTCAGTTGATTTAGATGAATGGGTGTGCCTTATGAGAGACCTCCAGAGCTTTATCTGGGTAATAATAGAGCTTTTATGAGAGTAGTCAGTGTCCCAAATAAAAAGCAAGGTAATTACTGGGTTAGCCTGGCAGTCTGCAAATATCTGCTCAGCATCTTCGAGCCTGGATCCTCTTCTCAGATGGCACTTTGGCTGCTGTAACAACCTGATGGCCTGACTGGGACACCTGCAAGGTTTTGGAGTAGCTGAAAAGGGAACTGGACGAGAAAAGCAATTGCATAAATGGCCTTGGCATTACATGCAAAGCAAAAATTAAATTAAATGGCATTCCTCCTCTGAGGAAGTAGAGGAAATAGTTTCAGAACTACTTGTGTCCACGTGGGTTGGATCCTTGAGTCCATCTGTAGGCAGCAACACATTTGCTTGGTATTAGTCTCAACCTGTCTCTTCCCTGATGCTCTCACCACCAGGTGAATTCTAGGTGGTCTCATTCAGTGACACTTCACAGCACAGTTTTTGCCCTGCCATTTGTTAGAGGGGTTGTTTCTCTGTTAGCCTAACAGCATGATAGAAAGTGCTGTCTCTTTTGGGTTGTTTTCGCAGTGATTTGCAGCGCTTTTGTTTTCCTCCCAGAAACCCACCCAGATTGTACCCCCTCCCTATGATCTGTGTTTAATTTGAGTACATGTAAGCAATATTAGGTGAAATGGAGAACTGCTGATAAGTGTCTGGGACAAGGGAAGACCACGAGACAGTTGATACATTTGGGTAACATCCCCAAGAGTCTTTTGGCATGGAAATGGCATTGACTCATTTCCAAATCTTCCCATCCAGGCTGTGGTAGGGGATTCTTAGAGTTCTGATTGGCATCTCCCTATCAGTTTCCTGCCTTCCCACGTGCACACAGGCTGATAAAATGCAGAATAAAAGATCCCAAAGAAATACACAATAGTCTTATCCACAGGATTTTTCCATTGCATATGGCCTTTATCATATTTATAGCACAGGGAAGGTGTTCTGAGCAGCTCTTCCCTGGAGAAAAATGGGGAAATATCTCTGTTTTTTGGTTGTCTCTTATAGGCACCTTATTTCTGCTTGGGGGGCATGTTGGCTGATTGCCACATACAATGCAGGAGGGATGACCTGATGTAGCATGGGAGCCTTGAATTTGATCTCATTTATGAACAGTCAGAATTCGAGGCTGAAAAAGGAGCTTTTCCTCAGCCAGCTGAACTCTTGTCCCCACTGGCAGCCAAGACTGGCAGGGGGCTGCCGAGATGCACCCTCCTGGTAGCAACACAGGTACAGGATGATGTGAGGGGAGCCCCAAATAATGTCAGAGCCCCTGGTGCACCCCTGGTGCACGTCTGGACCGACTTTCTGCCTATCAAGTAGTGCAGATTACTGCAAAGCACAGCTCTCTCTGACCATGTCTCAGGCACATCCAAGTACATAATATCCTTAAAAATATCCGGTTTCCAGCCCGCCCAGCAAGGAAATGCCTGGACAGCCAGGGGTATGTGTGTGTGTGTACACTGCTGCCTCCTCCGAAGGGCGAAGCAGCAATCTTTCCAGGAATTGGCAGTGAATGGAGACCCACATGGCTCCAGGCTGCTTTTAATTATCCAGAGTCACACTCTAATGAAGTTCTGCCAGATGCACTAAATCATTCCACATTTCGTGGCACGACGCTATCTGCTGCTGTACGTGAACTTGGTGGTGAACAGGCATCTGACCCCAGCCCCAGGACACCTTTCTAGCTCTCCGTGTGGTTTCCTGCACTGCCACAGGGGTGGGAAACTGCTGGTGGCCACAGAGGCAGCTGGTAGTTGTGGGCTGAGCGCTGCACATCTGGAGACACAAAGGCTGTTTGGAGGGATGCTCCAAACATCCGTGGAGTTTCCAGCCCAGATGTGGTTGAAAGAGGTGCAGTGGTGCTGCCGAACACAAATCCTGCTGCAGTGCTCGCTTAGCTGAATGAAAAGGGGTTTTTTTGGGGGGATTCCCTGACCTTTAGAAGCCTCTTAGCCAGGGGCCAAGGCACTGTGTAGGTAGGAGAGGTGGTGGTGACACTGAGATGGTCACATTCCCTCCGCTTTAGCACAGAAGTGGCCAAGGTGGGAGATACGTCCCTCTGGGGAGGGCACCGGAAAGTTTGGAGCCCACCCTGGGCATCCCCATCTGAAGGTGGGCTGGGAATTGCAGCACTGTGGTGAGAGCTGGATCTCTCAGTCGTACCCTCTGGAGATAACGCTGTCATGGGAAAAGTAGCAACAGGAAGACATGAGGAGACTGACTCCAGTCCACTGTCTCCTTCCCTGTGAGAGTGATAGCTCTGCTTTTCTGCCCTCCTGTTCACAGCCTGCCCAGCGTGGGAAAGTGAGAGGGGACATCCCACCACACATAGACTGGGAAAGGTGAAAGAACTGTCTGGCAGGGAGAGGCAGCTGGTGTGGACCTGGGCTGTGAAATGAAGCACAATATGTACTTGAAAGTGCTTGTGACCATAGCCAAATCACCTTCCTCAACACAGGTTTGTGTACTGAAGGTGCTCCCCAGATATCTGGGACCTGACCTCCAAGGGGAAGAGTTGAGGCTGGTGTTCTTGTAAGGTGGATATATTATATTATTAACTTGAGGCAAAACAAAATGTCCAGGGTTAAGAAGAAGATCATGGGTATTTTTTGATCCAGTCATGCTCCAGTATTCAGACTTGTCCCACGATGCTTCAGTCTCAGAGAGTGGAGGTACTAACTTAGCCTGGAGCTACAGGGAGATGCTTAAATATGACTCCTGGCATCCTGCTCAGAGTAACCCATTGGGACTATTTCAGTGCTTTTGACTGGGTTGGGAACAGGAGGGGGAAGCAAACATCTGAGCTGGCTACATGTGGCTCTTCACTGTTTGGATTTTCCTAGACCTTGGTTCAGGCCAGCTGTTTTGGGGAATACATTCAGAGTGAATCTCAGGCAAGTTTTCTGGTCCAAAATCAGCCAAAATTAATGAGAGAGGTCCCTAAACTTTGATGCACATGCTGATCCTACAGGCATGGTAGGCAGATCTAGCCTTTGGTTTAGTTCCTGGCTCCAGTTGACCTTGAATCCAGGGACAAGTCTTTTCTTTCAACTTCTCTCTCACTGCTGACCCACCTGTGAGATAGATACAGAAAAAGATGAAGCAGAACATTTATTAAAATCAACAGCCACCAAAATCCATCTGGCAGCTGGCAGACAGGGCACCTGTAATGCTGCCTGTAACCAGATCAGCCACTGCAGCTTGAAGGGAGATGAGATCTTTTAATCTGGGGTGTATTTTCTCCCAGCCTATGCATTTTGATGTTTATTTTCACAAATGACAAGCCAAGTTGGCTCTGAGGCAGCAGGAGTTTGAGTCTCTAATGGAAGCTGCAGACAGAGCCTTTTAAAACCCACCCTGCCTCTGCCAGCCAAGTGCCTTTCCAAATTCCCCCAGAAAAGTGTCCTTGCCCTGTTGTGCTCGGCCAGAAGCAGCCTTGAGGTGCCAGGCTTGGCTTTGCCACTGGCCCTGGGAGCACACAGCCCCTTGCAGCAGCTGATGTGAAGTGACAAACCAGAGTGGTTGGTTTTGAGGGACTGGGAACATACGGTTTTGGTGGACCAATTGCAGCTGTTTGCTGCTCACATCACTGCAGGTGCCTCTGGCAGCTGATGCAGTGACTACCTCCTTTTGCTGCCCCAATCTGTGGGCTTCTTTTGGAAGAAGGCTGCTACCACTGTTAGCCAAGTTATCTGTAAAATGAATGACAGCAGGGAAAAATACACTGAGGGAGAAGCAAGTTTCCATGACACTGTATAGTGCCAAGGGAAACTAATATGACCAGAAAGCCAGGTCTGAATTTCTGCCCTAGAAACTCAGGAGCGAGCAAGCAAAAAAAATATTTCCTGAGATCTAAAAGCACTGCACTTAAGGGACTTGTTCTGTAATATTTTTGCATTTTCTAGATCAGTAGGGAACCAGTAGTTACTGCAAGGGGAATGTCAGTGTAGTGCTTTATACTGAGACAAGATGAGGGACTAAAATGCAATCTCGTATTTACGTACTGTTATCCTCAAAATGACCCATCCTTGTGACCACACAGGGAAAGCAGGAGAACTATCTCCATTCTGCAGATGGCAACAGCGAGGCAGGTATCTTGGGCTCTGTATCCCAGTCCAGTGGAGATGATTCTCTTTGACCCAGGATTTATCCCCCCTGGGATTAGAAACAACTGTGCAAATTATTTCTCTGTCTATAAACTTATTTGTTGAAAAGCTGTGCCCTTCCCCTTCCGTGACTTCCAGTCCTATTGCACAGGGAGTGCTGCACTTTGAGTAAGGAGTTTTCTTCAGATGGGTGACACATGAGCAACTGGGGTTTGGTTATTTATTCAAACAAAAGCATGTTGGTGCTATGAAGTCTGGCTTCCTTCTTCAGGTTGATGGTGACTTGTGTCCTCTTCATTACCTCTAAATGCAATGAGTTTATTGCTTCCATTTGTCTTTGTTGTACACCTGTTTCAGGGAACAATCATTTGTTTGGCTTGCTTTTTGTATTTCCAGAGCCTTTAGACAAGGTCTGAACACAACTGTGTTCTTCTGGATGCTTGTAATTAGATTTTCTTATTGTGGAAAAAATCCAGTTAGTTGCTTAACTGGATAGTAGTTGGGGAGAGAAAGGAAGGAAAGTCAAAGTGAAGGAACAGCTTGTACTGTTGGTGGCTCAGTATAGGAATAGAAATTCGGATGCTGTAAGTCCTAATTTCCCTTACGTGGGGGAAGAAGTCCAGTTTCAGAGCCTTTGAAGCAAGAACATAGCAGCCACATTCACTCAAAATCCTTCATTTTGCTGCAGAGTGGGAAAGCTTTTTTCCACCTTAAAAGCATCATCTTTGGGTGTGGAAGAGGAGGGATAATGAGGAAGGGGCTTAGCTACAGTGGCCATGAGGGACTTCTCCCAGGTGCCTGCTCATACTTTAAAAGAGCTCCAAGATCTGGGATGGTTGGGACAGAATTTATTCATGAGCTCTAAAAGATGTCTTAAGTGAGAATCTCTGTGCACATGGCTTATCTGTGGGAAGGAAACTTACTTGGTCTGTAAGTACTGCTATTGGAGAAGCATCTGTAAGCAGAGACAAAGGAAAAATAACAGATTCAAATGAAAAAAAAAATTTAAAAGCTCACGGAGACAGGAAACGAAGAGCTAATCCACCAAAATATGTAGCCTAGTAATGTGGTGAAATCTCCATCATTTACAAGGCTGGACGATTGTGGGGGGTCTTTTAGCCAGAAGAAGACATCGTTCTTTTGCTGCCTGCCTCTGGAGGAAGATCCATAGGTCATGACATGGCTCTGGGAGGGGTATATAGGGTTTCAGAACACCTTGTCCACTTGTTCCTCTTCAGACTGGATGTCTGTGCTGACAAGGGTGACTTACTCTCTCTGGAGAGGGTTTATATCCCCCCTGCTGTGACCAAGCAGCTCCAGAAGGTACCAGGTATCATCCAAAGCCCACATCCACTAATTGTATTCAAAAAGACAACCTGGAGGTGAATTTTTCTAAAAATCACTTGCAAGTTTCCTGAGCTCTTCAGAGAGCTACAGACATGGTGGATGTGAATGCTGATGTGGGAAAAGCCTGTGGACTGGAAACAAAGAGTTTTAAGAAGACCCTGGGGAAGGGCTGTTACCACCATCAGTGATTGGGATTCTGCCCTTTTACACATTTTAGGCTCAGGCACGTTTTGTCTGAGTTCAGTGAACATTTCAAGCTCTGTCCCTTGAAATCCTAATTGAGCCTGTATTTTCTTAAGTCTTGATTTCAAAGGGCAAGGGAACAAATGTGATTCTTGGTTCTTTTCCCAAAGGTGCAGAATCATAGATTAAATGTGTCTTGGAAATGATACTTTATGCTCAAATCTTTCCCAGTGTAATAAAAATGGCTTGAAACCACATCCAGTGACAAAAACCTCCTATATTTAACCCATGTCTAGAAGCAGCTGAACTACTGATGGGAAATGTCCTGATGCTTCCAAGTCACTGGCACTCTGGAGCCGCTGGAATGCATCCCGCTCCTTACAGACAGTCATTGCTCAAGAAACACATTGCAGATGTTGAGGATGTGAAGGAGCAGGCCCCTTCCATCACAGCATCAGGACAGAGAAGGGCTAAAAACAAAATCCCAGACTGGAGGCATCCCCGAGACATTTGCCTGCCTGTTCTGTGTCTGGACTTCAGGATCGACCTCTGGTTCCTGCTCATTGTCAGAATTGTCTGGAACAGGAGAAGCCTCCCGTGGTCCCTGCTAATGAAGTGGTGTTTATCACGCTCTGGTAATTGCATTTGCTATGGTATTTACAGCATTTCCTATGTTTTGAAATGGAGAAATCTCAGGCTTGCCCAGGGCTAATTGTGTCCTTTAACCTGCTCCTAAGCCCAGATGTATCTTTAAACATTAACATACACATTGGCAGCACCCTGGGTCGGCCTCAACACCAGAACTACTGAGCTGGGAACGTGGCTATTGCAGTGTTACTGTTTGCTCTCAGTTTTTATCAGGGACAGTATCCTTCCTCTTTTCCAGATTCTAAGAAAATTCCCTTCCCCTTCCCCTTCCCCTTCCCCTTCCCCTTCCCCTTCCCCTTCCCCTTCCCCTTCCCCTTCCCCTTCCCCTTCCCCTTCCCCTTCCCCTTCCCCTTTCCCTTCCCCTTCTTCTTTTCATCACTTGTCACTCATGTCCCTCTGGAAACTGAGCTGTTGACCACTACCCTCTGGATGTGTCCATCCAAACAATTCCTCGTCCACTGAACAGTCTACCCATCAAATCCATATCTCTCCACTTTAGAGAGAAGAATATTGTGGGGTACTGTGCTGAAGGTTTTACAAAAGTTTGGATAGATGACATCTGTAGCTCGCCCCAGTCCAGTGGAGACAATTCTCTTTGACTCAGGATTTATCACCATTAGGATTAGAAAAAAATGCCCGAACACTTTCTGTTTGTAAACTTTTTTGTCTAAATCCTGTGCCCTTCCTACTTCATGATTTTCCAACCTAAATGATTCTGTGATTCTATGAGTATATGACTAATTCCCTCATGAGCTGCAAATCTGCTTTCCTAAAATTCAGGGTCTTGATTTTACTCTTTGCCTGACACATATCCCTCAGGTGTGTGAACTCTCTGGTAGAGCTCTCTATTACCTCTCTTCGGAACTTATCCTCAATGGAATCTCCTGGACTCCAGTAGTCTGACAGGGATACCTGCCTTTATGGAAGCAACTCATCTACCTGTCGCCTTTTGAGATTCCACAGGAGATGTGAAAGGTTAGGGAAACCTGCTGTTCAGCACTGAGATTCCACCTTCTCTAACTGCAATTGGACTCCTCACGGGCATTTTAGGGGGTGCTACGTGTGACAGAGTGGGCAGCTGAATCAGACTTCATTTTATTTAATGATGAGAAATGCCTTTTTAAATATGAGGAGTGCCAACAGAAATCCCACTTACAGAAAAGCCGGAGAAAACGCATCTATGTGTCCTCTGCTTTGCAACACTGATGCTTTCTCCAGGCATAAATTGATAGTGAAGAGGCAGGTTAATGAGTGTGTATCTCGTGGCACATAAAGCATGATGGGACATCAGTCCAAATATTGAGACTGGTCCTTCCTGTGACCCGAGCTGTGCTTTCAGTGTCAGCTGCAGTTGGTGTTCCTGGCTCCTCTAGAGCAGCACAGTGATTTGGAAATCCTTGCCCAGCACAGTATGTGAGTGGAAAGATTTATGTTGCACCCTGTGCTCAGGGTAACCCTGCAAACAACTGGTTTCAGATTCTGCTTGTCTTTTGGGCAAAGCCAATGTATCAGTTGCAGAAACAGAGCTCCTTTGAGCTCACATTGTGGTCTGCCCTTGGCCACATATATAAGTATGAACTTATTAGTGTCTAAAATAATTGACGTGGTCCTGGATCATTTATGCTACACCACCCTAACATGACTATAGCTCTGTCTCACTGTCTTCTCTTGTTGGATATAGCAGTTCTTCTGGCTTAGATTCAGTGGATTCTGGAAAAATCCAGAGCTTGAAACAGGCACTGCAGCATGTCTGCAGCCCTCCTTCCATATCTATTGCTGTGTGGAGCAGGTGGCTTGAATTTGACTGGAGCTTATGACACATTTTGGAGTCTTTATCTTCTAGCTTATAAAGCCCTTTGGATAAAATTTACTGAACGCATGTAAGATGCTGAGTTTTGTTTTGTGGATTTAAATACAATCTTATACATTGCTTTAAAGCAATTCCTTGTGTTTTGAAATTTTGAAACCTCTGCCCTCTTTTTTTTTTTTTTTTTTTTAAATGCCTGTGGTCAATTACAGACTGATTTCAAATGTGTAGATGAAATTAAAAGCATTTTTAAAATGATGTTAGGAAAAGAAAAAAAAAAAGGATACATATGTTATCAATACTCTGTCAAAATGGAACATTGTCTCTGACATAAAAAGACTTAGACTCCAAAGATGAAGTAACAACTGAGATAATCTTTCTAATCCAGTCAACCTTGTTGGAACCATCATGTAAGACAGCCTTTTTACAGGGGGCTGTTTGAATTATTTCAGCATTGATTTTAGGGCTTTTTCTATTTGGACTTCAAGGGTACACTGCAGAGAGAACCTATTTTTTTCTATGTGTTTTATGTATAAATATTCCAGGTTCGGATTGGCTTCTTGGTTGGATGTATTTAAGTATTGGTTGAACGGAGTTTGTTTACTTCAGTATCCATCTCAAAATGTGAGGAAAGACTGAATTTCATTGCATAACACTCTGAAGTGCTGCAGCCAACACCAGAGTGAGGTACAGGAGTCCTTTTGACAGGTGCTTCAATATCAGAAGTCCTGAATTGGTGCAAAGTAGTGTTCTTCTGGGGAAGTAAAGTAAAAGACTGACAGCATTCTCCCCAGTCCCACCCCCCCCCAAGACCCACAGCATACCAACAGAAATCTAAATCTAAAGGTATCCAGGGAAGAGTGCAAGAAGAGGGTAAAAGTATATGGTGGTTCTTGCTGATGCTCTCCCAGCCTCCAGTGTTTTCAGGTGAAGGAGTCTCTGTGGTGAAGTAATTTCCATATATTTATTTGCTTCTATCTATTCAGTGACTTCCAGTCCATTTCTGTCTCATAAAGTTGTCCAGCCTCCTCTTGACAACCACCACTTTTTGACTGCCTTTGACCTGTTTCCTACTGTACCATCTGATACTCCCAGTTCTTCTGCTGGACGATGCTGCCAGTCTCTTTTTAATCTCTCCATGGCACTTGTGATTGCACAGACCTCTATCCTACACCCTCTCATAGCACACGACTCAAGGTAACAGAACACACTTGATGTCTGAGCTTTAAAGAAGATTGTTTCTGCCCTATCTTGGATAGGAATCAGCTACCACTAATGCTCTGCAATGCAAGTCCATGAGAAAAGAGGGAGTAAAGCCCCTTCCCTGCTTGTCTGGGACCTCCCACTGCTATTGCCACAGGGAAATTTCGAAGTTTTGCCTAGACTGCTGGAAGTGCCAACAGGGAAAGCAAATATTTGTGTGTAAGACTTAACCCCAAGAAGATTAAGTGCAGATGAATGTCAGCAGTGCCAGCAACCTGTGAGAGAAAGTGAAAACTGAGAAGGATGTAAAACCAGAATATGGTGTGGGGGGAAAAAAAAAAAAAAGAAAGAATAAAATGCAAAACAGATTAGAAGCAAATCAGGGAGAAGGAAAATTTCAATGGGGCTTTTTGCTTTCCCACAGAAGGGCAGCATGAAGACCAGGGAGAGGAGCACCACAACAGGGGCTCATCAGTGTTAGCAGCTTGGAAGGTCCCAATGATGAGCACAAAGTGGATGGGGGTAGGAATGACAGATGCAGCTTCAGGGGAATGTTCCATGGGCAGTAGATGCCTTTGGAAACTGGGAATGACACTGGAGGTGATGAATATCTTGCAGGCTTTTAGTTCCCATCTCTTCAGTTCTGGAAATCAATTACTAGCCAGGGAAATGGTGATCCGTGGGAAGAGGTTTGGTTTTGTGAAGCTTGGCCCGTGTTCTGTGGGAGGAGAGCTGTACTGTTTGGAAAGCGTCCACCTCGGGAAAATCATAAGTGGTGGGGCTGTCTAGACTAGTCAGGAAGGCGTGAACAAATAACCAGGGTAAAATAGAAGAAGAAGAAGAAAAAAAAGTGCGATTCCTTACCTAGAATTAAATTAATTGAAGCTTCAAAGGATGCAAACAGGAGACATTCTTAGCTGACTTTACTCTAACGCTGTGAACCCACAAAACAAGGAGCGGAAATTAGACATGCCCATCACTGCATTTACATGCCGCTGCTGGAAGTGGGTGGGGAGATGTGTGATAGGAATGTTATAATTAATTATTATAAATCTCTTTGTTACAACCGTGTGGGCAGCGTGCAGGTGTGTGCGAGGACCCTGGCAGCCTGACAAAAATGTAATTATCAGTTATGGAGCGAGCAGCGCTAACTCTCTGGCGCTCTGTCAATCAGCAAAGTGGTAATTAGCCATTGCTAGAGGCCACCATGTTTCTCTGGAGAGGAAGGCAGAACCTCCTTAAACACCTGGATGTGGTGTGGGTGGGGAGCATGGGGGGAGTGTGACTTACCTGGGAGACAGCAATTACAGCAAGGATTTCCTGACTCAGAAATCAAACCAGGACTGTTCTGCCTTAAATATTTTTTTTTTTGACCTGCAACTCGAAATTGGCAGCATTTTGCATCCATATAGCCCAGCTTAAATGCAGCGTTTTTTTGAAGTACATCGTTAATCTTTAGTTTGCCAGGGATCATGATGGACTCTCCATCACTGAAAAAGAGGTTGGATCTCTTTCCTAGGAAAGATATGCACCTGCTGAAGTCATTTGGTGAGCATAAGGAATGGCTTCAACGATTTTAGACAGGAAGTCAGATGTAATCTGATTTAAAGAGAACTGATTCTTGTTGCCCTTGTTTCCCTATACTGGACAGTGTGTTATTTTCTAGTTTGGCTAAGAGGAAAATGTGGCTTTGGGGGCTGTATAATGCAGAATTCAGCATCCTTGCACCAAAGCACATCCTTAGGGATTTTTCTCCCTGTGGGTCATAGGAAATCATGTACAGCCATGTTTACAAGGAAATCTGAACCACAGGAGTGAAGCAGCCTTGAAAACAAGGTCAGAAGCTGTCCAAGGCACCATTTTCCCAAATTATACTGTAGCTAAAGAGTCAGGGCAAGAAAAAGCATTGCCATATGGAGGTTGTCCTCTAAAATCACTTCAGAACAGAAGCCTTTTAAAGTTCCCCATCAAATGCAGTAAAACACACTGTAGAGCAGCTTTAAAAACAAGGGGAAAACAAGGGCCAATACATCTCCGTCACAGCAGTGACAGCCAAGAAGTGCTTGTCAGGCCTGGGTTCCTTCAAAAATGTGCACTGAACCCTTTTGCACTCGTAGTGCTGTTTGCTGAAGTATTGGGGAAGTGGGAAAGCATCCAGAAAACAGGCTCAACTCAGCTGACACTGAGAAGTTTAGAAAAGGAGCAGGAAGGAGATGGAGGTCTGGGGAGTGCTGCCGACCTGCCACTGGCTGGGGACACGGTGATGCCTCACACTGGTCCTGCTGGTGGTACAGCCTGAGCTCAGAGGTGTCCAGCAGCTGCTAAAAGAAAGGCTGGAATAACATCTGCCCACAGCTGCTGTGGGGTTGGTTTTTATTTTTTTGGTCCTGGTGAAACAGGGAGACAGATTCTCAGGATAGCCTTAAGGAAGCTGTTGACTCTACTGACAATACAGAGTGAAAGTGCCCCTTTACACCGTATTGCCCTTGAAGACATGGAACTGATTGTAATTTGTCAGAGCTCAGCAGAAGTGTATCCTCTTCCTCTGAACTTCTGCAAGCCAGGCAGATGCTGTGTGAGAATTATTTGTCAGCTGTAATGCCTATAGAGGTAAAATGCCTAACTCACATGCAGGATGAGGACTGAGGAGTGCCCATCTGTGCTTGCTTTTGTCGTGGCTGTTACTGCAACTTTTTGGTGTCTTAACCATAATTTTTAAAAGTCCCATCAACCCACATCTGTACCCACGGTGTCACCACCCAAGATTCAAAACTCAGCTCAGAACTGGTGAGGTATAGGTGCATATAAGCCCTTCTTGCAATTTAACTTTGAGGGGAGATCATATGACAAGATACTTGCCTATCTTCTCAGGTAATGCAGAATTTATTACAGTACCCCTCCCTTTTCCTCTTCCCTCATCTGTGGTTTTGTGTGGGTCTCATGAGCTATGAGTCATACATTGAAAATAAAGTAATGAACGAGTTTGAAATCAGAATAAATTTGGAATAAAGTAGCTTTGTTAGTTTAGGGTATTGGTCTACTTTGATAAGTGGAACATTGCTCTGTGAGCTCTTCTTTCACCTGAACTTTGGGATTAAGTCCAGTAATTGATGCAAACTGATGTTTAAGTTGGATTGCCCCTATAATTTTCATGTTTCTTGATTATTGTTACACATGCATCAGTTCCATTCTAACTGAATCAAAAGGCTTTTGAATAATTCAGTTTTGAAATGCCTGGGAAATATTCCCTCAGCAATCAAAGGATGTGACATGCATTTTCAATAGTTTTCACCAAATTTAAGTACTCAAGTTATTGACCTAAGGATGAGTTTACACCTAGGCAGCAATGACACCACTGACCTCAAAAGGCACGAGTGACTAAGCTGGTGTGTGGCTGTTGGACAGATGGCAGTTTCTTTAGCTGTTATCACATTACTTTTGATCTCCTTTCTATTGCCTTTCCCAAATTGCTACCTGGGCATGCAAGGTAGACTCATTGCCTTGATTCCATAGCAGAGCATCTTCTGATCTGTCACTCTCCAGCCCCAAAATCAAAGGGTCAGGGTAAACTACCTTTCTTGATATTTTTTTAGTAGATCAGAACACCTGTGGCTTTTACTGAACTCAGTTCAGGTCCAACCTCATGGTTGTTCTGGTTGTATCTGAGGGACTCCCTTCAGATACTGTTCAGTATTAAAACAATTTTTAGCTGGCTTTGAGGCATGGACAGTCACTAGCAGAGCTGGGAGGCAATATCCTGATATCTACTGCGTTCTTCTTGCTTCTGGACATCTGCCTTCCTTCACAGGTAACTCTGAAAGCAATATTCCTTTCTCTTTGCCTGTATTTCATGTGTGGTATTGTGGGGAGAGCTCATTATAGCCATGCTCAAACGTAGCCAGTGCTTAGGTACAAATGCAAATGTCTGGATTGCATTAGGATCTTTCCAGAAGACACTGAAACACAGCCAAGGTGGCTTCACAGTCTCTGTGTTCTCACAGCACTTGTTAGTTCAACTGTTCTTAAGAAATATGGGAGTTTGGGAGAGCATGGATGTCAGCACCAGTACAGATTTGCAGTGTGTCAAGCAGAGGGAAATCAGTGGGTTAATTTAGAGCCCAGCCAGCCTCTTTGCTCGAGCCTTCAAGTGAAACTTCAGGGAGAGAAACACAGCAAGTTGTGGTAATAGATGGCTCTCTGGGGAGCCACCAGCTGCTATTCCAGAGTCATAATTGGACTACACAATCCCAGAGCCTCATTACACACCCATCATCACCTCCTGTCCTCAACTGAGCTGTGAGGGGCCTCCACCAGCCCCGTGGTGAGACCTCCAAAGGCTGGAGCTGGCCCATCAGGAAGGGTGGGAGGCAAATGTGACACCAGTTGTATTGCAGGCTGTGCAATGGTTTTGAGGTCTACTGTTTGAAGTTTCCCAAGCCATGGACCTTAGGCAAAACACCTATGGGAACAGCAGCCAGCTTAGGTTTGTCATCAAGATGTGTCAGATCAGTGCAATCTCTGTCATGACAGGGAATGAGTCTGGTGAGTAGGAGACACATAGTCTTGCTTGACAAATGTTATTTCAGTTCACAAAGAGGTTTTGCTGCACAGTGAGTAGATTCCTCCCGAGAGAAACACAGCCAGGCTGCTCTGGTATGCACTAACTCTTAATGGAAACACAAGGGATCCACGACTGGTCCTTCATATACCTTTCCCTGTCTATTTGCTAACCCCAAACTCATCCAGATCTTCAGTCTACAGATACATTCCTCTTGCTCCAGTTGATTTGCTAACATGGACACAGCCAACAGGCCCAGCCTTCTTGCAGAATCTCACCTGAGACCCTGAGTTTTAGACACACAGGTCTCACTGTGGGTTTCTGGCACATGTGGTTATTTGTTTTTGGCTTTGAGCCACTTCATGAGCAACTGCTCTGGCCACCTTACTGTTTAGGCATAGGTCAGACCATCACCATTCTGTTGGTTTGGCATGGCAAACATGACAGAAGAGACAGAGAAGCACAGCACTGCCCATCCCATGTGAGAGATTTCTGTCTTTTTGCTGGATGACTGTAATACCTTCCAGCTGACCAGCATCTGAATAGTCCCAGCAGATCAAGAACATCTTTAGGGTATCACATCAAGGAGTTTGCTCTCAAGTTTCCAAAAGCCTGATGTCTTAAGCAAAACTCAGCTTCATTTTGCCCACAGTCAAGTGCAACTTCTGCCTTGCTCTCAATTTGCATCCAAAGCATTTAAGAAATACAGGTTCATCAAGATGTCCATTGGTTTTTAGTAAGCTGGGATTTACTTTCTGACAGCTTTGCTTAGGCTAATATATGTTCCTGCCCTTTCCTTCTGTGCAGGAATAGGTCTCTTCATCTCCATGGAAAGCTCCATGGTGCGGAGTTTCCTTTAATTTCTGCACATATCATGAATTGCGTCATAAAAGTCACTGACAAGGAGAGCTGGAATTATCTTCAGATTTTATAACTGGCTAAAAAAAAGATCTGTCTGCAAGCTAAAACTTGACACATAAATCTCAGCCAGGAAATAATTTAGTTTCACTCTTTCCATCAAAACAGCAAACAACTCCTCCCCCTCCCAAACAGTTGCAAAGTTCTCAATGGTAAAAGGGTATTTTAGGAAGGGTTTAAATAAAGAAATGTTAGTAAGTGGCAGATTCTCTAGGGTGGGGAGAATGTGAAAGGAAAAACATTTGGAATTATGCAACTTCTTAGGATTTTTTTGTGTTTCTTCAACTGAAATGCCTCACAAACATCCAGAGGGAGCAGTGTAGAGCACCAGCGACTTTTAGTAACACCAGCTGCCAAGAGAAAGTGTAGATGCTGTATGTCAGTACAGTGATGTACTTATTAACAGGATTAAACAGACCAAGGCAGAACTGAGAGATCCATCTGGATGGGGATCAGATTAAAGAAATTGGTCACCCATTCTTCCATCTGAGTTTGTATTGCAGTTTACATGTACTAACCCTCAACTACATCGGGCTGACGGAGAGAGGCCTCAAACACCTGCAGGATCAGTGGGAACAAATATTTCCTTCCCTTCCTGTAAAAACCCCTTGCATATTCTTCTGCTGGCTTTTCTACTGGTTTATTGACCTTTAGGTCCAGAAGAATAAGAGGTGTGACCGCTGGCATCTCATTGCCAAACCACTCACACCCATTTTGTCCCTGCTGGTGAACAGTGCCTGAAGAACAGGTGGGTTTGTATTCCATGACCCACTAAAGGCAGTTGCTGGACCTTTGTTCAAGTTGCTGACTTGAACAAGCTTTGGACCTTGCAAGTTGCTGACCCTTTGGTCATACTTGCAACCTTTGGTCATACTTGAAACCTTTGGTCTTGGGACCATGGACACTGGTCATGTATCTAAGCCAAATGTTCACCCTTCTTGGATAATGTGGGCTTAAATGCCTTGACCTGTGACACAAAAAAATAATACAACTTTTATATTGCAAACTTTTATTGACTGAGTCTCTAAATATTGAAAGTTCAATCGGTCACATTCTCCAGCGATGGGGAATTTATCCAGGATCCTTACTGAAAAATGTGTTTCCAGATTGGTACAGACAAGGCTGTGGTTATGGGCAATGCCAAGCTGGACCTCAAGTAAAAATGTGGTTTCTGGGCTCACACTCTGAATTTGCACAGAGAAGCACTGAGACCAGTCTGCCTGCAAGTGAAGTATCTGACCATGGGTCCTGGCTCCCCATTGCTCCAGTTCCACACTATCCAGACTTTGAATATAGACCTTTCTAGGTTAGACTATAAAGGCTCAGAAACCCCTATAAATCAAAAATGTCCTGCAATCCCCATTTTTGAAGACAGGGAATTGAAGCACAGCAAAACTACTTTTCATTGAGGCTGCTTTCCCCTAACTGGTTATTGCCCTCACTGTAGTGGAGACATCCAGTTCCTTTCCTCTGATTAGGACATGCATTTTATCTGTCCTCTCCAATGAGGTGAGAAATGCACGTGCTACTTAATGAGAACAAGCTGTTCAGATAACACAGCTCAAAATAAGAGAGATTTCATTCTTCCAACATTATCATCTCCAAAAGACAAGGAAAGTGTCCTAGTTATGGGACTAGATTGGAGCCCAGGTCCTGGCTTCCTCACAGTGGGTTTTGGATTTTTTTTTTATTTGCTCTCATGCAAAACCCTTATGGAGTTGTGTGGACAGTGACTGATGTGGATACTGTGATTGCTACTGCAGGAGGGGTGGGAGACAATCCAGATCATCAGCTCCTGGCTCTTGCTACTGCTAAAGTGATGCAATACAAAGCTGGTGAAAGTATAGATAACTTCTGTGTCAGAGAAATATGAGAAAAGCAAAACAAATATCCATAGAAGAATTTTGGACTGATACAGAAAATTAATTTCATAATCACATTTAAAGCCTTTACGTTCACAAACAGTAACACAGACTGACAGGGGATACACTTGGCTACCTGTCCCTAAGTATTTTTCCAGGAAAAGTAGCAGATTTTACAGGTAAATGCATAAGACAGCAGGATATTACAAGATTTTGCAGACCACGGTGCAGTTATTCACAAAAGAGTCAAACCTCCAAGTAGTGCATGATTGAACTGTAGCTCAGAGGTATCCCTATGTGCTTGCTGTGCAGTGGTGTGGCACTTGCTATGTAATTATCTCACTCCAGCACAATTATTAACATAGGATTAAACAGTTGAGAGCCACCACTGTAACATTACCCAGCAGTGAAGTGCGTGCTCTATAATTTAGATGCTTGCAGACAAGAGTTCACCACAGGGCATCGATCAGCCCTGAAGTCATTTTGTCATGTGTAGCTGTGGCTGCAGTCCTCCTTCTCCTGAAATCAGGCTGGAAAGAGTGCTCCAGGCTTGTGTGTATGAGGAGGCCTGACTCATGATTCCCTTATGACCTTATTTTCCACAGGCATTGTAACCAGCCCTGTGTGAAAAGCTTTCCCCTGTATAAGGCAGTTAAGTTGTGCCGCACGTGATAGGAGTTTCTGATGCCTTCTCTGTCTATAAGAAGTGATGCAAAGCAGCAAGAAGACACTTTGGATATTAAATAAAATGTTGGCTTTTAAATATGATCCTGTATTTCTATTGAGATTTAAAATACTGGCTCGGGAACAGGACCTGATCTAAGGGATTGTATTAGAGTGAAACAGCAGCTTTTGTCTCCTACATTAATGCCCCAAATACATAGGGCCATTTGAGCACATGCAAGCAGGAGGGTGGTCTCCTAAATACCATGCCCCTCCACCTTGAATACTGGTTGTTTTCCAAATCCTGCCATGCTCAGAGTAGCCTGTTGCCCATTTACTGCATGCAGGGTGGTCTGGGGCCCTTTCAGGATTTACAGCCCACGCAGCAGCCAGAGCTGTGGACAGGCTGCTCTGAGCTGCCTGGTGGGACAGGAATATCTGTGAGTAGCAGTGAGCTCCCAGATGTTAGTGCTTGGAGCTTGTTATTCAGAGCTGCTGATTAGTCTCTCAGGCATTTTCCCCCCTCGGTTCCTTTCTCCGCGCTCTGACGTTAGTCAGAGAGTGCCTGCAGATCACAGATGTTTGTTTTTCCCTCCCTTTGTCTTTGCTTCCTCAACCTCACCAAGGCCTTTCCACTTCACCGCTGTGGCAACCTGTGGCACTTCCGTGCTTGGATGAGGGCTGGACCTGCTCCTGGACCTGCTCCTCAGCTGTGCCTCTGCCTGTTCATCGCCTCTGGCTCGGTCTCCTTTCCCAGGGCTGCTTGTGTGGGGCACAGCAAACAGCTTCTTGCTGAGGGCTCTTTGGGCTTGCAGAGCAGCTCAGGAGTGGATGCAGATGCCCTTTGTCAAACCCCCGCGTTTCGCTGAGCCTGATTTCAATGCTGCTGCTGTCATTTCCATCAAGGTTTCAGAGAGCCTTCACTGCTTGCAGGAAAAGGCTTCATTAGAGCCTCTTGTCCTGCTCCTGCCATGGCAGGGCATCTCTGCTGAGTGCGTAAGCACCGTGTCAGAGTTGTTTCCGCACTACCCAACTCGGGTTTAGTGCCTGCTTCCCTGCTCTAAATTAGTTTCTCTGACTTATCCTCCAGAGGAATTTCTGTCTCTCCATTAACCGTAGAAAAAGTCCAGAAAGCCAGTGTTTCCTACCCAGGATTTAGGTTACATACATAAAGCAGGCTGCTGCAAAGTCTACCCCAAGGGACCCCCCAAGCACAGATAAATACAAGTCTGAGTATGCCCTTTTTACTCCTGCTTTTCTGGACTGGAGGTGAAATGTCTCCAGCATTTCCAATGGATGGTTAGAACAGATACAAACATCTCCACATCTCCACTCCCCAGTGGCACCAGAGGGCAACAGGTTGCCCTGGGGCACCTGTAATTGCTCTTTGAAATCCAGAAGCTGTGCACAGCAGCAGGACACAGTCGTGGCTTCCAGCTGAACCTGCAGCCAAGGAAATCCTATCTGTTTGTAAAGGCAGCTGAGCTGCAGCAACTTATGAGCAGTACGAAGCCAAGACGTCCAGAGCAGAGGGATTTATAGGGGAACACGACTTTTATAGATCTTGCGTTAACTTTAAACATTTGCCTTTCTCAGCACGGGTTCTCCCCCTGTGCATATGACTGCCCTTGGGTATGATATATTTCCTGGGGAGGAGACACAGACTCCACTTACAGTAAATGCCCATTTCTTTGCTTTCTTGAGAGGCAGCATTTAATGCATTGCAGTCATGCTGTGGCCATTTGCCAGCACCCATCCACTGCCTGCTGGGATTTGCTCTGCTTCTCTCTTTCCCCACTTTGACTTATAGGTGACAGAGAAGCAAAGGTTTTTTTCATATTATATATAAAATTTATTTTATTATGTATTTAGTGATTCCAGTCCTTCCTTCTCTTCTCTGCAACAGAGGTTTTGGGCTCTGAGCGTTTGCTCTCTGAACCTGCTGAGGGGGTACATGGAGATCTGGCACAGCCGTACCCACAGGGGGTTCTGCATTCGTTAAGGCCTTGATCAACCCTGTTTCACTGTTTCCTTGTGCCCCCTGTGCTCCTAGAGTCCACATCTCCCACCTGTTCTTTTGTACCCCTCACTGAGCCAAAGCTCAGCTTGCAGACATCCATGCAGCACCTGCCACACTGAGACATCAGTCACCTCTGCCAGGACCCCCAGGGAACTCCTATGAGTTGTAATATATTGGACTTAAATAAACCATACCTAATGTAAACACCCCAGACTAGGTATAACCCTAGCTTAAACTAAAATTGTTCACATGCAGATGAATATTGGTAAAGACAAATAATCTTCCTCACCAGCTGATTCTGGTTCTGAGCTTCGGCTGCCTGTGGGGATGGTGTATTTGAACATATTTATACTTCCCTCACTGCTACCATGCTATAGGGCATGTCCTGTCCATTTAACAGGACCACTAAATTAAGTGATGTTTCTAGAAGCTGTTGTAACACAAAGCAAAGGTCAGTTCATTCAAAAATCAACACAGACATTTCAATAAATAGGAGCAAAGTGTAAAATGCCATGCTGCTCTGACCAGCGATTTCTCATTTCCCTGCGTTCCCACCAGTGAGAGGGAAGGACACAATACACTCTGGTTTTGGGTTTTGCTGGTTTTATCCCTTCCTTGGTATTTAATTAATTCTGTGTATGTGTATGTGGGGGGAATGGTGACCTAATCCTATTGAAATACAAGCCAAGTAAAACAAGTTTAGATGGAGACACAGCAACTTTCAGCTGGAGAACAATACACTTGAGATAAGGTGTATTGGCAAAGTAGTTTTAGGCATATCAGACCTAATTAGTTTTATTGTGATAATAATAATACGACTATGCGGGGAAAAAGCTGAGTCGGAAATTAAAGTGGATAGCAAGTTTTGGTAAGTTTGATATCTGTGGAAATGGAGAGTTTCTGTACTTATTATGGGGGGGTAAAGCCTCTTACGGTGACTTTTGAAGTTCAGCTGAAACTGCAGCCTTACCTCTGAGACTGAAATAAAATAATAATAATAATAATTTAAAAAAAGGCAGGCAGTAATTCAGATGTTTTCAGCTTTCAGGCAGAGCAAAATGCAGAAATCTCTGAAAGAGTCTGTAAGGTAGATTTAAAACCATGTTTGCTTAAAATCACAAGAAAAAAACACTTCCCTTTAAGCTCAGCATAGTTGAGTTGGGCGGTGCACTATAACATTCATGCTCATTTACCTGCATCTGAACAGCTTAATCCAGGCCTGCACTGTTTCCTCTCCAAGAAGGGGACAGAGGTGTATCAGGAATATCCACCACCCAGGAATGGGACTTAAAAGGAGCAAGAGCAGACATTGCATTGCCTTGGATTGTATTTGCAGTGCTGCAAAGTCTGTGAGCTCGCTGTCCTTGCACAGTGAGCTCTGTGCATCCCCTGTATCAGGACTGGAGAGACAAGAGTGATGTCCTGGCTGCTGTCTCTGCTTTTGCACGCTCTGGAGGGATGTGCCACCCCGCGGTTCCTTATTTCACCGGCCACCCTTAGTATTTTTGGTGGAGGGAAGGCAGAGGAGGGTGATGTGGGTCTCAGCAAAGAGGCTGGCACAGTCGCATCGCTCGTCCCCGAGGGCTAAACCCCCTGGGAGAGCTCCAAGACCTTCTGCTTCCCCCAGCCCGGAGCCATCTGAGAGGCTACACACGGCCCCGCCGTGAGCCGGGAGCGGTGCTGACGCTGGGAAATTCTTGGGAAAGCAGAAGGCACAAGTGTGGGGTTGGTGGGGCTGAACACCCAGCCCAGCGCTCGGCGGCTGCAGCCCGGCGAGGAAGAGGAGGAGGAGAAGGAGGAGAAGGAGATCGGCAGCTCCTGCTAAACCACTTAGTCGCGAGACTTCACCGCCGCTCCCCTCCCAGATCCACCACCGCATTCCTGTGGCATCCAGGGCGAATCGCTCGGAGGAACGTTTTCAAGGGAAAGAAGGCAGGAGCGGAGTTCCCTCCGCCTCAGAGCGCCGGGGAAGAGCGGCTGGCTGGCTCTCGGTGTGCCTCCCTCGCTGCCTGCGTGGTCAGCGGGGAGAGGAAAGGCACTTGGAGATGACCCAGAGTGAGGTCGTACCCTCTTGATTTATTTTTCTCTTCCTGGAGACCTTCTGTCTCCCACTGCCTGGGCAGGGAATTTAGGGATTTACTGTCAGGACTGACTTATCTGCTCATTTGGCACGAGCGAGGTGCCTGTGGTAGGCAGTCTGGCTCATACCCTACACCTTTTTTTTTCCTCCTTTCCTGTCTTCTTGATTAGTGTGGTTTCTATTCTCGTTAAGCCATCGCCTTTTTTTTCCTTCACAAGTAAAAGGAATAAGGTATTGATCCCTCCCTGGGTACTGGCAGTGACTCTGGAGACATATTTCCAGCTCCATCCCCAATCCTGGCAGAGGGGACTGGGTGTGACTGTCACCTCGTATCTTTGTATCCTCCCACTGAGAAGAATCTCAAGCTTGAGGGTTCAAAGTGCCAGGGAGGAAAACAGGCTCTAGGTGGGGTTTGGGGGGCCAGGGCCCTCTTTTCAGGTACCTCCAGGACTGAGGGTCTTTTCACTAGCCCTCAAGTGCCTCCTAATCACCCTGCATCCTCTAAAACCACCCCTAGCCTGGGAGCCGGAGTGCAGGGGCTGTGAGTTTGAAGTCAAAGGGTAGGGTTTTGATATGGATGCCTGCAACACCCAATGCAGATGAGAGCCATCAGCAGCTCAGATACCTTCACACCAGGCAGGTCAGAAAAACAAAGCTCTTTTCAAAGACCTCCAAGTGCCCATGGACATGGATTTGGGTCTGTTTCCAAGGCAGGTTTCTCCAAACTCCAAGAAAACTGTCTGTATCCTACCCTTGCAGCCTGCCCCAGGAAGTCAGTGATGCCAGCTGCCATTTCATGGGACTCACAGTTGGATCCATCTCAGTGTGAGATAGTTATCTAGGCAGGGGTCCCCAAAAGTGGTCCACTCAAAGTAAGTGTCTAAGATAGGCAAGGAGTCTTTTCTTGGATGTGCCCATTTCTCTTTGATGACTGCTGGGAAAGGTGACTTCCCTTGACTAGCTGCATTTAGGAGTTTAAAGTGAAAATATGCTTTTAGTGGGGAGTGATATGAGGAATTAAAATACCATTCACAGTGGTGAAACAGCTTGGGATGGGTGTAACCTCGCAGAGCTTTCTTGCAGACAGTGCTTCATACCCCCAAATAATCCCCATTTCTAATATTTCAAGTGAGCTGGAGAGCTGTGCTACAAACATTACACTTTCTGTGGCAAATGCTGACCCAGCATTCAGTAAGATAAGAACAGCCACAATAATTTATTTCTCCATCCAGGTCCTGTGTATCTTGTTGATTCATATGAGGGCCTGGGGTGAAACCCCAGCTCAGGTCCATTAGTGCCAGGGATGCTGAATATACAGCACCTCTGAAAGGTGCAGTTCTTGCAGCAAGCAGAGGTGGTTTAACTCAGCACTGCCATGGCCCCACCACTTCACCCAGCCTGATGCTTTAACAGTGCTGACAGGGACTTTTCCACACTTCAGCACGAGTGTTAGTCTTGGCTGAAAAATCCTAGTAACTGGAGGTTAAGTCACTCTATCCCAAACCCAATAGGCCCTGCTGCCAGACCCCTCCTGCTATTCTTTGACTTCCTGTCCTTCTTTCCATGCAACAGACTTGTTCCCACATAGCCTGCCCAAAAGGGCTGAACAAAAGGAGAAAGGGATGCTTGGAGTATGAAATGTGGCCATGGCAAGGCAGGGCTCAAAGGGGACCTCATTGGCCAGGAGAGCTGAAGATCACCCGCATGAGCTGTGTTGGGTCCTTAGCAGCTTCTCCAGGGCACTGAGCCTGGAAGAGCACAGGAGGGGCTGGCAAAATAAATCCCAGTGGGGTTAAAGAGAAATAAAGAGATATGTTTGGATCCTGAGCCCCTTGAAAGAGAGTTCATGAAATATTGCTGTGCTGAGACAAATAAAGCTGGAGGTACACACGTAAGGTTTCAGTTTAAGATGTCTTCTATAACTTGAACATCAGCAAAGCACAGAGCAGCAAGTCAACATGCAGCAAATGCAGATAGTTTTTCTCTTTCCTGTGGAGCAGATTGGTAGCAAGGAATGACAAGAGGAGAGTGGTGTGGAGAAGTGGTGAACTCACTGGGATGTGGTGAACTCACCTGTGTATCAGGAGCTGTGCTTCCCAACCTGCAGGGCTTGGGATGTCTCTTAAGTCTCATTCCTTCTGTCAGATGCTCCCAATAGGCTGTGCTGGGATGATGCTGGGTCTGGGATGCTGAGGGAATATCCTGGACAATGCTCCATTAGCAGTGTGGGTAATGAGAAAGACTTGAGGGCAAGAAAATAAAGTGACCCAGGCCCAATTCTAAAACCACAGCATGTCCATGCAAAGATCAGGTCTTACTGTAAATGCATTTAAAAATGTTCCTACAGTCATCTTGCTTGATGACACCCTGTATCTAAATGTCCAAAAATGCTGTCTGATGTGAAAAATATTTTTAGAAGACCTGAAATGAAGGACTTTTAGGTAGTGGGGCTCCAGTGTTCTTTAGCATTGTTGCCCATAAGGAACACACACAAGAAGCTATCCAGGACTCAGCATCTCTCCCTTTGGTAGGCAAAGTGTAAGACTTGGGTGGCACTGCTGGGTTTTGAGTATCTTGAGCTCTGTAACCATAACTTCAGTCATTTATGGGCAATTTGTGGTAGATGAACACTGCCGTCACACCTTTATCCATGGGGCTCTTTTCACTGTCCCATTCAAATCAAGACTGCAGAAAGCAGATGTGTTCTGTCAGTCAGTCAAATGTATATATACATCAGTTCAGATTTGGTAAAAGGCCTGCATGACTATGCTGTGATGTTCCAAAGATCAGGTTTTTTAGGTTAATGATCTTGAAGGTCTTTTCCAATCTTAGTGATTCTATGACTCTATTCTGTTTATTACAGTGCAGATTTCTTTGGAGAATGGATTTTGTAAATCTCCTAGATGCAGTGAAACTTAAAACTGGGTATATTTGTGATATGGTCGCTCAGAAAAATAGCCAAATGTATTTAATATGCATTTCACAGCTGTAGACTGTCTTGGATAAATCCTAAGGATCTGTTTGATTCTTGTGCACCCTGTCTTGTTACATCTCCTGGTACTGCTATGACTCGAGTTTAACCACTGCTGAACATGCCCTGGTAACAAAATTGTGGAACATGCAGACATGCAGATATGTCTCCAGAACAAACAGCTTATCTGAACTGTGGGTCACTATGGAATGTAAATTTTGTAGGGAATTTGGAAAATAACCCATAAGTATGTCTGAGGAGCCATTTCCTGGTCCTTCTCTCCATTTCCCAGGTCTGTGGGTATGTACACCATGCTAAGCAGGGCACTTCTGAGCTGTTGCTCGAATGTCTGCTGTTGACACCTTGTGGGAATAGGAATTGTCAGATATCTATCCTTTCCCATCCTTTTCCTTGGTGGCACCAAGTGGAATTGGCTCCTCTGTGACTTACTTTGCTGGATGGAGATTTCGTTGTCCCTTAAATGTTGCATTAAAAAAACCCCACCCCACCTTTTCTAATGCACCTGACATGACAAGCTGTGGTGGGGAAGGGGAGCACAGGTCGCTACTGGGAACAAAATCAAGTTTTCTATAGTTTTTAGTAGTGCTTTTGGGCAAAGGTCTGATCTTGATGGTCATCAGTGTAAACAGTGCACATCTGTGGGTCTATGAGACCAGACAAAATAGGATGTGAAACTGTTGTCTGTAGATACACTCCACAGGAATAACTAAAAGATGCAGGGCATTCACATTCATCTGTAAACAAGAAGCATTCAAGCAGCAATATGGTCTGATTGACTTCTCACCTGCTCATTCAGCTACAAAGTCAGTGACACAGGCTGTGCTGAGCTCACAGCTGTTGCAGTTACACAGTTCTCAGCACGACTTTAAAAATGTCTGGATTGCACCCGTGCCAACTGCAGTTCCTGGCAGTAACAGCAAGGGTAGGACACCATTCACATTAAAGCATCATCCCCACTGCAGAGCCCTGTGAAAGATACTGTTTGGAACCAGCCAGTGAGAATGAGAGGACTCCACCTTGTTATTTCTCCCCATGCAGAAGGAAGAAAGAGTTTATTTTCCAGCTGGTAGTCTTGCAATTGCAGGCAGGCATCCAGTTATCAAGCTGGGCTCTTCCTGTCCCCTACCTTCTTGGCAAACAAAGCCCTGCATGCCCAACAGGACTTCATTTATTTATAACTGTGCTGTTCCTGTGATATCTCTGGACATCTCCAGGTAGTTTAAGCACTGAACTCTGTGTTTCAGACTGGAGAGTGAGTACTTTGAAGAGGAACAGCATGAGCAAAGGAGCTAGCTAGTTTTCTGATGGTGTTTGAGAAGTTTCTGATTGGCTCTGTAGGGCTACTCTGCCTCTGCTGACAGAAGATCAACCTCAAAAGGTTTGGGAGATCCTCTGGGATGAGGCTAATGCTGTCCCTGATGTCTGCCATCAGATATTAACATTCCCCTACCAGCCAGCCCAGACAGATGAGACACAGTTGGGTCCACACAACCTCCCACTTCGGCTGCATGGAGTGTTTGTTCCTCTGCATTGGACTCTGGGCGTAGGCTATGCCTATCGCTGCATCCATGGAAAATGCAGGAAATCCCTCATGAAGTAGAGTTTCCACCTCGTGTCTTCTCAACAAACATATTTCCCTAACTCAATGTCCTCCTTTAAAGGCCTTTAAATTCAAGAATAGCTCTTCTTGAGGTTTTGCGAGGGTGTGCCAAACACAAAAGCCAAGATGTGCTGGCTGTTTCCAAACAGCACTTGGAGCGAGCTGTGATCAAAACCAAACTCCCTCCTCTCCAGTGCGATTTCTGGCCCTCTGTCTGTGGGCTCCCCATCTCCCTAGCGTGCATTCACAAAAGAGCCCTAGTGAGAGAACACGAGGGGCAAGCATTTGCCTTATAGCAAAGCCCCACAGAGCTTCTGCACGAGGAACAAGAGCTTCCAAGGGACTGGAAGCAGTTGCAGTGTTTGTGTTGCCTGGCCCTGGTTTCCCACCGCTGGGGGTTTCCAAAGCAAATGAAACGTTACTCATCAAAGCGGGCTCCCTCCCCAACTTTCGGTTGTTGAAAATACTACAAAGTAAGATGGAAAGAAACATGTAATCCTTCATCATCACAGTGAGGATTTACTTGTTTATTTAGATTCCCCGTCTGTTCCAAATGTTCTGCCAGAGAAAGCCCATCCAGGCTCCAGGAGTGCTTGACACACGTTAAAAAAATGTCTAGATGTATTTAGAAGATGAGTCCATCAGAAGACACTGCCTTTCCTCACGGTGCATGAGTGCAGCAACCACATGGAAGTCCCACAAGCAGAATAAAATATCTCAGGATGCTTTCTGGAGAAAAAAGAAAGGAAGGAGGCAAACGACCCTGGGCAGAAATAGAGTTCATTGTGGCTCCCCTAGATCAGGGACATTTTGGTGGGATTGTAATTGAGCTCCGGGTACCTCCTCTTTTTCTGCTTGGAAAATGTGTTCCAGGCAGAAAAAAATGGATCTTGGTGCCTTTGTGGTTAGTAAAATTGAGAGGGTTGTGTTCCCAGGGTGATTCCTCCCTCTGCCCTAGGACATGGAGGTCAACCTCTTGAAAGTTATCTCTCTCTGCAGATAATGCAGGGGAAACAGAGAGAGAGGAGCCCAGATCTGAGCCTCACTTTTAGCTGCTTAAGAGCAGGCAGCTGAACCCCCTTGCAAGTACATTGTGTGTAAGCAACTTAACTCCTTTGCATTGAAACTACTCAGCAACCTTTTTAGCTGGTGTTTCTCACTCCTGTTGCTGCCTCTACAAAAATGAAACAAGTGAGAAACAAGAGACCCTAAATATGGCAATCACATATAGCTGAGATGAGATAGACCTTTTGTGTCATCCTAGGATGAGGTAGCAGAAGATGAACAATTGTCCATCAGATGTTTTGCGTTTGGACCATCATCCAACCCACTGGATTTGAAAATGTCCTGTGAGCTGCTCTTGGGGGCAGCACCTTTGAAGTCATCTCTTCATTTCCTATCTAAGAGCCACCAGCATGAGTGACTATCAAGAGCCTGATGTATAGGGTAGTGTGGGAGGGGGAAGTTTGCAGGCAGTGGCCCTGCCTAAATAATCCCTTCTTTTAAAGTTATGGGATTTTGAATGATCCTATAGACTGCTGAGACTTTACCCTTTAGGGTTTTGTCTTAAAGAAGCCCATATAATGAGATATTTAAGACACCTTTGTTCTTGAAAAGGAAAATAACCAGATCTCTCTTTTGCAGGTGCTGTCTTTATTTCATATGTTGACATAAAGAGAAAGGGCAGAGTCTCACCAGAATCTGGGGTTTCTGAAGGGCTGCTAAGCTGAATCAAATCTAGAGGCTTCCAAAAGTGACACCTCTTGGCCTGAACCCTCAGTTTTGTACCAGAAATAGGGACCCCTTCCTCCATAAATTCATTGTAGCCTCAGTGGGCTGGACAGGTCCGCCAAACAGTTCACGAAAGTAGTTGTGAACCACCAGTACAAAAAAACATTCTGCTTTTGAAGAGTTGTGAGGTGTTTCAAGGAACACTTGAATTAACCCTTGCTTTGATAAGTTTTTGTCACCTGTTGCTGTCTCCTTTCTGCTGTCCCCTCAGCTCATGTGCTCCTCGGTGCAGAAAGCCCTGTTTGAGGAGGAGGACAGAGTGAAGAAGCTGCAGCAGAAAGTGGCTACGCTGGAGAAGCGCAACAAGCAGCTGCGAGACCGAGTGAAGAAAGTGAAGAGGTCCCTCCGGCAAGCCAGGAAAAACAGCAGGCACATGGAGCTGATGAACCGAAAGCTCAGTGAGAAACTTTCCTCTGCAGGTGGCCAAATCCCCTACATTAACTCTTTGAAGCAGGAGAACTCCCATGCCACCTACCTGAAAGTATAATGTGAGGGTAAATGCTCAGGCCAAGGAGAGTGGGGAACTCTGCCTGCATTCGATCAGGATCTGGCCCTCACACCTTGTCTATGCTGTGCTTCAAGCCTTGCATGGAGAACGAATCTGAACTTGCTTTAGACACAGGGTTAAAACAGAATGCCAACCGGATTTGGCACAGCCCAAAGCTGAGTCCTCTCTGTCCTCAGTGGACACAGGGCCAGACAGTCATCTGTGCTTCTCCTTCCTCACCCACCTCCACCTCCACCACCAGTCGTAGGTTGTCCTTGAGGGAAGTGCCAGCCCAGCCCCACGGGCCACTGCAGGCACTTGACACAGGAGCTCTTCTTGCCAGCTTATCTCCTCCACATGGGCTGGGCAAGGCAGGCCTGGGGATACAGATATGGATGCTGTGTCAAGGATGGAGGCATGAGTGCTCTTTGCTCCATCATCACCCCCCAGGCTCTCAACCTTGCTTAAGCTTGACTTTACATCCACTGTCTGGGCAAAGGTTGTGTCTGAAACACAGTCAGTTTGGGTCTCTCTTCAACATGAAGTATAGATATACCCAAATTGTCTTCATGCTGTTTCTATATAACTTTAAATATTCTAAAGAAAATATCTAATAATTTTAATTTTACCAAGAGGTGCCTTAAGGCTCTCAGTAACTCCTTCAGGCGCTTTTATCATTGGTTAGCCATCCATATTGGAAACCAAATAATTTTGGGACTGTGTCTAGGTCCTAATCCAGCTCCTGCAGTCAGAAGTGGACTTAGTCTGTCTTAGTGGGTGTTGGATCAGGCCCAGCAGAAAATTTCAGATCCCATTTTCAAGCAGGTTTAATTTACGGTGTGGACAAGGCTTCAAGTTTTGTAATCACTGTTTGAGGTATAATGGAGGTTGCTGGGCAGCCTCACTTAGTTACACTTAGAGACTGTAGAGACCACATCAATATCAACAGGGCATTAAAAATTTAGGTAGTTTATATATGTATATATTTTAAAATCCTATAGAAAATATTTTTATTACACATTTGATATAGTCTAATTTCTTAAAATATGAAGTACAACCTGTTCCTTGGTTATCTTGTAAAAAGAAAAGAGTCCATCATATCCTTTATTAGACATTTGCACACTGACTTCTGCTCAAGCAGTGTAGGTTAAGGCCTCAGTACCTGTGGCTGATAATGTTTTCAGCTGTGTTAATGAACCACATTTTGGGTCTTGGTACTCACTCAACCTTCCTTCATGACAGGGCACCACAGGGAGAGAAAAGTAGAAGAGCTTTTCTATTTTATTTCCTTTCTGAAAATAGTTTTTCTTACTCTAATCGTGAGACCCAAGTGCAGATAGGGTTCAGGCTTTTTGACAGGGGCAGATGTTCCTTGCCCAGCCCTGGGCAACACTCACATTCTACCAGGGCTAAACCCAGTTTGTACAAGGTGAACTGGTCCTGGTCCAGGTGATTTTTAACACAGAGCTGAGACCTTCAGAAATACCAGTGTGGAAACCACTGCTCTGCTCCCAGTGCTCCACAATTTACCAGATCATTGCACGGTCTCCATGCTGTGTCTCAGCACTCAAAATTACAGAATATCCAGGCTACAGCCCTGCTGGACCACACTTAAATCTCCCTGTGCTTGGAAAAGCCCATATCAGCTTTCAAACGTGAGCTTTAATCCAAGATGAACTCAGAAATTTACTCTCATTACCCTCCAGTTTGGCTGCTTTTGGAAATACAGCCTTTTTTTTTTTTTTTTTTTTTTTTTTTTTCCCCTCCTTGAAATAATATTGGCATTTCTTAAGATTCTGACTCCTCCACAAGCTCCACTGGTTTCAAAGGCTTCTCCTACCACATCAGCACAATTTGAGTTGTTTTATGCTGTAGTCAGCAATGCTGTTTCCTGAGAATTGCTACTGAGCTAAGGCTTCCCTAGAAGCCATCAGGACTTTTTAATCCCAAAATTTAAATCCATAGAAAAGTAACTACTTTTTTATTGGTTTGTTTCTGGTTTCTAAACTGCTGTTTAAATAAATGAACTGGTTTTCCTGGGATAGGTATTGAAAGCTTGTGCTTTAATTTTTTGTTAAGAAAAATATTCCCTCTGGTATTCATTCATGTTTTATAAATGTTTGTATAAAGCTGAGAAAGTATAATTAATATAGATACACCTTTGCTATGCTTACAGATTCTCCAAACACAGTGTTGAGTATCTTTTCCTTTTGGCTGGTATTTTTGTCACTTGATGAAAAGATTGGAATTTTCTTCCTATTTCTCCCTTTGTCTAGCTTAAAAAAAAAGTAAAACATTTTGTTGTCCTTGTCGGTTTTGTGAGAATTTTGTTACTTTGCAAAGAAAACAAAAACAAACCCCTCCCAAATGCAAAGTCCAAACGTAATCCAAAATGTCCTTACTGGGTACAAAACATGAAAATATTGTTTCCTGGTGAGTTTTTGTCCTTTCATTCCTGCTTGTGTTTGGATCATTTCCAGAGATAAGGAGTAGCAGTCAGATCAGATCACAAGTTAACCCACTGGACAAGTAACAGGGGATGTCAAGCCCAAATAAAAATGCTATTAAAGTGTCACCACTGATTGCCTGTCCCTGCTGGTGACAGTATCCAGAGAGTGACCAGGGAGGCTGCACATGCAGGAAACACAAGTGGGGACGAGGAATTTGGGTTATGTCTGCCCAGGTTGGTACACATCACACAGGGCTTGACACTTACTGAAATTTTTAGACCCACTCTGTAGCCACTTCAGGGATTAGCTAATCTGGGAACTTGTAAAAAGGGCAAAAATTTCATACCATTTCCAAAGTTAATGCAAAAGGAATGAGGGAGTGTGTTCCTCTTGAAGAGTTAACACAGGAGGGACTGAGGTGCAGAAATGCAGAGGAGGTTGGCATAGCTGGATGGGTTGGCAAGGGATGGTGTAGAAACCCAAAAATATCCTGGTTAAAAAAAAAAAAAAAAAAAAACCAACAAAAAAAACCACAAAAAACCAGACAACTCCCCCTGCCACCACTTGGTTAGAAACAACACCCCATGAGAAGTTCAAAGATGCTTTACAAATTAATAACATATGCTTTTGCAAAACATATCAGGAGCTTGAAGGCTGCCAGAACATCTGCAGGGCCAGTGCTAGGGGTTTCCAGAGCAGACAAAGCCAGAATTGAAGACAAGGATGGGATTTTTGGCATCTGTGTTCACCATGGAGGAATTTATGGATGCTTCTGTGGACAGATCAGTTTTTTCTGGTGGACAGATCAATTTTTTTCTGATGGATCCGGAGGATGACAAGAACTGAAAGCAAAATTATTTGTAACAGGACAGAGTAATAGTGACAAGGACAGAGAGAAAAGAGGGGAGGGAGGGGAGGAAAGGGGAAGGGAAATTGTCCTCTTTGGGATTGTCCTCTTTCCACCATCACCACACCTCTCTTGTACTATTTCAGTGAGAACTTTTGCAGGGTTTTGTGTGCCTCACCAGAGTGTATGTGGATAATTCAGATGCTGCTCTGCACCCAAAAACACCTTTTCTTTTCAGACTTTACAACTGAATTTTCTGTTGTTTGTGTTGTCTTTTTTTAAGTGGATGTTTATAAAACAAAGTGCATGAAATAAACTATTCTCAAAAATTGCAAGCACCATCCTGATTTAACAACCCTACCTGGGTAGCTGGGGAAGAACCACATAGTAAAGGGGGATTTATGGAGAGCAGACAATTTTAGCAGCATTCTTTGCTCCTTAACACCAAACCATTAAAAAGAAAATTTCTTCCATATGTTTGAACAAAAATTTAGGGAAATAGCCATGTTATTCTGTTTGGGTTTTAGCAGAAGGGGGTTTTGGAACAGAAGAGCACATCAGTGTTTTAGAGCTGTATCAGTAAAGCCCATTTCTAATACACAAAACTCCTTGCCAATCTAGGTAATCTCCCATTAATGAGGCAAAGGAGCCCAAATTAATTTCTAAAAGTAGGAGAAAAACATAAAGGGAAAACTGTGACAAGCAGATAAAACCGACAACATATGCAATTTTTTTCTTACAACAAATCCAAGTAATTGCAAGGAAATTTCATTTTCCTCCCCATTTAACCCCAATTATTTTCATTTAATCAGAGAAATGTAACTATTTCCCTCCAAACCAGACTGCTTTGCGTGTGAAACATCGTTTCCAACATGAGCTTGGGTTCAGGCATGTTCCTAATCCCCTAAAACAAACACAGTGAGCAGGACAGCACGTCCCTGCATATGTGGCACTGCTGGGAGGGCTCGTTGGCCGTGCTTGCACTGGCAGGCACAACATGGATTTAGCGGGGCAGGAGCAACGCCGTCTTTGTGAGGAATCATCGTTTCGTGCATCGTGATTTGGTGCAGATGACACCAAGCTGGGCGAGAGTGTTGGTCTGCTTGAGGGTATCCCTACAGGGGGATCTGGAAAGGCTGGATCAATGGGCTGTGGCCAGTTGTGTGAGGTTCAATAAGGTGAAATCCTGCGCTTCAGTCACCACAGCTCCATGCAGAGCTACAGGCTGGGGGAAGAGCGGCTGGAAAGCTGCCCCATGGGGAAAAACCTGTGGCTGCTGGTTGAACAGCAGGCTGAACACGAGTCAGTGAGTGCCCAGGTGGCCAAGAGGGCCAATGGCATCTTGGCTTGTACCAGTCATAGTGTGGCCAGCAGTGATTGTCCCCCTGAACTCAGCACTGGAGAGGCCACATCTTGAATCTTGTGTGCAGTTTTGGGGCCCTCACTACAAGACACACATTGAGGTGCTGGAACATGTTCAGAGCTGGGGAAGGGTCTGGAGCACACAGGTTTGAAGAGGAGCAGCTGTGGGAGCTGAGGAGGTTCAGCCTGGAGAAAAGGAGGTTTAGGGGGGACCTCACTCTCTACAGCTCCCTGAAATTAGAGTGTAGTGAGGCTCTTCTTGAAGGTCACAAGTGACAGGACAAGGAGAAACAGCTTCAAGTTGTGCCAGGGGAGGTTTAACTTGGATATAAGGAAGAATTTCTTCAGTGAAAGGGTTGTCAAGCACTGGCACAGGCTGCCCAGGGAAGTGGTGGAGTCACCATCCCTGAAGGTATTTAAAGACGTGCAGATGTGGCACTTGGGGACATAGTTTAGTGGTGAACATGGCAGTGCTGGATTAACTGTTGGACTCAATGATTTTTGAGGCCTTTTCCAGCCCATGATTCCATGTGGGGACATAGTTTAATGGTGAACTGGGGAGTTTTAGGTTAATGATCGGATTCAATGATTTTAAAGGTCTTTTCCAATGTAAATGATTCAATGATTCTGTAACTTGGTTGGTTTTCCATTAGATGGGCTTGGTGGCATCACACCACTCCTTAGGTGCCCGCTGGATTGTTCTGATGAGAGTGTTTTTAGTGATTCTTTGTTGCTTTGGTTACTGTCATTTGTACACCACAGCTACTCCCCCTTTGCCTATCTGCCTATGGATAGCAATTTTTCTCTTTACTGAAGTTTTCCATAAACAAAGAGCCATTTCTCAGAACAAGTTGTTGGTGGTGAATAATTGTTTTGCAATGTTAAAATATAATCAGTGAAGTTACATTTTCTTTGGCAGGCTCCTGCTTTAGAGTCATGACAAAGTCTGGCAGAAGTCCCTTCACAGCCTTTTAGGCCTCTGCCCCAACAAAGACCAGCAGGAAGCCTTTGAAATGTTTTGGGTTTGCAGTGCACAAATGCTCAGCAAAGTCCTTGGAGTGCTGCTTGGCTAAAACCATAGTAAATGAACCAAATGAACCTTCCTGAGCCTGGGCAGTCAAGCTGCCATAGCAGAACTGATAAAAGCAGATTTTTATTGCATTTTCAGTTCCAGGATGCCTCTGTAGTGCCCAGGGGTTGGTGCATATTCTGGGGGAGTCACCTTAAGGATGAGGATGCTCTAATAAGTTCAGAAAGGAGATGGGGAGTAGCTACAGGAGGGACACTGGAGCTGGAGCACTCAGAGGGCTGCAGATAACACAACACAGGGACTGAGCAAAAACCAGAGCATTCAACCTGCTCCCTCCAAGCTCACCAGAACCTCCTGGTCCTCTGGACAAGTGTCCAAACACCAGGCACAGCTGTGATTTTAATGCTTACCTTTGGATTACTGAGAAAAATCTTTAACTTTAGTGAGAATAGACCCAATATTGTGTGTTATTAGCATGAGTCTACTCTAACCACAAGCTGGACAGAACTGTGGGCTCAGCTGGTGCTGTGCCCACAAACCAGCCCACAAATACTACCAGAAAACCACATATTAGTTTGGGCAAGTGGATATGTAACTTCTATCCCACTCAACTCATCTGGCCAGCAAGGAAGGCATTTGGATCCATCAGGCTGACCTGCCTCTTGACCCTTGGTGCCAGGGTCCAGAGCAGGTTTTGCTCTGTTTCCCCAGCAAAAGTTGGGAAATGAAGGGTGTGTGAGCTGCAGTTCTGCTTGCAATTACCCAGATGTAAGACCAGGTGGGAACTGAGTAGAAGGTTTCCTACAAATACGAATCTTTCTGAGTGTCAGCCAAGTGTACCCTCTGCAAGGCAGGTTTATCAGCATCCTGCCCTCCTCATACACAGCACAGCAAGTCCAAAGCACCTAATTACACACACTAGAATAGACAAGCCCTACAAGCAGGAGGAGGAAAGTGGCCAGGGCCAGTGCTGAGAGAAGGGGTTCTGCTTCAAATTACCTCCCTCCTCCTTTCCACCAAAGGAGTTCTCTGAGGGTTTTCTACCAGAATTTGTGTTGCAGCAGCTCACAGATTTAATAATTTCTCTGCTGCTGCCTTGGCCCCCCCTATGGCACTGTGTCCCTACCCCTCTCCCTGGGTGGGATTTGCTCTGCTACCATCTGCCCACCCTGTGTACTCTGCCTTGTGAAGGTAGGGAAACATCACAGACAGGCACCATCTTCCCTCATGTTGCTCTTCAAATGCTGGGTTGACTTTAAGGACCCTTCTTGTGTGTTTATTGATGCCCTCTCTTACCAGGGGACAGAGATTATTGCCATGTTATTCTCTTCTTGATCATAATGCTAGAGACTCAATCAGAAATGCTATGAGACATTATGTGCTTGAGTATGTTTGGCCCCATTCCCACCAACTGTGGCCCTGACTGTGCCCCTGGAATCCCAGGAGGTCTGGAGCAGGCTGGTAGGGCTCACAAGAGGCCAGGACAAGTCCTTCATACCTGTGGATGTGTTCACTTCCACCAGGAGCTCCTTCATCCATGGACATTGGATTGACAGCTGAGTGTCTGCAGGAAGTTGGCAGGCATTGCAGTGAGACATTGGTCTTCAGCACCCAGCTCTCCATTTCATGTACAGATTGTGGACCCAGTTCTCCTCTCACATCAGGCAGAAACAGCATTGACAATGAAGCCACTGCTGATACCCCAGACAAGCTGACTTTGCCCATGTTGTGACAGATTACAGCTTCATACTTGCATTAGGGGGAAATAAAGCTCAGCAATCAGAGCCAACCTTTTCTAACTCCAAAATTTCTAACCTCCAAAAATGCCCAGCTCACCTTCAGCCCTTGGCGAAGCCCCCTCTGGTACACGTTTTGTATCAGCAGATGGGCAGGAGCTTCACAGCTCCAGTTTAATCTCCAGGTAAAGAACCAACATGGAGAGCAGTGGTAAGTGATCACTTCTGTGGCTCAGCTTGCTGCTGACCTGGAGGCTTTGCCTTGGGGTGGCAACTTGGCAGCAGGGTGGAGAGTGGAGATGAGCTCAACCCACTGCTGTCAGTGTCCAGAGTACACAAAGTGGCCTGGCTGCTTTTCTTCATTTCTAATTGCTCTTACAGACTCTTGGGATCTTTTCTGCAAAAAAGACAGTCAAAAGGAAACCAAAAACCACATGGTTTTGGAGGGCCAACAGCTGCCAAAGTGCAGCCCATATATCACAACCTGGGAACAAATGCCACAAAATACTTCACCTTTCCACTGACTACACTGAGTCCTTAAAATGCTTTAAGCAAGGCTTTGCATGATGCCCTTCCTCTCAAAGTCAAGCAAAGGCACCAAGATGCATGTGAATCACTTAATTCATACAGCAGTTCAGTGGCAGGTCTGCATAAGAGAATTTAGGGGTCCTTGGCTTTTGGCACCTGCTCCAGTTTCTAAAACTGTCACCTGCTGAAGTCAGGCAGGAAGGGGAGGTGCCAGCACATCAGAGGTGTAGTTCCTAGCAGAGTGTGAATCAGAGGGGTCTGCAATGGGTGCTAAAATTTTTATTGCTTATTCAGACAGGAAAACACCTATCTCAGCAAAAGGGATGGGACAAATGTACTCTTGACTGGAGCCTGGGAGGTCTCTTCTGCTCCTCAGTGTCAAGAGCTCTCTTGACAGCCTTCCTTTGGCTATTGCAGGTCTTCACACAGAATGTAGGTCCTTTCCTAGGGCTGCTACAATTTGGCACTTACACACTGAGGCTGCCTGGCAGGAAGCAAACTGGGCAATCCTTCCTGATGGGAACCATGGGGCTGTCATCCCTTGCTGTGCACAGATCACGAGGAGCACTTGGGCAGGTAAACCACTACCTGGAGCATCTCCCCCATCAGCTCTCCAAGTGCTCCCCATACAAGCAGGGGTTTGAAGCCCATTGCTTTTTCCCAGTGTCTCTTTGCAGGGCAGACATGCTCTTTGGAGAGCAGAGAGGATTGCTGAATCTTTTTCTCTGTTCTGTTTGCTCCAGCAGATAGGCCATAATCCAAACCGTAATTTTTACAGGACTCAGTCAGTTCTGTCTCTGAAGTTTATAAGTGTCTGCCCTGTCATCTGCTCTGCTCCCTCCACTCATGCACACATCACACAGGCTCCAAAGGAAATGTTTGCTCCTGCCAGGGCTTTGCTCCGCTGAGTCAGTGCTGGAGCCCTGACATGCTCAGGATTTTCCTTTCTGCCCTCAGCCTCCCTGGCAGCCCTGGACCTGCAGTTGGAAGCAGCTCTTTAAACTGCTGGTTGCTCAGTAAAAAAAAATCAGAGACCTTGGGCAGAAAAATGGCATCAGAAGCATTTGATTAGTTTCCTGCAGAGCAGTGAGGGAGCTTGTGGGTTGTCTCATGAATTCATAGAGTAAGAGGGGAGCTGCAGCCTGACTGAAAAGTATTTCAGTTTATTCATAGAATCATAGAATGGTTTGGGTTAGAAGGGATCTTAAAGATCACCTAGTTCCAATCCTGTCATGGGCAGGGACACCTTCTACTAGACCAAGTTGCTCAGAGCCCCATCCAACCTGACCTTGAACACTGCCAGGGATGGGGCATCCACAGCCTCTCTGGGCAACCTCTCTGCCAGGGCCTCACTAACCTCACAAGAAAGAATTTCTTCCTTATGTCCCACCTAAACATGCCCTCTTTCAGTCTAAAGCCATTCCCCCCTGTCCTATCACTACATTTCCTGATAAGAGTTCCTCCCCAGCTTTCCTGATGTCTTTCAAGAACTGGAAGGCTGCTACGAGGTTTCCCTGGAGCTTTCTCTCCTCTAGTCTAAACAACCCCAACTCTCTCAGACTGTCCTCATAGGGGATGTGCTCCAGTCCTCTGATTACTGCCATGGCCTCTTTTGGACAGGCTCAAGCATATTCCATGACTTTCCTATGCTGGCAGCTCCAGAGCTGGATGCAGTACTCCAGCTGGAGTCTCGGGACAGCCAATTAGAGGGGGAATATCACCTCCCTTGACCTGCTGACCACACTTCTTTTAACCTTCACAGCACAATTTCTTCATCTCTTTCTCACCCAGTAGGTAAGAGTGAGGCTGATGGGCAGAGATGATCCCATGGGATCACTGGTGGTTTGGGAAGGGGGCAGAAGGGCCCTTGCACTGAGCTGTGCCAGGGCACACAAGGGAAGGGCTGCACCAGCCAAGAAGGGAGGAGGAAAGTGCAGACCAGCAGGTTGTCCCAACCACTTACTTATGTCTCAGATGACATTTCTGTTCCACTTCCCCTGCCCAGAGAAAAGCAGAGAGCCTCTGAGGCAAAAGGGATTTATTTAATCTGCCATGCCAGGAAAAGCCAGGCAGACCAGGGAGAGGATGAGGTGCCTGATCTCTGCTCACCATCACAGGGTGACAAACACATGATCACATCACAAAGGGGTGCTCATTTGAACAGTTCCCATGCATTGCCATGAGAACGGGGCAACTGTTTTGTTTTCCCGTTCTTTAATATTTCTTTTATTATTATTTCTGAAATACCCTGCTTGCTGGAGGCTTGTCCTCAAGAGATAAGGAAGAGGAGATGTCACAGTCTGTTGTCAATAAATTATTTTCCCCATTTCTTGATGCCAGGAAAAGCAGCTCTCGCTGGAGGAAAACAGATCATGGGTTTGTTATTTGTTTCAGAGATGTCAGAAATTGCAATATGCACCTGTAGGGACAGAGTGTTAGCTGGAAGCTGGCAGCAACAAAGACCTTTTCTGTAGTAAAAGAAAACATCTTATAATCTGATCTCTCTTTTCTTGTCATGTATAGGTGATTCAGGGTAGTTTCAGGATTACAATCCATTCTTTTTCACATACACAAAATGAGGCTTCATTTTGCTCCCTATGAATACAAGATGAAGTGCTAATTCCTGCCTCAGGAAGTGTATCTTATAATTGTGTCTGGAACCAGCATTCCTTGCCAGAAGAGCAGAGCAGTTGTGACTTTACAACACTTCCAGTAGCTGCATTGGCACCGTTCAGGTTGAAAGTTTCCGTGCTGGTGCCAACCTCTGACTCAGTGCATGGAAAAAGTAGTTTCCAAACTGTCAATTGTTTGAAACTGAAAAACATTTTCTATTTCTCTAAATATTTTTGCTGATTTTTTTTTTTTTTACCATCACAATCTTCATAACAAAGAGTTGAAGTCTGATGAGGACATTTTTACATCTCTCATATTATTTCTATGAAAAATGCAGACAGTGAACTGATTTTCTCTCTTAACCAGATCCATTGTCCCAGTGTCACAGACCACACCAGTACTGGTCACAGGTGGTTCCTCAGCTGGGCAGTACAATGCAATACGATGGTCCAAGTGGTGCCACTTGCTAAAATTCTCTGCCAGAAGGCACCATCTGTAGTTGCATCCTGATGTCACCTGGAAAGCCCATCCTTTAGCCCCACACTTGATACCTCACCCTACGGAGAGAAAAAGCACTACCAATCTGAAATTGCTCCGTGGTCAAAAACTAATGATCTTGTCCTCATTTCCACTGACATCTGGGAGACAAAGGCTGTTTTCCATGCCTGGGAACCTGCAAGACCAGGAAACCTCACCTAGCTCAGAAGAACACCTCCTGTTCTCTTGTGTCCCTTTGAGGGGCCATGGCAGCACGAGCCATGTCACAAAACAGGGCTGTGAGACAGAGAGTGACTGAGGGGAAATGAGACAATCCATCACCATCAAGGAGAGAGCTGCTGGACAGGGAGGCAGAAGGACACTTAAAGGTGATGTCAACAAGGTGGACAGATTGGTAAGTGCAGTTTGGGAGAATTATCTTTAAATCCCCCATGATAGATGTCTCCAATAAAGCCCTTGGATCAGATTTGTCAAGACAAGCTCCCGAGCATTAGTCAGACATCCTGAGCATCCCGAGCATCAGTCAGACCTCATGAGCATACCAAATCCATCCAAGACCCAGAATCACATCCATCCCTTCCAGCATCTCACCTCCATAAAGAAGGAATGATATCACCTCTCCAGGCTCTGATGTAACAGCAGTTCCCGTGTTGATCACTGGGAAGGGCACAGGCTGAGCTGCTGAGCACACTAAGGGATGAATAGTGTAGGATATAATAACATAATCTTCTGTTTCCACTGTTCCTCCAGTCCTCCATTACATCTGATAACTACCAAGCCCTGCCATGAAGGCACATTTGGAACATGAGAGCTGTTTAACAACCACTGCAGCATCAACAGGGTCATTTAAGATGAGAAATGAGGAAGAGTTTCACATCAATTGGAGACCATGAGCTGGTTATGGGAGCAAATTGCAAACCCCATGGAAAAGGTATAGGGACCCTGTTTTAGGGTTTCAACAGGGACTGGGCAATATTAGATGGTCAACACAGGCACTGAATCACTGGCAAGTTCCTCCCAAATTGGAGAGTCACCTTGGCAGGGAGGCAGAACCCTACAGAGACACACCAAGCTGCTGGGCTAAACACTGATGAATTTCTGCCTTCCAGCACAGCCTTGGTGGGATGATTTCCCAACCAAGAGCTTTCACTGAGACTATGTAGAGGGCAGAGCTGGCATGGGCAGGCACATGCAGAGGCAGCTACCATGTCTGGCCCCTGTAAATAGAAACACAGCATCTATTTGGGCCAAAGGACCATCCCAGATAACTGGGCAGGTCCTTTATTTTAATGGGTACCCAAGGAAATAAATAGTAAATAAATAGTATTACATAAAAGTAGAATAAATGATAACATTTAAAAAGGAACACAATAAATGACAAAACAAAATTAAAATCAGTATTTGTAAAATAATTTGTAACAGAATTGATAAAAAATATAGATATTTAAAAAAAAAATCCCCAGGTTTGAGCCAGTCAATGCTGCTATCTTGGTGACAGTGCCTGGTTTTAATATATGACTTAATACACAATTTAGCACATGATTATGCACACATGGATGATGGAAATTTAGAAACCATGGTGTAACACTCCCCTCAGCACCCATCCCTCTCACTAAGCTGTCAACTGCAGCTGAAGCCCCAGGCTGGGAAGAGATCCTTTACCCAGACCTCGACCAAAACACAACCAGGAGCATAAAACCCCCAGAACCAGCTGCAAGGAATGTGATTTTAAAGCCCAGTGGCACCTACACTGACCCAAGCATGGGGAAGCCTTCATGCCAAAGCTTGATTCAGATGCTCATTGTGGTTTTTTATCCAAGAGCATTTCCTTATTAAAGGGAACAAGCAGCACTGATGCTCAGGATTGGTAGCTTCCACATGATTACACACATTCATATGGAAATCCTGAAGGTGCCACATCTGGAGGATAAGATGCAGTTATGTGCTGCCATCTTCATGAACGCCTCAGCAGGTATGTTGGACAAGCATAGGCAGCAAATACCCAACCTGCTGATATAGAGCCCGAGGCAGAAGAGATCAGCACCAGTAATGAGGTGTTTGACACCTGCCAGGAGCCTTCACAGCCTCTGCACAGTTATGTAGGTTGGTGTAAGGACGAGAAAATACTGGAGGGGCTCACCCAGCAGGGCTCCTTGGTGGGCCCCAGCTGAGAACACCTTTGCTGCATGGCTGTCCCCAGATTATATGTCAGGAAATAGGCAACTGCCCAAGACTTCAGACATCTCTTGCTGTCCTTGTGAGTGCAATCACACAACTCCAGCCTTGCAGGAGCGTACAGCTCGCACAACATCCAGGTCCTTCCCCAAATGCAGCTGTCACGGATGTGGTTTGCTGTGAGAGCCCAGCACCTTTTCTCAGCTACCAGCTATTGGCATGATGGAAGAAAAGCAGGTCCATCCTCTCCTCCTTTGTTTACCCAACTCTCAAACTACATTCAGTGAGGTGCAAAATCCGTCATGTAGAAGCAGCAAACATGAAGCCATCTTGCAGTGGACACAAAAGTTGCTCCCTTTGTTGTCCAGGCCAAACTAAACCGCCATGCACTGTGTTGCCTTGGTAAATAAAATGTATCTCCTTTTGATCTGGTGGGTCTGACATGGTAGGAGGGTTTTGTACCAGATGCAGTTGTCTTCACCTGCTGAAGGGAGTCCAGAGGAGGACAAATGAAGATGATCAGAGGGCTGGAGCACCTATGCTATGAAGACAAGCTGAGAGAATTGAGATTGTTTCATCCTGGAGAGGAGAAGGCTCTGGAGAGCACCTTTCAGTACCTAAACAGGCTACAAGAAAGCTGGAGACAGACTTTTTACAAGGGCATGTAGTGATAGGACAGGGGGGAACGGCTTTAGACTGAAAGGGGGCAGGTTTAGGTAGGACATAAGGAAGAAATTCTTTCTTGTGAGGTTGGTGAGACATTGGCACAGGTTGCCCAGAGAGGCTGTGGATGCCCCATCCCTGGCAGTGTTCAAGGCAAGGTTGGAAGGGGCTCTGAGCAACCTGGTCTAGTGGAAGGAGTCTCTGCCCACAGCAGGGGGATCGGAACTAGATGACCTTTGAGGTCCCTTCCAACCCAAACTATGCTATGCTTCTGTGATACTGTGAGTTCAGATGCAGCCACCTCAGGACATCAGACTCCCACTGTGGTGGCTGAGACCATGTGGCACTGCATTTGGAGCTGTGGGCAGCCTGGGGACAGGCTATCAGGGTTCCAGGTCCAGCCCTGGCCAATGCAGCGTGGTTAGTGCTGCACTCAGAGCACCCGTGACAGGTACTTCGTTCTCTGCCCTGACTCAGGGGCTAAACGGGCTGGAGAAAGGAAAATGTAATCAAACTGTTTAATTAAAAGATAATGAAAGCTTTCCAGCCACATCATTACAGCCCATGCAGAGACAAAAATCCCTGTTTTGCTAAAGGGATAAAATTAAATGCATTGTCACGCTGGGGATCAAGCTGATCTGAACTTCGTCTTCCTCATCTGCTGTGTTCTTAATTCTCACTGCTTTTAATTGACTGCAGATTTTCTTTGGTTTCACAACTTCATCTTTGAAGTTTGTATTGTATTCTTTATGGAATAGGCTTGGGGTTATATGAGCAGGGCTGGTGGGGGGCTTCTCACTGCTGATAAGTAATGATGTTTTCTCTGCAGCAGGAACCAGGGTCAAGTGGGATGCGAATGTCTTCACTGATGAGCAGGGAGTGGGAGGAAGCAGCGTATTTCCAGCCATAAAACAGGGGGACATGAAGAAGTTACAGGCAATTTTGGCAACACAGAGCTCATTAGCCCAGTGGGTAGAAAATGCACTGCAGATGCAGCAGCCTTGCTGGAAATCCATGGGGAAGAAGTGGTAAGGAACTGTGCAGGCAACAAGCAGTGCCCAGTGGTGATGGAGGACACCCAAGATGGCCAAGGCTGTTTCTCGTGGATGCACAACACAAAACAGGGAAGAAATGGTCCTTCTCACAGGTACTGTTGAGTCCTCTGCCTAAAATGTTTGTCTGGGCACCAAACTGACACCAAAGAGAAGGGGGTATGAGTCAAACTTTTGGGGACATGATGAAAGACCTCAAAACCCACAAAGATTTGGGCTCCCAGAGAAGGATGGATTCTCAGGGTGTGGGATGAATTTCAGTTTTGGGATATAAGTAGGTTTTTAGGTCTTCTCCTAAATCACTTGCATGCAAAGTTAAAGGAAGCCTGAAAAGTGGGAACTGGAACCAGGTTTTAGCTTCATAATTTACTGTTTTCTTCCTTTCACTCCTCTCTGTGGGGATGTTTGCTGAGGTGCTAAGCTTTCTCTTTCTGAGGACATGAATTTGGAGGAAGAGCCAAGGGCACTGCAGATTGATTTTCTGAGTTTTGCTCAGACTGCATAATACAAGTGTCAATTCAGTAGGATAAGCTCATTCTTTTTTTCACTTTTATGGATTTCATTAAGAAGCATGAACAGGCAAGAATCCCTCTAAGCAATCATATTACCAGCCTAATTTGCTAGACTTTCATTAGAACAATTAAAGATAAAATGATGCAATGACCCAGTTCAGGACCCAATTAAGACTGAATCAATAAATCAGTAGGTCTAAATCACCACCATAAGGCCACAGACAACCAAAACAAGTTATGAGGCTGAAACTAAACAGAATTACTGTATTACACCCCCACAGGAGAATTTAAAGAATGAAATATTTTCCAGTTGAGGTGTCCAGCTCGTCTTGCTACAACCAGGGCACAGCCTGCTGGGGACCACTGCCTGGGTGCACAGCAAAACTGTCCTGGGCCATCCAGGTAGCCCTGGGCATGGTGACTTCCAGGTAGAGGTGTCAGGACCCCCCCCATCTGTCCAGCCACATTTGGAGCTAAACATCTCATCTGACTGTCACCAGCTTCTCTGCACAGATAATTAAAGCCCCCAGGTGTCCTGCTAACAAGCCCTTCCTAACAGCAGTTGTTGGCTGTTTCCTGAACATCTTTGTTTTCCTTCCAGAGGAATTGATGAACAGTTGGTTCTGTCCATGGATTTATTGTGAACCAGTGGTAAACTCATGCCCGTGGTGGCTGCTGCTTAATGTGACTCTTCTACCCCAAATGATCATCTGTCCAGCATCAGGGCAGGTTGTCCTTCAGGGAAGGATTTAGCCTACCAACCACATGAATACATTTTTTCAGAGATGCTCATCATCTTCATGGAAAGAAAAGAAGCAAAACAGAGGGCAAAGGCTGAAAACAAACACTGAAATCCTCTTTTGTTTCTTGGGATGTTTAACTAACTTTACATTATCTGGACTCATTAGTGAAGGCTTGGTAAATGCTGAGGTTTGTTGTCTTGGACTGCTGAAGCCCATGACCAGAGAGGTGTCTCCATCACAAGAGGTCCCTACCAACCTCAACCATGCTATGGTTCTCTCTTGAGATCTCTGGAAAACACCTGAGAAATGAACATATAAGTACTACAAATCCTTAGGGAGCAAAGAAGGGTCTCCAAGGTGGTTGCCAGGGGACTCAGCAATGAACTTGTTGAGTTCATTGTTGGCAGTAAAGTTAAACACTGTCTTCAGAACTCAGCCCTAGCCTGAACACAGATGAATTCACTCTCTAGATATTGTGACCAATATATGATAAAATCCTATCATCTGAGTACTGAAAAGGCATAGCAGCCTAGTCCCAAACCTTTCATTTATGTCATGTTGCCCTTTTCTTTGGTCTGACAGACACACTGAAATAATATCATACGGTATAATATAGATAATATAAAATTGCATTGTATTGTATTGTATACAGATCCAAGTGTGCGTCCCTGCTGAGAACAGGAGTTCATCCATCCACTGCCACTGAAGGTCAGTATGGGCTCACCATGGCCAATAACTTTGGTGGCACAGTTTCTCCTTGGAACAGGGATCTGATCCACTTCGATGCTGTGCTGAGCTGTGGTGGATCAGAGACTGGGAGGAAAAGTTGCGTTTCAGATGCTACTTCGAGCAAATGCAAACTTGAAGATGTGAAATGTGATTCTTTAGTATGGAGGTTACCTGCCCAGCTGGCCTCCAACAAAAAGAAGTATTAACTTGAGACTTATTATGCATTTCTGGTCACTGTTAGACTGCAAGCTGAGGATGTGAACACTGCTCTTGCTTCTTCTGCCCTAAAGAAAGAAAATGAAAAACATACAAGAGCCTATATGGTGCCAAAGAAAGCACAAAGTTCGTGAGTTTGATGGGAACAACAAATTGCCTCTCAGCTCTATTATTATTAATTTCCCTAAACAAAACACTTATATGAAGATGGTAAATGAATCATTAATTGACCGTAACTTTATCAGAATATTGCAGTTATGAAAAGGAAAACCCTAAAGATTAAAAAAGAAAAGAAACTTTTGAATTTAGGATAAGCAAACAAAGTTTGAAAGTCAGGAATTTATCCCAATGTAATCCAGAAAGCCCAAACGCCAAACAATCTGGAAATACTCAGTAGAATACTTGCAGTGCTGATCCAGATGGTCCTTCTTCCCAACTCCCCCAGCTGTAAAAAATGGTTATCATCACAGTAAATCAGTGTAGTTGAGAGGCCACACCAACACAAGGACTCAGAGGGATGTAGGTGGACTCTCAGGGATGTCCAGAGCTGGAAGGAAGCATCATATGGTGGGAACACCATGTCCCCTTATCCCTGTGACAGCAGTCCTAGTGTCCTAGGATTGCTTTTGGGCAGCACAAGCCCATGTTGCCTCCTCATGGAAAAAGATCCTCACAAGACCAATATTATTTTGTGGATGCCCAGTCAGACTGGGAGGTAGGCTTGGCCTGAAGGAAGAAATTCAGTGTAGGCATAACCAGAGAAGGTAGGACTGTCTACACTGCACAAGTGCTGTGGTTGAAAGTCCTGGGTAGAATGTCTCCTCCTCAGCATCATCTGAAAGTGGGGGCCTGGAACCACAGGGGTTTATCCCTGCTCAGGTTGGATGGTCTTCAAACTTGGGCACCTGCATATCCTCTGCTTCACCAGCTATCACTGTTGTGCAGAACTCCCCTGGGCCTGCAAAAGGAGTTGCACACAGACCATTGGAGCCCTGGTTCTGCCAAGGGACAGTGCTGGGGAGCAAAGGAGCTGAGAAATGGGCTTGGTATAGCATGAAGAAAGGCTGATGTATGGAGTAAGTGCATACCAACACTCTGAAAGCCTCCAAAATAAGGATAGTCCCCTTCCCTCCAGTGCAAACATGGCTGTGGATTTTGGCAAGGTTGCAAGTAAAACATTTTCTGCAGCCGCATCTTGGTCTTGTCCCTCTGGCTTCTCTGTACTGATGTTTTATCTCATTTGCTACACACAGCCAAGAATTTGTGGCTGAGCACATAGCAGTCAAGAAAACATACAAAGATCAAGTAAATACTGATATGACATCATCAGGATGTCATGTATCAGGATTTCAGTGGTCCTGAGGTGATCTTCCACCCTGTCTCACTGGGAGCCAGGAAGAGCTCAGTGCACACTGAGTGACCACTGAGCCTACAGAGGGACCTGTGATTTTGAAACCAAGACATGAGAGGAAGGTTTTCCTGGCTGAGATTCTAATTTCATTGTAAAATGTGGGCTAGATCTCTTTCTACTGTAAGTCTGCAGAATTTGAGCCAAACCCAGAGAGCTAACTTACACACAGGTGGGAGTGTAGTCCTTAGTATGAAGGGATGATCAGAGTTCAGGCTTGTGTCTTGTGGGAAGACTGTGCAGTCTTCCTACATGATCTATTGCTCCTCCTGACACTGCAAATTGTGTGTCTGTGCCTCAGGATCACACACCACCTCCAACACATTCCCAGACAGCATTTTTGCACATGGATGTACTTTTCCAAAGATGTACCTTGCCATGGATGTGTTTTTCCAGAGCACAAACTGGAGGCTATTTCATCTGTCCTGGTACAGCCCACTATCAAATCCTAATTCTGCGGCCACAGTTGCATACCTCAGCTTTCAGAGAGTTATCAGGTTGGTTGTGGGGTTGTTTCTTCATTCACAGTATGAAAGCTTTATAAGTTAATATGTGTTTCTCTTCACATTGCCACAAGTTGGCCATTATCATTGCTGTTTGGTTCAGCTCTGCTACTGAACCAGATGTCTAAAACCACCTGGCTCTGAGCTCAAGCACTGGCCCACCTCCCTGCTTGGCATGTTGGTTTTGCCACCTGTTTTAAGGGGGGGGGAAGAATTCTTGTGTGCCAGTGAGTGAAAAACAGAAAAGCAGAAATAACAGTGGAGAAAATTAAGAATAAATTAGGAATAAAAAGAAAGTCATAACAACTCCAGGAACACAATCTGGAAAAAAATTTAAGCCAATGACAAAGCAGATACAACAACTTATAGAGACCATTGCTGGCTGTGAAGGGAGTCAGAAACATTAGACAGAATCCTGTCTCCTTTTGCTGATTCCCATCACAGGGTGTGTAAGTCACCAGAATAGAACAAAGGTACAGCAGTCTCCAGCAGCTACATCCCCTTTCCCCACAGATATTCCCAGTGCCCAGGCGACAGCTATGTCTCTGTTTGTTGACATTCAATGTAACTTCCAATGACAGCTTTAGGAAACATCTGAAGGACACCTCACCCTTTTTATGCATTTGCATATGGAGTGAACTGGGTGGGAAGGAAGTCTCACTCTCCCCCTTTGGGTCATAAAGGAACATCATTGCATAAAGCACAGCGGAGCAGTGAAGCAGCCATAGGAATGGTTCACTCCCTTTCTTGCACGTGGGTGGAGACTCACTCACTCAGAAACATCAGACTTCACATCAGGGTGATTTAATTGGATTTATTGGAGGAAAACAATTAGTCATCCCTTTAAATTGTCATTATGATAGAAATCTCGATATGTATACATGATTGTCAAGGCAGAGAACCACTTGCGATGTAGCCCCATTAACAATTTGCAGTACTGCAAACTCATTACGCAGATAAAACTTTTGCGATGCCTTAATACATGCATGGAGTGAATACACATTCTCCCTTCTTTTTGGACATGGATGCTGTTATGAACTTGTATCAATCACAAGACCTGCAATATTAGGCACACTGACATTCCTTGATTAAGATTTAAGCCTTTGTAGAAAACATGCTTGCATTTTCATTAGAAGTCAACCGAGGGATGTTTTGCAGTTGGGTGTGTTTGGGGAGTCACTATTCTTGGCAGGCTAGGCTTTTTTTTAATTGTTTGCTGACTCAAATAAAAGATCTATCTTAAAAAAGGCCCAAACGGACCAAAGTGATGTTTCTTAACTCGAGGCCAATGCACAGCAGGTCACTGATGTTGTGGTGACCAGAAACACGAGTCGCACCATTCTCTCTGACTCAGCTGCAACCCTTCCACGCTCTTCACTTTGGGGATCATGCTACAGCTTGATCTAGTAAGACATAGCATGTGTGATGCCACGCTGGGCTCAGGGGATGCAAGATGGTAGATGGAAAAGCTCAGAGCTGCTCCGAGCAACCCCCCCTAGGAGCTCTCACCCATCACAACACACAATCCACCTCCTCATGGAGCCTTGCACCAGGTGCTGCCTGCCCCAGCAATCTGAATTCAGGCTGATTTACAACCATTATTAGTGATGAGTTTTTTGTGCTGCCATATAGTGCTTCAGCAATGGCACAGCATCCTAGCTAAGCACCAGCCTTAAGGTGGGCTCAAGACTTCTTGGTGCTTTTGGCCACCATGGAGCAGTCCCTTACACAATTTCCAAGGACTCTGCCACCCCCATGGTGCTTGCTTTCCAGTCCTTCTCCTTGGCATGCCCTTGCCAGGAACCCAGAGCAACTTCCCAGTCCTTTCAGACGGTTCAGCTTTGAGTGTTGGGAATTTGAGCATCTTCGACACAGCAACCACTCAGGACCTGGGACCAATGCCCTGCTGATGCCCACAAGAGGTTTGGGCTGGAGCTAATATAAGCACCATGGAGCCATCCTGTACCCTGCCTTGGAAAGACCAGAACAAGTGAAAATGGGTCAATGATTAAGGGAAGAAAAGGCAAGGGCATGGTTTCCATGTGGAAGAAGGCAAAGTACCACGCCAAACTCTTCCATGGATAAATGGTGGTACTATTTGGAGGTTCAAGGATTAAATGCTAGTATTTAGGTGGTGATGCTTTGGAAAGGATGGGATAGTTTAGCTCAGCTCTCTGCCCTGTTTTGTGAAGGCAAAGAATCACAGCATCTTGGTCCCCAAAATGCAGTTCATTCTGCAAGAGGTGAGAAAGAAATATCTTACAGGAAGAGAAAAGTGCTAAGAATTGAGTGAACCAGTCTAAATTTTCACTAGGAAAAACAAACCAAAAGAAAAAAAAAAAGAAAAAATAAAGAGATACACCAACATGTTTCTTGGCAGCCCTGGGTGCTGGTGACCCAGGGAAAGAATTTCTGATGCAGATCAAATTTGTAAGTGTTGTATTAAAAAAGGGGCTCTCACCTCCTCGGCTCCCTGTTTCTAGACATGTGTATGTGACTGCTGCATAATTTTAAGCTGCTCTGGATGGTGACTCTTCCTGTACATGCTGCAGAGCATTCAACAGAAAGACAAAATACATTACCAGGCTTTGCAGTATCTTGTTTACAAAACATCAGCTTTTGCATTTACTCAAACTTAATGATGGATTTCGAGTTACAGATACATTGAGTCATTTAAAAGCAAAACACAGAAGTAAGCCCCTCAGAGAAAAGGTTGGGTTGAATGTGCATGAAGAAAAGTCTTGGGAAATACAGAAACAGTGAACAGCAGTTTAATACATGCAGTGCAGTATCATGCATTTATTGGACAGTTGATGTCATCATTATTTCAGCAGAGTTTTTTCACAACGCTTGCGAGCGCACATGCCCTGATTCCACTCTGGAGTATGGAAAAACTGTAAGAGCTGTTCTTCTGACCTTAGCATTTATGAAGAGGAGGAAAAAAAAAAAAGCTACCTGGACAGGTAAGTGGAGTGGATTTTGGCAGGGAAAGGGAGTCTTCAAAATCAGAGTCTGGGCTAAAAAGCCTCTGTTCTCTATTACGAGCACTATTTACACAGCTTTGACTCAACTGTGCAAAGTCAGACCAAAAGACCTGAACCAGCTCGTGATCTCCCACTGGTGGGACCTGTGACTCCCAGGGCCACAGTGCACACACACACACACACACGTACATGTGCACACACGTGTGTCACAGAGACCAGACCACCCTGGCAGACAGGATGGGGGGGCAGGACCCGGCTGGGGGGATTTGGGGGAAAACAAAAGGGGCTGTGTAAACCTTGTTGCTGGGCATGAAATATGGGATGACTGATTTACCAGGGGAAACTCTGTTCATGCTGTGTTTGTGAGCAGGTTGCTGTTTCCTCACTCAGCCTTTGCTGACAGTGATTTGCCAACTAATCCTCCGCTCTCGGTCTCGGGTCTCGATGCTGTTTTCCTTGGACACCATAGTCTCCATGTGTGCTTCTGCTTTGTGCTTGGATGAGTGTAACTCTTAGCATCAAGTTTCTGGTGTAAATAAGCAAGACAACAAAGGCAAAACTCCCTTCCCATGAATAGTCCCTAATTTCTGGGATGCATTCGGGCCCCAGTTCAAACGGTAAATACGCATGGGATCAAGAATGCAAGTAATCCCATCAAATGAGAATTTCCATATGATGAATGGAAGCTGCTTCTGTACCTTGGGGCTCAGCCTAGAAACATTTTGCCAGTAGATGAATCTCCTGATTCTTTGGAAAGAGCAAAGGGAACAGGCTACAGCCTGCACGATCTTACTGGCAAAGTCAGTCTGGTGTTTTTATGTGGTGCTCATCCAGTGCTGCTCAGGGCTGGAGCTGTTATCACAGGATGAAGTAATAGCACAGGTTTCCCTAGAGCTGAACCAGTTAGTGCCAAGTTCACATCAAAGAACAATATTCTCTCTGCTTGCCAGGGGCTGAAAGGTATCTGGCTTTCCCTGGGGGTTTGTTTCCCTAAAAAGAGGAAGGGGACGGTCTCAGGGCCAGCTGCTACTGCATTTCATGGGCACCCTGGAGGCCCATGTTCTGATTCGCAGAGGGTTTGGGGAGAAAAGCCTGAAATCAGGGGTTACATTGGCTCCTGGGGCAGAAAAAAACCTTTGGACAAGACCCAAACTCCCTCAAGGCCAGGCAGGGGCTCAGAAGAAGGAGAACTGGTGATAGAAAAAATACTGTCAATAGCTGTGGAGGTACACAGGACACAAGCACAGTGGAAACCCCTATCCAATACCTACTGCAGAACTACATGGAGATGTCTACCAGTGGGCTGACACCTCTTTTTATGGTTTGATTCATATCATTAACGAACCTCTACCATTGCTTGGCTTTATTTCGGCACCACAACCATAACAGACACACACAAGGCATAGGTAAAATCCTACTTTTTTTTTTTCTTTTTTTTTTTTTCTGTACCCACTACTCTAATGGCACCTGTACAACAGCAACCAGGATAGGAGAGACATCAGCAGCATAGTAACACAGTCTCAAGAAAGCAACACTGCCAGGTTTTCCCCATACTTTTACTTCCCCATTAGCCGTGCTGCAGGGCCAATATCCATTTCGTGCTGCAGAAGGGGTGATCCAGCAGAGAGTTAGGATGCACTGGGAATGAAGTCACATGCAAAATCAGCAGCAGAAGCCCCTGCCACTGCAATACTGACTTTCAGCTCGCAGAGTTCACGGGCAGCCTGTCCTCACAATTTCTTCTGCAGGCTAAGGGGCCAGCTGGAGCTTTTCTGGATTTTTTTTTTGTTTTGTTTTCCCAGCAAGAGGACTGCTGTTGGCATCAGAGATGGCCTCTGTGACTCTGGAGGTAAAAATCAACAATCAAAGCTGCAAGCAAAGAAAAAGAAGGGGAAGGAGCTGAGGAAAACAAGTTACAAAGGAAAAACACATAGGTACCAGTAAAGTCAAGCAGAAAAGGGTAACAGAGAGAGTCCAGGCTGAAGTCCTCATGCAAGCAGCAAATCACAGATTGTTTAGTAGGACGGTTCCTTGGAAAAGAGCCCAGAGTGATTTTTCTACCTACTCCTTCATGGCAAAGTCAGCTGGGGATTTGTTTTGAATCTTCTACTGTGGGGCTACCAGCCCTTTTTTCCCCCCATATAAGACATTGTTGATTCCATCTTTGCATTCCCCTAAGAGTGGCTGAGCAGAGGAGGACTGGGCCAGGGGAAGGACACGCAATGGCACTGGAGCATTGCTGGAAAGAAATGCTGGAGTGTTTGCCCTACCAGGATGTGCTTGCCAAGGGGCAAATGTCTCATCCCCTTCCAAAAATCCAGCCTGGGTGCTGCCAAGTCATCTCAGTTAACAGATTTACCCAGAAATAAACGGAGAAGTTTTAACCAACTGATACTTCGGGAGAAATCTCTAAGCATTCGGTGAACCCCAGTCAGGTCTCCAGCTGTACATCACTGATACAAAAGGAGAGCTTCCCAACACCAAAACTGTAGCAGATAGAAACAATTTTGCTTTTAAGGGCTTCTGTTTCTTGTCTTAAGATCCCAGCAGTTGATAGCAAGCCAAAGAGAATGATGATAAATTACACAACTAAGGCAGAATATTACTTGCAGAAACAAAACCGAATCACACTAATTCCAAATGTGGAAGGAAAGAATACCCCTCCCAAGAAAAAAAACACACAAAGCATCCAGCAAGGAGGGGCAGCCAGTGTACAGGAACCCCTCCATCTGCAGGACAGCATGTCTGCCTTTGCTCCTGTCACTGCTCTTTGGAGATGGAAATTCATTTGCTTTTCTTTTTCTTTCTGCAAGATACATTTGGATGCTGTATTTTGATCAGTGGCCACAGCAACTGCTGTGGTCAGGTTCAAAGCAGACCTCAGGTTTCAGAAGAGAAGGTGCTGAAGGAATGCTTGAGCCCTAACCTTTAAAACTGCCCTTTAAAACTGCTTTTAAAACAAACACAAAATTATTCCCTGGGAAGTTGGATATTAGGAAAAGATTTTTTACAGAGAGTGTAATCAGACATTAGAATGGGCTGCCCAGGGTGGTGGTGGATTCACCATCCCTGGAGGTTTTTAAGATGAGACTGGATGTGGCACTGAGTGCCATGGTCTGGTAAGCACAGCGGTGTTGGATCAAGGGTTGGACTTGATATCTCAGAGGTCTTTTCCAATCCAGTTGATTCTATGACTCTGTGATTCTATCCAAATCCTGCTTTTGGTTGCATGTGTGTAAACGTGGGAAACTCCACTGATGCCAAACTAGGAGACTGTCTATTTATATCCCTGAAGCTGGAGCAGAATAGAATAGGACCAGCTGGGCTTGTGAAATCATGTGGGTTCAAAATATGTTGAATTTCTTGGGATTGGAGTCTCTTGAAACTAAAACTTTCTTAACCAAAATAAAGCAGCCTTAGAATGAGACATAAAGAGCTCTGATGTAAATGCTGATAAAAGTATATGGTGGCAATGGCCAGGGGATGGGGACAGTAGTAAATTATGTGGGGTTTTGCTATGAAACCCCAAGAGTTCAGTATCTGATATCTTTCCTCTAATGAGAAATTGAAGCCTTTCTGTGTGAGGATCCATGCCAGCTGCAACATGGTGGGGTGCACCAGTGGTCCCAGGGGCTCACTCAGATGTGCCACAGCCCCCTGAAAACGGGAATGCTGTGGAAACTAGAGATCTACCTGGTGCAACAGCTCTAAGTGCTACCAAAGGAGTGGCTGTTTCAAACAAAGTGCTCACTGACACAAGGTTTTCCAGCTTTTAGTACTCAAAGTACGATGGATGAAATCCTGGCTCTGCCAGCTGAAGCCAACTGACTGAAGATGAAGGAGGATTTTGAAGTCTCAATGAAAAATAATGTATCTTATGGCTTTTCCCAGCACAGTCACTACTGCCTGATACATTCAGCTCTGCCCTTGACCAGCTATCACATTTCTGTGCAGGATAAATGATGCAAAGTGTGGCAGTAGAGCACACTGTAGGGAATGGGTTGTGCCGCTGGGGGCATGGACCTGTCTGGGGTGCAAGATGTTCACAGAGCTCAGTGAAGGGTGCCTGCCTCTGTCACCTGCCTCCCTTCTCACCTCCTTAAAGGAAAACCACAGATGGGAATGGTGCTGAAGTAACCTGGAGCCCTTCAGGACATCTGGGCAGATTTGCTCTCCTCTCTGTTTCCGACTGCTTTAATGCACGGTGATACAACAGTCCTGGTGGCTGTTCCTAAATGATACACCTGGGAAGTGCATGCATTCAGTAATTAAAAAATGGGTAAATTGAGCTTGTTGTGGTATATGAGCTTCTGGGGAGGAGGGGGAGCCAGTGTCACCCCACCTGTGCCTCTGTCCTACTTTCCCAGCTCAGCACTCTCTGTCAGCCCTGGGCCAGAGCTAAACGTGATGGAGCCACACGACAGCAGATCCTGCACTTTGCACCCAAGAACCTACCAGTGCTTTACAGAGGGGTTCAAGCATCAGCCCTCTTCTCTGCCCAGGGTGAAAACCTGGCACACAGAGATTAAAGTCTGCACTTTTCTATTTGGTTTCTGATAACGCAGCTTTAGCCACTCTGGGAGGTGCTGAGCATCAGCAATGCCATGCAAAGCCCTGAGGAACTCAGGGAGCTCAGCACCTCTGCCATGAAACCCTTGGACTGGATGCAACCCACGCCAGAGGCCAGACTGGTGAATAAATTGTCATGCTCGAGGGCAGCACAGCAAGTCAGTGACAGAGGGTGATGACTCCCAGCCACGCATCTTCCTTTACTTCCACTCTGCTCGTAACACACAGCGGCTCAAAGGAGAGGAGCTGCAGGATGAGACCACGCTCTGCCATGCCCTTTGCTCAGCTCTGCTCAGCTCTGGCCTGACACCATGTACCTGCCTCTCTTCTGAAAAAGGGTGGAAAAAAAAAAAAAGGGTGCTGATCCCAAGCACTACAAGAATGAGGCCAAGCATGAGTTGACTCTCCCATCTGATGGCAACCCAACTCTCACTGCGGCTTTGAAGGAGAAGGATGGGACAGAAAACAGCAGCTTCTTAATCTGAGCAGGAGGGAAAGCAGCAGTTTCTTAATCTGAGCAGTAACAGCTCTGCTAAAGCCAGACAGACTTGCAATCCAATTTCAGGAGTAAGAAATGGCATGCCATTGAAATCCTCCCATGTTGGAAAGTTAACGTTGATTCCTACCTACAGAAATAGCCTATCCCCCAGCAAACTGGAAGGAGGGACATTACTGGAAGTAATTTTTAAAAGAAAAAAAAATAATGCTCAGAAAAGTATCTCTATTTAAATAATCCAGTTGAGATGTTCGTAGTTAATGGAAAAAAAATACAACATGTACTGTTACCTACACTGAGAAAAGAGTAAATCACTGGGGAAAAGAATGAGTGTTCATTAGTCAGAACATTGCTAGACTCACATACATATATATACTTATATATATATGTATATATGTACAGCACCAGAGACTGTTAGATCCGTTCCCCCTGGAGTCATTTGCAGTTTGTGATAAATGAAACATTTCAGAATCGCAGTATAAAATATGGCCATAAAAAAATCTTCTTTCTTCTAGTCCTTCTCTTGAGCGTGTGCCTCAGGGTGGAACAGCAGCGGGGCCACCTGCCAGCCCGGCCTCCTGCCCGCTCCTCGCCGGCCCCGCTCTCACTTGCTCCCTGTGTGCACTGTGGTCACTGTGGTGGGTCTGGGTCTCCGGTCCCCTCCGACCGCAGAAACGCCTGAAGAAGCAGATGAAACAAAACTACAGAGAGTGGATGGAGACATACCTAAAAGGAAAGCCAGAAACACAGTTAGAAGTGTTATTTTTTTTTTTTTTGGAGGTGGGAGCGTGGGCAAAGCTGGGTTTCTTGCGTAGCGAGCTACAGAGCGGAGGGGACTGCAGCTGGAGAAGGGGACTGCAGCTGGAGAAGGGGACTGCAGCTGGAGAAAGGGACTGCAGCTGGAGAAGGGGACTGCAGCTGGAGAAGGGGACTGCAGCTGGAGAAGGGGACTGCAGCTGAAGAAGGTGCTGCTGCTCTTCCTGCAGTGGTCGGTTGGCTGGGAACCTCCACAGGGCATCTTCTGCCCTCCTGGCCCACGGCTGTCCGCCTGCTGCCACCACCAGCAGTGCATACACACGTCACAGTGACTCAGTGTCCAGCTTTGGTACGTGTTCAGACAGACTGATTCCACATTTCTGGGGCTGAAGAACAGAGGGTTGTGGGATTCAAAAATCCCCCCAGCATTGTGCTTGCTCAGAATAGTTTCCTTGTGGGCATATTAAAGATGATTACACTTCTCATCACGGCCATCTAGCTAAACGAACAGACTGTGCACCTGGATTAAAAACATCTCCCCCGGCATCCTGGAAAGCTGCTGATAAAGAAGTAGAGTAGGTCAAATTCGTTGCTGAGTTCCAGTAAGCCTAGAGGGAATGCAAATTTCTGTGACTTAAATATCATTCTAGCGACAGCTTACGTCGCTCCAGGCTTTGCTGGTATGTCTCCAGGACTTCCAGCTGAGATGTAGCTTGATGTAAGTTGAGTATCTGTTGAGTAGCAGTATTCTGGTGCAAGAAAAGCTGGTGAGAGGGGACCTGGCCTGGTCACCTTGCTCTGACAAGATGCAGCACCAGAGAAATTAGAAATACAGTTCATTTTTCCAGACTGGTGAATAAAGGATGGATGAAACCTATATTAATATATCCTCAGACTGGAGTTTGATATGGGCCTTTTGACTACTCAGGATCTTTTTGATGCTTGTTAGGACTTCTTTCCACGCTTCAAGATGGCATTTCAACCTCAGGGATGATTATGCTGTACTTATACTCAGCCACATCCCATTTCCCATTGACATTTGCCACCTTGGCTTCACACTGCAATTTATCTACTACCTTAACAATATAGAGAACTAGGACCTGTAATTAATCCAGGCAGCCCAATCATGTCTAAACTAAATACACCCAGCACAGACTGAGAATCAGACCAATACACTTGAGAAATCCTGACTGATTCCCTTAGGCTGTCCTGACAGGTAGCATAGTCCAGCCTAATACATCATCTCTGCTCTCTGCAGAGAACAGACTTAGGATGCAGCCCGACATAACCTACTCTCAGGCACTTAATTGTCTTCAATGATGTGAAATTGCTGCATTCAAAACTATTTGGAGAGCTCATTAAACGTCTATTAATAGCATTAGGCAGCACTCTATTGTGTAATGGTGGCACAGCTGGTTCATGTAACTTGCTGCATGGGATCTTTCTCGTGCAAGAAATCCGTCCCCAGAGAAAACTGCTGAGAGAAAGAGGCAGGACAGAGACCTCAGAGGTTTCCTTTTCCCCAACAGGAGTTATTTGGTGGAATACATTTGATCTGTCAGATTGCTTTTAACTTCTTGTATTTGCTGCTGGTTCTCCTCATTGGTTCTCTGGGGCTCCAGCATCTCCTAACTCTTTAATTAATTTCTTTGCGGAAGAGAAGCTCTTCTGTATTGTCCACCAAGCTGGACTTAACCTGGGATGCTTGGAAATATTTCAGTATTTTTCTGCCTCATATTTCTGGCATATAAAAACTCATCCTATCTTAACACATTTGATTTATTTCTTCCTGTCCTGACTGAATATCTCCACCACTGCAAAATATGGTTGGACTGTGTACAGGGACCTGCTGCGTTCTGTAGTGGTTAAACAGATTTTGTTCTCCCACCCTTCTTGTTCACACATGTTTTTACACTGTTCAGACTATTCAGTGCCTTTAATTAACACCGTCTGAGATTAATTAAATGGAGGGATGGAGATTAATCACCCACCAGTTTAACAGCATTAATCACCCACCAGTTTAACAGCAAAGCATGCATCAGACCTGACTGGGGTCCAGCCTTGCCATACTGCAGCAGGAACCAAAATCAAGGCATGTTTCTGCCCTGTAAGTGATTTTCTACATCAATGCATGGCCAGTGCATGGTTAGAAGTGCTCTGAGGATGGTCAGCACTTCACTGCTCCTTTGCAGGTGCCAGGTGTGTGCCAGAAGCACAGCAATGTTTTTTTTTGGCAGCAGCTGTAGGATTTGGCAGTGGGCATCAGAAACTGGGCACCGGGCATGAATCCCCATCCAGCCCAGGATGCAGAGGGAAGGGGCTCTCCTCTGGCCCAGTCACAGCCCAATATATCTCACAAAAAATATCTCACAGAGCACCTAGAAGGCCAATCCCACCACAGTCATGAGGGAAACTGTGCCCATGACAGCAAGAGAAACCACAGGTTCCACACAGAGCCAAGGGGACTGTGGCTGGTGGTGTGACCTCTTCAAGAAGCAAGGGTTGGCAAGCAGAGGTGGCAGAAGCAGACAGCAGCACTATCCAAAATCCATCCTGAATAACAGGTGCTTTCAGTTCCAGAATAGTGCAGGGTATAGTCTAGAAATTACCATTTCAGTCCACAGTGAAGCAAGCACTGACTGGCAATACCAAAATCTATTAACACTCTTTTTTGGTCATACCTTCAAATAATCTCCTCTGATTATAAACTCCACATCCCTCCATTTCATGATATAAAAATCTCTACAGATGCACACAGGGGAATAAAATAAATGCCCAGAAGCCAGAGAATAAACAGGCTTCATTGCAAAGGACGCATTTCTGCCTTCCAAATAATCCCTTTGCTGCCATTTCTCCTTCCCTGGCATTCAGGAAAACAATATATCCTAAACATCTGAGTCCATTGGGCAGCTTGGAAATCTCAGTTATAGCATATAACAAAAGTGGCAGAGAGCCAAGTCCCGCTGTGGTGCACAGAGCCCAAGTTCTGCTCAGACAAATGAGCCTCTTTATGCAGGAGTTTAACTTAGCCCAGGAAGAGGGAAGCTGGGTCCGACTGGCAGGATCAGTCTCCTCCATGGAAAATGGAAAAGGAAAGTAAACCAATTTTTAGAGAAAAATGCCCTATCATAATACTGGAAACTCAAACATAAACAGCTCGAGTAAACTTTTTCAGATTTCAACCAAATACAGAACTTTGTTGCTGTGGGGGTCTGGGTCTTTTTCCCAAGCAAAAGCCCTTTTTATCCACAAGAAACCGTGTTTTTCTCTCAAAAATGCACCAAGCTAAAACCTCTCTTTTTTTTTTTTTTTTTTTGGTGCATAAGCTTTTCCAACTGAAACACTCTTTTTCAGGCCAGCCAAAAGTGACGGCCCATGTCCTCTTTAAAGTCCTTATCTTAAACACCTGCTTGCACAAAGCCAAACCTACTGGCGGTGAGGACTGCAGGGGTCACGGCGAAAACGGGGATCCCCCAGGTTTGCTCACGAGAGGAGCTTTCCCAGGATGTTGGTTACTCACAATCTTTCCGTGTGGCTGCCTCAGGCAGGGGTGTGGCGAGGCTGAGGGTGCTGGACACGCCAGCGCTGGCGCTGTCCAGGCTGCTGCCGAGGTGTAGCCGCCTCATGTGCCGCACGACTGCTGTGGCGTTGAAAGCTTGCTGGGGAAAAACAAGAAGAAAGAAATAAAGAATGATAAAAAAGGGAGGTGGAAAGGTTACTTCTGCTCCTCTCCTGGATGCTCAGAGTGTCAGAGGTGAATGAGCCCATTATCTTTCAAATTTTTCCTGAATTCTAGTTTCTAAACATTTTCAAACTGAATGCATCTCTACCCTGGTCCTGCTCCCTGTCGGGATTCCCACTACTCAGCTGGCAGCCTATAAAGCCATATTTGACACATCCCCCTCTGCCCCAACACACAGGGTGTCCTCATTGCTTCCTGTCCCCCTGTGGTGCTGACCCCAACTTCACATATAACCCTGAGTGCTTTAGGGATGAGCAGCCCCATCTCTTGCCATCACGTTTGGTACTTGGTGAGTACCATCCTGGATAAAGGGCCCTGCAGGTCATGTAACCTGAGTCTGGAACAACTATTTTGACCAGAATTTCGGGCCGTAAAAGCACTGACAGGCTGAAAAAGGGGCTGTACCGCTGCTGCATTAGCAGAGGTGTGTCTCACTGTCATCCCCAAGGACGGGTCACTTACTCTCCATTTGCTTTTTGCGAAGTTCTTCCGGATCTGAGCGCTGACCGACTCGTGGATGTTTTTGTTGAGTGCTGTGTCACCAGCAATCCTGAAAGAGACAGAGCAGGCACATTTTAAGAGATCTTTTGCCCTCCTTGAGTATTCTTTACTTTTCCTCCTCAACAGAGAGGCTAGTCCCAGGTGTGATTGCACCTGCAGTGATTATGATTTCATTCACACAAGGGCTCAAACTTCCCACCACCGTCTCTGCTGGCAGCAGTGGTGGAAAATCCAGGGCAGTAAATGCAAGTGTAGATAAGGCTTATAGGTCTGGCAGCTACAAAGAGGTATGACCTGATTTTTTTGGTGTACGGCTGCTTTCTATCACCACTACAACCCTGGATGAAGACATTCTACCTTTTTATTTCCTTGACACCTAAAGATTTAACATTAACAGGCTGAGACTACTTTTAGCCTCAGCCCGCAGAAGGTTCCAGAGCCACTCCAACCTGTCTGATTTCTGTTTGCACTGGAGATTTTCCTGCCACCCTGCAACGTACATAGTCGTTCATCATGATTAATGTGGATTTACAGTAAAGCAGATACATGGATGCTCACTAAAGCAGCACAGACTGCACAAAATCTTGAGCTGAACAACCCTTAACCTAAAAAATTGATTGATCTTGCATGGTTTCTTTAACAGATAAAGACACATTTAAATCTTCACTAAGAACTATTATTTCAAGGGAATTTTACTGATTCATTTAACTCCTCAAGGCATGAGATCTGTTGGAAGAGCAGGCACTGCAGGGAACTGATGTTGGGCCATGTGCTGGGGTAATTAGAACTCTCTAATGTAGGTGACGCAAGGAGACAAAGATTGCCTTCTATGCTGTATGTGGTGCTTTCAGAAGCCAACTTTTCAGCCCTGGTGTAGAAAAACAACGTCCATTAGCAATAAAAAATTGTAAGAAATTGAATAATCCATCAGGACCAGAGTCTCCCAGTTTGGATAGCTCCAGTAAGATAATCAGAGGGTCTGGAGTACTCAACAGTCATCTAGTCCTTCTCCCCACTCCAGCTCTGTCAAAATAATTTTGACAAGTATTTGGCTAACCAGTCCTTAAAGATCCCCAAAAGATAGAGAATCCTCAGGCAACCAATTCAAGAGCCTCACTATCTCCCAGAAGACATGGAAAATAGTTTATTCCCTTTGTCTTTGAAGCATCCTTTCACATATTTGAAGACTGTTATCATGACTTCTCTCCGTCTTCTCTTCTCTAGACTAAACAAACTGATTCTTTCACTGTTTCTTCATAACTCATATTTTCTAATCCTCTGATCTAGTGAGCTCCTCTGGATTTTCTCCAACTAGTCCACATCTTTTGCAGAGGGGTGCACCCGAGCTGTTCTCTGTTTTCCAACTAAGGCAGCAGAATGGCAGCATTGCTTTTTGTTTCTTCAGAGATGAAACTGCTTACATACCCCAGCCTGCTGTTTCCATTTATGTGTCCCGTGAACTGGAGAGAGCCCTTCTTCCATTTTGCCCAGATTATTCCAGACTGTAACCCTGTTCTTCAAGGGATATGCTGCTTTTCCTGCCTTCATGCCCATGGCACATCTAAGAAGCACTCTCTGAAACCAGCCTTTTTCGAATTGTTGTCCTCCTTCCTGCTGGCAACAGCCACCCAGGATCATCATCAGAGAGGTGAGAGGAACTGCTCACTCTTGGGAGGAAGGAATAAATCCTCATCTCCCAAGAGTGGAGACCCACCAATCCCATCCTGTTGCTCCCATTCAGGGTAGCTCTAATCCAGCTGGGAAGGGCCCTGTCTGACTGCCACCACCACGTAGCTTCTACCTCAAGTAGACAGAAGAACTGGACAAAGCATGGCTCCCAAATGGCACCTGACCTCCTCCCCTGGGTCCCTGTGCTGTTGATGGAGAAGAGAAGGTGTTTGGCTGAGAACTGGATGATCTTCAGGTCTTTCTGTGAAGATGATTCCTTCTGATCACCTCTCCCAGTGACAGGGAGCCAAGCTGGTCTGGATTTCCCACTGGGGCCAGGCAACTAAAAGCTTGGTGAGGCAATATCTGATTTAAGCTCCATGTTCACTGTTTCATCCTCTGTCCTGCACAGTGGATACTGCTAGGCTCAGCACAGACCCTGGTGGATCCATGTAGGATACACTCCCAGACAGGCTCTAGCAGAGTTTCCCAGTGGGAATGCAAACTACTAGTCAGGGTCACTCTGAAATGGCATGAGCACTCTGCTCTCTGCAGAAACACCTCCTTGGTGAAGGCAGGTGCTCTCAACACATGCCAGCTGGGATCACTGGACATCATACCACAGGAGAAAACTAAGCTGACAGCTTAATATGTGGACAGCTCCAAGCCAAACCATCCATTCAGTAACTGATCAAAAAGACCAAGAGAGAAAATTCACTTACACTTGCAAAGAACATTTTTCCTCCAAAGCTAATGATGCATTTTCCTTTATGAACAAGTTGGTTAACAAGCTCTGTAAGCACAGATCCTATTTTCCACTTGTCAAATTTTATTTTGGAACAAGTTCTTGGGGCATGATACCCTTGCCAGCTCTTCCAGAAGATTGTTCTTGCCAATCTTCACAAGGACTTGAAAATGCATTTTTGCCATATGAAACTTTCTATCAGACGTGTAGCTCTAATACAGGCTATAGTTGTTTTTTTGGTTTAGGGAAAATTTTCTGAAATGCTGGTGGTTTCAGTAAGAAACTGCTGGTTCTAATAGTTCACAAACTGTCTTCTACCACCTCTGACTCTATATTCACTATGCAATTCTTGTATTTCCAGGAAAATAGTATTGGTATTTGGGTGTTTTCCAAATAGGCAGAATAGTACTTGTCTACTTCACAAGGGGATGGACAGACAGCCTGTGAAGCCCTCAGATGCTACAGTGGTGTGACCATCCTAGAGCTAAGCATTAGCACCTTGCAGATGCTAACCTTTAATTAGAGCTAAATAACAACCCTTTGGGGTAATTTATTGCAGCAGGATCTGTTCAAACACGTGCTGGTATGCTGAATAGTGTGGCTCAAAACACAGCCCCTGCCAAAGCCAGGGGCGGGATTGTTCCCCAACCTGCCTCTGAAGAACTATCCTGTTAATCTTGCGATTCTGTAACATGAGGACTGCGCTTTTATACTGTATTTTGCACTTGGAGGATTTGGAAGCTTTTATAGAATAACACTCGTGGTGTTATAGTGTTTATAGTATAACTTTACTTCTTGGAAAACAAGAGCAATGTTAACATCCTTTTGTTGTTTGTTGGTGTTTTGCTGGAGATGTGGTGGTTCGAGGACACACAAGGGGTGGACGTGAGCAGAGAGGAGCCACATCTTTTATACTCTTAACTGGTAGAGTCTGAAAAATGAGATAGGCTTTTGGGCACCTACCCTGAGGTGGGTATCATGACCACCATCACATCTATACTGAATGTATTTAATCATGAACTTTAGTTCTCTTGCTGAGAAGATAATGAATGAAATTTAATAGATTTTAGTGCGTGTTATAATTACCCTTCCCCCTTTCCCTAACTCTCCAACTCCATAAGGTATAAACCATCTTGCTTTTCCTTTTAGGACACAAACACCTTAGAACCCTTCTTTCTTTCTTTCTTCCTCCCTTCCCATCACAACATATCCTTTGCCTGCAGGAATCATCTCCATTTTCACCGAGAAACAATAATCAACTTGAGCTGATCAAACTGATGCATATCTAGTCAAACCCTGAGCAATAGTTCCTGGCTTTGCAGTTAACTTTGAAGTTAACTGTGTCAGCACTGAAGTTTGTTTTTATCACTACTGTACTAGCTGGCCCAGTAAAAGATATTGCTTCTACCTACCACACACACATACAAAAGTAAAATTAAACTCATCAGAATAATGCATCATCTGCTATCATGCTGAGCATCATCCAGAAGCGAGCAGGGACTGATTAGTCTAAGTGGAAACTGGCTTTTCTCAGGGTCCCAGTTTTGTAGCTACATCCTAAAAATGGTTTGGGGGATGGAATTGGATAGTAAGAGTCATGACTCTCCATCCCAAATGCGTCCACTGAAACTAAGAAAGTTATTTCTCATGAATAAGCATAACAAATCTCATGCTGCACATGAGAGGAATCTAATCTAATGATCAAATATTATTTCACAGTATCTAATTTATTTTAGCTCTCTAGCTGAGTTCAACCTTATCACACCAATTTATCTGTCCGTACCACTTCTAAGCTTTGAGGGGAACCTCCAACAAAGACAAACCCAGTAAATTTCCTTTTGGCCAGTTCTTTATTAGCATGCTGCAAGCATATGTCTCATTCTCCCTGCCCACAACAGCAGGCAAAGTCTTTCATCTACCGTCATTTTCTGAGCCCTCATACTGAAGGCAGCCAACTCAAACGCTGTGCTGGCCAAACAGTGCTTGGAAATGCTCTTCAGTAGGATGACAGGAAGCGTGGATTTAGCTGTAATGGATAATGCTGATGGATCATAACTCTTCTATATGTACACACACACACATATATATATCTATATCTCCATGTACATGCATGTGTGTATAAATATACACACACACGTACTGTATCAGTGATGTTCCAAAATAAATAGAGTGCAGGGATGAACTCGATAAGAGTTTGATTTAATGTTGTAAACACCAGCAGCTCCCTTCAGGAAGGCCTTTTCGCACTTCAAACAATACCGTCTGAGAACTGAGCTCTTTGTAAACCACGTCCTTTCCCTGGGTGGAAATTATTATCTGGATTGTGCTCTCTGGCACATAATAAACACTCAGGGTCATGGCCATAATTTGCAGAGGCTCAGCCCTTGCCAAAGCTTTGTGATTCTTCAGTGTAGGCGTGGATGGACTTCAGCACGCCCCAAGCATCCTCTCTCCCTTTGCACAAGCAACGGGGAAAGGCGAGGACCACACTCGTACCTGCAGACACAGGTGCCTAACTGGTGCCACAACCTCCCTCTCCCTTATACAGTCCAAACAGGGAGGCAACATATTCATGGCACCCCTTCCAACTTCTATATTAGCTTCCTAACTGCTGGACTTTGTCCTTGCCCTCTGAGCACTCTCTTCTTTCCTTCTGATCAGAGCCTGGAGGCTGAATTTGGCTCTGCAGGGCCTAGTTTGACCTGACAGGGAGCACATTTCCATAATCCTTGTGGGTCCCTTCCAACTCAGGGTATTCTGTGGTTTCTATGATTCTACAGATTCTCAGGTTTCTGCTGCTCACCCTTAATCACCTTAGACTGAGCCGCTGCCCTAAACAGGATGTGGGTTCTGACATGGCAATATATTTAATAAACTTAATTGCTGTCATTAATATGAGCCAGGGAAACATTAAAATGTATCAAGCTGCAGCAAAATCACTCCACTCTGTAGTTTCCTTTATTTTCCATGCCCTTTTTGAAAAGTCATCAGTGGAACAACCAAGCAGAACACTGCACCTTTGCAATACACCATGAATAGTGCAAACCACACTAAAAAAAAAAAAAAAACTTTTCCAAAGGAAAGCATAAGTCACCTGTATATTAAGGTGGAGAAATCTGTATAAATGGACTGTACAGGCTGGTGTGGAATCATTATACCAGCAAATCTCACATATTGTACTGTTTCAGCTACCATAGTTCACTGCAATTATTAGCCTCCTTTTCTGCCAACTCTGAGTTTAACATACCGTCCCTCTGCCAAGGCCATTTGATTATAAATAGCAAAACATCACGTAAATGCAGGCATGTGGGGAGCAGATACACCACAGAAAAGCTGGCCATTGGGAAGAAGTATTTACTTTTACTAGGGTCTGTTCCTGTGCAAACATTTAATCATGCAAATAGCTGTCTATTTTAGAGAAGTTTTCCAAAATTCAAAGAGATTATTAACCTTAAAGGCATAAATGTAATATCTTGCAAGATCCAGTTCCTGCAAGCCCTGTTTGGAAGTTTTAAATAAAATCATGGTAATTGAAATAAGAGGTGTATTTTGGAATTGGCTTGTTCTTCACAAATGTTACATAAGAAACAACAAAGCCTCATGGCAATGTCATGCACAGCTAACCACTTTTATCATAATCAGATTATAAAATAAGTGTTGAGTACTCCTGATTCGATAGTTTTCTTCCTAATTTGTGGCTTATTGCAAAGATCTGATACTGCAAGGGAAGATACCACTGGAGGAAGAAAAAGAGAAAGCCAGAAAATGTTACTACGTGGAGCTCCTTCATCATCTGTGTTAATTATCTACATTTTGCACAGCACCAGTGACTCAGGTAGGTCTGTGTTTTGCTGGTGAGACAAGGAGACAAACCCCAAATCTCACCAGAGTCTGGCAGAACTCCCATCATCCTCAGTGGAATCGGGATTTCATTTCATGACAGTGCTGGGATTCAAAGATGCCTCTCCAGTTACACTGCTTGTGCAGACAAAAGAAGTGCTTTTTATGAGATGCCATTAAGGGCTACTTGCAGTGTGAGCACTTTGGAAAAGCAAATCATTTATGGGGCCCCTTGAAGTCTGCTCTGATCACCTCTTCTCACTAAGCCTTAGGTACCTCACTGCCATGGATAACACACAAGGAAGACACTGCTGTGTCAGCACTGTGGAAGGTGATGTGGCTAATGGGGGTTGAAAATGGGTACACTGAAAAACACATGCTCATCTGAGAAGGTGGTGTGAGATGCCCCCATTGTAAAAGTTGGAATCATGAGAAGAACTCAAACCAGATTGCTGGAAACTGAAATATGACCAGGCTGAGAGAACAACACAGATGACCATTGAGGGGAAATGCAAAGATCTACTCCTCCTCCACCAAAAAGGCCTTTCCCTCCTTCCAAGAGCAGGAGAGAATGCCATTGCAACAGATGTAATGGCTAGAATGAGAGAAGAAACAGCAAAAACCTCACTATTTCCTGACATGAGCAATCTGTGTGCAAAATGATTCCTGAGCAATGCTTTGGCAAAAGGAGATCCTATCACTAACTCTGAAATAACAGATAATATTTGGGTAAGTAGCCTTGATTATCCAAAAAGGCATTTATCACTGCAGTATCCAAATCTCCATAAGATCACTGCACCACTCTCCAGAGAGGTCCATAACAGCAACATCTGTTACAGGAAGCTTTGCAGAGCAAGGGGGAATGAGCCATCGAGTTTTGGTCACGAGCACAGTGGGGAGGACAGAGGCAGATCTGAAGCCATAGCTCTGGAAACCTCCCTGCTTTGCTTCCACTGTACAGCTGTCACAGAATCACAGAATCATAGAAAGGCTTGGGTTGAAAGGACCTTAGAGATCATCTATTTCCAGGCTCCCTGTCCTGTAATACACTGGCACATACTGCCTCTGTGTCAAAGCAAGGTGGATTTGGGATGTGGGGTGGAAACAGGGTGCATATTTGAAACCTCCCTACTGCAGTGCCATTTGCATGTCTGACATTTCAAATGCTGACCCTGAGCTGTGCTTTATATGGCTGGGAAGCAGCCCTTCAAATGAACCACTATCTGGCAAAGTCAGCCTGGCAGAAGAAGACCCCCTGACACAGAAATGGGGGAAGACCCTCTTGGGAGATTGTTTTCACATCAAAGAATGAATTCTGTAGAAAATAAAAAGAATTATGGAGCAGTCTGTGAGTTTCCATTGGCCCTTGGCCATGACATGAAAAAGAAAAAAAAAAAAGAAAAAAAAAGGAATGAAAATACTTTTATCATTTTGTTCCTTTTGGAGGGCCCAAAAGCTGTGTGTGTGTTGCAAGTGCCACGTTTCTTTCTTGCACTCCATCAACCAACACAGATGTAGCAGGGCCAGGAGCTGGATTCTTTCGTTTTGTGTATCTTGGATGTAAGGCTTTGGAAAATTTGCCTTTGAGTTGTACAAATGGTCACCTCACTCCCTGCTGGGAGTTGCATTCCCATTGTTTATTCTGTATTTCTAACACTGAGTTCTGTAATATTTAATTTCCCAAAGCGCGGATTTTTCTTCGTCTCCCAAAAACTGGATTTTGTTTCTCAGATTTTCTTTTTGTCACACAAACAATACAAGAGGAAATGGTATTTGGGGCAACTGTATAGTATAAAAACAGTCTAATATGCACTTGGGAAGAAAATGTCATGCCACTGACTTTTTTCTGTTGCTGCTATTATAACAACAAAAATAATATCTCACCTCATATATAACATTCCCTTCCCTAAAAGACTTGGACTCAGAGCCCATGTGAGGGTGCAGGTGGTAGTGTGGGATGATGCTCTCAGTCACTCAGGGCTGGTCAAAAGTAAATGACCCACTCTTGTTCCAGCTACATAAATCTTGAGTTGATAAAGTCACTCATATGAAAAGGCATCATCTATTTTAAAGCACTTTAGGGAGGTCTAAATTAGAAATGCAGTCAGATCAAGTACTCTTCTGTAGGCCCTGCAGAGGGACAGCACTGCTACTGCTAATTCACACTCAGCTCATCCATTCAGTAAGAGGATAACCAGCATGTGGAACCAGCTCCTTACTGCAAACAGGAGGTGGACCATTTGTGAAGCACAGATGAGGATTTCCTGCTTCATGGGACACTCTAAAGGGCTCTGATATCACCTTGGCAAGGACCTCATGAGCAGGTTGATATCCAGCCTTCTGCACACCTGCGGAATTCGACCTTTGGCCCCCAGCTATGATTTCTGGGTTCAATCATTTTGTCATGTGCCACTGCTGCACTACAGTCAACATACACAATTCAGCATTTTACTAATCCTTACACAGATACTCAACAGGTTGGTGTGTGAGATTAAAGCCCATCACAGTCTTCCAGGAAAAACTGGATGACCAAGGCAGGTTTTTTTCAATAAAAGAACCAAATTATTTAGTAGAGTATGTGGCAGGAAAACCACTTCCACCCACGAATGTAAAATGATGCCCTCTGCCCTGAGGGCCTCACCCACCAGTGACTGCAGCTTACCAAGGGTGCCGTGCTGCTTGCTCACAGGTGTATCTTTTATTAGGGTCCTTCTCCATCAAATTGCGAATGAAGTCTTTAGCTGCAAAAAAAAAAAAAAAAAAAAAAAAAAAGGGAGAAAATAAATGAAACCAATAGAGTTGATGTCCACTTCTGCTGATGAGTGATCAGCCAACAGCACTGATCAGGCTACCAAGTGCTGCTTGGCCACAGCACAAGAAAATGGCCCTAAGGCCATTTGTCATTTATTAGTATAGATATAACCAAAAGGGACTTAGGACCAAAGCCAAACTATTTAGTGTAGCAGATAAAAGCTGAAGGCATCTACTCCTGCAGGTATATTTAGGAGTGGGATGGATAATTCAGAGTCAGCAGAGTACAAGCCTGGCAGCTCCCAGCTCCCCGGTCAGCCTTGTGCTTCTGACCATCTCAGTGGTCTGAATGTGGCCACATCACTGCAGGTGCTGGTAAACCGAGTGGGAAAAGCAGGGAGGAGGTCAGATGCCACAGCAAGAGAAGTTTCACATTGCTCCCTCCAAGCAGTCACACACATGGACAGCTGTGAGGACACTGTTGTGTATTTAAAAAGGAATTTAGCGAGGCAAATGGACTCCCTGGAGCACGAGGCAGTGTGTTTTTAATCGACGCTCTAATGGAAGGAAGGGAGGCTGCAGCATGGCATGCATCCAGTAGTGTCAGGGCAGTGTAGCTGAAGGAGCTACAGCAAAGCCAAATATGGCAGGAAAATCTTTGTGCTGATTTAGGTGCTGGACTTTCCCCCAAAAGGCAAAGGGGTCTGCCAGCAGACCTTCATATTTTCTCCAAAAAACCCTTAAGGGCTTAAAAAACTTCTCATCGCATATATTTTTAAGCAATCCTTCACAATGATATCTGGACTGCAGATGTAAGCAGCATGAAATGTTGCTCTATGTGCAGATAAGAGCATATATAATAGTCTCTACAATAAAAACAATTTTTATCTCCCCTGCCTCAATCAGTAGCACTAATGAATCAGAAAACTGCATTTCTAGAGGTATTTTTACATGATGAAATATTCCTAGAATTAATTTCTTCTCCTGCGTGAAACGGAAGATGTTTCCCTGGGTCAGAGAGAGCAAGGACACTGAGCTTGTGTGACCTCTTGGAGACCACACAGCACGTCAGGGACACATGCAGGGTGCAATGCTGAATGTGTCCCTGCTGTCACCTATGGGCACTGATGCTGGCAGGCCATGAGCCATGCTGGAGCCAGAAGCCTTTAGCCATATCTGCCTGTAACATATTGATGTGTCTGCCCCTCTGCTGGACTGACCAGAGCAGGGACAGACGGGCACTGTGGGTTAAATATCCTCTGCACTGGGTGGGGAGCTGGGCAAGCATATGGGCAGCTATCTGGATCCAACAACGTGGACAGTCCTCCCAGTTTCTGGATCTGCTCATCCACCTCATTTGGAAGCCAGTGATTTCTTGGGTTTTTTTGCTGCACACGGTGCAGTCTCACTTTGGAGCTGCAGTGCAGTGTCAGTAACTGAGCCAAAACAGTTTGCCACCTTATTATTAATGACACTTAAACCATCTGCTTCTCATTTGGATTTGATTGAGAAATTAAACTGCTTTTTCTTCTTGGGACAGTCTTTTGACATCTTCATCTTCTGTCTCAGCTATGTTTTGATGCTTTGTGTGCGGCTGGACAAAATCATACTTAATTTTCTCTCCTGCAGAAACAAATTCCCAGAACTATTTAAGCTGAGAGAAATGCACATTCCCAATGGTCTTCAGTCAAAAGGAGCTCTGGACATGATGGAGGGGGCATTTTCACTCCCAGAGGATGATACAAGCAATAGACATACATGCATGCATGGTTGTTGCAATTCAAGAAGCAGTAACTACTTACCAGACTCAGAGATGTCATCCCAGTACGGAGAGTCAAACTCATACTCGGCCTTAAGGATCTGCTCAAAGAGTTTGGAGTCATTTTCATCATAGAAAGGGGGATATCCACAGAGGCTAATGGTGAACAAGAAAAGAGAGATGTAACCATTGGACCCATCTTTGTCAAGAAGAAAGAGGAAGGGAGAAAAAGGAGAAACTCTTGCTTAAGACTTGCCCCAGTAAGTTTTCAAGTAGACAAGTGTTACCATGAAACAATTTTGTTCAGGGACACGTAAAGCCACTTCTGAAGACTGGCACTGTCCCTGACAAAGAGGAATTCTGCTTGGAAACCTGGTGCTGTTGATCCCATGCTGACTGATGCAGATATCCTGGCCTCTTTCTGCATGCTTTTGTGTGTTTAAGTAGAGGAGTAGTTTTATTATACAGACATGTCCCCTTCCATCCCCTCCTATACATGTGGCAAGAGGAGATTTCAGGAGCTACACCTTACATCCACAGATCCCCAATCCCCAGCACATCCAGCAGACCTGGAGTGCAAAGCAGGACAAGGAACCCTGCAGAGCTATCAGGCACAGGGTAGGAGGCATCTGCAGGTTGTGCTGGGCTCTGTATCCCCAGGCACAGAGAGAAGGATGTCTGGGATTCATTCCCCCTCTGCAGCAGAGCCTGCAAGGGCTGGACATGGACCTGCTGCTGACACAGACACACGGACAGTATACCTCCCTCACTTCTGCAAGCGATTTTGCTGACTGTGTCCAACTGCCTGCCTTGCCTAAGGCTAACAACAGTCCTGCCCTGTTTTTCAGTGTTTATAATCAGACTTCTCAAAAAACCCTAACCCCAGGACAAGCAGGCCTTTGAACAATATGTGCCTGGTTTGAGCTACAACACTTGGGGTGCACCCCCCCACAGTACTGCAGACAGCAAGACAGTCACTGTGCCCAGGTAGGGCTCCTCCAGCCCTGCAGACGTGGGAAAAGCACATCCAGCACTGCACTGAGCCAGTGCAGTGACAAAACTCGTGTGTCAGAGATCTCTCACACCCAACTGATGCTGCAGGCAGTAGTCTGTCCCTTTCTAAACAGACATGTTGGCAGAGATGCCCCTTCTTCAAGTTTTAATACCAGGATTGAAAGCACCAGATTTACCTCTGTGGCTGCTCTGAGGTTTTAGCAAACCCATCCTGCTCACAGTTAAACAGACCTTCCTGTCTCCGTGGTCTATATAGAGATGATGAATTTTTTTCTCTTATCTCTAGTCCATGGCTAAAATTATTCTTACACATACTTTGTTGGTACTGAAATAATCTTTTCCCAGCAGTTTTCTTAAACTCTGAGTCAATCAACCTCAATAAGGCATTTAATTGGAGAGAGCCAGCAATTATAAACAGACTGAAGATCCAGCTCAGAAACTGCAGCAACAAGAGAGCGAAAGGGGGGAACTGTAAGAAATGAAATACTTGAGTTATTTATAACCCAAAGCCAGCCAGCTGCCCTGGAGGTTATTTGAACCAACTCAACACTTGAGGGTGAAAGGAGCAATGTTTTGTTAGCTCTGAAGAGCCAGTGTGCTTGATAAATAATTTAAATACTGAGTGAGATGTTGATCTGCGTCACATCCATATTGACCTGGGAGAACTCTGATGAAATTTGCAGCATGATAATGAATCCACTGTGGTCCAGCTGAATCAGAAATCTCTCTCTTTATCTCGCAGAGCAGATGAGCCAGTCCTCATTTGTGTCCCACTGGATGAGTGCCCTTATCAAAAGCAAGTAAGATAACCTCATGCCAGACAAGTATGTACCTTCAGAGCAGGACTGTGTACCTACTTCACAGGCACGTGCTTGTGTGTGGGGCTGGGTGAAGCAACTCCTGTGTGAAACCCCATGGTAGAAGTGGTGTATGAGAAGGGCCATTAAAAATGCTGCATTTAAGCAAGTGCCAAAAGGCCACTGTGAACAGGGACAATGAAGGAAAAACACCTGGTAGCGTGAGGAACGTTTAAATAACTTGTTTTAGTGTAATATTTATCAGTGCTCACATTCCATAGTCCTGGGGGGAGATGCACACAAACTGATTTTCACCTTCCTCCCCTTTTGTCACAGAATCATGGAATCATTAGTTTGGAAAAGACCTCTGAGACCATCAAGTCCAACCTGTGACCGAACACCACCATGTCAACTAGACCAGAGCACTGAGTGCCATATCCAGTCTTTTCCTTAAACTCCTCCATGGACAGTGACTACTCCACCCTCACAACTCTCAAAATTTGTGCCCTTTACTGAGAGGTCTGGAAATGATGGAGTTGACAGCACCAGCACTGCAGCTGTTAGGATGGGCACTGGGGTAGGGATGCCCAGGCTGATGTAAAACAGCTCCTCCAAGGGCACTTGAAGCCATCACTCTGTCCTTCTTTCCTGGGAGGCTCAGGGGATTCTGTATAAGAAGCCTGGCAGTCCCTCATTAATTTCTTGCCCTCCTCAGCACTTCCCTTAAACAAAAACCCAAACTGCTCTGAAAAAGCATTTTAAGGTGAGCAGACAGCGCTGTGCACGCTGAGGCACTGGCAGGCTGCTCTGGAGAGAGAGAAATAACTCTCTCTAAATGTGCACTGTACTAATTACCTTGGCAAAGCTACAAGAGCACAAGTCGGGACTGCTGTGATTTACACACACTTGTGGCAGCGAAATGTAGGAGTGAACTGCTGAGCAGCACAGAGCTGGAGGGCTATAACCCTGCAAGGGGGAGCACAGGGGAATGAACCCCAGCAAGAACCCCAGCCTCTCCAGAGCCTTTCAGTCCAGCTCCTCCCCTGCTCCTATGCACAGCTTGAGTATCTACACCTTCTGTGTGCAGAAGGTCCCTGCAGCCCCTCACAGCGGGGGGGGAACAAGAATATTCCTCAGGGAGGCAACCCACACCAGAAAGCAGGTGAGAAGGGAGAAAGCTCTGTAGGTCAGAAGAGGTGGCATTTGGGAGGGGAACATCAGGGCATCCTGGCACAGTGACAGGTTGAGAGCCAAAATACAGGCAATCTTGCTGTCCTTTCCCTTAAAAACAGAGTTTAGGAAGACAAAGAAGTTTTAATGTTACTTTAATATTTAACATTATTGGCTCTGCAGAAAGGGATGGGAAAGCCCCAGTAAATTAGCCTATCAGACAATTCATAGCTGGAGGAAATATTCTTGGACTTTTCAGCAACTGGGCCACTTTCCAAAGTCCATAATGAGTTTTTGGTTAATTCTTACAGAATCAAAATCCCACCGACTTTGTTTCCATCTGCTGGGACATTCTGTGTGAAAAAAACGACCTCACTATCAGAGGTTCTGCTACTTTTCTTTAGATATGCAGAAATGCAAAAATAAACCCTCTGTCTTCGATGTGAAAAAATCCTACACTGTCCTGGGGGAGTTTCAGGCATATATTGGTTGTTATAATTTTCTTGCAGTTTCAACAAATAAAAGATTTTCAGAATTATTTAGCAACCTTATCACATCAGCAACAGATTTTCCCCTAAACTCTTATTTCCAGTCTTGCCTTAAAAAGAATGGGATGCAGATAGGAAAAACACAAGTGGATGTATGAAAAGAATATATTGCCAGAAGTCATTTCTAGAAGCCACCATGAGAGCACAACAGCAGGAACATCTTCTCCTCACCACGCAGAGAAAGCAAATCCCTGCAAGCTCTCTTTACATTTTGGGGGTGATATTAAAGGCTAAATCACTCATTCACATAGTCAGTGCCCAGCCTGCAGCACAAGAGACACCAAGGACCAAGAGACACAAACAATTTTATAGTTAGATTAGAGCAAAGAATTCAGTAAGTGCTCAAAGACCCGAGATGTATGGTGTGGGAAGTCATCCAAGTGCTATTTATAGGGATAAACACATGTATTTCTTCTGTGTATTTTGGGAATGGACGCTCATAGTGGCTGACACCAGTGCCCTCACAGAGCTGTGGACAAGGACATGTTAACCTAGGGAATCAAAGACAAATTAGGAAGCAAGTAATGAGTAACAATCATTTGAGGCTGTTTTCCCAGCATTTATGTGAGTTATCCTGAACAATCCAACATGCCTTTGTACTTTGCCACCACTATTTCTCCTTCCAGTATCAAACAAGTTAGTTATTCCTCAGTTTCTTGCTTAGGCTTGTGTGTGATGCCAAGCAGATGAGATGACTGACCAGTTTTTCCCAATGTATGACTCCAGGGGGATGGTGGAAACTTCTTTTGGCATAATACACTTTGTACTACTGTCTCTGGTTAATACTTCCATACAAACATCACTGATGATTCATGAACATTTATTTGAAAATCAAAAACAGGTCAGCAGCAAAGTGTGAAATTACGATCCAAGATTTATTTCCAGATACATATTGTTTATGAACAATAATAAACCAATAATTCCCTTGTCCTAACAGTGAACAGAATCAGAAGAAAATTCCAGGCAAAATGTGTTCAGCCTAGTGCAGAAGAGACAAGAGGTGTTGCCTATGAATAACCAAGGGCTGAAGCAGAGCATTCTGTTGGCCCAGGTTCTTTTCCAGCTTTGAAACATTATTTTCTATTTTTTCCATAAATTAACTTAATCTTCTCTTTATCAGGTATGCATACAATCAGTATTTTAGTTTCACAAGCTTTTGTAACCCCTTACTCCAGCTGCTGGGAATCCAGTGAAGTCTCTTGCTCTTCTTAAGCTTCATATTTTTAAGCTGGACACATTAACAGAACTATTTTGTGATAAGTGGAAAGCTGAGCTCAACACTGAGGCTGTTTCCAATTCAGAAATACTGCAACTGGAATAACAGGAAATTTCAGGCTCTAAAATTAGTTTGTGTGAATAATGACATCTCATGCAAAACAGGTTTTGATAAAAACTCCGCTGGTGCGGCCTCTGCAATCTGGCTGTCATTAACGAGAGGCATTAGAGACTGGCACTGAAACAAAGGTATTCTTCCTAAGACATCCTTTGCCTTGCATATCACAGAAACAAATATTTCTCTAGAGCACTGGTGCCACAGAAACAGTTTGTTCTTCCAGTGTCATAAACTGAGGGCTCTCAAGTGAAACTGAGCTTTTGTCTGCAGGCACTCAAACCACTTGCAGTAATAATAGCTCATAGCATCTTTAATTTATGCCTGGCTTCGGTGTTAGATTCCCCTGAGTTTCCATCTTCTTAAATGACAAGACTGTCCAGAGTGGCTGTAAGAATCTGTGGGAGAGGTGGGGAGGTGATGCAGGACATTGTGCTTGGATTGCCATGTGCAAAAATTGCACCTCCAACTGCTTTAGGCTTGTGCAAGTAGCTCCAACTGTGCTGACAGTGGAGCTGGAAATGGCACATCTGGATGGGTGCAGTGATATACTGGAATTAATAATTCCTCCTCAGGGCAGGATTAACTACCACCATTGCACCAGGGTGGCTGTGCTGCTGGTTCTTGAGGCATCTCCGTGTCATTCCACACTGAGAACTTGCTGGCTCTGCCACCTCTGGTGGAATAGCACTGCTGAGACAGCAAACCCAAGTGTTAAATCTGTGCCCATCACTGGTGGGATCAGACACTCCAGCAGGGCTGCTTGCTTCCTTCCAGCTCAGGACTCTTTTCCTCTCTGCTGTATCCCAGATGTCCCCTCTCTCGAGAGATCAAGTCTGCAACTTCTGGCTATTCCTGGAAGCAAGGATGACATCCAGACCAAGGTCTAGGACGTGTGAGATGTGGGCTGTATTTCTAAGATCACATTGCGCTCAACAGAGATGGAGTTAACAGAGACTGGAGAGTGATGCAAATCTTGCATAAAGCAGATGAATCCATACTGTGAAAGCAGGGCTCTGAGTACAGAGCAGGGTGTGATCCAGTCACCTCAGCATGGGCATCTGGTGCTATCTGACATGGTCCATGGTCTCCCTCTTGGCTCCATCTGTCACTCTCCAAGGAAGGTCTCCACAGCACGTTGCATCTGCCAAGTGCACGTGGCTGTTCTGGATGCCCCAGAGTGGCACTAAATGTGGAAGTTTAGGCAACTGAAGGGCACACCCTGGTGAAAGGACTGCTTGCACTGACCCAGAGTGGGTTGAGGTGCCCATAAAAAGAGTCCTGTGCCATCGGACAAGCTGAAGTGCACAGCACGCCTGTCCTCAGCTGACAGGGATGTCATGGGAATATGCGGGGCTGAACTGTCCTGAAGCCACAGCTTGAGACTAGGCAGGACACTGTATGTGACTGCAACAGCACTAAGCACCCACATCAGGGGAACCAAAGGGAGCCCTGAAATGCTGCTGTTACAGGAGCTGAAGGATGTACAGAAATACTGAAGGAGGTGGTCTGGTCCAGACCCAATCCCACCCAAGCTGTAACTGTCTGGCAAACACATTATCATGATCCTTCAGCAGCAAAGTGTTATTGCCATTCATCTGGACTGTCTACAATACAAATCAAGTCCTTATTACCTGAAGCACAGAAACCCTGAAAAGGCTTCCTTGTCCTGCAAACAGGAATTCATAAGGGCTCTTTCTTACCGAGTTGATTTAAGCCTTGTGGGTTGGAATTCCCCACACAGCAAATAGGGAATTTAAATTTGAGGAGTGTGCTTGCCTTGCTTGACAAGCCAAGCACATGCTGATTTGGAAAACAGAGAAGGAAACAGAGCTGAACCTTGTAGAAAGAGAAATCTTACTCAGGAAGGGGGAAAGATTAGGGATGAGATTGAAATCTTCCACCTTCTGAAGATGTGTTCAAAAACTGGGTGTGGAGGACATGTTACTTAGCACTGTCTCACCCCTATTGCTCAGCAAGACACAGAAAGGCAACAAGTGAAATAACAACAGGTCTGCCAGCAAAAAAAGACCTTTGGTGCAAGAACCATTGATGCATGGGATTGAAAACTTGGGGGAAAGCAGAGCCAGGTTTATCTCCATGCAACCAGATGCAACAGTTCACAGCCCTCCTGTGGGCTGCTAGATGGACACATATTTTCATGGTGGATATTTGACAATAAACTGAACCCAGGCAGCAGTTGAGTCTGGAAGTGAGGCAGGGTACTGCTGTCTTCCACCTGCATCCTCCTTCTTCCCACTTGCTGACTCTGGTACTCAGCAAAGTACTAAAAAAGCAACAGAAAAGACTCTGTCCTGCCATGGCTGACAGGGACTGAATACATTAAAAAAACCCAACCCCTAGGACTTCCATGCTCAGGGTTGCTTGTGAAAAATGGTAACATTGGGTCAGCATGCACCATCCTCATCTAAAAGAGCACTAGGGCATGATGTGTGAAGCAGCCTCTGAGGTATTTTGGCAAGTGTTTTGTCTTCCTCACTGGTGTAGCATGTCCCATTGGGCTTTGCAACAAGGTCAGAATCAGCACTGTTGATTTTTGCTTTGGTTAGCAATAGCTTTTTGCATCTTGCTATTGATGGCTGCTCCAAGATAAATCCATTACCCTGTAAAGTTTTGTACTCAATAAGTTTTCAAATATTCATGTGGATTAGAAAGTCAGTCATAAAACATTTTCAGGCAGGACTTTGTTTTAAATAATTAAACACGTGCAAATAAATAAAGCCTTCCTCTACCATTTTAATATAACCCTCTCCCCACAGTTTTGGGTAGTGTATAACATGCTCAAGACTAAATGCAAATGTAAGAAATGAACATTTCACAGAGTGGATAACACAGCAATGAGGTATATCCTGGCAAAAATAGTGATACAACCCCATTTAAAAAGTTATTCATGTTGACAAGACATGAAATGTCTGCATAAGGAGAAAGGGAACAAAGTAGGAATGCTTTAATGCTGTGCCTCATTGGAGCTGCTTTTTCCTTCGGTGTTGTATAACTGTGACAGTTGTGTAAAAGGGAAAAGTCAAAAAAAAAAAAAAAAAAAAAAAAGAGAAAGCACTGGCAGTGCTGGCAGATCTGTTTTTGGACCATGGTGCCCAAAAAGAATGCCTTTTTCTGGATGGCACTGATGACTCCTGGTACCAGGGTATCCCTGTAACCACAGTGGCCTGGACACCTCTCCAGTCCTTCCATGTGTTGTCACTGGTGCAGTGACTGGTGCACCTACTTCCATGGCTCAAGCACTGAAAGTGCACCCACATCTAAAGTGCTGGCTGCCCCTTTCATGAAGACAAGTCTGGATATAAGGGAAAATCCCTTCTCCATGCGGACAGCCAAGCAGTGGAAGAGTCTCTGTCTTTGAAGGATTTTGAGACACAATTGAATAAAGCCCCAGGCTCCCTAGTCTGATCTCAAGGAAAGGACTTCTCAAGGTTCCCTCCAGCCTAAGTTATCCTAGTAAGTCTTTGTGAAGAAGGGTGGCACACACTAAATGATGACAGGCACTACATATCCCTAAAGATGAGTTCTGAGATCTATCCACCACTTTGGAGAATGCACAGAAGTCCTGGTCCTGCAGCTTTCTCAAGCAACCAATCCCCTCTCCTTTGAGCAGTGTTTAATCCCATTAGAGGAGCAAATCTCCACCAAGAATGCAGAGGCTTAAATGGCTTGAGGGAAGACTGATAGAACTGACAGGCCTCACTCTCTCCTGTGGGACCTGATGGTTGGATGAGATAAGGAAAAAAATCCCTCATTTTCAGTAAGAATTTCAGTACTTTTGTGTTATGTTTTGATGAGAGTAACTCATTCCAGTATATTAAAAGCTCTTTCCCCTTTATCTCCTTCTGTGCCCTCCCCAGGGAACAAAAAGCCATTAGGAAGATGCCATGAGAGAGGTGGCTTTTTGGGATATACCTGTGGGGATGATGCTGTGCCAAATTTGTGTCCTGTCAAAGCTCATCTGAGCAGGGGACATCATAACTTCAATAATGTCACAATCTGGGCAAGCCCATACCACTGCCTGCAGTGTAGTTCAGGTGGACACACTGATTATGGCATTTGAAGGGTACTGGCTCATATCCTACCACTTGTGCCCAAATTTGAGCCCTTATGCAGCTGGGAGTTGTCCAGAGTTCATGTTATCCTGGGTCACAAGTGTCAGAGATTAACTATTTGGCCCAGGCTAAGAGGGTAACTCGATGGAGAGAGAGCATTCTGCAGGTCCCAAGGGGGACAATGACTGAAAACCCAACAGGTACTCACAGGATGTATGCGATGACCCCGATGGACCAGCAGTCCACAGCTTTGCTGTAGGGTTTCTGGGCCAGCACTTCAGGAGCTGAAAAAGAAAAAGCCAAGCAAGCAAATGTTATAAGAACGAATATTTGAGTAGGGTCAAAAGGCAGGATGCTGAAGCTCCCCAAGACCTTGTTTTACCCTCCACACACAGCCCTTGCATTTGTAAATGTCCTGAGGTCATTCTAAATGACCTTTTTGAAGGTCATATTCTTACAAAGAAGGATGACTCCTAGAGTGGAGAAAAATCACCATTTTTTTGTCTCTAGGCACAGGAAACAAAACTAAGCACAGAAAAATACGTGAAAGGCAGAGTCATCACCTCCCTGTTAAGGAGGAAAATGAGGTCAAGCCTTGCATGGGTTCAGAGATGCACATTCCTCCTGACAGCATCACAGCTTCACCACATCATGCTGCCAAACCAGAGAGTTCCAGAGGCAGCTCAGAAAGTGCAGCGTGTCAGGGAGCAGATAAACTCCATCTGCAGGAGAGGAAGGAGAGCAGCCACCATTTCTTCCAGCAGCTGCCTTTCAAAGCCTGCTGGATGTCAGAGAAAGGAGGAGTAATTTGTCCTTCTGCCTCTGGGAACAGAGACACCTCAGAGGGAGAAAAGGAAAGCAGCAGGAATTGGACACATGCAAAGGAACTGAGCCTTCTGCCTCTATAGTTTCAGCCACCATACTCTGAATTTTGCTAGAAGCAAGAGCCTGGGTATTTACTGAAACTCTTTGTGGGTCTGCTTTCCTATCCTAGACTAGTGAGAGTTAAAAAGGTATATTTTTGGGGGGGATCCTGGAGTAATATGTTTTCCCTGTTGGGAGTCTGCAGTACAAATACTTTAACCTAAATTTTAAAATCCTGTGACCCTAATCTGTTTCATGTAAAGAAGCTTTTGCTTTTTTTTTTTTTTTTTTTTCAAAGCAAAATGTCCACAATAATGCAAGAAATCACCGCTTGTGGCTTTCCTAAAGCAGACTTGCCACACTATGTTTTAAAAAGCACAGTATTTCCTCTGAGCAGTTTGGAGTTCAAATGCTAGAAAAAAGTCATGAAGGGGCAAGTCCCAACAGAAATATTTCTTGGGGGTTACACCTCCCTCTCATAGGAGTCTTACCAACATCAAAGCAGTTAGTTACTTGAAAAACAGAAAAAAAAAATTGGGAACCGCATATAAGTGTTAAAACTTGAGCCTCACATTTAGTTGCTACTTGTGCTCTGGTGTACTGATAGGACTCTTCAAAGACTTAGCTTCTTAAGCTAAGCAAGCCAACAAAACTAAGGTCAAAAAACTGCCAGCAAGGAAGAGAACAGGAGCAATAATGAGAAACAGAAGAAACTTTCTGGTGCTTTGGCATGAGAGCTTACGGAAGGGATTGGAGGAAGAAAGTGCAAGAGGCAGATAAGAGCAGCCAGGTTGCATTTCCACAAGCAGAAGAATGACGGAAAGGGTCAAATTCCAGTGGGGACACATGGTAAAAATGAAGAAAATCCAGGGGAATGTGGATACAAATATAGCTGGCAGCCAGATTATGAAAAGTCTTGAAGATTTGGATATGCCAGATATGCCTAATCTGCAGCACAGGTTAAATATTGCCCCAATCTTCAGGTTATCCAGCAAAGTGGGATCACTGCAGGTACAAGGAATTAGAAGGATGGTTCTCTTCATACATTGCTAATCCTAACACTGTTATCATGTGTGAATACTCCAACACTTATCCACCACAGGCCAAAGGAAGTTTCTTTCCACTCTACTGAGTACGAATGGCTCAGAACTCAGCCCCAGGTGCTTGGTAGAAACCTGCACCCCAAATCCTGAGCAGCCTCAGGAACCTCCTTCCAGGACATGGGCTTGCTGCTGTAGTCCAAGATAAATAAAGGTAAAAATACTCTTACTACAACAGGAGACAAAGCTGTGGAAATACAGATGACCTGTACAGTTGGTGCCCAAAAAGTAACTCCTCTCCCAACCGCTGGGTCAGGATCTGTCTGTTGGCTGGGTGCTAGTTAGTCCATCAGGGGGAATTTGAAGGCAAGCTCAGGATAAAAAAATAAAGCACTAGCCTGCCACTGCCTCACAGATAACCTGGCAAGCTGGGACACTCTGGAAATATTCATTTCCCGTGTATGAAACGGTCGTTCCCCAGAGTTGCTCAAGACAACTTTCCCAGAAAATCCTTGTGTCCCTTAATCTGGCTCTTTCCTTTGTGATTCATCAAAATTTGCCTCCAAGTTTTCCTCTAAAAATAACATGTTTTTCAAAATGTGCATCAAATAGGGTTTGGGAGACTTGGTTTCCTGTTTTGTTCCATACCTTGTGACTGAATTTTGTGACAAAATATGAGGAACAAGGGAGTTAATTTTCTCCTGTCCTTAGATTAGATGTCTTCCAACTTTCCAGTCCTTCCAAATTCCCAATACTTTATTCACATATCTCTTCTACCTTTGACTCTCTGCTCCTGTTTACACAATTTTCAGGACTGGTAAACACTATACATCTCATAACTCCAGCAGAAAATATTATGCAAATGGCTTCTAAGCACCAGGGATCCTAGTGAGCTCCTGACATTATACAGATATGCCACATTAACACAACAGAAAACAAATGTGAGAGGAGGGGATGTGAACTATATAAAGATTCTCCCCCTTAAAACATCAAAGCTTTGTTGAGGCATTTCTGTTTTAAAGGAGTGAAGAGCACTGATAACAGTTGCTGCTTTGGATGGTGGCTGTGAAGAAGGTAAGAACATCATCTGCTCGAAGCAAATGTGAGGCTATTTACTCCCCTTTGGTAAACCTTAATGAAGAAAGGTTTAAATACTTATTTTAAGGCCAAATGGCTGGTTTTGATTTTTGTTCCAATGAGCAGAGATACAACAGGAACAGGAGAACATAGCTCAGCATCATCTGTCTGTGATACGTGGAAAAGAGGGAAATATTTAATGAGCTGAAAAACAAAGTCAGAGGAGCTCTTAGGAATGATGGTAGATCAGTGCCAAGAGGCAAAAGCAGGACACACAATGAAAAAAATCCAAGATCTGACAGCATTAAAGGATCAACACAGACAGCTGAGGAGACAAAACAGCAGTGAGCATAAGGGGAAAGTCAAATCTCCCATTTCTGTCGCTGGGGAGACGCCAGCTGAGCAAAGGCTTCCAGTATCACACATTCCCTAGGTAATCACTGAGGACTCAAATGCTAAACAACAGTCACCCAAAACCAGGAAAATCAATGAAGCTAATCTGGACCCTTCCTCCACATCCAGGAACTGTATTTCAGGCCAAATCACCATTATTACCAGCAACACGTGCCAGGTACCAGGTAGGATAATGGTCCCAGGGCCTCATGAAGATGTTCTCCCCAGGCCAGATGATCTGCTGTTTTACTATTGGGGTTTTGTTTTTGTTTAGTTATGTTTTGCTTTTAATAAGAGAAAAAATTAAAATGCTTGTTTTAAATGGAGGTTTTTAAAAAAAGGGTACAAATCAGGAACATTTTGAATCCTTTCAGAACACTATGCCATTACCCTCAGTGAGCACAGCTATGCTAATAAGCTCCCTAAAAATGCGGCTGCCTGGATGCCAAAAACAGCAACCCATGTTCTTGCAAAGAGCTCAGGTGATGGGGATTGCTCTGATACTTTAAGCCTGTTGATCACACAGCACAAGTCATGAGGGTGCCTGTTCTTCAAAACAGCCTCTACTTAAAAGTGGTTCTCCTTCACTCCCATGATGGTGCTACTCCCAGCAGATTTGGCTGTCCAACAAGAACTCAGTCTAATGCTATTTTCTGTGGTTTACATGGCTTCCCACACATTGTATGCCAGAAGGATGAAGGCCTTTGAACAAAGGTTTATGTCCTTGAAGTTCCCTATAGGAGTGACAAATCACTCATAAATGTGGGAGGAATTGAAAGATCTAAATAGGGTTAAAATAACCAGAGACCTGCCCATCTGACCAAGCAAACTGGCCTGGTGTAAAATAGGACAAATAGTTCAGCTGGTAACTATTTTAGTGCCAGTTTCCATCATGTGGGCACATCCTACAAGTAAAAGAGGGGAAACATGAATGGGCTGCACAGGATGGCCATGAAATCCAAGAGGGAAGGTGAGATAGAGTTTATAAGGGACACCAAAGGGAGGTGGTACCAGCCCCATGACTTAGGACTTCTTAAGTACCAGCTCAAGAAGATGGACTGAGAGAAACAACTCAGCACCACTGAGAAGATGGTTGGAGGCACAAAGGGCCAACCCAGCCCCTCTTCTGAAGTCAAAGAGTACAAGAGTAATTTGAGTTCCTCTGCTGTCCTACGAAGTGTCCTCCTCACAGTGCAAACAGGCTGAGATGCATGAGGCATCTTCACCAAAAAACCAGTGTGCTCCTTCCACTGATTCTTGGGATGAAAACAACTCCTGTCCATTTTTCACACAGCCCTCCAGTGTTCATTGTGTTCTGTTTGGCTGAGACATTGAAGTTTGAGGCTGTTTCTGGAGGAGATCAGGGTTTCAGTGCAGTATTGCTGACTTCTTGTGCTCCTGTTCTCCCTATTTGATGTTGCTGATATTTAGATATGTTTCATGGTACATAACTCAGCTAAAACCAAACACAAGCAAACACAGTGTCAGGATATGGCAATATAGCTGAGAAATCACACTGTCATGTGCTTACCCCTGAGCAAACCCTGGTCAGAGTGGTTCCCATGCTTTATTTTTACTTTATTACTCACGTTACTGCCTAAACAGCTCCTAAGGTAACTTTTTGGTAATAAGGATATCCCAAAGGCTTATTGAATGTTTTCAAACCTTTGACACAAAGGATACCAAAGAGGTCAAAATTCAACATGGAAATCCATTGCTTACTTAAATGCCGTGGTCTTGAGCAGGGCTAAGAGAAACACATGGCTTTGGTAGGATCTGAAACTGCTACTGGATTTCTGGCAGAGCTGAAAGTTGTGAAATGACCTTTCTTAAAAGCACTACAGAAAATGAAAACAGTGAGTGAGGTGGGGTGCACAGGGACCAACCACATATCCAGGGTCCAGCCCAATTTGTACGATGGGGAAGTACGAGAAAATATTACATGAAGCTGGATTGGGACTCAGTGCAAGAATTTTAAATCTCAGTAGGATTAAGATATTAGCCAGCCACAAACACAGCTCGTAATTCAGACTTTCTGCAAAAGGAGATCAGATTGCCTCAGACAGGCTTTTTAACTTTTTTTATTTTTTCAAAATTTTCAATGCTCCTAAGTGTTTAAGTTCCATCTGCAGAAGTAACCAAAGCTTTTGAGGGACCAGGTCTCATGGAAAGTCACTCACTGAGACCTAATTCCCAAACAGCCAAAATGCCTTCAGAGGAATTTGCTGAGTGACTGGAGTCACCTCATGGTGTGTGCCCAACTTGACACACCTCAGGGATGTCTCATTTTCAGGCAGGCTTGAAAAGCTCCTCCATTAAAATTGAGTTATTGTAAATGGTTTCAAGCTGACCAGCCCAAATCCATCATGTTTAAAATGATAAATCACTAATGGCTTATTGAGATCTTGCCCATAACCACACACATCACTCAGGGCTTTGAAAACATCACTTATTCTCCAGTTTAGATGATGGGGTGGGATCCAGGTGGGCCAGTCCACACACCTAATTTGCAATGAAATGAGCCACACAAGCCACCTCATCTTACCCAATTTACGTGCTATCTAAAAGCTGGGTGCCTAGTCCCAGCTCATCACCTAGACTCTTTCCATAAAAAATGGGAAAAAGAGTGGTAAGCAGATAAGAAAATGGAAAGCCTTCTTAGAAGAAGTTGTATTCTCAGATCCCCTTTGCAGCAAGCAAACATTTAGATTGGCCTCTTAGCAAAAGTGGCTTAACTCATTAGGTTAAATTATACTAACCATCAGCTTTTAACCACAGGACAAAAATCTCTGACAAAACTTCTGAAAAACTAAGATCTTGGAACTGTTGACAGTAATTTAATCTGTAAGGCAGAGCTTTAAAAGCTAAAGTGCTAATGCATTACTGCTTATGCACATTTTAGATATAATTTGATAAGTAATACTTTGATTTTCAGTAAGAAAACTGATATTTGTTAAAGAATTTAATTATAATTATATCTTTCCCTGTTCAGTGAACTTCCAAACCTCATAAACAGGGATTCAGTGTCTCAGATACTATTGTTCTTTGTAGATGAAACTAAGAGAAGTTGAGATAAAAACTGAAACACAAAGAGTTGAAATTTTATCTTAATCAGGGAAATAAGACAGAAAGGACAGGCGTTTGCACACTTGGAAAGACTTGGGTAGCAGACATGAGTTAAGATCAGGTCTGCTTCCGAGTCAGAAGCTTGTCTGACACTTTGTATAGTGGGATCTGACTGGATCCATTTCTGGAGATGAAGTATAAACAGAAGTATAAATAGCAGTGGATGCTACTGACTTCTTGACAGAGCTCAGGGTGCCTTTGACGTGTGATATCAAAGTAATTTAAAAGCAAAGTGGTTAAACTGAGAAAAATCATCAATTGCTAATAAAAATATTAAAAAATGGCACGTTCTACATATCTTTAAAGAAAATCACCAGGAAATGCAACGTGAGTGATGGATCCCTAATTGTTAGTCACCCCTAGGTAAAATATCTGGGGAAAAAAATATCACAAAACACAAAAAGAGGTGTCAGACAGGACACTTCATGGGCCAGGACTGGGGCATTTGTCTACCCCAACTCGGCTGAAGACATGTATTCATGTTGTGCCATTAGGAGGAATGACTCTTACAGTGATTACAGGGCACTAGGCTGGGGCTGCAAATTGGAAGGCAGGAAAGCTTTTGCATGTGGATGAACTGGTGACCACATATGCAGGAGTCATGTCTTCAGGTATGAACTCATGGAGGCCCATTCGTGGGCATCACCAAAGTGACCAGCAACAAAAATGTTCTGCACTTGGAAAATGTTGTCTGATCAACCTATCACATTAAAAAAAAAAAGTACAGCACTAAAGAGGAGCTGCTTCCTGTGCAGGAAATTAAAAAAAAAAAAAAAAAAAAAAAAAAAACAAAAAAAAAAAAAAGAACAAATATTTGGAGATGTTTGCTTTGTGAAAGAGGGGGGAAAGTCCTGTCAGCACTTCAGAATGAAGCGGCTGGGACCTCTTGAACCGTGATGAGTAAATCCTGTGTTCAGTAAGGTAACAACAGGCCTGGAGGCACTTGTGCAGCTATCAGCGCCCAGACCATGAGTAATGAGAGCTCTCAAACATCTCTCAAAGCACTACAGTTTGTGTCACAGGCTCTGAGAACTTCCTCTACAAAATCGTAAGTTTTCTTATGTAAATGGCTACGCTGAGAGGCCATGTGAGATCACTCTGCCCAAGCACAGTCAAACTCCCTCACTTCCATCAGCACTTCAGCAAATTACATCTGAGCTTCTCTGTGTCTGAAGACTTATTCTAGTCAGTGCCCATTCCAGAACAAAATAAAACAAGTTTGTTAAGGAGAGAAGAGCTGACGGCAAAAATTATGAAAATTGCTATCTCAGCTCAATTCCTGCTACTGCTTTGAAGAAGATTTCCAGTCTGGTGTGATTACACAAGACAGCTACCCAGGCTGCGCAGAGAGCATCCTGACTCATATGTCTCAAAATAAAACAATGATGGGCTGATGGCTTCAAGATGGGAAAGCACAGAAATCTGTTCCTTCTCCTGATGTTATCGGGATAGACGGTGTCTGTGCAGCGTGAAGATAATACCCGGAAAAAGGTACCTGGGACAAATCTATCGCTGTGTCATAACGGCATAATCTCATACCATGGTATTATCAGAACTATGGAAACAGGTGAGGTGGCAGCTGCTAAGCAAAAGGAGTCTCTGATTTCTGGAAAACATCCAGTCATTCCCACTGGAAAGATCTCAGGCAAATCTATCCCTGCGGTAGCCGTTTTCACTTTCATGGATTTCAGGGATACCTCCAGAGATTAATTTTGCAGCCTCAGCTGATGATCTGTGTATGGTGGGAGGCACAGGCTTGCTGGATGTCTCCTGCACAAAGTGAGCCTTTTAAATATTGTTTGCTCAAGCAGACCCCATCATCACCTGCTGTATAATTCTCACATTCAGCTACTTTAGCTGTTTTTAAAGAATGCTGGCCAACAGCCTGCTTATCAGTAGCCTTGTACAAACACTAACAAATGGACAGAACAGCAAAGAATAAATGATAGGAAACAATTTTATACTGTCCATGAAGGCTTGAGGATCTAAAGAGTTTTTGCATACTGACGTCTGAGTCAGTAACTTAACGTGGTTGTAAGGGGGGATTACCGAACGCATCTGAATAAAAGCAGATCTTTTATTTCACTGTCTTCTATCAGAGGAATCTGGAAAATGCTATCCTTTATGATTAAAGGAATATATTACATTAGGAAAGGCCTCTTGATTTTATAGGTGCTCTCAGAATCAATAAATTTGAGGCTATTCTCTCTGTGCTCCTGATTTAGCTACAAGCAGTGTCTTTGAAAAGACTCGCTTCGCAAAGGATTAAACACATGAAAGCGAATCCCACCAACCCAGAGCTGGATTGCAGGATCACAACCCAAAGGGGAAGAACACACAAGACAAAGCACCAGCAAGTTCTGAAGTATAGCAAAAATCTGTAAAATCTCATGTGCACCATGGAGCAGCACTAGAAAACAAGTATTATTTCGTTTTTGCTAAAATATAACCAAACCTCTTACCGACATAGCCAGGAGTTCCACAGGCTGTGGACATCACATCTCCTTTACCCTCCATTTTTGACAATCCAAAGTCACTGATCATGATTTTTGACTCTTCATCCTGGCTGTAGTAAAGCAGGTTCTCAGGCTAGAAAGGAGAATGAGCACAATGAATTTTGAATATGTAGGTTCAGTAACAACCTCTGTTGACTCGTGCATTGCAGGTAATGCAATCCTTAGTTATGTCATAGACAAAAATAATTTGTTCCCCCCAAATCTGGAGTTGCTCTTACAACCTGCACGGAGATCCTCTCCTGTACGGCAATGAATGGAAGAAACGGACACCCTGAGCTTTGAGTAATTTTTCTGGGATAACAAACTTCTCCTTTGGAAGCTCGGATAAGAACTAAGGCTCATCCCTTACTTGTGAGATGTGTCTGACATATGATCGCATCCGAGTGATAAAAACAGAAGGATTCATTTGAAATCAAGTAAATATGGTAAATCCAGGTAGTGTCGTGAAATGTTTTTATACAGCACTTGAAAAAAAGATAGGAGGAAACCAGTAGGAATTAGAGAAATTTTGTATCTTTTCCACTGGAAACAAACAGTTTTGAGAGAGGAAATGCCTTTACAGTTAACAGACTTTCAGCAAGGATGTTTTTGCTAGAGCTGATTAGGAAAAAATGCTACAGCACTAAGCACAGCAACTTGTTTATGCTGGGGGAAAGCACAAATCACTCCACAGAGCCCTCTGACTTTTTATACCAATGTCAGGTGGGCTGGAGAGCCCAAACAGCCTCTATCTGCTCCTGTATAGTCCTGCATCCATGTGCTCTGACTGTGCCACTGCTGTACAGCAGAGCTCTTTCTAGGTGCTGTGGGAGTCCACTTTTCCCCCTACTTAATATCTGGGCTCACAAAAAGGTCCAGCACCTGCTGGCACTCAGACAGCCTGGTGGCAACAGGCCCTCGACCTTGGGGGTCTTCACCTATACAAGTGATGGGTATCCAAGGTTTCAAAATAACCTTGGTGTAGCCTTTTGCCCATAAGCTGGTACAAATTCCAGCCCTCAGCCTGCTGTGTGCTCCAGGAAATGGTGAGAAGCAGCTGTGGTCACACAACAGCCTCAAACTCCTTGGGAAACATCCAAGCATGGATTTGCAAGGAGGAGCAACTGCAGTACAGCAGCACCAGCATCTGCCCTCCCTTCTTCATCTGCTCTGGGGAAAGAGGGGATGGAGAAGTGCCAGAGGGTTCCCCTTCAACTTCAGGGGGAAGTTAAAGCATTTTATGGCTCCCCAGTCCCAGCTTAAAGTGCTGGCTTTATCCATGGGACACAATGGCCACAAGAGGATCTACAAGGTACATCCACAGCTGTGAGGCAGCTGGGCTGAGGTAGAAAGGGAAACAATTTGGTTGTCAAAATAAATACGAAGTTTTATTTTTACCATTTATGTTTCTTTCTCATGACAACTCGCGAGTCCAGTGCTTTGACTGGCCATTGCAATGCTGACACTGTTTTAAGGATCACAGTTTTATTCCATGTTCTGCCCTTGGCTGGAGTCACTCCTGATTCTTTCTTGTGCACTTCTGATCTGCTGAGGGGTTGGCAGAGCTGGTTTTAAGGGAAGACATTTATTTCCTAACAATTTTTGCTAATTCACCTCAGGTTCCCACTTACTCATATTTAGTAAGGCCAAGAAACCCAGCCATCTGAAACTTAAACTTGTTTAAAAGAATTCTGGTTCTTCAAGATGGTTAATTCAAAAAGCATTAACAAGGTGGATCTGTACCAAGCAAAGCTGCTTGAGCCTTCCAGTCCTTTTGTGCATCCCAGAGTTCCCAGGATGTCATCTGCTGCCATCTCTTCTGCTGTTGCATTACTTGGATTAGAGACTTGGGACCCAGACCTGCTTTTCCCAAATACAGCAACTACTATTTTGGTATCTGAATAACACATAATTACAATAAATAACTGTTACGGGTGTTTCATGGGTTGCATTTTTGTGGAGTGGATTCTTTCCCCGAGTTTCATTTTGGGGATCATAATTTGAAACTTACACTTGGTATTTTGAGATCACAAAAAGCCTTATTGGATCCCTGTTTTTCTCATCACGGTATGTTTGTGCTAACAGAAATTCAGAGCAGGTGCTCCTCATATACTGTATTTTCTGAGTCATTTTAACAACTGATACAGTACTGACAAAGACTTGTAAACAAAAGAAAGAAAGAGTAAAAGAGCTTGTCTTTCCCTCCACATACCACTGGAGAAGGTTGGTTTGATCTAAATTGAGCATGGCCTTACGTAAGTTCTGAAAGTAATTTGTACTTGAATCCACTTCCCAATCACCAGATCTCATATTTTACTACAGGAACTTTAAAATACGATTATTTTTTAAAAGTGAGAGCTACAACATGCTTTAGACTATAAAGACAAGAATTATAAAGACAGGAATATTAAGAGCTTGTACAATGGAGCATCTGAATTAGGAGGACTTGGACATCTCTCTGAAAATTTTGGTGGCAGAAAGAAACCTGAAGTTATTTCCTAAAAACTGAACTTGGGAGCAAGCTACTCATGTTAAAATACTAAACAATACTTCCATACTGGAATGCTGTGGAAATCTAATAAGTATGAGAATATTTCTTGTACATAACAGCAGGAAATGAACAGGAACTGAGGGCAATATGTGAAGACTGTAGGAGATGGAAGCCTAACCAGTGCCTCCTTACAGAAAACCCATTATCTGGGGCAACACTGGGGAAGAAACACTATTTGAGGATATCAGTGTGTATCTTCCTTCAGCAGATTCCAAGTTTTATCTTAAAAATGTGCCAAACCAATACTTAAAAAAAAATATTTCTACTTTTCTTACTCTACATGTTGAAGCGAATGTCATAGGATGCTCACTTCTGGCAGAGGTGTACAGGACTGAGGTAGTTCCCTTTGCTAAGAGGAGTAGTCAAAAATTGCAAAAGTGCAGTTCAATATTAGATTATATTCAAAAAAGCAATTTAAAAATGCATTTAATAAAACCTTGTATTTAAGAAGTAAAAAAAGAAAAAAAATCTCTTCTTTGTGGCTCTTGGCTCTAAAAAATTTCATTAAGCCTTTATATAATATGACCCATTTAGTCAAATTCCACTCTCTTTACAGGGGGAAAATTCAAGCATCAATATCCTAGGAAAATCCTGTTTGGAGCATGCCTCCAAAACACCACCAGAGGTGTTATTCTAATCACCGAATTTTTAATGCCTGGCAGTAGATTTTGGTAGAATTAACCAGCTCAGGAAATGAACCCACAGTTTTCTTTTTACATTTATATCTTTTTCTAATATCTTATGCTTTTTTATTATTAAAGATACTAAAGATGGGACAGTTTAGCTGCGTGCTAGGAAATCCAAGCCTTTCTATTTGTCTTAATGACAGCATAAGATACTGGTAGGAAACATTAAAGAAACAGTGTTTAGGGGGTTTTTTTTACCAGAAAAGCTGAGAGGTTTTGATGTGACAATATGGTACAGCTGAAAGGAAAATGTCTAATATCTAAATATCACATTGTCACACAATGGTCCTTAGAAGAATTCTTGCTGTCAAGAGTGACTCCAAAATACCATGATAGGTAATCACTCACACTTTCCCCCACTATTTATTGTTACTAATTATTATTAAGTCAAAGCAAACATAGCACAGCAAACCTGCAAGACACTTTACAGCAGTAAACACATCCCAACTGAGATGATTTTTCTGCCTTAATGTAACAATTCTGGTCTTAACTAATGGCTTTTCCTTATATCACGTGGGAAATTCCCACTGTAACAAGTGATTGCAAAGCCCTCATTAAAAGCAAATTCGTGGGGTGGCTTCGGAGCATCTCTCCTGTGGCAAAACAGCCAGTCCCAGGGTACACGTGTCAGACTCACATAATTATGAAAGGAATCCTTTGTTAACACTGCCCAGGGACTGAGAGGTGCTGTGGCCGTACCTTGAGGTCCCTGTGCACGATGCCCATGCGGTGCAGGTAGTACACAGCGTCCAGGACTTGCCGGATCAGGGTGCTGGCATCCTTCTCCGTGTAGAAGCCTTTCTCCACGATGCGGTCAAACAGCTCCCCCCCGGACACTCTGGAAAACACGACGGGAAGCACGAGTGTGAGGATGTGCTTTGTAACACCCTTTCTTCCTCACTAAGGGATGGTCAAGGCCTCATCACAGTCCTCAACATCCTCGTGATGGGAAGCAGAGGGGCAGATACTGCTTCGCTCTCGTGACAGTGACAGGACTCAAGGAAATGGAGAGGTTTAAATTAGACATCCATAAAAAGTTTTTCACTCAGAAGGTATTTGAGCACTGGAACAGACTCCCCAGGGAAATGGTCACAGCAACAAGCCAGTCTGAGTTCAAGACGCATTTGGACAATGCTGTCAGGCACATGGTGTGACTCTTGGGGTGTCCTGCACAGGGCCAGGAGTTGGACTCAATGACCCTTATGGGTCCCTTTCAACTCAACTGTATTTTATGATTCAATGGTTTGGGTTTGATTTTCTTATAGTCCAAGGACTGATCAGGCTATGATGGAGAATAAAATCCATCACACATCAGGGAGTGGTCAATCTATCACAATCAGGTAGTGGTTCCCTCGCTAGCACTTGCACAGGGAATCACAACCCTACCCCAGCAAGAGCCAGGGGAGCAGACACCGTTTTCCAGGCTGTCCCACCCTAGTGAACTTTGCATAGGTGAACTTGCTCTGCTGCTGACCCACTCAGGCCCACCAAGGCTCTAAGGCTCCCTCCTCATATGATCCCTTGGGGTTCACTTCTCACTCCACTGACCAAGGCTTGGGCTTTGCCCTGGGGAAATGGTCCCATTCTCCTTTCTACTGCTAAGCAAAACACATTCAGGAGTTGTTGCCAGTACATATAGAACATTAGTTTACCAAAGCAGCCTGCATCTCTGACAATTCCAAATGCTCTCAGAGGTCCCCTCACTTACTCATACACGTATTTCCATCTATCAGCAGCCGAAAACTCTTCAGGCAGAGCACGGACTCTGCCTGGCACTGGTAGAAGACAGTTATTGATGAGCAGTGCAGATTATCAGTGCAATTAATCAACGGATGACACAAATGAGGAAAGGATTCCACAACTCAAAGAGGATAGAAAATAAAACTTTGACATCTCACTATTTAATCTCTGCTATATTACACTTTTTCTCTGCCTTGCTAGAAATAACACGTTCTGAACCCAATCTTAAATAAAGAATGGACACATTAAAACTCCCTGGAGGAGTATCTGGGGAAACAAAAGAGGAAAGAAATGTCTGAGTAATTGACATAATAAAACTGTCAGCAAAAAACTGTCCTACTAGGGTAAATAAAAGATTTCCATTTTAACAAGCAAAACCTATTAAAAAATAAAATGTATGCGATATGTTTCTTCAGCAAGCTGCACCACTTAGCATATCATAAATAGTACAGTAAAACTTTCTTTAAAAACAAACCTAATAAAGGGAAAATAACAAATGATTACAGTCATTAAATACATATGGACTGGGAGCTTGCCATTACACGAACACTAGGTAATTCAGCCACTCCAGGCAATAATCTGCTTGAATAATGCCATGAAGTCACTTCCTAGGGAAGTTTGGAACCTGAATGAGAGAGAATGCTACCACTAAAAATGAACACATTCAACTTGGAAAATTAAAAGGAACCTTGGAAGAAAAAAAAAAAAATAAAAGAAACCAGATAATCCTCCTATTAAGTGCTAGGCAAACAAACCAAATAGCTTGCTAAAATATTGGCACCGAATTGAAACTGCAGGAAAGGTGAAGCTCACCCAGTATGTGAAGTCCACCAGCAGCCTGAATTAAATCCTTTTCTTTCCTAGTTTCTCACAAGAGGAACTGCATTTGTCACCTATACATATATGTACATACATATATATATATACACACACACATATATATGTATACACAGTGTGTTGCTCCAAACCCCTGCCTGACCCATCGTGTGCTTTGCCAAGGGACAACAGACACACCTCACCCTCGCCATTCACTGAAGGCAGATACAATTTTATTGAATCTGGCTCCTATTAGCTGACTGTCTTTTTATATTTCCCCTGCAGTCTTTTTTTTTTTTTTTCCTCCTGTGGATTGATTGCACTGAAAATTGAGCCCACACAGTAATTAATATGACTGAATACAGCACATTTCCCCCATGAAAATGCAGTGCATGCTGGTTTGCAGTTTCATACAGTAACTTCTCTTATATTCAAGCCATGGACTGCTTTAGTAGATACTGATTTACATCACTTACTCTCCTGAACAAGGAAACTCTCCTTCGATCTTTACAGAGATTATACTTCCAAAAAACTTTTTCATTAAATTGAGGGAATTTCCCTCCATGCCAGCTCACTCCCCATCCCCCTTAAGCCTCATTCTTTAATTGAAAGCTTTTCTTAGTCAGATTTAGTCCAGTGGATCTACTGTACCCAGGCTCAATCTGTTTATAATTTTATTTCAGCACACGGAAAATATTTGCAACCTCTTAAATGATGCACTGCAAAGCAGAGCTGAATCCAAGCACTCAAGAGGAACAGCCAGTATATTTGCAGCCACTTGCTTATTCAGAGTGTCGACAGCATCCCAGGTGTATGCAGAGAGTCAAGGAACTTGTGCTCCTCTTTATTTGTGTGGTGACTCAGTGTTATGGTACAGGGGATTTGCATTACATATCTGCACTCATCTATAGTGTCTCCCTGCTGTGGGCAAGATTCCTGGCTGAGGTTCACCTCCCCAGGATGCTCTTCAACTCAGCACCCAAGGCCATGGCTACTTTCCATATGGAGCTTATGTCCATATGGCTTTTCTCCTCCAAAACAGGGTTAACTCAACCGTAATGTCATTGGGAATGCTGCTTCAGTGCCCAAGGACTGACATAAGTCAGTGCTGTTACAGAAGAAGACCAGCAAAGGCAGCTGTGGGAGAGCATCTGAGCTCTAAACTCACAGTGGAGACATGGCCTGTTTGCTGGTCTTGGTCCCAACCTCCTCTACCCTACCGAGATGGCATCTGCACCAAACAGACCTGGGCACTCACAAAGCACTGCTGCCATTTGTTTGTTCCAGCCTTTAATATTCCAGGATAACCTATTTTCTTTTTAATGGCAGCACCAGCTTTGCCCTCGCTATGGCAATCCTGAGGCACAGCTGAAACTGCAGGCAGTAAGAGCAGAACTGGGTCTTTGTCTTAAAGAAATTTAAGACAAAATATTCTGTCCAGAAGGAGAAGTTAGGAGGTATTTCTCATTAGTGGAAGAGGACTGCTCCTGTCTTGCAGCTGGCTCTGGCTCATGGAGCTGGACTCACAAACAATAGCAAAAGTAAGCTTTTCCCCCTGCTGATTTCCATCTTGATTCCCCACAAAGAAAAAGTCAAAGGAGGACTAGCCAAGTTCAGTTATCTGAAAAGCATTTAACCCTGGAGCAGCTCAAGTGTCATGCTGTGATACAGAGTAGCATTAGCTCTGCCCAGGGACTCGGTGCTGGCCAAAACTCAGCAAAGTGGCCACAACTGCATCTTCTGTACAGATGCCTGCTGGGACTGCCTGTATGGAGCCTGTGTAGTTCCATCCCTTTGTCCTTGCTCAGTGGGTCTCCCCTGCTCATCAAGCATCATGGAGCATTTGGAGAAGGAGCTCAGCTGGGAGTTCACACACATGTGGACACCACAGCACATGCCCCTGCCTGGCTGCAGCAATAGAGGAAAACAATTTCAAAACAGAGACCAGAAGATTCATTTAGTTTAGAACGAAAAAAAATCCCAAACCCAGCTATGAGTGCTTTTCACTTCTACTACTCCTTTTACCTGGGGCTACACGCCTTTACTACATATCATTGTCTATCCACATGAGGAAAGCCAGAATAAACATTATTTCCATTTTTTCACTGCAGAAAATAGAGACAGAAACTTTCAGACTCGATCCTTTCAAACAGCCAGGACATACAATAACGTCCTTCTCCATGAGCCCTTACCCCACTAACAACGTCAGAATAGTTTATGTTGGAAAAGACCCTTAAGATCATCAAGTCCAATCCAAGCACTGCCAAGCCCACCATTAAACCATGTCCCTAGGTGCCACATCTACATATCCTTTTCAATACCTCCAGAAATAGTGACTCTGCCACTGCCCTGGGCAGCCCGTTCCAGGGCTTAACAACTCTTCTGGTGAAGAAATTTTTCCTAATATCCAATTTAAACCTCCTCTGGCACAACTTGAGGCCACTTCCTCTTGTCCTATTGCTTGTTACTTGGAACAAGAGACCGACCCTTACCTCACTAAAACCTCCTGTCAGGGAGTTGAAGAGACCAATAAAGTTCTCCCTGAGCCTCCTTTTCTCCAGGTTGAATGTTCCCACCTCCCTCAGCTGCTCCTCATCAGATTTGTGCTCCAGACCATTCCTCGGATCTGTTGCCCTTCTCTGGACATATTCCAGCATCTCAATGTGTGTCTTGTAGTGAGGGGCCCAAAACTGACCCCAGGATTCGAGGTGTGTCCCCCAGTGCTGAGCACAGAGGGACAATCATTGTGCTGGTCCTGCTGGACACACTATTGCTGATACAAGCAAAATGCTCTGCCACCAGCACCCAGTTTGAAGAGGGGCAGTAGGACACAACCTGACCGGATGATAAAAGAGATATTATCTGCATTTCTGATGGGGAAACACAGCTTGCACTCTGTTTCCAGGGTTTCCTGAGGTAAAAGCTTCCAGATCTAATGTTTCCTGAAGGATAATTCATATGCTGATCACACAGAATCTCTCAAAGGATCTAGCCTAGTGCTGGTGTTTTCAATAAATTCCTACAGCTCTCTAGTCTGGGGGCAGCTACAGAAGGTTTGTCCAGCTCTCATGAGGATGAACAGGGAAACAGAGACAGATGTTAAAAACAGAATCCATGTCCCTTGATATATTTTTAATCTTCTATTTTCCTGGTTGGATTTGGAGATTTTGCTTCTTGTTTCTTCCCAGTTTGATGTTTAAATGCAGATCTAAACCTTCAGCATAAGCTGCCGCACTGAGTGTCTCAGTTTAGGACAGGTTTTAAAACACTTTAAAATTACAGTAATTCTGTGTTCATGGATGAGTTGCCTCGTTATTTGGTCTCTGAGTGTGTAACTGTTGGCTGAACATCCTTTCAGACAGTAAAAAGGGACCCTGAAAGACCTTGCAATGCTCTTTAGAGGCAAAGGAGAGGTCACTTTAACACTGTTCTAGTAATTACGCAGGTTCAGTTCAAGTCCTTGTCATTACACAGTTTTCATGTTTTTGGAATTTCTAATTTACAGACATAACTTGGGAGAGATGAAGAAACATTTCAGCGTTACTGTTACACCTTCACTTTACATTAACCCATGTCACCATCAGTTCATCAGGAAAGAACCAAACTGACAAAGAAAAAGAAAACCTGTTGCAAGTAAGGAGAAATTATGTTATAAACCCTTTTCTGAAGCACTGATTCTTTTGCAGCATCATCAGGAGAGCAGAACGGGCGGAGTTTCAAAGAAATACCTTGATGAAAAATGAGCACCAAACAAAAACTCCCTTGCAATTTAAGGCTCCTAAACTCATAAACACAAGGCAAGAGCCAATCTCTCTGAATTTCTGGTGTTTTTGCCAGCAGTGTGAAACCTGCACGGGCACATTGCAGGTCACATTAGCAGGTACCTGCCAGACTGCCACCTCAGCAGGGCTGCCTGGTGGGGGACACCCCTACATATGTTAGCCTTCAGGTGAATGAATACATGAATAAAAGAACAAATAAATAAATGCTGGAACTAAAAATATGTTAGTCATATTCATGTATTCATGTTACCCTTTCTTTCTCTGGGATGGACCATCTGTGTGTACAGATAAATCCTCTCATTTATTCACCCCTGCATCCATTTCTGTTATCAAGCATAGGGGCCTTTCTGCTTGTTTTAGAAGCTTGAAAAATAACACCCTTTGAAATATCACTTTGACTTCTTTGCCATTTGGCAAAACACTGATGTTTTTCTTTTCTGTCTCTTTTGTAGTACAGCCTGGAATTGCTCTGGATCATTTACTGCTTGACAGTTTAATTGCGTTTTATCAAGAGTCTTATTGATGAACTCATCAGTGGCGGATTTACATGAAGAATCCCAACAAAGCTATGCAGAGCTTGTCGGCTTTTCCCTCCAGAGTCATGTTAAGTTCACCTGAAGCTTCACTGCAGTTCAAGTCATGATCCATTCTCCATTGGACAAATCACCAATACCTCATGTTGGGTTGAAATGCAGACACATCCCTAGGGACTCGCTGTTTAAACGTGCAGATTAGGGATGCCTAATGAAAAGAGGACTAATTTCAGAAATTTGGAGCAGGAAGCCTTCCAGGACAATATGAAAAGTAAGTTAAATATGAGCACTAACCCATAACTGTGAACAGCTTATCGATCAGAAGTTACACTTTGAAGTTTCCTACAATATAAATCAGAAAACGTGCAGAACTCAGCATGAAGCTGAAGTGTGAGGGGAGATAAGAAAGACTGAGGGGACTACTCCTGGGAAGTTCTGGCTTTGTGCGTTACTTTTCTCTAATGGAGGAATTCTTATTAATACAAATATTTGCATTTTTAAAATGTATTTTGTTTTTAATGGAGGGCTTTTCTGTTTGGCTTTAAACTTCCTCTGCATTGTGAAAATGCATGAGAACCAGAAAGCAAACCTGAACTGCATGCTGTTTAAAAGGAAAGAGAAATTGGCCACCCTAATCTCATTGTTCAAATGAAGTAACACATTAAAAGAAAATAAGTAAACAGATTAATAGATTTTGAGACCCAGAAAGGAACATTATGATTATTCAGTCTGACCTCTTGCAAATAAAAGTACGTGATTAAAATTCTCCTTGTACCAATAATCTAAGGTGTTAATCAGGCAGGGACAGATATTGCTATAGAATTGCTGTATGGCCTATAGAGACTTGCTTTATTTGCTGTATATCTCAGAAAACTGCCCTGGCTTTCTCATTTGCAGCACATCATAAAATATCCAACTTGAACAAGGAGAGGACTTTTCTTGTTATTGTAGCTTTAAATCACGCAGCTTAAAATCTGATGGTAACAGAAGTATATGCTCCAAGGCCACCAAAGAAAGAACATAAGGTTAGTTTTGGTTTATTTTTCTTGAAAAGACCTCCAGGATCATCAGGTCCAACCTTTAACCAAACACCACAGTGCCCACTAGAACATATTCTGAAGTGCTACATCTACTCAGTAGACCCTTCAAGGGATGGTTACTCCACCACTTCCCTGGGCAGCCAGTTCCAATGCTTAACCACTCTTTGAGTGAAGAAAATTTTCCTAATATCCAACCTGAACCTCCCCTGGTGCAACCTGAGGCCAATTCCCCTTGTCCTATTGATAGCATCCTGGGAGAAGAGAGCAAGTCCCACCTGGCTACAACCTCCCCAAAAGCAGTTGTAGGGAAAATGCAACACAAGATTGCTGTGGTATTTATTCTGAGGGCCTGATGGTTCTTCAGCCCTTCATCTCTCCTGTGATGGTATCTGCACCAAAGGGTTGCTCCCCACCCTGAGGGGTTTTTTGGAAAAAATTGGGCAAAAATGGTGCAGTCATTTTTCTGAACCAAACTGAGCAAACTGAACCATTTTTTTTTTTTTTTCCCTGCATTAAAAGTTTCATGTGACATTTGCTGAGCAGCTGTAGTGAGGTTGTGCTTTGGAGAACAGACTTCTGTTTCCACTGGGACAAGACTGTTAAGTCTCTGGAAAGCTCAGCTCGGGGATGTAATGTAGTTTGGCAGTTCAAATTTTTGGAGACAGCATTTTCCGTCACAGAATCCCTACTGCAGAGATCTTTTGAGGTCCGTGATTCTTCAAGGTCAATGCTGTCTTGTTTTATTCAACATTTTATTCCATCTTCAAAGATCCAACGTTATATTCAAAATTTCCCCAGGTCCCATCAGCTCTAAAGAACTTACAGCAACCAAATCACAAAGGACATCAGGTTCTTAAGTCTCTTGTGATTACACCTTTCTGACTGACAGCTTATGACAGCCCTTCACAGAGGTGGTAAATGCCCCCTCCCTGGAAGCATTAAGGATCAGGTTGGATGGGCCTCTGAGCAACCACATCTAGTTGCTCATTGCAGGGGGAGTGGGATCAGGTGACCTTAAAGGTCCCTTCCAACCCAAATTATTCTATGATTCTATGACATAAAGGTTGGTGCTTCAGCCTGTTTTTCTTCATGGCTCTGCATTAAGTGAAAAGTTGAAGCTGACGCTTGGTGACTCACCTGTGACCTCTTGCTTGCTGTGTGAGCATATATATAGACATATTTATATGTATGTGATTTTGTTCCCTCGACTCTTTTCACTTTGCTTATAGAAAATGGAAAAGTACAGCTCTGTAGACAAACCGCCACCCAAAATACATTTTCCAGTATCTGAGGGCTGGAACAATGTATTTCCTAACTGGTCTCTTGTTCCTCCACCTCTCCACAAAATAAGTGGATGGTTAAAATCTGGAGGAGATTCCTCACCTGACAGCAATTTAAAACTAGGTCATGTTTCAGCACTAATAGGTTTGGTTTATTTTCCTTCTGACTTGTCTTCCAATGGAAACCAACCTCGATGTCCTGCCAGCATTAACTAGGAAGAACAGACCTAAAAATAATGAAAACTGATGCAACTGAAAGCGGATACTGTAAATTACACAATGTATAGTAAACAATTTTGAAATATTAGACGAATGCAGCACTAGGAATTGTCCTAAATAACAAAAACAAGCACAGGAAAGTACAGTAAAGCCACTCCCAGCTGGAGCTCAAACAGCCCAGATTTTCTGTGAATTGCATTTAACAGAAATTTGGGGTTGTGTGAATATTCCTTTCTCTGAGACTGACTTGCTTTCCACTTGCTTTCTCTCAAGTAAGTTTGCAGGTAGATATCATCACAGAAATAGCTGATGCAAAGATAATATTGAGTAATACTTGCCTCAGTGCAGAAAGAGCTTTGAAGCTCCTTATATCCCTTGTGTCTGACATAAATTCTACTTGTTTGTTTGAGTTTTTTTTCCCAGCTTTCCTCTAGGATTTACAACATCGAGCCATCCCTTTGTCCTGGACAAACACAACCCTGGAAAATTTATTTTGAACCCAAAAGAAAGAAGTGCAGTCAACTGGTCAAGGTATGTTGCAAAAATCAGCTTGGCCAGGCAGTTTGTATGAACAATAAATTGGGAGCTAAATATTAAAATCAAACAGGCCAATTTAAATTTAAATTATATAGGTATCTTGTTTTATCAAACTGTTGCAAAAACTGTAGGTACATTTAAAACACCATTAATATGCTCTCTTATTTTAAAGTGTCAAGAAATTTGCAGAGATTTGATAACCACAAAATTCTACTTCCTTATAATCAAGTATTTCTTCTGAAATCTGTAAGTAACCTAAGTACAAGGAAAACTCATTACATCATATATGCAATTTTAGAATATACAATTCCTATAAAAATCAGGAAATATATGTTGGAGTTGAAATATGCATTGGAGTTATCAAGGACAGTTCCCTGAAATACTCTGTGGCCATGAAAAATCCAGCAGAAGGTTTAGGAGAAAACTGAGTGCAAAAGTAGAAAATAATTTCTCCTTCTAAACATCCACGGAACACTCACACTTTCAATACTTTTGACAATGTTCCTCTCATCAAATCTTGCAAGTTTAGAGAACGAGCACCCATATGAGAGATGCCACAGTCATCTCCTGCAGCTGGCACAAGGAAACATTTCTAGGGTGTGATGCTGCTAAGGGCAACATCACTTCAAGGTGTAGGGAGAAGAAATGTCCATTTCCTTGTTCGTTTGAACAAATCCCACCTTGATGACCTTTATGGAAAGACTCCGGAAGGCGCTTTGGCCAAAAGCGAAATCAAAACTGGGGAAGTACAGAGAAGGAAAGCAAGCAGGACCAGAGAACTCCGTGAGAAGAGAGAACAGATTTTACAACGAAAAGAGATGGGAGAGGAGGAGATCTGAAAGCACTCTGCACAATCATAGATTCACACAGACATAGAATCATTAGGGCTGGAAAAGACCTCTAAGATAGTCGAGTCCAACCGTTAATCCAGCACTGCCAAGTCCACCACTGAACCATTCATGAAAAGGATGGAGCATGGGCAAGGGAAATATAAAGAATTATTTCACATCACAGATGAGAAATGGGGGACCTAACGGAATTAGCAGGTGGTGGATTTAAGACAAAAGCCTTTGTCATCTGAGGAGCAATCCTGGAACAGATGAATCTTTGGTATGACCCAATAAAACTGCGCTCATGTTCTTATGTTTGTGCTCATCAAATTAATTATTGAATTATTCGCTCGACTCTGGTCTGAATGTGCATACCTACATTAAAGGAGTCTTTTGATTCATTCACTTAAAATCAAATATGACAGATTCATAGATTTTAAAGCCATTATGATAATCTAATCTGACCCCAGACAAAACAAAGATGGTACAATTTTTGCCTCCAATCCATAGCTCCTAGCTGGACAAAAGACTATCATTTAGCAGTGTAGCCAGGCTTGACTTGGAAGATACCAGTAATCCCTTGTCTGCTTTGTTCAGTAGTTAATTACACACACTGACTAATTACATTGATGTTTTTTCTGATGATAATTTCTGATGTCCTGTCACTGGAAACCTTTTAACACTGTCTGCAGACTCTTTAGCTATATTAAAGCAACTTTATTCTATTTAGGTTTTGGTAACCTCATTTTTCCTGCTTCTATCTGAAGTGTCTGTCGAAAAATAGTATATTCAACAGCCACCTGTAGAGGTATCCTTTGTGAAGAGCTAACTAGAAACTGAGTGTGGACACAGTGATGCTCACTTCCAGTTCTCCTTTTGGAATGTTAAATTACCATGTTAAGTATCTTCACTTACATCTGCATCAGTAATGAGCTGGCTGTTCCTGGACAGGATATGGACAAGTACCAGGTATCTGTATTTCAATACTGAATCAAATCTAAACAGCATATAGAGTTTCCAATTACCAGTCCCTTCTGAACATCATTTGATCACTCCATTTCATCTCACGAGTTTATTTCACTGCTATTTGACCACGATATCCCTGTTTTCCACAGTGAAAAGTGAATTTCTGCAATTTTGAGTGGTGTAGAGAGACATCAAGCTAAGTTCTTACAGCTTGGATGCAATTGCAGCTAAATAAAACTTGTGACTGTTCAGAGCAATATTACATATTTAGTCAGCAAATTCAGTTTCAATAAGGCACTTGTAAAGTCATTGAAAGAACCAGGAGAAACAGGTATTGGATTTGGAAAGCTCAGGATTGCACATAAATTGATTAATCTCTAAAGGGGGACAGTGAACACACACCATAGCGAGTGAGGATGAGCCGCAAACACAAGCAGATCAAACCTGTTAAAAGCGTTGTTTATGGCAAGCACACCGGTCTAAATCCCACTGCTCCAACCCTACTGCAATCCATGATGCTGAGCAGTCCTTGCTATGTCCCACCTGAGGCTTTCCCCCACCCGGTTAATCACAATTTTTCACATCACACGTTCCTTCCCAGCTCTGCGCACAAAGCCTACGAGTGGTTCATGTGATTCACGGCGCTGCTTGTGCGTTGCTGACGGGCCAGGAGCAGCACTGGCAACTCAAGCTCCGTGTTTATTTGCAGATGGCCAGATGCCTTCTCCCATTAGGAACAGCTGATTTTCCAAGCTGCGCCCTTTGCACAGATAAGGCACAACAGGGACCGGGAGGACGCGCTGATTTATTGTGGTTTGGCTGGAGGGTGGGCAGCACGGATATTCTCTCACGGCCTTGAGGGAAGATTTATGATGTACAAAACAGGCAGTTTCTTAGGAAAAAAACCCCGGCATCTGGTCCTAATTCTCAGTATTCCCCCAAAACCCCCACAAGTCAGGCATGTGAAACACCACTGCTCATGTGAATTCTGCTCTTTGACTACCGTGGGATGAGCTCTTCAAGGAGATGCTGTCCACGGCATCCCCATGAGAGATGAGAGGAATGAGGTGCCACCAGCAGCCAATGAAGCACAGGCAAAAGTGGCCAGCAAAAAGGACAGCCTCCAGAAATGCTGGGAAACCATGAGTGAAACCAGCTGGGCATGGAGAAGGCAGAAAGGGAGGTCCTGCCAACACCCTGGGCTTGCTCAGTCTGTGTTGTCTGCCTGGCACTAAACCCAGGTACCACAGACACAGATTTACTGCTTTTATTCTGTGCAATAGCTGAATTTATTCCCTTCTGAAGGAAAAAACCAGCTTTCCAGGAAGGCAAGTGTTTACTAACAAGATATAATAGGAGAATAGTTCACAAAAGAGAAAGTTTCCAGAATGTCCTACATAACACAAATATGCCCCGGGCAATTATTGCCTTACTGGTGTCTGGTTTAGTCCAGGCCACTGAGATGTTTCTAATAGAAATCATCAATTCATCACAGAGACAATTTCCAAGAATATAATCACAGAGATGAAAACAGACACACGTTCATGCTAATAATGAGGACTACAGAAAAAGAGGGAAGATCTTATGATTCTGCTATTTTTAAAGGCAGCTACTTCCTCCTGCATCTTAATAAACCGGGCTGGACAACTGCCAGGTGTTCTGGTTTTTGCTGGGACTGCCCCTGGCCTCAAGAAAAATTTCAGATATTCACTTATACATCATTGCTCCAAGGGTGCCATCTATTCTAACACTTTATACAGTTGCCTTGACACAGAAAATGGAAGTCTCCAGCTAATTATTTGTTAATCAACACAAGTAGCTCTGCAGTAATTGTATTTTCAAGATAGAAGTGCAAATAGATGCCAAGAAACAAACGCTTAAAGGTCACGCTCAATATTTTAGGAGTTTGTGTTACCCTTGCTGTGTCTATTTCTGTAATAATTTTTTCATGGATGGATTACTGACAAAAGCTGTGAAGGGGGTTCTTGTAAAAAGTAACCCCCTGATTGCCACAACAAATAATCAAATTTAGCAGGGAAAAATGGAAAAAAACTGACCCAGATTGCCTCAGATGCAGTAATCTGTGGCAGCTACATCCAAAAGCACAATGCAGCAGGGTTCAAAGACTCTTCTCTGTCTCGCAGCAAACACCTGAGTCACCCTGCCAAAGTCAGACCCTCAGTGTGTGGGTGGAAGTGGTGCTGGGGCAGTACACAGTGCCACTCATGCCCTTCCCACATGACAGCACCATAAAAATCCCCTTCCCAGGCGTGGTGTCCCAAAGGCAGCTCCCAGGAAGCACCACCCCAAGCAGGAGTGGGCAAAAAGTGACGACACGGTCCTCATTTCCCTCAAGCCCCCCCAGCCTCCAAAGAGCCCAACAGGACTATCCCAAAGCCTCAAGCAGGTTTTGTTTCTCCTACCTCTGTTGCCCACGCACTGTGCACAGTTCCTCACTGAGCTCTACCTCCCGGGGATCGTAAAGGGTATAATTTCCCCATGTTTCACATTTCATACTTCAACTCCCTATAAAATCCCGTTTGTGAGCAAGCCCCGAGCAACAGCAGAAACACAAGCTGTAAAACTGCTTCAGCCTCAGACCACAGCCATGGAAACGCTCCTCCCAGCCCAGCCTTGCTGCTCCAGGGGAGGCCCACGGCAGGAGATGACTCCAGGAGCGAGCTTTCTGACAGGCACACTGTTCACGGATCAGGTGTGCACCAGCACACATGGTTTGGGGCCTTATCCCACTTGTGAGGGACCCAAAGGGTTGTGCTGATGGGTGTGATGCTGAGCTGGTCTGAACTGCCACCAGAACAGCTCAGTACATCCCACAGGGAATCCTCAGCATTAACATTTACTTGCTGTCTAAGTAAGTTGGCCAATTAAGGATCTGTTAAGATCCTGGGCATTCCTGCTGACAAAATTACATGGCCTCATAATTTAATGTATTCAGCTGTTACTCAAAGAAGTAAATTTTTAATCTTCCTTTTCCATTTTATAGGGCTACTCTGAAGTCCTGAAGTATCCCAGGATCTCCAATCCTGGCTCCTTAGCGTCTGTTGCATATATTAGAAACACAGTTATGTGAAAATTAAAATCAAAAGCCCCTTTGCCATTCCAAACCGATCAAACCTAAAAAATAATCTAGCAAATGTTACTCTGGGCTGTGTGATTTATACACTAAGAACATGAGGGAGTTAATAAAATGGACGGGCACAGGGCTTTTATTTTCTAATATGGTAGTCAAAGCACATTGCAAAAACTCACGGACAAAAAAGAAATACAGACTTTGGCTAGAGAGCTCATCAGCCCTACACAGCAATCTCAAGTGTCCAGAATTTGGCAATAACGTCTGACAAGTGATGGCCCATGCACTTAGCTAAAGAATGCCAGTATTATAACGTTTTTTTAAAAGAGTCAATGCCTTGTATGTGCATACAACCCATGAGAAAGCTTTTTGTAGGATCCTTGCTTTTGTCAAGCAGCAACTGCTTTTCTGCATGAGAGGGAATCAGAGATTGAAAATAGAGAAAATGGTATTAAAACTCAGTGCTTTCAGTCCAGACACTGCCAGGGAGCCACTGTGTATCCCTAAGCCAATGCATTCAAGTCAGTGAACTGCTACTACATTGGTCCAAAGGAAGAGAACAAAGAAAAGTGCTTAAGAGGGTAAATACCCACAGCTACATGGTCTGACCTCGCTGCTATCAGGCAATCTTTGGTTGCCTGCATACCAAGCAAAGTATCATTAAAAAAGAAATGGCAAAGAAATTAATACTACTGCAGTACTTACATGTGACAATATGAGAGCTACCACACAACCCCATAATTCTCCCCAGAACTCTCGTGCCAGAGGTCAGGGAGGTGAGAGACACTTCCCTGCAAACAAAGGGCATGGCCAAGGGATGAGCTTCAACTTGGGGGTTTAACCTTTAACCTTTGCTCTGCCAAACCTCTCCTCTGCAACCTTGGGCAAGCCACTGAAGGATGACTCTAAAAATGGACCTAGGTCCCTTGAGGGGGAATTAGGCATCTGTGACCAAAGGGTTTGGTTAACCTGGGTGCTGCTGCTGCCAACAGGTCAAGACTTGCCATGCAGCCAACTGCAAGCAGCAAACCTCCCAGGAATTAGGGCACAAACTCTGCTTCCCCATCCAGCTGGACAAGAGCAGAGGGGAACCAAGTCCAAGATCCAACTCTTGGAAAGTGCCCTAAATCACAGGGTGTTTTCCATGCTTCCTTCTGAAAGTGTTCCACCTCTCAGAAAAGAACTCAAGACTCCCTCAGTGCCGTAACACTTCCAGAGCACCACGACTGCCCTATTGATGCCAATGTCATGGAGCACTAATGGGGTCCACTAAAAACAATGTCAGTTGTTCCCGTAACCTTTCTTGGGAGCCAGATTAACCTGTTTAAAAAAATAAGTTCATCCTGTCATTCTTTTATTAGATGGCAATCTTAAGTCCGCGTCTTTCGCAAATAACTGAAAAATTATCGAGCTGAGTTTGGTCTTGCAGAGAGAGCACATCCACCTCTCTAGCAGCCAAACCAGGTGTATTTATGCAATGGAAGAAGCCATTCACTGCAGTCACTTGTTACAGACCAGTGTGGAAAACAGATTTCACACTGATGATTTACGAAGTGCTTTAGGCAGCCCTTTAATAATGAGTTATAACCAGGTATGAACATCCAAAGCCACTGATGAAAATGCTCTCCTCTTGCTGTGTTATTTCTGCTGCTTTGGTTGCAAGAAACTCAGCTCCCTGGTCCAGCTCCTCAGCCGAGCGCCAGAATTGACCCGTCTCAGTGCCACAGATGTCTGTTTTCTATTTGGCTGTGGTATTCCCTGTGCAATATTAAAATGTCATCAATTCACTTTAACAGGCCAACTAAAGGCCTTAGTCAACCATTTAACAGCTAAGTAAAACATATGGCAAATGCATATCAGTCCAGGGGTTGCATTAAAAGTTTAAGGGTTCAATTAAGAGGAATCTTGCCGGTGTGTTCTCATGAGGTTACGAAAACAGAAATGCCAAATGTTTCCCCCCCTTGCAGCTGTTAAGCACCAGGCTGGAAACCCTTGCTAAAGTGCTTTTTGTTACAGTGCTATTCCAGTATATTAAAAGCACCTCTGTATAATACTCCATTAAAATAAACTATTTATTGGGAAAACAGAGCTGATATTTTTATGATTTTGGGGTTTTTTTATAATTGTTGTTGCTGTTGTTATGCTGTAATGTCCTGCTTTAAGTTCCACCTGAATGCAGAGGTGCCTGACTCTCCCACAAGGCAACCCCTGATATCCAGCGCTCCGGAGGCTGAAAGTTCGGACACAAAACCAGCTGAACTTGACTTTCAGAGCTGACTGAAGCTCTTTCTGAAGATGCAAAACCAAGCTGCATTATTACACTTCTTTGCCATGGTTCAGCTTCCTTAAGGATATGGTTATCCAGAAGAAAAAACATGTTAATTAAGAGTTTTCGGATTCAAGCAGGTATTGTCAGTATAATGAACTGACAATAGTGTTGTAGAATAACAGACATATCCCAAAACACCTCAGCTTGCAAGAACAGACCTCCCTGGGGTCTAGTACAAGAAACTTCAGGTGCTGGGCCTCAGACAGTCTGATGTGTTCATCCCACATCCATGGTGTGCACATCCCACACGGATAATGCAGACACCACCACAAACCTGGCCCAGCAGCGTGGAAAGGAAAAGGGCATTGCAGCTGTGATGGCGTTGTCCCTGCGTGGAAGGACCATCCACGGCACCCACAGCTTTCTGCAGTGCCCCTCTTGGTCACTCTGGGACCAGGACCCCCCCAGAGCACAGACAGGAGATCAGTCTGAAATGTCATACACAGAAAATGAGAAAAAACCCAGCAGCTCCTTGGTGGAGCAGTGAGATCACAGGACTGGGCTTGCTCCAGAGACAGACGGCGCAACAATAGTCACGATTTTTGCTGCCTTCGTTATTTTTAGGCGCAAAAATGTAGATCATTTAGAAACTCAGAGTGAGCTGCCAAACTGGAGGAAGCAGCTGAACCCACTGCCGAACAGTCAGCTGTGGTTCAGGATATTCCCTCCTGCAGCAGCAGATGCAAACGCTGCAGGGCAGCTCTGGGGCGGGAGGATGCAGTTCTGTTGGCATCTGGTCCACACTGGCACATGAGCCACCAAGCAAGGCAGGATGGCAAATTTCAATATTCATCCTGAAAAGGGCAGTGAGATGCAGAGGTCTGAATCCCCGTAGTCAAATGGCATTTCCCTCCCTGACTATAAACCAGCTTTGAATGTGGCCCTAAGGTCATCAAGCAACAGATGGGATATGGGATAAAGATGTGACACCACAAATATTCTATGAAGGACCCCACCTGCAGGGAAAGATGAATGCAACCACCTAGAAAAAATAGATAGGAGTGATTTCAGCAGGTCCCAATACAGTCACTTGGGTATTACAGACTTCCCAATCCCCTCTCTGCCATGCTGCCCTCCCCTTTCACTCTCCTGGTTTCCTCTCCTGGTTTAGGGTACTGATGATGCTCAGAGTTTATCTCACAATCCTGCTTCTGTACTGTGCTCTGCCTCTCCTCGCAGCTCACTGATTTGGGGGGGTCACCTTGTCCCCCTGCTCTCATCACCCCACCTGGGAAATACCCATCCTGCCTCCCCCATCGCCAGGGGGGGCTCAGACCACAAACTGCCACTGTTCTCATAATGGACACAACACTGAAACTGAAAACTGGGAAGAAATAATTTAATTTTAGTTTGTTTTCTGCAATTTGGTAGAACTAGACTCAAACAGTAAAAGTATTTTTAAACAACAGTCATACTGAGAACAGATCACAGGGCACAGTGCTAAAGCAATCAATGATTCAAGCATTAATGCTTTTTATTAAACAAATAAAACACTCTGACAAATGCCTAGAGTCTACAAATTATTTTCACAACTATGCAGAACTACTTTATGTTTCAGCTTTGGGGCATTGTTTAAAATTTACTTTAGCACTGTTTTCAAGGAAAGTCAATTTATTTCACCCAAGTGGAGATTTAAGACATCAGAGAGCCATCTGGTGGTTTGATTGCCTTCTAATTAAAATTCGTCTCTTGGGCTCTTGACTTCCTCTGATGCTGAGCTAAATTGTTTGCCCCAGAGCATAAAAGCAGAAAAATTAAGCACAGTAAGATGTGCAAAAGTAAAATTTAAGTACACAGAATTTCAGACAAGATTTTTGCTGTTGCTTTGTAAATGTGAGCAGTCTACAAAGTACGGGTGATGCATTTTCCCTCTGTTTTATCTTTTCTAAAAGTATAGAGGTGGAATAAAGTTTTTAAAAAAATCCTCCTATGATGGAAGAAGAAAAGTGAGGTATTGAGTAAGCTTATGCTGCATTTCTATGGAACTGAAGTTTTGTTTTTTAGAAAGCTTCACCATTTTGCCCTATGACTACACATATTTTGGAAGAGAACTATTTCTGTGTCTTTGGAAATAGAAAAAACAAGAAGAAATAAAATAAAGAAAAAAACCAACCCAGATACTAAAATTAAGCATTAAGCTGGTTCAGGCATTCCCCTGGCAATTTTTTCCAGGAGGGAATCAAAGTGTTTGGATGGGTACCGATTCTTGAAGCTGACATGGAAAGGGTGGAGGTCGTGCCCCATCTCCTGGGACAGAGGTTTGGAATCAGCAGGAGCTGCAGCTTTGTTGGACCAGGTTGGTGTGTGAGAGGTGTGCTGGAGTCCAGCTGCCAAACCATCTTCCTCCAGAGCTCGGCAGAGGAAGGACTCCATAATTTAGCTAATTAAGTTAGTTGCTCGTTACTGTTCAGAGACAGGAGTAAATAACAACAGGCAAATTAGGAAGCTCTTCCCCCCCTCAGGGATGGCAGAAGCTGAGTGTCTTCATTATGACAGGTTTGATTGTCAACCTTTTTATTCCAGCTAAACGCAATTTTGGATGCCCAAGCCCCTCTTGGCTTTTGGCCCTTATCCATTCCTGCATAGACGTGTCCTTGCACAGAAGAGCCTCTGCAAGTTTTAGTCCCAGACCAGAACCTCCTAAACAGAAGTTCAGCCAGGGCCAAAGTGGATGTGATAAATCTACTCTCATGATAAATCACAACTGGAACAGGGTCACCACTCCCATTACTGGGTTTATGTCAAACAAATCCACACGGTTTGGTTTTTTCAACCACACTGAGAAAAGCCAAATTTGCAAAGCTTCATTGCATAGGTGTCCTTAGTAATTGTCCAAATCTCCTGTTGGACTATGGAGGAGTGCTAACAAAGAGCAGGGGAAGATGGTGACAAGGCAGGATGTCCTCTCTGGGAGGACAGAGTAGGTGTCATTCCCAGAAAAGCTGGCAGGAGTCACACCTGAGCCGCAGTAAAACCACACTGTGCTGCTTTCTGGAAGGCGGCAAAGCCTGAACCCTGGGTTGCCAAGGCTTTCCTAGAGCTCAAACAACATCATTAACCTGTCTGTGTTTCCCTGTAAAAAACCCAAACCCACAGGACTCTGATTTCAGGCTGAATTGGTGCTACCACTTCCAACAAAAAGCAGAGGAGAAAAGTTACTCAGAAACAAAGCAGCAATTTCTGAGGGTTTGTAACAAAAGGAGGACAGATACTGGGTTTATTTTATATTTTGGCAGGGATGTTGTGAGATCCACTGACATCCTTCACCGACCAGTTGGTGTTCCTCTTCCCTCCTCAGCTGCTTTTGCTACTTATTTCTAGTATTTTCATTATTTGTATTTCTCCCTGATCCCCACAGGAGGAGCCTCAGTACCACTTTAGCAGGCAGAATTTGAGGCTGCCAAAGAGCTCCTGCGGTTTCACCTCATACACACGGCTGTCCTTCCAGTTATCAGCCAGGAAAGATTTATTTTAAATGACTGTGAAAGAGCTCACTGATAAATCTGGAAAGAGTTTCTAGGGATATTTTCCATGGGCTAAGATCTCTTTATTCAGAGGCACTTGGCACATCAGGAGTTATAATTTGAGAATGTGATTCTCAGCTCCGTGTGTAGGAGGTTATTTATGGGGGCAAAGTTACATCAGAAAGTGTTCACAGGATCATGAGATGAAATATACCTTTGACACCTTCTCTGCCAGCAAATCACAGGAGATTTCTGAAGTGCTGGAGAGTAGCTGGCTATACAGTTTTACACTGGAAACAGGCAAAACTAGAATTTGAAAACTTTTTGTTTCTGTTTTGACAACACCATGCGCTCCTTCTGTGCCCTAAAGCACAATTTTCTCTTCCAAATATTTTCACATCTCCTTCTGCTGTTTTTCTGATCTGTGAGCTCCAGGACCTGTGAGATCTCCAGGGTTAGAGCAATGTATCCAGGCATTACTGACCTCTCAGCATCACCATAGTCAGGCTGAGAGAACAGACAGATCTTTCCCTGTCCATGCTCCCGTGTTTTCCAACCAGAAGAGGATGGGATGCATCACCCCACAAACCAGGATCCACTTAGAGCCTACACATGGGCCAAGGATGCTGGAGGTGCTCCCTGGGTCCCACCTTAGATGTGGCCCTTGTGCTAAGAAAAATCTCAGCTGGCCTCTGGTCTCTGCTTTGGCACAGAAAAACAGTTAAACTCTATTTGTCCCATTAAAATTTGCTGGCAGTAGCAACTGTTGCTCAAGAAACTGCTTCTTGGTGCTCTAAGGCTAGTTAATTAGAAATCTATTGATTGACTTTACATGAGAAATAACAGATCTTTTATTTTCCAGGTGTTTAATTATTAATAAATTAATGAGATGGAAACTGAAGTGCAAAGAAAAATGGTTCCTAGTCTGAAGGAAGTTAATATAAAATCTAAAATGCATTCTCTTCCAGCTTATTAACTCTGAGATTGATGTAATATCCTCAAGAGATTTCGTTTGTCTCTATTCTTAAGTTTATGTTCATATTTGCACAAAAGTAGTTACTATATTAAGACTAGATCTTGAAAGAGTTTTCTTTTACACAGTGAATTTTCCTGTTTGGAAAAAGAAAACAGAACAAAGCCATTTATAAAATGTAGTAAAAATTGAAGATAAACGTAACTTAGACAACTCTTCAGAGAAGAATCAACCTGAGCCCATTGTTCCATCACTAAAACACAAAATGTACTCTGCAAAATTTTATAAGAAAATTCATTATGTGGCCCATTACTGACCTCGGGCAACCGTACCCAATGCATCAGCAATACTGGCCAGTTTCTCCTCTAATTTTCTTGGCATTAGAGGCAATTTCAAACTGCAGAAGCCAGAAGTGGGGAGAAAAACTCCTGCATAATTTGGTCCATCAAACTTCTGTTTGCTCTGAAGCTGCAGGATTTCTCCCCACTTCTCTTTCTCTGTCTTGCTCAGCTTTGAGTGACTGCTCTGCTCACACTTCATTCAGAGGATAACTTCAACTGTTAGGAAAGTATGTCCTCATACTCATCATAATAATTTCCTTTTCTTTCCTTCTTTCACTCCTCTCGTGCCACTGCTGCCTAATCTGAGGTGGATGTCTCAGTATCAGCATCAACATGGAAACTTTGACATCCTCTGGGTGAGTGGCTCTTTCCTAACGTCTTGCACCCAACATGACCCCTCACAAATCCTCCTGCTCTCCTCTGTGAGCTACTGCTGGAATCACCACTGCTGCTATACCGTAAATCCCATTAGGATTCCCTTCTCCTCCTTCTGAGGGTGTCTGGAAAGTCTATCACCAAAATCACAAACATCTCTCTTCTCTGCCACTCTGAACTGTTTAGAGAGCACCATGTTACCCTCTTCTGAAATTCAAAAGAATATGCTAAAATTACCATAACATGATGTCACAGGAGAGATGAGCTCCAAAGTTTCCTTTGGAATTTCTTGCCGAACAGAGGTTTTTGCAGCCAGTATTTGCTTTTCCCTGAAAGAAATGGCTGCATCCTTCTCCCCACCTCAGCAAGCCTGAATCACAGCTCACTGAGCATGTGGAAAAACTCACAGTGACTTCAATGCTTTTGAGCAATGTCCCACGTGCACACCTAAGCCATTAACCCAAATGTCCTTCCAGAGCATGGTTCATCCTAGACTGGGGGCTTGCTGATGTTTCTTCTCTAGAGAGAGGTTTGAAGAGCCAAACTTGCTGCTGGCTGGTTAACAGCGCTGCAGGAAACACCTCCTGACTTTTTTAACACCTGCAGTCGGAGTGAGTAATCAGAAAAGGTCTGCCACAGTTTTCCAACAGCAGCCAGTTTCTCTCCACTAGCAGCCTGCATCCACCACAGACTGTGCGTGACCTATCCCATATTCACCCTTGTTTGGTCAAAGTAACCTCTTGAGGTCTTTTAAACTCTCCCCAGGCATTTCTGCCAGCCTCTTAAATTCATTTCTGTACTTCTTGTCTCAGATAGTCTCAGTATCCTAAAGCTTTTTCAAACATTGTGGGTGATGCATGAAACTCTACATTCCCCTGTCAAGCCCCCAAAATAACCGCTCTATACTTGGAAAAGGAAACACCTCTCTGATTCAGTCACTGGGAAACGCTGAGCTGTTTATGGAGCACATGCTACCACTTTCAAACCTCACCAGAACACGTATTTCCTTCTGCTGAAGGCACTCGTAGGATCTCTCTTCAGCAGGGAGATACCATCACAAAATGCATAGGGATCCACTTACATCCAAGAACTCCACTCCTCCAAAAGATGCATCTCTAATTAGCCAAGAGTTCAAAAATTTTTAGGAAATATGTGGGGAAGGAATAGAAAGACCCATGTTTCTCTCTGGGAAATCAGCTTGAAATGGATGTTGTAAGTAACGTATGCAAATATCCTTTGGTGTGTTTGACTGTTTAGCTTAGACCTTAATTGCTGAACAGAATCACTTTCAAACTGCATAGTAAAACAAATGACTGCAGAAGTTTAAATGTATGAGTATAAATACCTTTTAAATGTCTTGAAATTTCAGACAGTGAATCAAAGAGAAACAGAAGGATGCAGTCTTTTTTAAATCACTTTCCTACTACTCAAATCATAAGAAACAATGAAATACATCATAAGAGACATCTTGAGATATTTTGGCATGCTGCTGAACTGAAATTCAATGGCTTGACATGCTATCTTGGAAAATTTAACTTTGAAGTCTTTGCTAATTTTTCCCTGGATTATTGCCAGCCATAAACTTGATTTCAAAGTTCACCCTGTTTGGCTTTGCACATCTGAATGAGAATGACATAAAACATGTTAAGCAGCTACTGCAGAACTTTTTGGAAGTGCTATTGATCAGGACAGTGTTTGAGTGCTGGGGCAGCCGTGTGAGTGCCAGCAAGCCCACAACACAAAGGCTGCAGGGCAGAGAGGAAGGGGAACTCCTTGGATGCTGTGTTGGAGACTGCACCATCTCGCTGGTTTGCTCTGAGCAGCTCGAATGTGGTGGCTCGATCCATGCTGAAGGCTGAGCCTCCCAACAGCCAACCACGATGACAAATTCACAGTTCAGGGGTGTGAGACATCAACGCCTGCACACCACAGCCTTCCAGCAGGGTCTTCCTCATCCTCATCCACTCCGTAACACCAGGCACAGCCCTTCAGGTTTGCAGACCTCAGACTGGGGGTCCTGTTGGTTCTCTCCTCCTCACAAACCTGTTTTTGAGTGTGGACTTTTCCCAGAGACCTGCGTGTCTCGCCTTTCCCGCCAGCTCTGACTCAGCCAGCGTAGGACTGCGAGCAGCAATGAGAGGCAGATCCGTGACAGCTTCCTCCCAACATACTCCCTCCTCCCCTCCCTCACCACCGAGCAGCTCTTCACACCACCAGGGAAGCACAGGATGCTGCCTTAGCACTGACTCCTACCCACCAGCTGCTACTCTTAACTTGGGATCGGCAACGTCCTCTCTGCCCCGGTGTGGAATCAACCAGCACAGTCACCAGGACCAGAAACACCAAGTCCAGCCCTAAGACCTCTCCCCTCCCCAGTCCTGAAATTGCCTGGGACAGGAGACATGCAGGTTATCTCATGGAGCTTGTGGATTTGGATTTGCTTGAGAATCTGACCACCTGATCCAATTCCAGGACTTAAGGATCTCCTTCTGCTTGGAGAGAGATGAAGGACACATCTGTAAATGCCACCTAAATAAAGGAGAGGAAATGAGCTTAAGCACTCACTTAAGCACCTAATGCCTGTGGTTGCAGGATCCCCTCCTAGGTCACACCCTGGCTCTTTTTTGGATCCACTACAATGACATCTCTCTCCAACACCTCCTGGCTTCCCACACTGGTCACCAGGTCAAGCAATTCACGTTCTCAGTGCCATGCTAGGAAAGTGGACTACAACATGGTCCTTCCTTGTGCTGTGAGACCCTCTGAACAGGGAAAAGCCAAGCAGCAAACCTAAGCCAGCTAGAACTGGAAAAAGTTCTTTGCTGCAAGCAGCACGTCTGGTCTACTCCCATGCTTCCTCTAGTTATTTTACCTGGGAATTTTGTTTACCGAAGTATTTTTTACTTCCTTAATACAAGCACTCTACCATCTCATGCAATGATGATCCCCCCCCCCCCCCCCCAATTATTACAGCTCTATCCAGAGGCAAAACCTAATCTTTCACTTAAGGGACTGATCCTATCAAAGTTAGCAGAAAAATTCTACCTGAATTCAGCCACAATATGTTGTGCTCCTAGATGTGAGCACGGACACATAGCCTCTTCATCCTGCAGGGCTGAGAAAGCCCCAGGCAGTGTCAGAGCTGACACCTACTCCTTGCATGGAAAGCTGATCAGTGCTGCTCACCACCACCTTCATCCCACTAGTCTTGTCTTGCTTCCAGTCTCGTGGGTCGTCACATTTCTCCACACAGTCCTTGAAGATCCCTTTGAGGCATTTGGTTTGTACAGTAAAAAGGAGGAGGGTATTCCTTGCTGAATGTGAAATGAGATTATCTAACGGTCCCAGATGGTTTGGTGGTTTTTAACTTTCATCAGTCTGTTGCTCCATGCAAAGTTTTGATAGGAGAGGCAAGTCTTGGCTCAACAGAGTAGAGCCCAGGAGCCAGATCATGGCACAAATCACTGGGTCAGTGTGGTTTCAAGATACAACTGTAATCCCTTTTTCAAACTGGTAGCAAGCACTGGATCACTGTGGCCAGAGAACAGCCATGAAGAACAACCATTCCCAAGTTTTGGATGGCAGAATTTACCCTCATGCAGACACGGACATGGTGCTTCCTCTGCATTGCACAACGTGTGTGGTCACTTGTGCAGGTCATTTGAGATAAGATCTTCCTAAGTGTACCACAACACTTAAACCTTTAAACAAATATTATGAGACTGAAGTTACCCCCTTAGGGCTTTAAACAATTTATCTGACCACATGTAAGTCATTCACGAAATTACTTGTAACCAAACTAAGAAGGAGCATATTTCAGGGGAAATAAAGCAAGTGCAGCTCAAAATAGCGCTCAAAATAGCCAGAGATAAAATTCACAATCCTCCAGATCAGTTTTGGGCACAACTGCTATGTCTGGTGGGTCTTCAGTCTCTGTCCTGTATGTAGCCTACAGCTCCACCAATGTGCAGTATCACTTCTCAACATCACCTTAATTTATTTTTGTCCTATAACATGACTGTAAACAACTTCCCTGCAAAAATTGTATCCAGGGGATTATGAGTCACGATAATCTATGGTTTATGAGTTCGTGGGAGTGGGTCTTTCTTTCTTGGACAGTCCAGCATGTTGCTTGGACTTACCAATGCACACAGGAGAAATACATCTATTCACCATGTCTCAGATTTCTGAAGGGTTCATTGAAAGAATAATGGAAGTGTTTACAAAACCACTGGAAAAATACAAAGCCACCAGTTAATTAGCATTAGCTAAGGCACTGCAGGAATAACTGAATTATCTTATTTTCTTGCTGTAGGTAAAGATTAAAATGTATTCAATTTGTGGCAGTTTTCAAGTTGCTAAGGATTATGAGAACAATGCACACTATTTTCAGCTCGCCAAGGAGAGTGAATCAAATGCAAGAGCCCAGTCTTTCAAAAACAATCCTTCAGATGATTCATCTGCAAAAGCCTGGCTGGAACACCCCGCATGGCCTGACACCATCGCCTTGCCTCTCTGTGGGAACCAAGGCAAAGTCCCCACCACACAGCCAGGCACGTAATTAAGAGACTGGGCCTAAAAGGGGAATCTTGTAGATGTCATGTTTGTCAGAGGAACTCCAAGAACAGGCAGATTCCAGCCAAGGGGCAAAGGCTTCACTCCAGTAAAGGAAACAATTGGTGACGGAACTTTGGACAAGTCTCATTATGTCAAATTTAGCTGCTGGTGCTGGTTAAACTTTGGTTCTTTGTGTCCAAAATAGGACATTTTTATGACAGATTTTATTATCAATTATTTATATATGTGTAAAAAGGCAAGGAAGGAGAGGCAGTGATGTTGTCCTCTATGTAATAAAAAAAAAAATAAATTGAGTGGCTGCACAGAGCTGTCTTTGAAAAAGGTGATGAGCAGGTCAAGCCAACCAAGGAAACCTCATGGCTGGTGTTTGCTACAGACCATTCCATCAAGAGGAGGATGTTGACAAAGTGTCCTTGCTTCAGCTACTGGATGTACCATGGCTGCAGGCTCTAGCAACTTGATCTAGTGAAACATGCCTGCTCAGTGGCAGAGGGAGCTGGACTAGATGATCTTTAAAACGCCCCTTCTGATTCCAATCCTTCTTTAATTTTTAATTTAATTTATCAAAAAATATAATTTTAGAATTTTTAAAAGAAATTCGAAACTTATTGCAAGGAGTAAAAGCTTGGAAGCAATTCTATTTGTTTTGCATCTCTCTGTACCAAAAAAGTTCTACAGGGCAAAGGCTTCACAACTTACTTGTACAAGACTATGATACCCTGGAACGTGATGTTATCTACCGAGAGAGAATTTGGTATGAAGGAAAGTAGGATACCTTTTGGTTTAGGAATTTCTCTGAAAAACATAAAGAATGCTGAATTCTCTAAAATGGGTCATGACATGAGAAGTAATGCTGTGGAAAGAAAATATGTTTTCTGAGCACAATGCTAATATTCACATTCTAAAGGGCACTTGCATGTTCAGACTGAAAAAAAGAAAAGGACTGTTTTATGCATTCAAAGCTCAAATAGAATAAAACCAGTATGTATTTCCTTTGCCTTGCAAACAAGTATTCATCACGAACAGGAACAGGAACAGGACCTGGAGGCAATGAATATAATTTACTACCAAGAGGCTATAGATTAAGTAAATAGCAAGGAAGTAAATTTTGCATTAACAGCCACATGGTGTGGTGTATGCATGTCTGAGGGTACACAAGAGAGTGTCTCAAACCCAGAGTCAATTTTCCTGCAGCTAGCTCTGGTTCTTTCTCCCATTTCTTCTTCTTCTCCTTGTCCTGCATTTGGGAGAGACCAAATCACCATGCAAAGGTACCTGAGACCAGAAAAGGGTTGGCATCCCCAGGTGGGAATTAGATGTCAGAATGGAATTCTGCAAACTATTTCCAAGACCCTCATGTTAGTGCAAGTGGTGAGACTGTGGACAGGCTGAAGTTTGAATTGTGTCAGAAAAGCTCTGAAAAGAGTGTGCCAGGAAGAAGCTCTGCAGTGATTTGTGCCACAGGGTGATGGAGACCAGTACCAGTGCCAGAACAACACTGAGCAGATGAACTGATGTGTTCCACTCTGAAATCTAAAAAGTCAAACCTGGAGAACTCTTGTAGATGCTTTGCTTTTATTTTTTAATGGGTTTTTGGTGGCACTGTCCATATTTTTGCAGAGAGGGAACAGGATTCAGATTATTTATTGTGAGAAATCCTTTGAAATGGAACAAAACTAGTCCTTAAGCAATATCACTGTGCCAGAAGTCATACTTTAATCCACTTGGTGCTTGTACAATGTATTTGTCTGAGGCACTTACATGCCTAAACTGTTATAATTATCTCAAAAAGTCATAGAGTTTAACACATTTTTACTCACAGCATCCTCATGTGGCAGAAAGGGCTGTTATTTCAACCTCCCAGAGGAGGAGCAGAGGCACAGCAGCTGTGCCTGGTCTGTCCCTGAACAGAAACAGGGCACTGCCCCTCAACTGCCCATGCTGTTAGAGCTGCTGGCACACTCCCCTGGTTCACACTGAGCCAGCCATTCTCCTGAGCAGTGCCTGCACACAGAAGGCTTATATATCAAGTCTAATCTCATACCCCTAAGAATTCTCCTCCAAAGGTCCTTTCTGGTATTTATTTTTGAGTACCACAAGTATTTCAAACACAGGGCTGATAACTAGTTATCTTACTCGTTATTGTAATGTATCCCGGGACATCCAGCACTGAGCTCACTCCTTTGCACGTGAACAAGGGAGAGTTGGGGAAGAGGCACAAGTGTGACTTTCTTTTTGACCTAGAGTGGACCTGGACCCATTGGGGACTCCCAAATCACCTTGCCTATACAGAGATCCAGTCACACTGCACTCCCACTGCACAGGGGGAGCACGAATCACAGTCCCCAAAGTTGAGGGAGGTGACGGAGCCAGCCTGCTGTACCATGTGCTTTGGCACTTTGCTCCTACATCCCCCTATTTGCAATAACCACTTCCACCTACCTGCAGCATAAAGAAGTGGATATTAAAATTCAGGATCCTGCTGTTCAGCTTCTCTCCAGCTTGGGTTTAAGCTGCTGCTTTATAGCTCTCCCTTACCAAGTTTTAATTGATGACTCTTTTTGTTCCCTTCCATCCCCAGTATGATGCCTTTGGGTACGCCCACATCTATGCACAGTAGGTGAAATCCTGGCTTTATGTAAGTGGATTTTTAACTTTGGATGTCATATGTCTGTTGCTTTAGATTTCCACATATCTACGTCACAAGGATAAATAAATCTATGCAACGATGATGGCCATCACTGGTCATGCTGTTACACTGAGTCACCACACAGCCTGGGTTATCTGGGTTCTCCAGAGGTTTCTGCACAGACATGGATTGGAAGGAGGGATAAAGCCACTGCACAGCTACTGCAGAGCACGGGGTACCCAGGGAAACACTGGAGGTGGTCAGAACATGCCTGAATATGTTTTACAAAACAGTCAATAGGTCCTAGCAAACAAGCCCATTCACTTTTACTCCTTCACAGATGGACCACAGTGCTCCTCGGTGAACAAAGCCAAAGGCCAGATTCCAGTACTCTAATTTCTTTTAACAACTTAGTCCTTGAAGACAACACTGACTCGAGAAAAAAACCCCTAACCGAAACAAACAAAAACCCAATTAATCTTACCCAAAATTAATTAGGAAAGTATTCTCTTTCTGTGGGCAAGGAAATTAGAAGACAAAGTGATCTGAGACCACAATGTAAATCAATGACAGAGTAAGACAAGAACTCCAGATTTTCAGATCCCTGTGCTCTAACCACAAAACACCCTCACAAGACTCTTGAGAGCAGCAGCCTCTCGTTCCTCTTACACATTGCTGGTAAACAGGATAGAATAGAATACTTTTCCGTAGATAAAAAGACCTATCCTTTACTCACTCTTCACTGATACATTTTTTAGCTTACAGAAGAATATTACAATTCCTCTAGCAGGATACTCTCAGTCTTCCCATCACACCGTAGACAGTCTAATGAGCACCTACCACTGAGATGCTGTGTCTGCTTCTACTTTTTGTACCATATGGCTCAGCTTCTTCTTTCCCCTCCTCCTCTTCTGAGCCATGAGCTGTCTCCTCTGCCACTGTCCCTGCAGTTGCAGCAGGAGCCCCCGGCTCCAGGGGCTGTGCCAGCAGCCACGTACCCAAATTTAGAGCTGGACAATCCTTTCTGACTCATTAACAGCAGAAGGGTGTTTGCAGTGGTCCCTCGCGACAGCAGAGGCACACCATTATGTCATTTGCCTTGCCAGAGGCTGTCACACACCAGCAAAAGCAACCAAGCAATAAAATATACCTGGAACCTGCCTCCTGCCTGCACCCAAGGGGTTGTAATGTGCAGACTGGCTTTAGGTGACCCACAGCAGAATATGAAATCAGTAACAAGTGCAGTCCTGCCTGGGATGTCTCTGGAACGCCATGGTGCTGCAGTTTTGGAGAGTGGTATGTCCACCTGTGTGACAAGGGAAACTTGTAGCAAAACCCCTTGGGCAGGGAGAACCCCTTGGTATACACCAGTGGAGCGGGCTGAGAACAGCCATGTGCCCAGGAAAGCTCAGCCACAGCCGAAAATCTATTATATGAGTATCACCTGAACACATTTCACAGCATACTCCAGGGAAAAGGGTATTCAGGCCAGACGGAGCTCTAGACCTTCAGCTGAGCACACAGACAGCAGCTACATCAGTTATTTTGCTATACTTCTTTTCCTCCCCACTTTTTTTGCTTTTGATGTTATACAAAAAGTTGCCCTTTTTCTTTAAACTTTTGAACACACAGCCATGACTGCACTAGCAAATTTCTTGAGTTAATTCAGCTCAGGTGGGACCAGGATTAAAGGAGAGGCTGTTCAAAAGCACCTCTCTCCAACTTGGTGTGAATTGCTCCTGGCAGCAGCCCTGCCCTGAGGCAGCACTCCTCACTCCTGCTCCTTTAAAAAGTAAATGCCAGACACATGAGAGGAATGGTCTTTCCCCAAAATGTTCCCATATGCTGTTTCTAGAAGCTACTGTGGCTCTCCTGACAGTGGTCACGTATCAATAGGAAGGAAAGAGACTCCCAACTGCAACCAGGTTAAGCTGTGGGGGGAAGAGAGTGCAAGATAAAATGCCTTTTCCCAGGAAATTTGCTTTTTAAAATACATTCCATGTGGTGACCCAATCCTCAGTGACTGAGAACTAACCTACATTTCCCTTGCCACCCTTCAAATAAGGCAAGACAGCACCAATGGAAAGTAAGACCTCTATACAGCAAATCCAGCTGCAAAAAACTTCTGAAAAGAGCAAATTTAAAAGCTTCTGGCAGAGAGTTTTCAGCCCCAAAAAGCAAAATGTCAGAAGCACTTTCTGCAAATGGTCCTGGCCCATCCTTACAGGGAAACAAACCATAATTGCTGTGAAAGACCCTGGGCTGCTGTGAGGGAAATATTCCCGCAGATAAGATTGGTGAGCAACCAGAGGGAGGCAATTTCCTTCTTCTCTGCTCCCTATCACTTAATTAGGGTTACACTTCTCCTGTCCTGTGGCACTAGGTAACCTTTTGCAGCAGGGTGACCACGAACTTTAGGACTGAGTATATTTAACACCATCATGACAAAGAGCTTCATAGTGATGGCAGGATGGATGTTTGGCTCTGTTTCTCCTAATTTTCCTTTTTCTGGAAATTTCTCCCTTTTTCTGCAGCTGTGGGAGACCCATGGCAGAGTTTTAGTGATGAAACCCCCAAGGCAGACAAAAATAGTTGCATGAATTTGAATTTTCTACCTGATTTTTAACATTAAGAAGGTCAAGACCAAGTTTTAGTAATGCTGCCTCTATGCTAATGTGGGTCTACAAATGTGGATTTCAAGTTGTATTTCTCACTTTTTCATTACAATATACTTTGGAGAGTGATATCTTCTTTCCTCAGGGACACATGGACATTTCAAGGCTCCATTATGTCTCACTCAAGAATATCAGTGCTCCTTAGAGTATCATCAATTAGGGATGAATTAAATAAAATTAAAGAGTGGTTAAATGCTCCTAATCAATGGAATAATCAGAACAATCACCAAACTCCTCCAAAGCATCCTCATAACTAGCAGAGAAAGCCTTTTACAGCTAAACCAGGATCATGCAGCCCCAAATAGGAATTTTGTCTTGGAGAAGGGAAAGGATGACATAAGTATTTGGGTCTCTGAACACCCTTTCCCTCCAATTTTAGAGAAAAAATTGGCCTTTATAGGCTAAGATATAACCACGTGGCATGAATCAGAATGAAATGAGCCCATGTTCTATAAATGCATCAAAGAAAGGCTCCACCAGCAACAGTATTTTCCTTTTCTATAAAATCCTTAAAAAAGTAAAAGTTTGGCTACAGCAGACCTAACCACTGTTTCAGAAAATAAAAGAAAAACACAAAATCCTCCACATTTATTTTCCACTGAATAATTTTCCAGGGAGAATGTTTAAAGCAGAAAACTACGGCAAGAACTTCTGCAGTCCTGCGAAAATAGTTTCTGTAAGAGGAGGTAACCACAACACTGCAAAAGGAAGTCAAAACAGGATTTCAAAAAGCATTTCCATTAAAAACTCCAGGTTTTGCAGAATCCTGTTTAGGACCCTCACTCCCAGCCCAGCCCCAGAAAATTCTATTAAACTCCCTGGCTTTAAAAACATGCCCTGTGTAGGGTTTTGAGGGCAAGCAGGGACAAAATGTAAAGCCAAGATATCTTTTCTTTCAGCATGAATATGAATGGGGTGATAATGCTTCATCCTCACCTGCTTAATGGGTTCTTCTTCTAGAATTGGTGAGATTCTGGATAATACAATGCAAATATAACTGCAGGTTAAGCCAACACTGAGCCTGGAGTTGCAGACTCTTGACCAGAGTAACCCAGCTGACTACACAACCTAGAGCAGAGGTTGGACCTGAGCTATAAGCATGCTTGGGAGATTGAGCTTAATTTTTTGCCTCAAAAATCATTAAATGTCTTCTGGAACACACTGACATGTAACACTCACCAGCCTCCTACTGTCCTCTTCACCACAGTCTGTGCAACCTCCCTCCAGAAGCAAACTTTTAATAATGTTTTCCATGTAAAAGAATAGACTTGTGAACACCCACGTTAATTCTGCATCCTGCTTCAATGCCATGTTATTTCACTTCAAAGCTTCCCAGGTTGTTATGAAAGTCCTTTTCTGTTTAAATGAGTGTAACCATTTAATCAGAATGCCTCCACCTCGTGCCTGAGAGGGATCCTACCGTATCATAATGAATTCTCACACTGTGGCATATGTGGATTTAACATTTATTATATGCTTTGCTGCAAAGTGCCTTCCTCCTGAATTAAACACCAGCTATTTAATTGATTTCAGTGCACTGCAGTGTAAATTATCAGGTACGAAGAGCAGCAGAACCAAATCTAAAAGACTCATTCAGCGACAACGTGAACATCAAGTAACCAGCAGTGAAACTTCTGGGCAAAGCATGAAAGAAAGGAGACAGTTATCCAAAGCCAAAAAAATTGAAAGAAAATTGTTATGGCTCCAAATAGCCACCTTCCTGCTGTCTGGAGAGAAAAGCCTCGCTCCTACTCTCAGGGAAGCAGTGATATTATACAGGATTACTGGCAGACATATATATTGCTGCCCCATGAATTGCCTATACCAGCCCAAGCTATACAATATAGGCACATACACCCCCATGCCCTAAATGGGGATTAAGTGTGGGAACTTCTGGCGGGCTGAAGGAATAAACTCAAGTTGATGCTGCCAGATTCTATTGTTGTGAAAAAAACCCTATCAAGGCACATACTGTTACCCTAAGGATTTGGTACTGGCCCGTGCCGTGGAGCAGACATTATATCAAATAACCCTCAGAAAGTGTTTGTTCATTGTAATCACCAGCACAGAAAAACAAGCAGATTTATGAGGTCTTCAAATCTTACTGTAACTTTAAAGATTAATACATTAGAACAAGGTTTATTTTGAATTTCAGCCAAAACTCTTGTTTTCCTGATTGACAACAGCAGCTTCGCAACAATAGATATCCTAAAGAAAAAAAAAATCCATTTTCATCTGAACTGTTCACATTTCTGTAAAAGGAAACATTATAATGCTGTCTGCTCAGTTAAAATGAGAAAATGTTTCTCCATTACCTCTTTATTCTCAAGGCTACAGGGAAAAAAAAGATAATCACTCTCCATCAGGTGTAGAATGGCACTTTGAAAAAAGCCCAGCCCTCAGTGTTGCCTTGCTAATGAGTCCTTACTGGGATGCTTTGACTATGGCAACAATAAGAAGTGCCAGCTATGGAACAAGGATGTTTGCAATTGTCTACACTTGTTGAAGGTGACAAAACATTGTAAGTGAATTCGGAAATCCTCATGAGTCTTTCATAGTCCCCAAGATGAAGAAGATTCTCACTCTTCATCTGTTGCTAAAGGGACTCTAAAATGCTACCCACAGCTGAAGCCTTTACATGTAAAATAGCACAAGGAAGCAACAGGACTGCTGCTCAGTGCCATTCCCAGGAAAAGGTGCTGTGTTTGGAGAAGACATGGGGACTAGGAGTTACCAGAAGTCCTGCCCATAGCCAGAAAAAAAAAAAAAAAAGAAAAACCGAAGTGTTGAGGACAGCTAGGACTAGCCAATGAGCCCATTCAGGATCACACATAATCCAAACAGTTACAGGTGCCTAAAGCCATTCTGGTGGTCAATCTGTGGTCTATTAATCTGTTCCCAACAAATCTGCCCATGTCCTTATCTCTACTCTGACCATTAATCTTTCCTGGTCTGCTTGCAACCTCTCAGCCACTGGAAAAGGGGAGATACTCCTTCATATTGAACACTCACCATCGTAACCCAACTGACGTAATAATCCTTTTTTCCACAAAGGAAAAGATGTGAAATTGATGCCGGATTAATAACTGCTACCGAGTTCCCAGGGGCACGATGCCAAGAGCTAGTTGAGGATGTGGTCAGCAGCTTGCAAAGCTCTAGTGGGAAAGTACTAAAGTACACTGAGATTAACTCCTTTAGCCTTTTCAATATGCCTTCAGAGATTCTGATAGGGCATAATTTTTTTATCTATACTGATAGAACATGCTCTGACTGCTTTAAGCACTAGAAACAGGCTGGAAGCAAAACTTGTGTTGCCCATGGCCAAATAATAAGGGCAGTTTCAAAATCCCCCACCCCAGCTCTGCAGTTGGGGCACATGTGTGCAATATGGGCGTGCTGAAGGCTGTGATGGGCCCAGGATTCATTTTCCTGAGCGTTTCTCCCCCAATCATGGTCTGATTCTCCCAGTCGTGTCACACATACTCAACCCTGTTGCTGCTGGCCCACTCTGCTTTCCACGTTCACCAGCTGGATCCAGCCCTGGAGAGCTGTGCCTTCTATACAGAAAACTTCCCTCAGTTCAAAAAACTCTTGCCCATAGAAGCAGCAAATGACTTTTTTCAACACAGAGTGTAGTTATTGCCGTATCCTGTTCCACTGCAGACTCACAAATGCTGCTTTGCCCAAATCCCTGATGTTTCACTCCATAAACTGTGAAGAAATGAAGCCTTGCCTAACTACAGCCCCTGAGTCTCTGCTTAGTTGAGTCAAAATCCAAGCAAATCTCCCTTGACACCTCTCAGGCTCCTTCCTGGCTGGGGAGGATGTGCATCAGCCTCCCTGGTGCTGTACTTCTTACACAGCATTTGTATGCTATGCAAAAAGACCCACCAAAACCAAGTGAACAATTTATTCAGTAAGTGATTGATATAAAATTCATGTGCATTTGCTTGACCAGGAATTGGGAACAGGTCCTTCCATGGCCCATCCATGAAGTGTCCTAGCCAATAAACCCCATGAGACCCATCTGCCACATAAATCTACTATACATCTTATTCCTGTGGGGCACAAGGAGGTGCAGGAAGCATGGAATGCAAGGCTTTTGCCACATACCCAGTGTATTTTCAATGGATGTCAGGCATTAATTTGGGCTGAGCATTTTGAGACATTCATCTGAACCAGGAATACTGGAAATAAAGAAGGACAGAGTTTGTGGGTGTGCAGCTGATGCCCCATCCTGTACCATGATACAAACTGAATCCCCTGGCACACAGTCATCAGCTCCAGTGTTCTTCATTAATGGTGGTGTTTCTCTAGTTACTATTACTGTCATTACTAATAATGATAACAAACACATCATCTGCAGAGAAAAGTGATGCTGAGGGGCTTCTCTCAGATGCTTGGACGAAAGTGTTTTCTGCTGCTGAAGAACATTTTGCTTTTATCATTCATTGGTGAGGCACTGGAACAGGTTGTTCAGAGAAGCTGTGGATGCTCCATCCCTGGAAGTGTTCAAGGCCACGTTGGACAGGGCTTGGAGGAACCTGGTCTAAGGTGTCCCTGCCCATGGCAGGGGGTTGGAACTAAGTGATTGTCAAGGTCCCTTCCAACCCAAGCCATTCTATGATTCTGTGACATAAATTCCATTGTGAGAGCAGAGATAACTCCTTCTGTCTTTTGCACCCTGCAAGTTTGGGAATAAACCTCATCTAAGGAACGTGGTGTGGCAGACCTGTGTTTTGCTTTAATTAGCATCCTGATAGCAGCTTGGCGTGCGGGATCGCTGTTTTGTAACACAGTGAGTCCTTGCAGGACTCCTTCAGGGACCTGGCAAACACGGCACTTCCTTCCATTGTTGTTTTTCTTGGAGGCTGAATATTTTCATTGAAATGTCACTTACGTACCCTGTCCATGCTTGGCTGCTCTCAGAGTGCATTCAGGCATTGGGCTCTCAAAAAACAAAGGGAATTCAGCACTTAATCGCAGCTCAGCACTCCACTTACCTATTACCAAAACATGGAGTTGAAAAGCAAAAGCCCAGGCAGTGCAGTTCCGGTAATAATGAAAACTTCTGCAGATTTTACCACCAGTGGGTACCTGCCTGTTTGAGCTGCCTCCCAAGGCCTTACAGGGTTATGAGGCACCTGTGTCTGGCAGGGGAGAGCTGATAAACAGCAGCAATGGGATTCTGAGCCTGCAAACTTGTGGGCAGGGCTCTCCTCCGAGCGTGACTTGCACCCGGCAGGAAGGAGCCTCCGTCATCTCGGCTTTTCTGTGAAGGAAATCATCTGAATAATTCAACAGTTAAGAGACCACGCTGGAAAAACCCCAAGGTCAGGGGTTTAGGCTCGGTTTGGGCTGGGCTTTTTTGTAAATTTAAGGAGAAACATTTCGGGGTTGGGTCAACCAGGCTGCTCACCCTAAAAGCTGATTCTCAGCAGAGATGTGAAAGCTTCAAAAGACATCACACAGGGGAAATACCCTGGAGAACCAGAACCAGCAGCCAACAGGATCTGGGTAAAGCAGCCATCCTACTGAGGGGATCAGATATAATGTTTGGGAGCACAGCTCCCCCAGAGAGGTGGAAAGCTATACCAGGCAGGCACCAGGGTTTTCACTTTCTTGAACTAAATCCTAATATTAATGGGAATTCCTCTGGATTAGGCAGTGTTCTTGACTGTGAAAAAAAATGCAGTGGCACTCAGAGGTGGGCCTTCAGGTTTGATTATTGCTTGCCTAGCTACATGCTTGTCCAAGCATGCTCCAAAAGTTTTGGAGGTGCCTTTTGGCATTTTTAGCCTGTTTTCCAAAGGCAGTGAGGCAGTGACTCTCTATCCGAGCTTGCCAGCCCTTGGTAATTTCTGACCTCTTGCGTGAACTTCAACCATCTTTGACAGAAGAGTAGAGATAGCAAAAATACTAAGTTCCTAAACATTTCAAGGAAATACGGATTAATAAAGGAGAAAAATGAAATTACTGTCTTAATCGATTTTTAACATGGCCCCATATCCTTTTGGAGAGGCAGCAGCCCCAGGTCCTGTGGCTTTGACTAGTGTAGGTTACAGAAAAATCTCTGGGAAACCAAACTTTGCTGCTTCACGCTTCAGTGCAGGTGAACAATACAGATGAAGTCAGAGTCAAGCCTTGGGAATCTGCTTCGATCTGCCCAGGCAGCACCTTCAGAAGCAGCGTTTGCCAACGGACACGTAAAACTCAGATGGAAAAGGTGTTCAGATTGGATATTAGGAAAAATTCCTTCACCGAAAGGGTTGTCAAGCACAGGCAAATGGTGCTCAGGGGAAGTACTGGAGTCACCATCCCTGGTGGTATTTAAGAGATGTGTAGATGTGGCACTTGAGGACGTGGTTAGTGGTGGACTTGGCAGTGCTGGGTTAAAGGTCGGACTCAATAATCCTAAAGACCTTTTCCAACCCAAATGATTCCATGTGTTTATGTAAATCCATTTTTATGCAAGATTTTCCAGGACACAGAAAATGAATCATCAATACTCAGAGAGGCTGATTATGCCTGACAACACTAACCACAACAGATTATCAAGATCTTTCCCTGGTGAAATAAGGCAGATCGATTAGGAGATACAGTAGTGTAATTCTTAACAAGTGGCAACAATAGCAACCAAAAATCCTGGTACTGCTCATTCACAGAGCTTATTATTCTACCAAAATATAGTTTCATAAAACTTCTATTTCTGAAAGCAGCATATTTCCCCCTGTCTTTTACAACATCCTCTGGGTAATCTCAGCACACAGAAGGAATGAAACTTTCAGAGTTTCATTTTAGTTTTTGTCTTTGTTGCCTGTGTAGGTCTTAACAGTACTATAGGAAATCCAAGGTTGGGAAGGAGCAGGTGTTTTCTTGGTTGGAAAGCACATCATCCTCGTGGAAATAAAACAAATGTTCTACAGCACTTTTCTATATTGCCTGCAAAATTTTAGCAGAATCATCACAGGGGAGGCAGAAATTGTCCCACATCTGTATTCTGCTTTGCAGCTGCACCCCTAACTCCACCTCACACCAAAGCTGAGCAATACTGCTTGGAGTGAAAGGCAGCAAGGGATTGTCCACAACCTTGCCAAAATTAGAGGCACTGAGTTGGAATATCTTGCACTTTTTGAAAACAAATAAAGAAAAAATAGTCCAGCCCAGCCCTTTCTAAGGGACAGGATAACACTTTGAGACAGCCCATGAAATTCTGAGTCATCAAATCTGGGGACTTCCAGCCTGGACTTCTGGTGTACCTTGGTCTTACCTCTCTGCTTGAGCAGTTCTGTGATGGCTTGTATACAATGTATGTGAAAAGAAGGTGGTGAAACCGAAGCCAGAGATCTCATCTCCCCGTGGACATGCCAGGAAACACACAGGACAGAGTCACCAACAGCTAGGTAATCCTGGGAAGAGCTCCCAGGGGGCCTGGCAGGAACAAATTAAGTGTCAAGTAGACACGGACAGCTGCCTCTTAAACTCCCTTCCTTCCAGCTCCAGCACAGACACTGAGACCTTTGCTTGCCCATATTTTTGACAGAATAAACGAGGTGTGATATTTATCCTTCAAGCTGGCCTGCTAACAAGCGTGGCTTTCATGGAAAAGCAGATGTACCCAAGGACAAACATAAACAGAGAGGCTTGGTTTACCTCCAAAAGCCTTCTCCCACAGAGGTGCTGCGAGATGCTCAAGGACTATAACGTGGATTTTCCACAACATAGCAAGGAGTGCTCTAAAGGTTGGTAATGAAAATGCTGTCCATGACACAAAATAACCACTGGAAACTATTAGCTAGAGTTCACTTAGGAAGCGAGGAATCAGGTAGAAGGTCATATGGATTTGAGATTTGCTGTGCCCATAACACTGACCTTTGAGTGGCCCTGATTTTACCCACCCTTTTTTTCCATTTTAAATGCTGCTTCCTGAAAGCTGCTTGATCAGAACCCTTCTGCTTCATTTCAGAACCCAAGTTTTAAATGTAGGCAACTGTTGTGTTGTTCAGAAGAAATATACAAAAATGAGAAGATAAAATCCCACAAGGAATCTAATAATAAATAGGGCAGAAATGTAAACAAATAGATACTTCATGCTGTGCAATGGTTCACAGCTATTGTATCAACAAGTTGGTGTTACCTTGGAAACCAGAAATTATCTGTACACGCCTTCTCCCAGACAGGAATCCGTGAAAGGAGGCATGCAGAATGGATTTTGAGCCTTCTGGACTTTGCAGAGTTGCTGCCCAACTGTTGATGCCAACTGATCCTAAACTCAACTACTGATGAAAGTTCAGAGGCAGTGCAGAGGTTGCACTTCATGCAACACCTGCAGCAATGAGGGTGAGTCCCTGGCATTCTTGTCCTCTCCACCTGAGGATAACACAGCCCTTTCCCAAAAACTTGCAGAAAGGTTATTCCCTGCAGTCAGTTCAGTGCTCTCGGTCTACCTTGTAACACAAGGCACAGCTCTTTGTTAGGGCTGGGGATTGCTCAGAGCAGCCACCCCAAAGGCTCCTGATGGGTTTCCAGCTGGGCATCTCATCCTGGTGGGCATCAGTGAACCTCTATCCCTCTGAAATAGCCAAATGCTTGGCCCTTGGAAAGTTAGTTAGCTGGGTTTACAAGCACAGCTATAACAGAAAGGATAATTCCCTAGTCAGTGCTGAATTGTGAGCAAGCAGAAATTTATACCAAGATATACATTCAGTGTCACCTGTGACTACAGAACTACATTTCAGATAACCCAAAGAGCTGGATGTAAGGAATTTATAAAAGTGAAAGTTACACTACACTGAACAAGCTAATAAGAAGGAATAATACCGGTTTATTTTTTTCTAAAGAGATTAAACAAAATTAAGGCTTTGTAAAACAACTGATCACAAAACTAGTACTTCCCACAATCCAGCTGGTTTGTTGGAATTTGTACAACACTGGTGTTCCTGTACAAGTCTTTTTGCAGTGCTCTGAACTGAAACATAGGGCTACAAAAAACATATTCTTCCCACACTGCCAGTAGAACAACTTCTGATGACATCGCCATGCCTGGATGTTACCAATAGATAAGGGGCCAGCACAGTCCCCAGCTTTCCCTGGGGTATTTAGCCCCAGAACTTCCTCTATCAAATGCTTCAGGTTTCCTTACAGCACATGTGACTTTTCCCAGCTCTAATTTACTCTTCTGCCCTGTCTGTCTGTTCTGATCTTGTTTGATGTGATCTCACAATTGAATAAGAGAGAGGTTAGGGCTGGTACGAGGAAATCTTAACTTCAAATCATGGTTTTTAATTGATTTCAGAATGAGGTAAAAATAGAAGCAGTATGAGCATCTTCCTTCCTTTCTGATGGGTTGATGTGGCAGGAGGACAGGGTCAGCTACAGTGTATCAGGCATGTGATGGGATCCTGATTTTCTCAGGCCCAGAGGAGGAAAATGAAGAAGGAGAGGGGCTCTGGTGAGGGAGATGTGTCAAGGAACAGTGGAATGATCTACCACTGCTGCTGGGTCAAGGATGATGCTGTCTTGCAAGTGCAGTACTCAGGTACCTGTGCACATGTTGGCATCTCGGGTCACCCTGAGCTCAGTGCAGAGCAGGTACCTGCTGAGACACAGAGAACTAAACCTTGGCAACTCCGCATGTACGAAGCCCGTTCAGATCCCTTTAACATCTCCTCTTTGCTCTGGTTTGACTTGGGTGACACTCATCACAAAACCATCTAATTGCCAGTTTCACAACAACTCAGCCCGTTATAACTGGAGATTCATTTTTAACCACCCACCAGGGATTTTGCAGTCCATAGCACACCAGACAAATACCTCTCATGTTCCCCATCTTTTGGGTTAAAGAACAAAACCAGAACAAGAAGAGGTGGCAATTTTGACACAAAAAATTCATTAGGTTCAGTACTTACAACTGCATGACCAGGTACAAATGGTTCGGGCTCTCATAGATGTCTTCCAGGGCAACTATGTTCTCATGCTTGATCCTGAAAAACCACAAGATAAGATAAGATGAATTACTGATTTTAATTTTTTTTTTTTTTTGCATGACTGAGAAACCTAAAGCTATTTTTAGTTAGGCACTACTTGTGTTTTATTCAACATCATAAATTTTTTGCAAGGACATGTAATGAGAGAACAAGGGGTAATGGCTTTAAACTGAAAGAAGGTAGGTTTGGATCAGATGTTAGGAATAAATTCTTTACTAGGAGGGTGGTGAGTCACTGGAACAGGCTGTCCAGAGAAGCTGTGGATGCTGCATTCCTGGGAGTGTTCAAGGCCACGTTGGATGGGGCTCTGAGAAACCTGGTCTAGTGGAAAGTGTCCCTGCCCATGGCAGGGGGATTGGAACTTGATGACATTTGAGGTCCTTCCAACCGAAGTAAACAGCCAGAAGTGCTTCACAGCCCAGATTTCTGTTATTACTCAGAGAAATTTCTTTCAATCCTCTCCAATGGCAAAATGTGTAAGGTTTAAGTATATGAGGCATTAGAGGTTCAGATGAATGAAGATGGCTGGTTGGAGGTTGAATTCTCAGGACGGCTTCGCTGCAGGGTGCAGGGGAGTGATGGAGGCAGGGTGTAGGATGACAGTGAGAAAGCAAGGATTTGACTCTCTGCAGAAGCTGGCACAGGTAGGCAGCAGCCACATGACAGCCCCACACTCCTTCACACTAAATTCACACCGCTCTGATGTCCAGCCTGGTCTTCGCAACTGAATTTCCCTGCAGCTCTACCAAGCACTGGGTGCTTTCTGTACAACAACTCTAAGCAACCAATGGGTTTTCTATGTCCTCACCATTCCCACCAAGCCTCTTGTCAAAACACTAGCTTTAAAGACAGAAATCAGCTCCACAAGCACCCATCTAATTAACCAGTTGAGCAATACCTCTCTGGGTTTGCTCCTTAAATGCTAACAAATAATGTGCAAAGGATACATTCAAGTTGTGCAAATCCTAAAGAGACTGCCAGTACAACCCCAGGGGAAGAATATTAATTACACCCAGTGCAGACAATCATTTTAAGAGAAAGATGGAAAATGCTAAGCAGATGCCACACATTAAGCAAGAGATGGACATGTTCAGAAAGAAAGTAAACGCGCATTGTCAGCAAATCCAAAACTCTCTACATGTTTCTAGGCTCAAGTAGCTTAATTAAGATGCTTAATCGTGTATCAGGGCCTTATCCTCAGTGGTCCCAAGTGTCCTAACATCTGTGTGAGGATGCTGAGAGCAGAAGATCCCCTGCGCCCAGCAGGATCTTTGCTGTAAGCACACAGACTAATTTAATTTCCTCTGAATTCACTGGAAAGATTATGACTGACCTGAATTTACACCCATAGTCATCAAAAGTTTATTCATATAACGACCTTCACACACAGGAAATTTAGCATCAACAATAAGCAAACCCAAATAAAATGCACTACAGGATGTTAGAGTAACAAATACATGACTTGGCTATTCACTCCACCTAAATATCTGGAAAATCCCATGATATTTTAGCGAAATTTCCTGGTAGATTGCATTGCAAATTAAATTCTTAGTATTTGCAACAGGAAAACAATACACCACCCACTTGACTTTTACACAGTGCGTGTTTGAAGTGTTTATTTTGTTTATTTGTGCAGGTCTAGTGCCCGGTCCCTTAAGGGTTAGGTAGGGCAAGGGCGGGTTTGCCTTGTTTAGGTTAGTTGAAGGTACATTACAAATGACATTTCAAGCAATTAGTCACTTTTACTCAACGTTATTATATTATCCATTTTCCTTTACCCACATGCACATTCACATGATCATCTGTGTTCCTCCTACCACCACGATCGAGGCAGTTTAACACAAACAATCTGCCACAGTGTCATCTGGCTTAAAGCCCCCAGCTTAGCGGTACGGATTTTTTACCTTGCCTTTATTAACGCTTTGCATTTCTATTTTTGAGAACCTCAGAGGTTCCCCAAACCAGCCAGAACCCCTCTGAGGCAGCTGCAGCAACCCCTGATCGTGACACAGGTGGCCAACGGGTGGGTTCCCCGCAGAGGGAACAGCCAGGGAGGCAGAGGCCGGAGGGGAGCTCATCAGACATGCAACACTGCACGCCGAGGGCTGTGGCGAGACCCTCTCCCCTTCCTGATTTGCAAACCAAATGGCCACTGCACCACTGTGCTCTCAGAAGGCAGATAAACCTGCTCAGTGCTAGGGAGGGGAGAAAAGGTTTGGTCCCACCACTGCAGAGTCCTCTGTACTGAGCCAATCTGTGAAATCAGATGCTGGATGTGAGTATGTGGGATCCAACAAGTATAAACTGGAAGAAGGCAGCAGAAGAAGCTGAATCACCCCCAAAGTACAAAGAGGGCAATGTCTCATAGGGATGAAGGAATTTGGAAGAAGATGCCCCTTTGGGAGGTGATGTCTGTGCATTCCAGCCACCATGCTGGTGGCCGCTGCACTCAAGGGGCTTGCTGAGATGGAGAGGAGGCGTTTTTCTCCACTTTCTCTCAACCTCCCCAAGACCAGCAAGGCCTTAATTGTGGTGTTACACAGTGTTTAATATCCCTGGTGAAGTGCACGTCGCACACCTGTGAATGAAACCGCTTGTCCTGCACAGCATTTCTCTGCTCAGTCAAACTCTCAAATGGCAAGCTAGCAAAAGGAAAATGGAATTAAAAAAAAAAAAAAAAGTAACATGGAAATCTCTTGGGGTGAAATCTACAGGTTAGATGAAGCTTGGGGGGTGTGTTCCTGAAGCTGGACCAGAGCAGCCGTGGGCTTCCCAGCAGAGGTCACTGCCCAGCTGCAGCTCCTCTGCCTCTCACTCCAGAAATTTATACAGAAATTTGTGTGGTCCTTTCTTCACTTCAAAGCACAGGCAAGCGATCGCTTTACAGCCTGGATACACAATAATTAAAGCTGTGAAAATGAACGGTGTTCATTTGAATAGCACCCTGGGGTTTGGGAAACTGGGCGTGGGTAGCATCACATTGTTTTGTTGATACCCCAAAGGCTAATGGGGATGGGGCAAATTTGTCCCACTCCTCTGCAAGCAGATCAGCAGTGCCAGACGTGCAGGTAACAGCACTTCAGGCTTGCACGTATGTTTGGGTACATCGAGAGCCAAGGAAAGCACTGTGCAGTGGCAGCTACTTGATGGTCACGGATCAGGAGGGATTTGAGAATGGGTTAATTAACTCCACTTTTATCCCCACCAGGAGCACCGAGTGAATCTCAAAGGTTCAGAGGATTCATTCTGCTAAGCCTCCAAATGCCTGCACGCAGCCTCCCCGGTGAGCTCGCCCAGCAGAAATACTCACCAGACTGTCTGATCTCCTCGAGACCTGACAGGATTTATTTTTTTAAAAAGGTGCTGCTCTCACTTTACAAAAGAGGAAGCACCGTGAAGAAAAACTTGAAGATTTCTCACGAGAGGAGGGAGCAGAGAGGGCCAAAAATCCAGATCCCTCAATCCCACAGTATTATCTTAACCAATGGGCCATATTATTTCCACCCCTTCTCCTTGCCATCTCAGAGAGACAATCTTAACCCCACTTGTTTGTAGCCTTTTCCTTCATTCTGTCCTGCCTGTCCATACTCCCTTCTTCCAAACGTGTGGCTCCCACACTGTAACTGATAAATGTGCCCTGGATTAACTGCACAAAGCAACACATTGATGGCATTGAAATACATGATGGTACAATTATGGCTGTAGCAGAGGGGATATGGACATGCACCCATTAATTGTTTCCAAAGAAATAAAAAAAAAAGCCCTGAAAGTGAACATCAAAGCGTGGACTTGGCTAAAGCAAATTAGATCAGACTACACAAATTATTATGAACAGGGAAACATACAGCTAAGGAAAATTGCCCTTACCACCCTTTTAACCTCCCTTTCAGCACAATTGCTATTTTTCCTGATGCTCCCCCCTCTCCTCCCCCTTCCTGGAAAACCCCATGTGCTGCTTGCATCTCCCACACCCTGATTTGTCCCCACAAATCCCTTTGGCTGTGACACAAAGGGCACATGTCACCTCAAGCCACCACTGCTTTGTTCATTTTCAGGAATATTCTGAGACCATTAGACGGAAAGAAGAAGCCTAGAAACAAAAATACAAATAAAGAGAGGCTAATGCTTTTTTTACACTCTGGACTCTTCAACCTTCAAGGCCCATGAGATGCTGCAATCCAGGGGAAAAAGAAGAGGGAAGTAAATCGAGGAGTGAGAATCAGGGAAATTTAAGTATACACAAAAACATGAAGAGGGGTTAACCCTCGTAAGAAACTATGAAAACAAAGGCTGTGTTCCCCATGTTCAGAACAGCCCTGGTTTGGAAGCTGTGCCTCAGGCAGACACAAACCACAGGGCTCGATGCAATCATGCAAAATTATCAGGCTTCCCCTCCAGCCTTTCAGGTCTGTGATTTTGCCATGTGCTGTTACAGAGGTGTCAACAACACAAATGAATGAAGGCAATGTTGCACTTGAGCAATATTTTAACACGTTACTAGCCAAGCCTTAAAGGAGCAAACTAAGCTGTGCAACCAAGGACTTCAAGTGGCTTTTCTGGGCATGGCAGCTGTGCAAACAAGGGCTGATGAAAGAGTGATTGATCTGTGGCAGAGCCCCAAGCATAGACCGGTCCCTTTGATTGTGCCATTGCACAAGAGCATTTATAGGGAAATTGGCATTTTCTCCTGATTGCTACAGCATTCAGAAACACAGAAGCGCCCACCTCTAAAGGAGCTGAAACACATCCTCGAGACAAGACCCGACTTGACCAGGAGTGGCATTTTCTCCCTGCACAACAGTTTCCATCACACCAAATGGGGTGTGCTGCAGCCTTGGAGTGGTGATGAATACATGGCATGGCACCCCAGTGATGCTAAAATCCTTCCTTGCCACTGGCCAGCACAGAGACATCATGTCCTACCCACTGCCACCAGAAGGGCACAAGCCCCATAGGTCCAGAACTAGCTCTAATACACAACACTCACTTCAATATTTGCCAAAAAAAAAAAAAAAAAAAAAACCAAACCAAAAAAACACAAAACCACAAAAAAAAACCCCTAAACAAAACAAACAAAAACAAAACAAACAAACAAACAAAAAAAAAAAAACCAACCCAAAAAACCCAAACCAACAAAATCAGCATTTTCCATGAGCTTTAGCTGGAGATTGCTTCTAAGAAGCACAGGATTGAAATTTGGAAGCTGATGTACAATAAGGGAAACTAAATCCTGTAATGACTGAGCTTTCTGTGCATCTCTGCCAGTTCCTGACCATCTCAGAGGCCAAAGGGCTGAAATTAAACCCACTGCATACTGCCATGGGTCATTAATTAGAAGGGTAGCACTCTGCACATATAAAAGCGGAGAACCCAGACTTTGCTGCTGCTTTGGCTGCTGAGCTGCCAGGAGAGCATGTTAAACACACCAGCTGTAAACTACAATTGAATCACTTACATTAACATCTATCATATTTAACGCTGAGAGCTAGGATCAGCTAGAAGAACACTGCTCAAAAACCTTGGGCAAACAGGACAGCCATTTAAGTAGGGCAGGTTCCCCCCACAACAACTCTTTCCCAAGTCAGTGTTACATTTGCAAGACATGACATTTAACGCTGCACCTCCATGAACAGCATGTGTAACGGATAAAATGCCACAAGAAAGCATGAATAATTTTGTAAAAGCCAGAACTAACAAAGCCTGAGTCTGTAAGGATTTGTGGCTTTGAGTAACCAAATGTCTTTGAGAATCAATGTTCTGTTATTTCCACATGTACCCTGGAGAGAGTTTTACCAGCAGCATGAGGGTTCCTGGGCTTGATGAATTCACAAGGGAAGTGTTTAAAACACAGTTTCTGCTCTGGATGACCCTGGAAACTTACCTTTGCTCAACTGTTTTATTTGGTTGAAACAAGTAAATAATTTCAACAAGTAAATAATTTTAACAGGTATTAGGATAGTCTCACACATGTCCACATGGAGTGATCATGTCAGTTTGCTTCACACTTGAAAGAAAACTACCAAAAAATCTTCAGGGTGGCTCAGAATGATGTGAGAACACAGGGGAACAAACCAGCCTACTCCCAAGGGGAAACTGTGGCAAGCCTGACAAGAGGGGAATGGGGCGAGATGACAGGGGTTGGAATGGGGAAGGAAACTCATGGCTGGAATTACTGCAAATGGCTGGCTGACTGCAGCAGAACTCTGCCCACCATTCCTGCTCCAGAAAATCCTGATGCTGCCCCTGGGACTTGCACTGCCTCACCTCAGTGTCATTCTTGTCATAGGGGACCCAAAACTGAACACAGGACGGGAGGTGCAGCCTCACCAGTGCCGAATACAGAGGGACAATCATGGCCCTGGTCCTGCTGGCTACACTATTGGTCTTTGGGGGCTACAGGATACAGAAGGGAGGGAGGAGAGTGTGGTGCCTCACGTCATACATGACTGGTTGACTTTCAAGGGTCCAAACTATAAGAGGCTAACAGATTCATGTCACCAAGTTCAACCACCTTCCCCTGAAATGGACACCCTTGAAGACAGAAAGAAGACACTTTGGAAGCAAGGTGGAAGGTTTAATGACACTGAAATTAATTTCTGCTATCTCATGTTCCCCACACTGTCATCCCACAGCAGGCATCAAGTGCCTGGTACAGCAGTGATGACAGCTTCTGTGGCTACTGAAAGGGCTTTGGTCCCCAGCATCTCAAATCAGCAGTCTTCCTCTCTCTCACTCTCAAACACACATGCAAATAATGTGAAACCTAGAGAAACCTCAGCTTAGACACAGAGGAGAGATGTGAACAAAACCAGGCAGATGTCAGTTGCTTGGCAAAGGTGGCTCTACAGATTTTGCAAAGCCAAAACATCTGCTTTTTCTCTCCTACCGCATTTAGATTGCTAGGGCTTTTTTTTGAAGTTATGTGTTTAATTTGCTTATTGCAAAGAGCTGGAGGAGATTTTTCGGATTCAGTACTGAATATTCCCTTGAATTAAAAATGAAAGAGAACTCCTATTTATGAGCTGAAACGTAGAAATGGTGCTATGTCCCCTGGCCAGGCGGTGTTTTTTGACCTCCCCTGATCTCCTACCACCGTGATACCTTTTGTTCCCACCCACATTGCACATCTCGCCTTGCTTGATCCAATGACTAGGAAAGGGAGGGCTAATTCCAGCTCAGAGCCAGATGGTTCAGTGCCCATATGTTGACTGCCCAGCCAAATTAGTTAAATCTCTGTGGCTGGAAGGCCAAGCAGTTGAACTTTGCTGTCACGTGTGGGCTTCAAAACACAGACTGCTCACAACACAGAAGGAAATGAATGTCTTTACTAATATCTTTAAGATCTCTATGCTTCTGGCAGGTTAATTTGGTCTGCTTTGGAAAACCAGCTCGAAGAGAAAGACCCTGTGTGCCCTAGAAGATGGTACACAAAGGCAAACATGGAGGGATGAGTCACTTCATACACCTTCCCTCAGCTGTGACTGAAGAGGAGACTGTGATAAAAAGCTCCTGTGCTGGTAACAAGCAGCAAGTGGCTCAGAGCAGGTGTTTGAAGGAAGCAGGAACAGCCAAAATTCAGGGGAGAGACACCCACCAAAATACCTACTTCTATTAGCCTTAAAAGGTGGTGATGATTTTAAAATTGATACAGTTTCCAGTTTAGTTTTTTTCACGATTTAACTCTTCAATTAGGCATGTAGTTCTCTGTATGCAAAGTAATGAGGCAGGATGGGATTTGTCCTGAACCAGTGTCCGAGCAGGACACTGAGCAATTCTGCTGTCAGTGCAGCTGCCTCCTCTGGGGCCCACATGGGGAGAGAGAGGAGAAAGGATGGGGAGGTGCCAGGACACCTTGTCTCATGCTTATACAACTCGAACTCTCTCCATTTCATTTTTCAGATCCTATCCATCACCTCTGTAACCTCCTCTTACTCAAGAGTGAAGACCTAGTAATCTTTCCAACAATGTCAGTGGCCTTTCCTTCCCAACACTGCATGCCTTCTATAACAAATGTACCATGTGCATAAAATATTCTCATGATATTTCACGGTGATAAAGGCAAGTTGGAGACATTCCACAGCTGGAAACCTGAGCTGTGTAGTTAAGCAGCTGTAACACTAACTGGCTGTGACAAAACCTACCCACATACACCTCACAGTTCCTGATCCATGCCCTACCTTGTGTTGTACTTCCTAGCAGTGTAACCTTTCTGTTCATTCCTCCTGATCCTGTGAGCAGAGACTGGTCTGGCTCCTTCACTGGCAGGGATATTTGCACCAGGGCAGCTTGAAGAAGTTTTACTTATCTTAAAACTCAGTTCCCTCCTGGGAAGGGGAGAGAGTTGTATGAACCTCCTCAGGTCCACAGCATGTGTATTTTCCTCCTGAAGGTACTTTCTAACCATCAAGCACAGACCAAAACAGGATGCTGGAGGCAGCATCCTGACCATTTCTGAAACAATAGCTGACTCCAGCTGTTGTGCCAGGCTTGCTGGGCCCATTAGGCATGCAAGGAATGAGCCCATAGGCTTGTTGCTTCCCGGGAACACAAGCTGAGGTTATGCCCCCTTCTGCCTTGTATCCAGATCACAGCACAATTCAGACAAAAGCTGAACTTCTCCAGCAAAGATTCATGGTTTTTCATCAAAAAAAGTAACAAATAAATATAGGTACTTTGAGAATAAACATGAGTGATTCCTAGATCATACATCTGGATTTAGGTGGTGACCTCATGTTCATTTGTCTCAAGCATTTTTATGGGAATGCTGCTCAGCAGCCACTCAAGGAAAAGAAATTAAAGCTGTGGGCCTTCTACTGTTGTGACTTGCAACTCTAGTGAGAGGACTAGGCCCAAAAAACCTTCTGAAACGCCCATTCAATGCAACAGGAATATCTCCGTGTCAGTGCCGTCCCTGGTTTCAGGAATATCCCTGATTTCCACAAAAAGCAGACTAAGACATCAGAATGATGGTTTCCAAACGGTGTATCCCAACTGGCAGCGATCCAAAAGGCTTGCAAACCTTGAGCAAAAACCTCCAGGCTGTTTAATTTGAAACACATCAAAACAAGTATTAATGATGAATTAATCATTAAAGGTGAAAAAGATAAAAGCAGTGTCTGCAAGGATTTGTCTCAGACAAAAACAATGTGACATCTTTTAATTGTTGGCGGAACCCCTGCTTTTGCAGGTTGGAGATTAGAAGTGATTCCCACTCCCTTGCCTGGGAGAGGTGAGGAGCTACACGCAGTTAAAGGTGGTGAGCACCTCCTGGGCTGAGGCTGCTCCAAGGGTTGCTCTGGAGGGGTTCCATGAACATAAAAGGAGGTTTGCAAAACCCTTGGGAAACAGCAAGGCTGACACTCTTGAAAGGGTGATCTGGCTGCAGTCTGAGCAACTATCCTTGTACATTGCCTCACAAAATGAGAAGCTCTTATTAGTTTACAGTGAATGAAGAGCTGAATAGCTGGTATAACACTCTTTCGTGGCTTTCTGGTCCTCAGATGAGTGCAATAGGTACACATACATTCATTTACATCTGAAACCTGGCAGTAGATACAACACCTCTGAAAAGAAAGCTCTGCCATCCGTGAAATACCTATTTGACACAGACACTGGGTTGTTGTTGTTGTCTACTATTATCTCCTTCACTGGTTTGAATACACACTAATGAAGGGTGAATGTTATAACACCCACACACCTGTATAGGTGAGTTGCACAAAACCGTGGATAAATGCCTATTTGGATGAGCAGTGATGAAAGATGGAACAAAACTAGGTATTTCATTCCACCATACAGAGAATGAACGGAGCTGTCACCCAGATGTGACAGAGCTGGGACTCCCAGCCGTGACTTTTACAGAATCTCTAGCTATTGGGTTACCCTAAAAGCTAATGCATATGGGTGTACTGCTGAGGATAAGGACAAGTAACAGCACAAAGGGAGAGATGGTTTATGCACTCAGAAAATAGTGATGTCACCAAAAGGACACTTCGGCTCACAGCAGAAAGCAAGGCTATGTTCTACAGTCATATCCAAAGAGGTTTATGCCTCAAAACTGCATCTTCTCCACAAATGAAGCAGAAAAGTAAATGGGCATCCAAGCACAAGTGACACCCTGAACATAAATTTCTTGTTACCCAACGAAGCTGATGAGTCCTCTGCATGCTCAGCTCTGTAAATTGTTGCTGGGCAGCCCAGAAAACCACAAGCCTTGATTGAGTTCCATCAGACTGAGTGAGCACGTGATAATTAAAGCAGATTACAGTTCCTCAGTGCCATGCTCGCAGCCAACAGTGTCACATTTGCCCCAGTGCAGGCGTCTCCTACAGTGAGGAAAAACACATGCCGTCCAAAATGTGTCAGAGACCCTGTGGGTGTAGGGGGTACAATAAGAACCGCTTTGCTTCTGCTACCAGGTGTGGTTTTGAGTCTTGATCAAGTCTAACTCTATTTGTCTCATCACTAGGGCCACTGTGCATCAGCTGAGCTTGCCTGCTCCCTGCCTGCCTGGGAGCACGGGAGTCTGGCAGACCGGGATGCTGGAGCACAGCTCTCTTGGGGCTCCTGCAAAATCCTTAGCTGGCATCTAGGCAGAGGTCTGACTCAAACACTCGGTCTGCAGGGACAAGCCACCTGACAAACTCATCTCCAGCAACCTGTCAGAAAACTCCCTCCTTCCCACCAAGTTACTGGGAAGCCAATTTATTTTGTTTATCGAGACAGAAGGATAAGTAAGAGGCTAGGCAGGTTTCCACATTTCATCATCACTGTATTAGGACACTCCTACACAGAAGGCTGCTCCCCCAGTTGCCTGTGGGAAGTGCCAATAGCCCTCGGGTGAGTCATATACACCCTACACCACAAAAGAGTAAGTGGGAAAGCTCTGCACAGCGGGGGATTGATCTCGGAGGACGGGCGTGCCACTCTGTGTTCCTTATGAGTTACTGTCCTCAATCACAGGGTGTAGGAAACCAAACTCAAAGGCAGATCCAGCTCTCCTGACACCTCTGTGAAAGCAGTGGGACTGGAGGAAAGTCCCAGAGCCCCTTCTTTGCACAGCTGGTAATGACAGAGGATACAGCTCCAGTCCTCCATGACAGAACCTGCCCTCCAAAGCTTAAGTGAAGGCCACTGATGTTAAAGCTTGTCTTATTTTCAATCTTCCCAGATACTGGAGGCAAAAATACATCCCCTACTTCCACTGCTACTGGGCTTGCTTTGCATGTGGTCTTCAGGAAAGAAGCAGAGGGAGGGAAGAGAAAGAGAACTCCCAGGGATGGGCAGAATTAACTGTGGAGCAATTCAGCTGGGCCAAATCTTGGAATCTTTAATCAGGCAAGGCTGCTGGGGATCTCACTCGGCTGGATTCACATCTTGGCAGCATCACTGCAGAGTCCAAAGTAGACTTGAACTCAAACCACCAAGTGCCAGAAAAGTCACTTAACCGGAACAAAATAATTAGCAGAAATCCTTGCTAATAAGGATGCATTTTGTTTGTGTATAACAGCTAATTGGGTTTTAACCAAGTGAGAATAAGTTTGAGAAACCTAATCTCCCCAGTTTTAGAAAGGATATCATAAAGGGAGTCTAATTAAAAATTAAATGGTGTTGAAGTTCATTTATTGCTGCTACTTGTATCACTGTGGAGCACAGGGACCCTATGTATAAGTTTCTATTTTTAGGAGAGAGAAACCTGGATTCAAAAATGTCCCCAGAGTGCCTTTGGAGAGGTAACAGAAGATTTTAAACCAGATGCCAGGTCTATACTTGCAGCCACTTGCCCAATAAAGAGTGCTTTAGATTGCAGTTCCCTCTTTTCTAGTGGCATGGAAGTATAATTTTTAAGAACACCCACTCAGTAGCCAAGGACCAGACTTCTAAAGATTATTAGGTACCTCACGATGCAAGTAACTTCCACAGTAACTAAGCATCAAAGCACTTTCAAACTTCCTCATGGGTATCTTCAGATGGCTAAATATCTTAAAAATATATCTCTCAATTATTTCTGAAGGTGATATAAGCACTACAGGGCTGGAAGGCTGGAATTTTTCCATGGTTTTAAATCCCTAATAACCACTGCAGAAGGAATTTATTCTTTTTAAATATGTCACTGTGGCACTGTCCTGCTCCAGAGCATGGAGGTTAACAACACCAATACTTCAGACAGTAAAAAGCAGAATATTAATGTCATAAGCAGCAATTAGTGTTAAAAGACAGCAAATCCTTCATGTAAAATAAATGCATGACTAGCTGTAGGAACAGTAGGGCTAAAGAGCAATCCTGCAATGACATGTGGTTATTTTTCCACTGTTCTAGCTAGGTTTTACCACTGCCCGTTGACTTTTTGCAAGTCATGATGAAGCTGAAATGGGAATGAAAAAACTTTGAAAGCAAGAGTTAATAAATGTACTTCAAAGGACAATGATAGCAGATTTGTCTTTGTCAAGTCCTTGTTTTCATTCACTCAACTAAAAAGAAATCAGCATGAAAAAGCGGGTTGTTTCACGGCATTCAAGAAAAGGCTTTCTAACCAACTGACTTATAAACTACAGTGCTATAGATTTCTAATATTTTATGCAGCCAAGTCACACATACAAGTCACACGTGGTGACTCATTTTTTCCTAAGCAATACATCTAATTAATTCAAGGTATTTAGAATGAAAGGTAGCTATTAGATGAAGCCTAAAATAAATGGTACTAAATGCAGCCTTGGTGCTGATGGACACAGGGCATTCTGTTAATATCACCCTCTCCTCTGCTGCGCTAAAAACTGTGTTGCTCACCACAAATAATGCTGAATTAATAAATGAAAGCTGTGTCCTGTTTAAAGAGCATCTGCCACTACAGCTTGTCAGGACGATGCTGGAGGACCCCTAATGCAACAATTCTTGCTTCACACGAGGTGGGGTGTCAATTTTGAGCTGGGTGGAGCATGTGTTTGGGATGAGGCTACTCAATGCTTGGCTTCTCCCACAAGAAAAAAGGAGCTACAAAGCAAGGGGTGTGATTTTATAGCATTCACTCCTACCTACTGTCTGCTTAATTGGAATGATGCATTCATTTATGATACATCATGAAACAGTCAGCAAGCCTTTCTCTTTTTTATCATTCCCTCAGCTTTCTGCGGCACCAATAAATCCAATGTCTTGTCACAAACTGCAAGTGTATCAGTGCTTCACAGATGCTGAGCACAAGTGGCAACTGCTGGGAAAGTAGTCGGTGCTGTGATTAGCATCACAAACTGAAGGGGTTAGAAGTTCATTTCTGGATGAATGTACACATTCTCACGGGTCTTATCACCCGCGATCTGGTGATCTCTCGAGAGCTGGGCTTGGAATAAAATTTACAGAGCGTCTCAATTCGGAATGCAACACAAAGGCAGGCACAGATGTTCCTATACAATTCCTAATTTGTGCTTTAGCTTAAATTGCACAGGTCCTTATCAATTTTGTGCCGTCTCATGTGTCACGCTCTCGTGCTCGGTGCCCCCTGAAGTTTAAATCCAAACTGCATTGGAGTGGCATCCTGACAGGCATCCTGTCCTAGCCTTTTCGCCCTGTTTTATTGCTCTATCCATCTAGTTGTACTTCAACTTGTGAATTACTGCATTATCATGTTACTCTGTGTTCTGGTGGGATTTTAAAATAACAACAAATAATTATTTCCTCCAGGCAGGAGGACATTTGTGTGTTCTCAATAGGACAGTAAGAGGGAGGAAGGTACCTGCTGAGTTAATGCTTTGGCTCTGAGTTTCCATTAACCTCCCTAACTTCAACCATTTTTCATTATGAAATCATGACCTTCAAACCTAGCATACAGAAAAAAGTACATTTCTCCCCACTCATATAGCTCTGAAGTGTGACTGGAAACACTGTTCTCTCTTTTAAAAAAAAAATCCACCTTTGATCTAGGACTAAAAATCAAAGTTTGCAAAACCAATGGAATTTGTTTAAGAAGCTATTAGGATTTCAGAGGGAGCTGGAGTTAGCATGGAAACAGGCTCAGGCTTCAAGCTGGCACAAGCTACCAGTAAACATTATGAAAAGTATCTTGGAAATGTTTAGGGTAAAAAAAATCGTGAATCCATATGCCCAAAACACATTTGGGCTTTGATGTGTGACTTCACGCCAACTAACGGGCACATTGAGAGGCTCAAACCTACTGTCAGTAAAACCAGCCAGAAACTTTCAGAGATACCAGAGAGCAAGGAATGCCTGTCTAACACCTTATATATCTTTCTGAAAGGTATAACCAAGTGGAACCAGTCAGCTGGAATGGGCAGAAAAGTGTCAATTCTTACCCCAAGGACATATATATGCAGTCATTTAGAGGGTAAGATAACCAAACCTCATGTCTTTAATCACACCTGACCTGGTCCATACCATGCTAGTGTCAGACCTCTGAGTTGGTTCTGATGACACCATAATATTCAAGTCAAGGGAGAAGGAGACTCCCCAAGGGGCAGACAGGTTTCAACAGCCTGGAACCAGGCCTATAATACCAGGAAAGTCACATTGCAGTAATCCCATGTACAAAATCTGCTGAGCAATTAATATTGCATCAGTCATGTGCGTGCTTAATTCAGACACAATTCACTGTTATTCTGATTAATAGGCTGTTGAATTATGCTTTACAGGCTCCATACCAGATACAGGTGGGGCAGGTGAGGCTCTGTTTCTAACATGCCATTTTGCTTTTGACAGACATAAATACACTTCTGAGTAGATAATCAGTCAAATCTCACAGTACTTAATCACTCAGTGTGAACAGTTAAAACACTCAATCTCGCATTAGTCTAATTGTTACTCCTGCTTTGTTTGCATTTCTGGTTTTGTTTTTACATCTCATTTTCTCCTCTGTTTCAGCTGCCTCCCCCCACATCCGTTTACTGTCTGTTAGAAGCCCACCTGCAGGTGGAAAGCTCTTGTCTTCCCCTGGCAGCTGTCTCAGGTACACAAGCCATCTCAGGGGCTGCTGCTTGCACCAGCCATGCCATGCAGTGACAGCAGGTCACAGACAGCTTCCCAAGACTTGTGTTTCCATTTGTGCTGTCTGTGAGACCCTGCCCCCATTTATCAGGAATAAATGAAAGGGAAGAGTCCCAAACACACAGTTTCAGTTACTGCAATCTCCTCCTCTCTGGCCTTTTTCATTCACTCACGCTGCTGCAAAACCCACTTCCTAATCCATGTTTTTGGCTGTGCACATCTATGCACTATTCACTGTCTATTCCCTGAAACATAACACATTCATCTGCATGTTTAAGCACCTTCTTAGCCTATCCCCATCTTATCACATTTCTCACCTCCAACAGTGTAGCAATTCTTATAAAGAAAAGAACCTGATTTTCAACCAAGTGCTTTTGTGCTGCCTGTTACACAACCTGCATGGCCACACATTTTGGAGCTTCTCCTTATCTCTGTGGTGGCCATCACTGAATCCCTTCCCTCACTATTCTAGGCTTCTAAAAGCCTTTCTTAAAGGTGACAAGAGGTATTGGCCAGTTTTGTATGTCCCTGCCCATGGCAGGAGGGTTCGACTTGCAGGGGATCCTAAAGGTCCCTTCCACCCCCAAACATGCTGTGATTCTAATGATCTTCCCAATTACTTGTGCTCTCTCACCTGCCTGCACCTGTCTCTCATACCCTGTGGTGTGAACTCTTTTTGAACCACATTTCAACAGCTTTTAGCTGTCAGGAATGCTTCTGCTGCTAATCCAATAGCTATAAGGCAGAGGACACAGCCATGGAGCAGAGCAAAGATCTCGCTGCTCCCAGACCCAACTGTGTGATCACAGTATGGCATAGTCTCCTCCTGACCCCTGAGTCCTGCATTTCTGGTGTCACTTCGATTGGGAAGGGGTAAAAACCCAGAAGGTTCTTTAGCCTGGTGGGCAGGCAGCGAGGTCACCCAGGAGACGGGACCTGTGGGCTGCCAGGTGTCTCACAAGGAAGGGAGTGCACAACCACAAGCAGGAAGCCCCTCTCAGCTGGATACCCACCCCCAGAAAGGGTAATAAGGCTCCTGCATGATCAGAGGCCACTCATGTAGTGCCTGGAGGTAGATCTGTGAGCTCCAGAGAGGGACAGGAGCTCAGGCACTGCCTTTCCCTACTTCTATGCATATCTCCACCCAGCATTTTAACTTTCTGAAGGGCTGCCCTCAGGCTTCCAGCTCTCTCCACAGATCATTTCCACAGGCCTTGAAACACATGGAGGCAATCTGCTTCCCAACCTGGCTCTCAGGGTTTCCTTTTCCTTCCAAATAACAATGCTGCAGTTTGAAGGTGGGACTTGGCCAAAGAGCTTTGCAGACAAACAACTTCCACCTCTTTTTTGCCAAAATAACAGTTCTCTTGGGAGGAAGAACACCTATGCCTAATGGCCCAAAGGAACTCAACTTTTCAGTTGATTAAAAGTTTGAATGGCTGAAAGTGAAAAAATTCACCAAGGGAGGGGATTTCATCCTGAAAAGGAGCTGAGACCTCTCTCAGCACCCCTTGAGAAGGATACACCAGCTGGGAACAGGGCCTAAGCAGAACAACCTGAGGATATGCTGACTTGGCAGACCAAGAGCACAGCTCCTTTTGAAAACTTCCCCTCCCTCGCAGAAACCTTGAGGAAGGAGTTTGCCCTCTGGAAATAATTCTGTCAGCTGCCTCCCAGGATGAATCCACCAGCTGCATAAGATGCTTCCTAGTCCCATAGTATCATTCATGTACATGTCTGCTGAGGTTATTATCTATGAAAAGCATTTCTAAAGGTGGTTATTAAAAGCTAGGACACGACTCTCCAGCAAGTACTGCTAAACTCTTCCAAGACTAAAATGCCTCCTTGTTTACCCTGCCTACCCACAAAAAATATTAAAAAGCACAGAAGTCTAAAATTAGCTACCAAACTTTGAGCAGGTATGTGTATGACCTGTGTTCAATAACTCCAAAAGCAAGATGATTAACACCTCTGTTAAATTTTTAGAAACCTGGCAATTCCTAATCTAGTTGGTGCATGACTCTGACATTGTGGTGATGGTTTGCAGTGTAAAACAAGACAGATCCATGCACACCCTCTCTTCTCACTGCAACCCCTTGACTACCTTAATCCTCCATTTCAAACAGGATTTACTTTTCATCATTTTGTAAGCAAGCCGAGTGGTGGTGTGGATGAAGTGTCCATCTGTGGCAGGGAGTGAGGCCAGCAGCTGAAATGAAGAGGCAATTTTCTTTACTGAACTTCAAATCACGATCCAGAACTGATGCAGAAGAGCCTACTTTCCTGTGCCTCAGCACAACCATCCACTCCCAGCTACCCTGAGAAATCTCACCCACAGCCTGATTTTTTTACTCAAATACTCATGGATTTCTAACACAGAAACCCATGATATCCAGGTGATTGCCCTTGAAATGGGGACTGTTACACATTTTAAAATATCAATTTTTTATAAGTAAAACCCACTTAAAATAATTTCTAAAGATTCAGTGTGATTAAGTATGCTGTTTGATAAAGAGGATCCCTCCCATGCATAATGCCAGTGGTGATGCCAACTTTCATCCAATGAAAAATAAAGCAAAATGCTCATCTCTGTAGCGATCCATGGCTCATGTAAACCTGATAAGATGGTACAACAGCTACTTTGAGGCATTTGTACAGGAAATATGCCAGTGCTTCTCACAATTTTAAGTTACCAGATACTCTGGCTGATCCACATAAAAAACCTTCAGCATCCCACCGGCACTTTTTGCAAGCTGCTCACACTAATAGCTGATTACGTTCAGATAGATTTTAATTCAGAAACAACATTGTTGAAGTAAAAAAAAAATAAACAAATGTAGAACTAATGTAACTAGGAAGAGATTTAAAGCCTGATTCTCCAAACAAACAAGGTATTGTATCAGATAATTTCAAAGGAAGGTGATACAGTATTTCCTCATGGTAGCATTTATTATTTGTTTAACTAAAGGTCAGGCAAAATAATAAGAAAACCTGTTGTCTCAGTAAATACAAAGGCAGATTTCAGGCCTGGGAATTTGCTCCATTTTAAGAAAAATAAATTCATGTCAAGCACTTTTTTCTCTTCTCCCTTCTCTCTCTGTGTTGAAGGCTGTTGGTTAAACCCTCTTGCCCCACAACTCCAGGGTGCTGACTCCTCATTTTCCTGGCACCTTCACACAAATGGTCCCTCTCAGCCTTGTTTTTCTGTGCACACTGGCTGTAGGAAATAACTTCACCATTTGTTTCACAGCAGGTCTGTGGCAAGCAAGAGAAAAGGCTGAAGCCTGGAGCTCACCCACCTTGAGGACTTTCCTCCCAGCACCTACCTGTGATGGAGATTTCTTGACAGCACCATTACCCAACTAACCTGTTCTCTCCCCAAAGCCAGGACTGTCAGATCTATAGCAGCCCCTTTGGCTGTCATTTTAATTTTGAGAAGTCTTAGCTTTTCTGATCTATTGAGAGCAGAGGAAACTTGTATTTCTCCACTAACAGCTCCCTCCACTCCCTGTTTATTCAAGGACATTTTCTCCCCTAGTGCCTTATCACAGTGCCATTGTTTCATGGTCTAATTACTTCCCTTCTGAGAACCTAACTTAATTTATCTCCTTGGAGTCAGACAGGATCGTATCAAACAAGTAAACTCAGTTAGGCACGATATTCATGCAACAGCTACGTCCCTCAGCCTGCACACAATTCCTGCCCTACCACAAGCAATCCCACTTATAAAAGGGAACATGCATTTGCTAAAGTCACCATTTATTGCCATTATTGCAGCAACTTTTTACTGTGCAAACTCAAGTTATTGCTAGCCAAAGCATGCTGCAGTTCCCTCTGATGAAACTGAAGTATTTCTGGAAGAATAAATAACCAACTCGGGAGAGTTTGAACAAAGAAGCCTCTGACTGAATTCTAACGGAAGGAAATTGTTTAAACAAGTGTTTGTTTTCTGAAATGTAAACAGGTTTTTGGTGGTGAACTGTACTGATCCATACAGTGCAGTACGGCTAAAAACATCCTTTTTTTTTTTTTTTCCCACCTTCTCTGTTCTTTTTATTCCTGTGCTCTTTGCTGATATCTGCCCTGGTTGGTACCTCAGGTGCTGGTACGTTTGGCCCATTGCCAGACTTGTTGCCATGATATTGTGGCTGCAGTCTGGGGTAACATTACACATGCTTTGTTGTAACGTGGAAGAACAACTCAGATGGCAAGGACTTTAAATGAAATCTTTATTCTCTCTCTGTTACTAATATGGACTGCAGGGATCTTGTATGTTGGGGTGTTTTCTAATGGTTTCCTAGGAAATATCACACCCAAGATCTTACTAAATTCAGGGCGATGGTTGCTTTCTCCAGGCATGGAGACACTCTCGGAGTGTGAGGACGAGGGTTTTATATTCACAAAAGAATATATACAAATAAGAACCTCAATCTAGAAAACTAGAGGGCAATTTCGTTAAATAATATAGCTGACTTTTGACTAAATAATTTCAGATTTTTTTAAAAATTGAAAGCATGCATAGCATTTGGGAAATTCTTAAGGGACACACTTAATAAATAATATAGAGTAATTATACTGTCATGATCTCCAACATGCTGCATGGGAGATCAAAAACTGAGCTCAGACTGAAGCTGCTGTCATTATTATCCCTCACAGAGGAGAGCAGAGGGCCCATAACTTTCTCAGCATCGCTGCCAATGGCAGGTAAAGGTAGGGATGGCAGCTTCAGCAGAACACACAGAAGGGTTTAACAAATGCCAACTCGTTTTGTGGTCTGTCGCTAAAACTGAACAGGATTAATTTCCTTTTCACGCTGCAGAAATCAAAACAGGCTATTTGAAAATAAATATGTCATCTTTGAGGCCAATTAAATTTTGTAAGCTGTGACCAGGAGGAGAAGAGATCAGGAGAGGATCAGAAGTTCGCCTTCATAATGTGAGTTGACCGCAATCTTAATTACTAAGAGGTTTTGGCTTGTCTTGATTGCACATTCCTCAAGACTCTTTGATAACTGTGTGTTCTGTACCCTGTGTGTGATTCTTAAGAGCCTGTTACAGCCCTTCCTGCATAGATGGGCTCTTCCAACTTTAGGCTATAGTGTTTCCTGTTTTTACCTTGACAGGAGAGCCCTGTTCTATCCTCAGCTGACATTACAGGAACTCACCTGCTAACATATGCATGGGAAGAAACAAATCATAAAAGCAAAAACCATAAAGCAGAGGCCAACTGATGAGCAAAACAGCATTTTTGCAATTTGGACAGACAGTAATCCCTGAGATAACAATCTTTCCTAGGAAATATCACACCCAAGATCTTACTAAATTCAGGGCAAGCAATGCAGCATGCCAAGTATAAAGACAAGTTGTTACAACTTCAAGACATTTTTTTCATGCCAGTGCCAGTTCGACATGTGTCCCACCCTATAAAATTATTTTCTATTGCTTCTTCTTAAGTGAGATCACCTTTAAAACAGCAATTAGAGGATGTGTTTGTTTAGAGGAACACAAATTACTGCTTCACTTCAGGGCCTGTTTAGCATGTCAAGTTAGCCTGGAATCTGAATAAAATCATCAGTGAAAAATAATAGTCTGTGTACAGTTTCATACAGAATGTAACACCTCCCTTCAAGGTTCTTATGCCTCATTTAGTGCTTAACACATTCTCCAGAAGAAGGAAACGTTTCAGACAAGCATCAGCATTTAACCATTTAAGGGCAGGCATCCCATTGCAGGAATGTCTTGAGCAAGGTGGGACCGTTTCTTGTTCACAGAAATGAAACAAAAGACTTGCTCCCCACCTTGGCTCCAGGTGAGCATATTAGCCTTATCCAGCTGACCAAGGAGTTCACAAGAAACTGGGCTCGCTGCCTGGTTTCGTTCTCGCTGTGGGTCAATCAGACATCCCTGTGCTGCATCACACCACAATATTTCAGCCTGTGCAGATCCCCTGCCCTGTAGGGCACCCAAGAACAGGTTTCAGTGCTGTTCTAGTCTAAAGAACTCAAATACTAAGTTAAGCTTATGCTATCCCAGGGACCATCCACCTTTCTACCAAACTCAGCTATTTCAGAATGGCTGTCAAACACAACAGGTTTAACAAGTCCAAGGGGAAAGTACAAAGGATATCTCAATGGCTGATCCAGCTCTCTGGAAGAGCTTCCTGAGGGTGAGCAGGAGGGGACAGAGTATCTGTTTGGGCAAAGTGATGTTTTGTTTTTCCACAGGAATTATTAATCAAGGATATTAGTCCAGGGTGGGCCCTCAACCACCACCACAATCCAACAGATTTCTACCAATACCTGTGTCCTTTCCACCATCAGATCTGCAGAAAGATCTATTTCTTCATTAATGCTTTTCCCACAGACCTTAACAAAACACTTCCACCTCTTCACAGTCAGAGAAGGGGTTTTATTTGTACTTTATTCTTTGCAGTATTGCAAACACAGTGCCAAGATACCATGGAGAGAGACAGCTATGAACTGTGATGCTTAAAGATACTCCTTTGAGGCTGAAAAATGCACACACAAATGCGTTTATAATACAGGCCATACCACAACACGTCACATCACACAATCATAGAGTCACAGAATGATTAAGATTGGAAAAGACCTCTAAGATCATCAGGTTCAACTGTCAGCACCAGCACCATGTTCACCACTAAACCCTGTCCTCAAGTGCCATATCCACATGGTTTTTGAACACTTGCAGGGACAGTGATCAATGACAGCTTGTATGTGGCTTTTCTATTTATAGCAGACAAATCAGTTGTCTGAGGAACCTGATTAACTCCAGCAAAGGAAACAGCAAAATTACTGAAGTTCTCTGTGGGACAGCTATGCTCTGCACATCCATTCCTACTGAAATAATTTGACTGAAAGCAGAATTGCTGGCCAGAGACTGGACAAGAAGTTGTTAAGGTATCTGGCAGGGAGTGAGAGAACTGAAATGGCTTAGCCTTTCCTAAGTCAGAAATACCACACACAAATGACAGAAATCACGGCGTTATCTGCTGTGGAGTTTGCCTCCTCAGGGCATTCTTTTCAGGCAGACTGCACCATGGTAAAGGTCAGCATCATTTACAGACAAACCTGTTTTGTAATACATGGTGCACACTGTGCTCTGTACGAGCTGCCTTACACACAAAACTCACTTCCTCAGATTGACACAAATCCTCATGGGCATCTCTCTGCAGAGCAGGGAGGATGGGAAGAGCTCAGTCAAGCAGCACATTTGCCAGCCCTGCATCATCATTAGCACATGGGGCAAAACAGACCTGGGTTAGCCAGTAGTACTAACACCTGAACCCCTAGTCCTCTGCAGCCCTGAGGGCTTATTGGTCGCTGTTTGATTTAGTTTTGACTCAGGCAATGAACACTGGGGAGCTCTGAGTCCTTGTCCACGCATCTTCAAGTCTTCATCCAGCCATGACTATGGCCAGCATCTGGCCTTGACCCTCAACCATAGGTATAAACATCTAATAACACTTGGAAACCACTTCTTTGAGTGCAAGAACGATCTGGCACATAATTTCACTTGCTTTTTTATACCTTTTAGAGCTCACCTGTGTAACTGCTCTGCCTCTGAAATACTAAAGGTGAACTGAACAAGCTATAAGTTTGCAAGGGAGTTCACACTTCCCACTCAAATTCTTGGCATTTGTGATCCCTTTCAGTTTTTTTTCTATTGTAAGTGATGAGCACAAAAACAGACAGTAGAATTAACTGTTTGGAAACCTTTCCAGCATCCAAAGAAATTTTTTCTTGAATCTTCTCATCTTCCTTCTATTGCTCCTTTTTTTTTTTTTTTTTTTCCTCCTGGATTACTCAATCTTAAAAGCATCCATGTGGCCATGTGTCATGTTTAAATATATTTTCTATTTACAGTAATGAGTGTGTGTTATTACTTCTAGGGAAGGAGGGATTACTACATGAGGAATGATCCTAAGCAAGGAGCATTTTTGCTCTGTTATAGGACAAATAAATCCTATTGGCAGAGCCATGGAAAAGCTTCTGGTCCCACCACAGCAGACTCAATCCAGCTTCTTTGATAAGCAGTATAATTTCTCACCATTATCAGAAGTAAAGAGGAGAAAGTGTGAGGAAAATTGTTTATAAAACAGAGAGACCAACTGTTCACAATGTTCCACTTTATTTTTAATACAAGGAAAAGCACAGCCCTGCAAAGCAGTTTTTAATTAACTGCTTTCTCCCAGCAATACTTTTGGCTCTGTGTAACAGTGCCAAATGCTGATATTTATATAACTCAGTAATGGCTACGATTTTGCTTCAGAAATGTTATTTCAGTGGGACTGTGCCATCACCCAACAAACCCTGGTGCACATGTGGCTTCAGGAAGAGTATCTGGGAAGAGATGCTCTTTTAGGACCCTCAAATGAAAAGTTTAGTCTGAAATAGGCTCTTCCTTGGAGAGGGGAAACCATGGCCTGGCCCAAGAACAAAACCAAACACCAACACTCTCAGTGACACCAACATCCCTTAACACCATCTTCTCTCTTGCAGAGTGGCCACAACAGCACAGCAATAGGCAAGGGCTGGCTGAGATTCCTGGGAGGTTAATGAAAAATGCTGCAAGTTCAAGTACTTATCAGGAAAACAGTAGTTAATATACAGGGGTTTCCTGAAAAATAGATATGACACTAACTCCTTCCCAACTGTACTGGAGGCACCCAGCATGGCTCCTCTGTTTCAGCTTTAAGCTGCCACAGTTAGATTCTTCTCTCTCCTGTCATTTTCCTTAGAGTTTCTTTTCATTCCTCCATGTTTCAGAGGGCTGGTTTCCACCCAGGGAAGTGCAGACCCTGGGGAATCTGTGGGCTTCACAGACTCTGTGAAAGATAACTAAAAAAGTAAATCCATCATTCATGAGTTTCAAATTAAATTGTTGTGCGGGAGCTGGCTCCGCTACTGGAAAAAAAAATTAAGTACCTGCCTATTCAAATGGCTGAAAACCATTATTATTATAAAGCCATTTCCAGAATAAGCTCTTGGGCTTATGCTCTTTCATTTTCCTAAAAACAGGACACAAATCACCCACAGAAGTCAGAGTGCTGATTCCCCTACCAAAACCCCTCCTTTTGCCCCATTTCCATGTATTTTGTGTCCTTGGCTATGGGTCCCTGCTGTGCCTCACCCCCACGATGTCAATGTGCTCCTAAAATCAGCTCCTTCTACCTCTCAGTGAACCAAAACTTACGAGGGGAATAAATGGATTTAATAAATGAAGATAAAATCTGGATTATCACCAGGAATTATTGCCAAATCAAGTGCTCTTTTCAGGATTACCCCATCCTAAAAAGGCAATTTTTTTCCTGCCATACTTCCCATAAAACACCGTATGCCATGGGAACACTTCTAGCTACAGAGTTTACATCAGGAATATCCAAAATAGTCTCCATGTACCCAAGGGTATCTATAAAGAAGAACCCTACTCAATTCTGCTTAGTAAAAACAGAGAGATTCCACAAAACAGGGACCTCTATAGGCAGAAAATAAAGGAAACACCAGATCTTTTAATATACCACAAAACACAAACACAAGTAAAAAGAAGTTAAACCCTGACAAATTCCCAGACAAATGGGAATAGCAGAGTATTTTTTTGGAAGGAGTATATGGGATGCATTTGCAGTTGTAGTGTACAAGCAGGAGACTCCCAGGAAGCCTGGCTACCTTTCTAACCACAATGCATTAGTCAAATCCTGTTATCGAGATCCACGTAGCATAAACAGATGAAAAAAGACAGCCCACTTGATGCAGAAGGTCAGATCAGGTGAGCGACTTTCTCTTTCCAGAATTAAACACAGAGTTTAAAGTTGCTGAAACACAAAGTCCAAAACGAGCCCAAACTTTTGGGCGCTTTGGGTCCTGTTTTTTTCTTGACAAAGGTGTGCTGCTTTCTATAAGAGAGTCTTAAAGAGGTTTCCAAAATGGTGTGAGGCCAAGACCAGCAGCAGACTGAGCTGAGCGCTCCCTCTCAACCAGGTATGCGTCTCTCAAATGGGATTTAGTTCACTGCCCTATGCAGATGCTTGTAAAAATGCCACTCAAGAACACCTGAGATATGGATGTGACAGACTCAACACAGGACCTAAAGCTTATGAGATTTGACTGTGTGTAAACTGATGCAAAGCACAGCCCTCTACACTCCCTGACATACTCTTTTGGTTATTCACTAAATCCTCCACAAACCATCCCGCTAATATGTTTACCTCTAGCAGCTACTCTAGGAGCATGTACAGCACTAAAATATAACAAATCAAACTATGTTAAAATAAAATGGTGTAGGTGTCCCCAACTTGAATAGTTATTTAACACTCATCTATGAGGAAAGAAAAATACTGAAAAATTGCCAGAAATACTGACATCAGTCTTCCATTTGAAGAGCAATTCAGAGCGATTCCAAATATAGTCGGTCCTATTAAGAAAACAGCTCTCGGGTAAGAGTGCAAACTACGTCATCATAAGAAAGAAAATCAGAAACATATGGTTCTAATAGCAGGTGGAACTTTAAACAAAGTCAGCAACTCAGAATCCTAAAAGTAAATCAGAGCAAAGAGGGGAGAAAATCTCTACATACCATCCCCATCCTTTCAGGGTGAGGTTTGGTGATGAACTCTTGCCTGGTCTTCCAATTTCTAGAAGGAAAACCAACTCTCCAGCAGGAGAAAACCCCACTGGGTAAGATGCATACCATGTTCCCCATTCTCTCACAGAAGTGGTGTTTTGGATTCCCTTGTTCCTGTTCTATAGCTACATGGAGGGAGGAGAGGGGACATGGCCAATTCCCTGGCAAATTCTCTCTCTGCAGATTGAAGTCTGGCCTCAGATACAGCAGCCTAAATCAACAGTAACACCATAAAACACCCACTGTTCCCACTGATAATGCAGAGATGGCACAGAGCTCTACAGGAAAGCCAGGATCCTGTGTTGGCTCAGCTGAGCCTGAGTTAAGAGGCCATGAAGATGGAGTAAAACTGCCTTTGGAACTGTAAAGCCACACGTATGGGCTATGGCCCTTTTTCCAGCTACAGCCATTCAGGAGGCACTTGGAACGAGGAAAGGGGGCTGTGCAGCACTTCTGCTGTGGATAAGGGCCCGAGTCCATGTTGCATGACTGCACCAGACAAAGCCCTGCGATCCACATGGATGACCTCATCTTTCTTTCCCCTTTTGCTTGGGGCTGAGATTCTCAAGGGAGCCTCGTGGAGTCGTGTAACCAAGTTCAACCACTTTGAATTTTCCTATTGACCAGAATAGCACTAGATCATGTTACCCATGTCTATTTGTTAATGACGAGGGCTCGTTTACCCACATTGATGCCACATGGCTTGGACGTGTGTGTTGGACACCATAAATGGCAAGGACGATGCCTCCAAGACATAAACACTGTGGGACACACTGCAGCTTCACTCAATGGCAATTTTCTCAAGAACACACACACACAAAAAAAAACCAACAAAAAAAAAACACAGAAGGAAAAGTTTCGAACTTCACGAGAGTTTTCAGATTCCCTCCCACCAACACACTTGTGGTAAATGTAAAAGCAGGCAGCCACCGCTATTACTGTAACACTGAGAGGGGCAAATTGGCTTTTCTATATAAATGCCAATAAAAGCTGCATCTTGGTGGATTGTGTCATATTTGTTCTGCCTCGCATAAGAGAGAGCACGTACAGAATAATGAAAAAGTCCTTTCCTCTTTGTTTTCAGTTAGAAATCCACCACTATCCCTTTCAAGAGCAAAGTTCAGAACAGCCGCTGTTTTCTCTTCTAATTATCACGTTTACAGCAGACATGGGAGTGATCAGATTGCTCTGGTCTGGAGAGATGCTTCTTGACAGAACATATTATGCCAAATGCTGCTGCTGCATGAGAACTCTTCTGCTTTTGGTGGAGGGGAAAAAAAGTCTCAAACAGCTGAAAAACAACCCCAGACCAGTGTGTATTTTTTCCAACAGGTATTTCAGCATGAGTTAATTACTGCACTCAGAGCCCAGTCCACCAAGGCCTGAATCCATCTCAGTGGGCTGCAGGGAATGGCTGCTTAGCTGAGGCTGTAAAGATTTGTATGTGCAAGTCCAAAAAGGTCCCAGTTTAATCCCTGGTGCGTCAGCCAAGATGGGAGATATCACAAAGTTATGAAGATATTTGAAGCAGGTTGTTACTCTATTTGGTGGGAACCAAAGGGATTATATATGGAAATCTTGGACTAATCTCAGAAGGAGACAGTGCTGGTGTGCAAAACCATGTCTGGCACAGTTCACTGCTATGCATTTGTCAGTCAGTTTTGATTCAGTAGAGAGATATAATATATATTAGATTATTTGTGAAAGCTTCCTACTTATATCCCTTCTCAAAATTATTGAACAAACTTTCAAGAAACAGAAACAAATTCTGCTAATTATATTTTTAAATGCCTTCAAAGAAGAATGTATTATCTTTAACAAAGCTTAAATTTACCTATGTCTGCTCTCCTGGAGGAAAAAAAAAAAAAAAAAAAAAGGAGTAATAAAGGAGGCAAAAAAATCCCTGTTTATAGTAAAGCTCCACAATTTTCACTTGATAAAATACCTAGCAAAGTAAAAGCAAAAGCTAGTTGTCACTTATCCTTAGGGAAATTATTTCATACTTAACTTACTAATATTTTGTCAGCATTAAACTGTCAGCATTAATTACTGACTAATTATCAGCATTAAAATTAACTCACAGGTTTTTGCACTTACAGAAATTTAGGACCCGGGCAATATAGCCAGATATCTCATAGCCAGAGACATAGAAACGTGGATGCAAGCATGGAAAATATTAGGCTTTAGTTTGAAAACTGGCTTGATGAATAGGTTTAAAGTTCTATAGTTGCAGAAGCACTACCCCCTAATACGTCCACTCTTAATTCAGTATAAAAATTATCTTTTCTGATTAAGACAATGCCTTATGAACATAAGGTACAATAAAAAATTTAAATTTCTGATTTAAAAAATATAATTAGCTTCTAATTTGGAACACAATTGTCATCACTGTTTCTGTTTCCTTGGTCAAACTGGTCACTAGGGCAGCCCACAGGCTAAAGAAGTGTCTTCTAGGTCTATCTTTTTTAAAAGATAAAATCCATACCTATAGATTTAATTTTTAAAAGATTTTTTTCCCCTTCAAAACTCCTACTGAACACAAAGTTTTGTATGAGTAAGCATTATAAGAAAAAACAACACATATCACGGTTGACAGCTGCAGATTTAGTTGGTCAAATACCAATTAATTTATGCAGCTGTCAGTTCAGGATGTGCTGGATATATTCCAAACACAGAGGCTGCTGTCAGGTTTAACCTGGTGCAGCTAAAACTGAGATCAAATGCAAAGATTCCCCCGTTTTATTGAGGTCAGAACCAGCCCCCTTCAGCCAAACTCTGGTTTAAGACACCTGGAATCATTACCTTAATGAGACACAAAACTTAACTGTGATTAATCTCCCATAAATGAAAACAGGACGTGTAAGTTGTTGGTGTCTTACACGAGCAAAACTTGCCCACTGATAATATTACTGGTCTAATTTCATGTAGCAAAGGCCAAAAATACAGCAAGTTGTGTTCACAAAACATTTTAGCACGCAACCACGGGCTTTGGACAAGGAGTACTCACGAAAGCTGTCATTTCTGATAAGATTTCTGTTTCTACCTCCTTGAACTGACACTTTTGGAGTACTTGTTCATCCTCCCTGTACATTCTGATCTCCTCAGAAATGCATATTTGATGATTTCCACAGCAAGTGAGGTTTGAGCTCAGATGCAGCTGTGTACCTTGAGGATGCTTCCAGCTGGTCAGATGATTCCTACCTTGCATTACTTGCTCTCCTTCATGCAGTGCTTCACAAATTATAACTCTACTTAACCATGCAGATACTCCAGGATTTTATGAGTTACAGCCATGGATTTTAATAGCATGAAAGTCAAACAAAGGATTACCCATTGAGGTGTTTGGGCTACGCATGTGAAAACTTACCCATCATCAAAATATGGTGATCTTGAGGTTAGATCTTCACTTTGCTAATGCCACAAGACCTTTAAGTGGCCTTTCATATGTCTTCCAAATGAAAAAATTACTTCCATGGAAAAAAGAAAAAAAAACTCAGTTATGGACAAAAAATTCCATATTACCTATGAGGAATCTCGGGAGAAAAAAACAGAAGAGGGAGTATTTTGCCTAACAAAGCCACTTGGGAGTACATCCTTAGCCACTTATAGGCACCAACACGTCCTTGAAGATCTGAGCTGCAAGATATGGTGGAAATGCTTTCACTACTACCAAAGGCCACGTGCTTTAAACATGTGAATGCAACAAAGACAGACCTTATGCATCCAGATATAAAGCTGAGTCATTTATCAAACTGTTAGATCTTATTAGAGAGGCTTTATGCACCTTAACAATTCTTTCCTTTTAGGTAACAGACAATGACACATATAATCAGATACTTGTACCACTGAAACACAATTGTAACCATCTCCCCAAGTATTAAATACTGGGAACAGGGTATATGTTCTCATCCTTCAGCTAAGAGCTCTGAAAGGACCCTGGCTTTGTTATTTCAGCTCTGCACAAGACAGGGTACCCAGGGAGGTGGTCACAGCACCAAGCCTGACAGCATTCAAGAAGTGTTTGGACAATGCTCTCAGGTACATGGTGTGATTCTTGGGGTGTCCTGTGCAGAGGCAGGAGTTGGACTCGATGATCCTTGTGGGCCCCTTCCAACTCAGGATGTACTGATTCTATGGAAGCAGGCACTGCCTAAGGCTGGCAAAGCCATTCTGCTTGAACGCATCTTAGAACCACTATTTCAGAAAGCAGCTGTTTCTTCCGTAACACACTGAATTACTGTAAAAGTCTTTGTCTTTTGTGCTTCCATCCCCTCTGACCAGTGCCCTCCTCCCAACACGGATACGCCATTTTTTGAGGTGAGTCAGGGTATGGGGTGACCTTGAAGAACAAGAGTTATGCAAGGGAGATCTGGTAAACCATCACGACCAAGAAGAGAGGACAGCTGTGCTGTCACCCAGCAATTACAGTGAAATGACTAAGCCCACAATAACCTCCTTGAAGGAACACAACTGTCTGGGCATGCAGAGCACGAAGGGGGCTCAGACACAGAAACGCCACACACCGTCCCTGAAGGTAGACCCAGCACACTGCATGTAAATGGAACTCTGTAAGACCAGAGAAGATACAAAGGATTTTGTTTGTGTTTACAACTTCAGAGTGGATTTTTTTTCTCTCTCTCATTTAATGTATTTTAAGGATTTTTAAGATGCCTTGATGCATTTCCCTTCATCTGCTTACGTCTAATCTAGCATGAAATGCAATCCAGGCAGTCCTGGCTGCAAAGTCCTCCCCTGCAAAGTTTCCAGCATCTTAGTGATCAAGAATGGTGTCAGCTTTGTTTCAGGTTTCAAATTTTTTTCACTTGGATGAATTCTTTGCAGCAGAATGATTTACTTAACAAGGAGCCAACTGCTGGTGCCAAGGCAGAGCCTCCCTGTGCCATATCCACAAATAAAGGGTCAGATTCCCTTTTGCCTGAAACTGGAGAAGGGCAATTCATCCAGTCTGCATCTCCCTGATCCAGGAGATGATCTCATGGTTTAAGCTGATGTCAGCCTCCAGGCATGCCCAACTGTCCCCCTACCTTGAAGCATTTTTATAGATCCTGGCTCCTTTCCAAGACTGCCTGCCTCCCTAGCAGGGATGCCTGAAGGAGTGCCCAGCAGTGAGGGCAGCTCCATGGGCAGGCATTGAGGTCCCACCAGGCATCCAGATCAGCCCAAAAGGTGCTTGGGGCAATGATGAAGTGTACCCATGTGTGGTGCCAGCAAATATATCCGTGGAAGGGCCCTACCCTTCCACCACTGACATCAACATCATTAATGGTACCACTGTGTATCACCCCCTGACTGGTGGCCACTGAGCACCCTCAGCCATGCCTGGGGCTGTAGGGCCCCAGTGTTTTTTGGGATGCCCTGGTTTTGCAGCTGGCAGGGCTTGGAGCATGGCAGCACATGACAGGGAGAGCAGAGTCAGCCTTCTGTCACCCCAGCACAACTGCAGTGCTATGAGCAAGCCAGGTTTTAACAAGTAAATCTATATAAAAGCTTTTCCTGAAAGTGATTACTTAATATAACAACCAGCTGTCTCTCCAATTCTTGCTGAGGCAGCCTATCTTCTCACCATTATTCAGAGAGGAGGAAAAATAGGGGAAAAAATAAAAAAGCAGAAAGCCTATTTTGTCTACAGGGTAAAGCATCAGATGATACCTGACAGACAGAGATGCCAAGTGCTTTTTTTTTTTTTCTTCCCTAACCATTCCACCCATTTCTTGACAAAAAAAAAGAGCTCCTACTTCTGGGGTGCAAAGAAGTAATTAGTCATTAACCCCGTAAATTCAATCCCACAACTTTTTGTACATCAGCTACACAATCTAACTACCATCACTTTTATGTCAGTACTCAGCTGTGTGACCTCATATGGAAAAATCATTACCATAGAAGAACATCAGTGGGCACCAAAAGAACCTCCATACTGGGAAACTGGAGTATGGGATCCCCAGGTCTGCAAGGGCTGTATTTTTTGACCCAAAGACTTGAATAGATGGGCCTGTCCCACAAAGTCACTGAAGAACGTTCATCAGAATTAATTAGATGGCAGAATTTATGTTAGGGCACATTAAACTTCTGCATGGCCAATTTTATTCAGAATTAGTGTAGCCTTTGATTCTGAGTTAAACTGCACAGAAGAGTTTAATAAGAGGTAACGAATAGGTTTCAAAACTAAATTTGGATTCATCTTCCCAGAGGCTATGGGGTTAGCTCCGGAGGGATGGGGCCTTACAGAGACAAGGATCTGGGACAGAGAGGTTTTACAGGGAACTTGTCAATGGGCTGCTGAAAAGGAGCAAAAAGGCTCAATTTATTTAATTATCCTTTCAGCCTTCATGTAAATCTTGAGGAGGGGTGATTCTTCCGCATTTGTTGTCAAGGGTGTCCTCTTTAACACCAGGTACTGCACTTTCACCATCGTTTGATTTATTTGAGAGCAGGAGCTTCCACACTTTCACCCACATTAGGAAACCTTTTCATTGCTGCTCCTTGCTTAGCTTTGTGATGGGTACAGCCCTGAGCTCCCAGATTTGGCAGGAGGATGCCTCCCCTCCTCTCTCCCTGCTCCTTCTTACAGCAGCAGCTCCTGGCTGTAGGTGCAGGGATATAAGGAGCAAGGCAGAGCCAGGGCATGAATCACTGCAGGAACACCCCATCCCCCTGTCCTCTGAGGAAACAACAATGGAAAGCACTGGCAGAATTTTAGCTGGCCTGCTAGGAACAGGTCCCTCAAGCTGCTTCACAGGAAAAGCAGCTTCAGACCCCAGTAAGGCACGGATCTGATTCGTAATAAGGAATTTAATGGTGCCTCTTCCAGAGGATCTAGAAGAATAAAGAGGAGTGGGAGAGCATAAGAGATACTTAAGCAGTTTGGAAATTATTTTTAAAATCCCTGTTCAGCAGAAACTGTGAAAAAGCAGAGTATGATTTGCTAGATAAACAGTATTGCTTAATAAGGCACTTTCATGTGCACATCACTACCATTAAGCAATCAATACACCTGGCTGCAGGGCTACACACAGTTTATAGTTCCTTCCTTGGCTTTGCTCTGACTCAGCACTGAGTCTGTACAATTGTGCAGGTATTACCCACGGTAACAGAGAGAGTTTCTGCTGATAAATAATGGTGTAGCTAAAAAAAAAAACAAAACAAAAAAACAAAAACCAGAATAAAACCAACAAGCAAATCAGGTATGTTTCTCTCTGACTCGTACAAGCATTGTTTTTTCTTTTTTTTTTTTTTCTATTTAACTAGAGCCTCAGATTGCTGCTTCCCCGCAGCCCAACACTTCACACCACGTACTTCCCTCAGGAACCAGTCTAGCAGATGATTCCTCTTTCAGCATGTTCACACCTGCACAATTACCATAAGTGGAAGAAATTTCCACTATTCTGCAGCAAACAATAGAAAGGATTACATTTCTCTTTCTGCTCAAAACCAGAACACGGTTGTTTTCAGGGCAGGTTATGAAACTCTCCACATGTCAGGTCAGAAAAAGTCTGTCACGCAAAGGCAACTGTGTGCTGTTGTTCCCCACAGCCAGGTAATTATTGGAGCTGTGATAGTCCTGTCCTAGAGATGCCATTTGCTTCTTGAAACAGATTCTAAACCATAGCATGTTTTCCATGTCTTTATGTCTTAACTGAAGACACTAAGAAGATTCCTCTCCTGAGATGTGCTACCAAACACAGCTGCTCAGTGGGACACTCACCCTGCTCTGAAGCCTCCTTTTAGGCCTGAGCTCAGCAAGGTGGGTTCAGCCTCCCCAAGAATTTCACTGGAACCAATAATTTTCTAAAATTAGACACATGCTGAAATGCTTTGTCGGGCTCAGGCTCCTGGATTAACTGCAGACTCAGTCTCTCCCAGCACAGCACTCAACAGAGAGCTCCTTCCCACTCTGTCCCCACCCATTGGAGTCTTCCGGGAATGTTGCCATGGATTTCCACAGGACACAAAAGAGTCCATATTGGAAGAACCCTGTTAAGGTTGCTAGGCGTAAATATTGACTTAACGGCTCTTCCGCCTCTTTTCTTTTTTAAGAACAGATTTGTTGGCCATGGCTGGAAAAACAGAATTATGGAGTATGCATGATTCACTCTGGCACTCACACAAACATGCAGATCAGTTGGCTGGCAGCTCTCTCCCCTGTTAGCAGAACATCGCTTCTAAAATGTGTCATTTTGTTTTGGCAGCAAGAGCATCCAAGCCCACAGACAGAGAGATAACATCTCCTACCTTCCATGTACTTCGCATGGGGATCACTGACCTTCCCCTACACAGAGTATTGGATTAATACTTCCAACAGCTTTTTAGTTCAGACACATAGAAGGACTGACAGAAGTTCTCATTTCACATGAAAAGCCCAGATCAGAAACCTCCCCTGTGGCACCCACTCTGTGTCTGCTGACACAGGAAAGGACAGGAAAATAAATTCAAGTAAAACTTTATTCAAAAGTTCTTTGAATAAAGGCTGTTTCACAGACAATTAATATTGAGACAGACAATAACTCCTGTGACAGAAGGAAAGCAGCAGAGATGAGAGGGGACCCAAGGCTTTTGGTCACTGGATTCATGCTTTCATCACCAGGGTCTACTGCCTATGTCTACTCCATGCCCAGACTTTTAATCCTGAATTTAAAAAATGTTATTTAAAATACGACCTCAACACACAACATCGTTCAAACTTTATTCCGTATAGATTCTGCCAGATCTGAATGATTTGGCAGGACTGGCAGGGTGACAAACCTTCACCAGCAGAGTCTGAGGATGCAAGGTATAGGTGGCACTTGCAGGTACTGATCCTAGACACGCCTGCACAATCACTGACTGTCCCTAAAAGCCTGCTCACCACACAAAGGGGCATTAGCAGCTCACACAAGAGCTGGCAGAAGCTGCAGGGAGCATATTCAAGATCCCCCAGCACACCCCATTGACACACAACCAGGGGAACTCAGCGAGACTTGCCTTTCACAACACTTAGCAGATGTCTGCCAGAAAGCACAGAACTTATCAGGAGGAAGGCAAAAATCTAGTGATTGAACACAGGAGGAGAAAGTCCAGTGTCAGACAAGAGATCCCACTCTGATGGATCACAAGGAGTTCGCCTGCATTTTAGCTAGGCAGGCTGACCTTTGGACTTTTATCCCAGCAGAGTTTGAGCACCCTCAAAACACATAATGCAAAACCAGACAGGGAGACCAGGATCAACACAGGCACATATTTATGTTTGCTTTACATCCATCCCCTTCAGCTCTTCACCCTCCTCAGGGCACAGAGACCAATTCCTCCTGCCAGGCATGCTCTGTGCACATCCTCTTTAGAAGAGGTTCTTAATGACACATTAAGGCTGTGTCACAGCTATGCAGGGCAGCCCAGGGCTCTGATATCCCACCCAGCCATCAGACAACGCACAAATTAGCCTTCCCCACTCAGTGTTAAGCTACCAGAAACAAAAGCAAAGAATCTTAGATACCTTTGGAGCTTAGCAACAGATGCTGAGGATCCATTCAATCTCTCTCAAATCTATTTTTACTGACAGCTTTTGAAGCAGAGGATTCATTGAACAGAGAAACAGATTGATATCCCCTCTCCTCAGCTGTAGGCAGATCTAGTTTGTTATTTTCTAAATGTTTCCTTGGTGGCACATACAAATTCAATTCTGCATCTGCAAGCAAGGATGTCTATTTTCAGAATAAAGACAATGACATGCAAAGTTTGTATTAGCAACAGCTAAGTAGAAGACACCAGGAGGGGAAAAAAAAAAAAAAAAAAAAAAAAAAAAAAAGGAAAATCTCTTTTAAGGTCCTAACATAGGACAAGAGACTGAGTAGATCTAATTGCCTGAAATTAAGGAATTTTCCACCCACTCACTCTCCTGCCCTTGCAGCTGGAATAGCAAAGCCCGGGTGCTGCCTCCTGGTTTCTCAGGAAATTGTTTGCAGGGAACAGCAACATTTCACAACAAAGAAGCAAGAAATAATATAAATGATTTCTCTGCTTTACCAGCCTAGGTTCAAGGCTGATACAAGGCAATTCTTACTGCATGTCAATATTGCTGCTCTTATACCCCACACATGAGTACCAGGGGACAAACCCATACACATAAAGACTTTTTCAACCTGCGGTTATTGGTCATAATTATCTGGTTATGGAGGCAGCAGTGGTTGAGTTTTATGACAGGTCCTCAATAACACTACACAGCAAGACAACAGGCTGCATTTGTCACTGGGTTTACGTTGTACTGACCTGAGGTGGGCCCAGCAATGGAAAAGCAACTGCTGCAAATACTTGTAGCTCTTTGGAGCCCCGTTTATGTCCCTCCACTTAAGAGGATCCCCTCTGTCTACTGAGGTTGCTGAATTTGCCCTTGAACCAGCTCCCTTGGCTTAGGCTGTCTGAGCACTTAGTTCATCCAAGTAGACTTCAGGATCTCTTTTGTCACAGGTGCCCGCACGATCAGCCATCAGCTTTGACATGACCAAAAGTTGGGGCAAGAAGTCCCACTTGGGACAGCAGTGCAGAAGGAATCAATGTTCCAGGCCAACAAGGAGTTCTACATAATTGTACTACCTTTAACTCAGTGAGAAGGTAAGGTACTTTTAGAAGTTTAAAACAAACTACATGAACTAATCCTGCAGTGACCAATCTCTCTCCATTTCCTGGAAAGAAAGTCAAGGGTGATGAGTTCAGATCCAAATGTCTCAGGTCTGGTGAGATGAATCCCATTTTCAGGGCATAAGATGAGGGAGAGGTAAGGATCAAGCCTCTAATGACTACAATGAGTTCATAGCAATTGTGAAATGCCTTTTTTCTTATCCATGTGTTCCAGCCACAGTGAGGAAAAACTTCACACTGTGGACAGCCCTGATAAACCTCCTTCCAGAAGTGGCAGAGATACCTCTCCATGGCACGGGTTACCACCATCTCCAATGAAAATCCATAGCAGGTCAGAATTTCAGAGCAGTTAGAATACAGAATGATTTATGCATTTGAAAATTATAACCTGGTCCTACTCTCCTCAAAGGCCTTGACACAACTGCTGATATCATTAGTGGATAATGACTTCCTAAGGCATCAAAGACTTTACTGCAGCCTAACTCCTCTTCTTTCCCACTTTGCAGTTACTTGGTTGCCTTAACACAAAAACAAACCAGAGCATTCCTCAAAACATTTTCAGCACCATTTAAACTCAGGTCATCTTGTCCACCTGTGACAGGCTGAAGAAACTATCATTCACGTTTGTCAATCACTGTTCCTGCTCCTTAAATGCAAGAGTCTAACTGAAGCAAAGAGGCAGAAATGAAGGTCTGATACTCACTTTCTGAGCACTGCAATTTCATTCTCTATGCTGCTTTCCTTTCCCTTCAGTGCCTTCTTGGGAATGCACTTGACTGCAAAGAGTTTCCCACTTGCTCTCTCTTCGGCCAAAACAACTTCGGAGAATGCACCCCTGCAAAAAGAAAGGAAAAGCCATGGTTTAAAGTGGTGCTTTTTCTTTGAAAGCTGTTCACTGAAACACAACCATCAAATATAGTTCTGGTGTCTCCTGAAAGCTGCTCTTGCTAATCACAGCAATGGCATGGTGAGCATGTTGCTTTGCCTTTACAAACATATGCAGACATTTACAGTCAGACAAAACATTAAAGGCTTACCAAATACAACAACTTTATAAAAAAAGCGTGATCCACCAGAGATATAAGCAAAGCTTGAAAATGATAAAGTACCATTTCTGCACACAGGGGCATGGACCACAGCCTGGCTGCTGGCTAGGTGGATGATGTACCTTTCCCCTTTCCAAGAGTTTTGAAGGTTTCACCTAGCAGCACAAAGTCCCTAGGATTGAGACACACCAGTGCCAAGAGTGCTCCGGGCTCCTCAGTCACCACAAGAGGTCAGGGCCCCCACTCTGGTCCTCCCTGGCAGCCCAGAGCGTCTCCTCACCGTTGGCTCAACCCTGACTCAGGCGGGGAAGCAGCGTCAGAATTTCTCTGTGTATACAGAGTTATTCCACAACACAAACTGATGTGTGTAACCACTAAAGCCAAAGAATTAGATTAAATCACAAATCCAAACGTTGGCCTTAATAGCAGCCTCCCTATGGTTACCCCAGAGAGGATTACACAAATAAAGAAACATCATCACAGCAGCCAGTCACTAATTGCCAAGAGTGGGCAGTGCCTCTCCTTCATCAGGCTATTTCATAATAGTGTATTGTTTCTTGCACTCTTAATGCTTCCTCCAAAGCATCTGGACCTGACTGAGAAGAGGCCAGGAAAGTGCTATAGTCAGTGCTATATACACATTTTTTTTGTTGTTCTTAAGAGTTTTTTGAGCATTTGAGCATCATTCAGACACCGTTACTCTGGACTTTGCTGTGCTACTTTGGACCATTCTTATATTCTAAAACTTGTTTCAGCAGCAAGGTACTGGGCAGGAGAGAGCATTGGCTCGATGAGGAACAGCAAATCATTGTCATTGCTCCTTTTCACCAAAACCTCCACCTGAAGCACCCACTGCAATTTCATTCTCAGATCCAAGGATTTTTCCAACTCGATGACAACTGAAGGGTCAGGTTGATAACATGGTCTAGTGCAAGGTGTCCCTACACATGGTATGGTATTGAATCTTTAAAATTCCTTCCCACTCAAACCATTCTTTATTCTATGATCCACCAAGGTTCATATTTCATTTCTACAAAATAAAAATACTCTTTCTTTTATAATTCCTCCCCATCCTCCCCTCTCCCCCCCCATTAGCAGATTATTCTGTTCTCCTACATAGCTCTCTCTGATAAATTCTCAGGAGCACGCTGAGCACCCAACCCGCTCTTAAAAGGTTAATGTTTGATCACAGCCTCATTTTGCTACCACCAAGTTTCCCTGGCTTCCATTACCCACAACTTTTGCTAATCTAGATGTTTGTGGATAAACAAAAGCATTTCCTTTCCTGGCCAGCCTCCTCCTTTTTTGTCATGCACTTCGATGACACAACCAGGCGGCTGTGACCTCACCATCAGTTCCTGAGTTGCAAAACAGCCAAATGAATCATTAAGCCTGTGGATAAATGGATAAGCAAAAGGAAGAGACTGCTGCTTTGGAAAGAAAGTGCTTGCTTATCCAGAAATGCTTTTGCAGCCAGCAGTGATAGGGAAATAGGGATAGGAAGTTTAAGAATGTATGAAGAAAGATTTTTGCACGCTGTTACGGAAGATGTTTGACAGATTGTGTACATGGGGCACTGAACCTCTGAACCAAGAACATTTTGCATCATTTTTACTGAGAAGGACAGACTATGACCACATTTATGCCACTGAGTACCAGAATGATTCACTGTTTCCTGCTTTGGGTATGATCTAGCACGGCACATCAGAGCATCATGGGCTCCAATTTAGGATCCACCCAACTGATCCAAAGGGCTTGCAAAAATAAGCCACCCAAAGTGTTTTTAACGACCTGTTCTTTGCTTTCCTCTTATCAACAGTCCCAGCAATTTTATTTACCAAATGAGGTTTTCATCCTGACCTTCATCCCTGGGACAGCCAGACCAGAAATGCGATAAAATCCTTTTGCTGGGAAGCCCTAAGACCTCTCAGTGCTTACCAGTTTTGGTTACAGACCAAAGCACTCAGAAATTTACTGGGCTGCTCCCAGTGATATTTCCCAAACCCCTTAAGTCCCATCTGCTTAAGCTCTCAGCACTGCACTTCACCTGTGTCTTGAACAAGCTTTTTGCCTTCAGTTCAATGCTGTGAAAAGCAGCAGAAGCATACCAGTCCTCTACTGATCACACAGCTCTCCCAGTGTTTATGATGTTATGAAAACACAGGGAGCTCCCATCTCAGTCTGGATTTCATTGCTGTTTTCAGACAACAAAATAATGGAAATCCCTTTATATCCCTCTATACAAGAAAGCCAGCTTTGGGTAATGACTCTATTTCAGCTGGCTTCATCATTTTGCTGGATTTCTTTCTCCACTTACCAGGACAGACATGGGTTTCACTGGTTGGAAAAAGCCTCTGTGAATTTAAATGAAATTTTTTGGGGGAACTCTGAGATACTCATAAAACCCGATGCCATATCTCCTTAACAACCTTTCTCATTAAAGCATGAAATAAGCTGGAGCTCAGCTAAAATGTTTGCTCACATGTCAACCCTGGGCACTGACAGGACACTATTTTACATTGATTTTTATATGAGGCCATGGCATAAAATTGCTGGTGCTGGGAAGAGCCCTCGGGCGATGCAGGGGGGAGAGCTAGGGTGGATCTGCCGGGAAGGCAGGAGGGGGATGTGAGGAGGCAGATGTGAGTTAGCCTGCACTATTCTGGGCACTGTAAATGCTCCTGTGTTCACAGAGCAACAGGTCAATGCACAGGATAAAGTTAAGAGAATAAAGAAAGAGAAGGGAGGGAACAGATGCAAATAGGGATCAAAGTTTTAAACAGAGATTCAGAGGCATAAGGCAAGAAGAAAAAAATGGTAGGAGGGAGCATCAGAAAGGGAAAGGCAGCAAAGACACTCCCACAGTCTGCTGGAGTCAGGAAGGAGTCAAAAATTATACTGAATAGATGGGCAAGCAATTACCATCATTTCACCCTTAATGGCTCAGTCCAGCCCCCACTAAACCCCTCTTGGCTCACACATGAATAGATAAATAACAGAGAGAAAGTCAGAACAACAAGGCTGCTTTTCTTGCTAACTGCAATATATCCTACAGCAAATTCCCCACCTCTGCAAAAAGGTTTCCCAGAACTATCAGTGTGGCAGACTTGATAAAGAACTTTTTTACCTAAAAAGAATTACTATGGCCTTTAAAATCATGATAAATGAAGGAAACTGTTTATCTCCAAGAATTTATTATAATTCTTTATTGAGGGTTAAAAATTAATTGTGTACTAAGTTCTCTAAAGAAGTTTGGGTTCTGAAAATACTGCATTTTACACGATCAACATGACAGGATTTTTTGTTTCAAGGGCATTGCTTCCATTAAGCATCATCAAACAGTGTTACACAATAAAAAGGGGAAAAAAAACAATATAGGGGATGTTTGAAAACCAGAATGCTACAGGTCTGCAGCTCAGAGAGGGTTCTGGATCAAAACCCCACCTCTCCTAGCAGGTACCACATGGTGCTTATAATGACATGATGTTCCCAAGACCTGCCCCATATGTGCCTGTATTTCCATTGTCATCACTCTGAGTCTAAAAGAGACTCATAAACCTTCTTGATCAATCTTGAATTTTGAATCATAAGGTTTTATCTGAAATCTCATGCAGGAAAAAACAGGATTTCTGTGAAGGACACAAGAAAACAGGGATTTTTTGATTCTGTGAAATACCTAGGAAGGTGTTTCTCTGTGAAAATTTTTGGGGGAGTTTTATTCTCCTCCTCCCCAAAAAATATGGACCAAAAAGTATTTTCACACTCTGATATAGATTTATGGGCTTTTTTAAAATAGGGGAAAGAGGTTAATTGATTAAAAGTTATGATTTTAAAGGTGTCTGCAATGGTTGGGATGTCCCATTCCTTTCAGATGGGAAAAGAGGTAATTTCAACCTTTCAACATACCCACTCTTAGCCTCTCTGAAGAAGGGTTTCAAAATCCCTCAGGAACTTTCCTTGTCCTGCCTGGAGATTATAGCAAACAAATAAAAAAGTATCATGGCTTTAAGGAAGTAGGACAGTGGTGGAAATGGGTAAATGAAACCACCTTTAGCTGCCAAAATACATGTGCAGTAACAACCTATTTCTGAAAGCTTTGACCATATTATCATTTACCCCAGAGGAACTACTTTTTTCCCACTTCTAATTAAGCCATGGAATAATGTCATGATTTAGATCATTTCTATATGAATTAGGAACAACGCAAGAAATAAAAGAGGTTGAAGGACTTGGTGGGTGACACAGAAAATGGCAAATTCTAGAGGGTGCTTGAGATGTCCTGACTTCTCATTCCTTTGCACACACCCAGACCATGCAGTATCTTATGGAATGCCAATCTTTTATAGCTTCAATTAATTTAAATTATTTCTCATTCAGTTACTTTGTTTTATCTAGATTTAAAGCTTAGAATTTCAAGATTAACACTGGAATATGAACAGGTTCATCCCCAAACAGACAGGATTTTCTATGAGAAAGCAATGGCTGCAAGGCTAGGCTGTCCTGCAGATCAAAGTAAAATAAAGAACAAATAACTTTTTCCTTCTTCTATTTGAACTACAATTCAGTATGAACACTGAAATACAACGGGCAGCATATACTGTGACAGCAAATCTGTTATCATTCAACAAAGAAGTCACTGTCACAAAAATACTTGCAAAATGAAGACAAAGAGTTGATGGGGGGGACAAAACTTCATCTTTTCCATTCCACTTCCACATTGAGCAGTTTTCCACTGCATTAGCAGGTGGTCTGTCACACTAAATCAACAGACATAGCCAGGAAACACATTTCACATCTTCAGGCTGCATACAGCTAATGTTCTTAATTAGGATACAGTTGGCTTTCCGTGTGTACTTTGCCCCAGCCAAACCATGGAAAAAAAAAAAAACAGTGAACACTCATCATCTGAAAAATATACCACATCCACCATGAAGATCACCCTGAGACAGGAGACTGAGTAAAATGAGACCAACCAAATTAAAGGTAATTTTTGTAGTGCAGCTTTGGCAACTACACTCAAATCTCAAATTCTGTTCCTTGGCTCCACAGAGAGGGGTGACTTTGCACTGCACCACAAACAGAGGCAAGTATGGAAGAAAAAAACCCTTCAATTCCATTTTCAGACTTGTGGGATGAGCTGAGACTCAGGCTCTGTGTAACCAGAACATACCAGGGAGATTCTGGTCCTGCAGATCACTTTTCTACTAAGACACTTTTCTGTACAAGTAAATTTTTTTTATCGTTTTCTACTCAGTTGTTCCTGTACACACCTCCTCACTCTCTTCACACGTGATCCAGGCACATCCCAGCATAAACCCAAACTAAAGCTGGAAATAAAGTTTTTCATTCCGAAATCACGTCCATCAGTGACAATATTGTATTGACAACAGCTGCATGAAAAATGAATTTACAATGCCATTTTAAATAGCTCAGTGATGTCTGAGTGGAAAGTTAACAAAACTGAAGTGTGGTGGGTGCTTTTAGTGAGCCAGGAGGAAAGGAGAAGGATTTGGGGACTGTGTTACACATGGTAAATAACCCAGATATCCCTACTAATTCCCAAGAACTGCATATAAATTTATGGGAAAAGAAACACACTTACTAATCTGACCGTAGCCATCCATTCTTTAGAGCACAAATGCTTTTTCTAGCTATTTTCATTCATCAAACACCCAGTTCCAGCCCTGCAGCCCCTTCTATGGCAATACTTTCTCTGCCTGGGCAAGAGCACAGCAACTGGGATCGCTGTATTAACACTGGTATTTTTAGCCTCACTACTCACTTAACTTCCACTAAGCCACCCAGACACAACTGAAAATGCTATTTCCTACCTTTGGGCCCAGTGAGTGTCTGCTCACCACACATGGCCCTGCCCTGGGCTGTGTCTGACCCTGGTTCCCCTCTCCAGGGCTGATCCTGATCCCTGCCCAAAGTGGTGACCCCATGGAGATGCCTGATGCCCGGAGGTGGGGCTGCTACATTAACCCATTACTGATGATAAACAGCACTTCCCAGTGAGCCAAAATGCTGTTGCTATGGCCTGATGGACACTCAAACGATGGCAAGGGGGGAAAGTACTCTTTTCTGGATGTTCCTGTGCAGGGAGCTTTTTTCTGGAGCACTGATATGTTTCCCTCTGCCCTGAGCCACTGCCCCACGGCAATACCCTCAGCATTTTGTCCAAGTTAGGGTACATTAAAACCTCGGGGTCCTTCAGTGACCACACACTTCCCCACAATGCCAGAGGACCCTGGGAGTCACCATGCCCAGGAATGGGCAGCACATCCCCAACTCCAGACTCATCTTTCCAGTCACTTTGCTGCTCCCCCTTTTAACATAATTTTTGGGAGAAAGCAACCACATCGATACCAAGATCTCTGCTGGGATTTCTAGCAATGACCATTACAGAGACACCCAACAATATCATGCTGCAGGTAGAGCTTCTTCTTTCCCCTCCTTATAAACCAGTTTGGTTTCCTCCCACCATTGCAGGGACTGACCTGCTGAGAGAGAATGAGCAGCACAAAGCTTTCATCTTGTGTCATCGTTGAAAGCTTTTCTATTTGTTTGGATTTAACTTCCATTTCCTTGGGTACTATTATCTACAATTACAACAGCTTAGTGCTTTGACAGTTTTTGTCACCAGAGTCAGCTGCAAGAATTTTAATGGCAATTTGAGGCTCATCATTTCTTTTGGTTTAGCTACTCAGTGTTTTATAATCTCAGAGGGAAGAAAGAAAACAACAAAAAAAAAGCCAAAGAAGATCCCACCAAAAGAGCTAGAATTAAGATTGGAACTCCATGTCAGCTACTTAAAGGAAAGCTATTCAGAGGAAAGAGACTTCTATGAAGTCACAAAACACCAAAAAAGTTGCATGAATTTATGACAATATAGTCAAGGTGGTTTCCTCCACAACCCTGCCTCTTCCCCTGGACCACCTTCACTAGAACACAACCACATCCTTAATGAGCAACAATCATTTTCATTCAGGGAAAAATTGCTGGAAGCCATCTAAACCATTCTGTAGTTGAAATTAGTTTACTCCAGGATGAATTTCAAGGTCTCAGTGGGGCATGGCACCGAGGAACTCCCTTCCCTTCCTTCACACGTGATGCTGAGAGGCATCAGCAGAGGTGCCACGCTGCTCCCTTGAGCCCTGAGCACCTCTCCCTGCCCACCACCACGAGCCAGCTCAGCTCCAGCTTTGAGGGCCAGATGGGAATTCCCACGGTGTTTGGGACACTCCAGGCATCAAAGCACACGATCAAGGAGACTTCCAGGCAAGACAAGCCATCCTATGCAGAGCAGAATGAGGCACACGGGCTTCGGTGCCATAAAACTCGGGTTCAAAGATGAATGAACCACACAAATCACAGAAATTAAGCCAAAAAGAAAAGTTTCTGAAGAACCTCTTCCCCTTCTGAGACGCACTAATTTGTTTTAGCTGCCTGGTGTATGCTAATTTAATGGGATGCAATGCAATCTGTTCTGAGACAGTGATGCATGGATGCTAAAAAGGGAAAGTGGCCCAGCTCAGATCCTCAGTCATGTTTGTTATTGCAATCCTCTTCTTTCCTGAACTGTTTGCTCCTTTCTGATTAATCCTGACCCCTATCAGAAAGGGAAGTATTGTCTTTAGAAGCCTATTACATTTATAGTACATTCTCTGTGGCAGTCACAGTAAAGCTATGCAGAATCAAAAGCAAAACATACACTTCTCTGTGCTGAGAACTTCCTTCCATTATACACTTCACAAATGAGCTGTTAAGCAGGTTTTTTCTCTCCACTGATGATCACTTTCTTCCCAGAGTGAATATTTAAGTACCTTTTTTCCACTTTCATCTTTTAAGTCAAAAGGAGCTCATTGTCTCCCAGGGTTTATCCGATGGCAGCATTCTCACAAGAAAATAACCTTTTTTCTTCTAATAATGTCCTCAAACCTTTCTTGAGGTAGAAGTGATCTCCATAATTTTTTTTTTCCAAAGCATTTCCCTATTCTGACACTGATATATGCAGGGTCTATTATTTCTGGAGATCTTATCTGGACATACAAAGCAGATTACACCAATTTGAAAAAGCACGTTCCTTCTTCTTCTTCCACATGGAAACTTAAGAAAAGATCTGGCACATCGTGGAAACCTCTAAGATTTTGCCCAGAAGAATTTCTATGTTCCTTCTAAAGAGTTCTTTAAGGAAGACAGAACTAGCCACTGCCTAAAGGTCAAATACCTTTGCAGTTGTGTCTAAACCATGGGAAACTTCCATTTAGCCAGGAATTTTTGCCTAAAGGTGCCCTGGACCTCCACAAATCCAAGTTGCAAAAGTCTGCACAGCACCTCGTTCATGTGGGTGGTTTATATCTCTACAAAAGAAAGCCACAGTATCAGTTCTGGTAGACTTCCTCAGTGGTCACAGGCAAAGAATTGTATCCCTTGACCTGTGATTTTCAAACACCAACCCTGTCTTTCATGAACTGTTGTGGCCACACTACAGAGCTCGAGTAACAGGAACTAAATGGACCAGCATGACACCTGGGGACATGGTTTAGTGGTGAGGGTGGCAACATTAGGTTAATGGTTGGACAAGACGACCTTAGAGGTCTTTTCCAATCTTGACAGTTCTGTGATTCCTCCTACTTAATTATTTAAAAGCCAGGAGCTTTGCGTGATCTAAAAGTTCCCATTCCTGTTGTACTCTGAGAAGCATCTCCAACAGAGGCTTACATCACATCCAAAAATATATTGAGGACAGCCCACTATGACTCTGCAGGATCCTTAAACCCTGCCAATCAAAAATTCTCCATTCCATTTGCTGCGTGGCTCTGGTCAAAGAGACCATCTGAGATGCCCAGACATCAGTGTGGATGATCACAGCACAGTTCCTGCCTATTCTAAAAACAAATTTAGGTTAGAAAACCAGACCACGAAATCAAGGCATATCTCCTCGGATCTGCCTTTCCCGGTTGAATCCTTTAGACCCAATGTACAGCCCCAGTCAGGAAGCACCTCCATGAATGTGATCAGCAGCCACCAAAAGAGGAGGCCACAGGGTCCAGAGCTGTCACAAGCACAGCTGAACAATTCCCATTGTGTGAGAGCCCTTCTGTGCCTCTATGAAACTCTAATTGGCCTGTTCTCATCCTGTTGTCTCAGCCAGCCAGCCAGCCAGTCCTGCGTATTCATTTTAAATAGCTGGAATAAAAAAATATGTTTATTTTTTACCTTTGCCCATTCCAAGTCACAGTTTAAAATTAAAAAAAAAAAAAAAAAAAAAAGAAGAAGAAAGAAAAAGAGACACAATTCAGTGCAATGGAATCAATGGAATATAAATGGCTATGTAGCTCTGGTAGGAAAAGGCACTGTAGGATATTCAGAGCTCCATCTGCATTCTTACTTTCAGTGGCCACCTCTCAAAATACTAGAAGAGTGTTTGCTTTTCTACTCCCCAGCCTCTTCACTCACGTATCCACATGCAGCTTCATGTCTGAGCTGAGGTACATTAAGATATCTCAGCAAACTCTTTTGCCTAGCAACTGGCAAGCTTGATAATAAACATTCTGGCAAAGATTATTTCAGTGTAACTGTACACAAAGTTACCAGGGACTTTGAAACCCACAGGTACTTCTGCAAAAAGAATTGCCACACACTTGCCACATGTGCAAGCCTTAGCTGTTCTCACTCAAAAAAGTCAGTGCAAAAAAAGGTTTTCCTTTCAGCTTCTGCTGATGAGGAATTTCTCTGTTGCTCGGTATTTAAGGTGCTGTTTTGAGACTACTGAAGTTACTTGCAGAATAGATTCAGCACCAGCACAACTCTCCTCCCATGAACTCATTGTCATGAGCCTCCACACTGCTCTGAAGGAACATTCACTGATGTCACAGAGTTATCCAGGAACTGGCCAAAATGAAACTCCCCAGGAGATGTGGGGAACCACAAGCTGCATCAGCTTCCATCCAAACCATGCCCAGCCTAAGAATTTATTCAAATGAAAGAGGAAGCCTGCAAGGGCTGGCAACAGTAGTCCTCAGGGTTTATCCCATGCTTTTAGCAACAGAGGTCAGTGACCACGTAGAAATCCTGTCCTCTGGGGATGGGAGCCACCCCTGCCTTCTGCTGCCTTGCCCATATAATGGTAGAAGATGGAGTCATGAGTCCTTTCAGCATCACAGATCTGCATGAAAGCAGCTGAGCACGTTAGAGAATCACAGCAGAGAAAAGGTGCTGGTGTTTCCTGCATTTCATCTGAATGGAAGACAGATCTCCCTGCACCAAGAGTTTGGTCTGGTCCATGGAAGCAACTGATCATTGAGAAGGTCCATGGAAGACATCAGCAGTGAGACAGACATCAGTATCTCTGTCACACTGACAATGAAAAGTCTTCAGGTTCCTGGTTTAATAGCAAGTGGTTTGGTCTTCATTGAAAACAATCACTAATGTATTTACCAACTCTGCTGTTGAGGAGATGAAGAGTGAAAACCTCCAGATCTGCCTGGGCAAGCTTCTGCTTCTGAGCTTCACCTGACTCATCAGAGCCATTACAGACTTTGACTGCCCACAGCCCCAGCACACAGTAAAACACACGGCAGAGCCAGGCTACTCATGCCTCAGTCTTCACCTCCCCTCCTCCAGTGAGCAACAGCACAGGGGGAACCATCTCAGTGCCTCAACCAACTCATGAACACCAACCAAAGCCAACTGCCGCAAAAGGGATGCCCTTCTGTGTCGGAAAACTCCACCAGAAACAATCTGACAGCCACGCCGATCCCCTCTATCTGAAATGTAATCACAGCACGTTACAGTCTCATAACACAATGCCGGGTTTCCTAGGAGATGACTGCCACATGCCCTGCCTATTTTAAAAAATGAAATTTCTCAGAACTCATTTCCATCTAAGCGTTGACACGCTTACACACACTGGCATCGCCACCACTGTGCTTCTCAGCCTCCCTGTGGGTCCAGATAACCCAGCCCAGGCCTTGGAAGCAGGACGAGTTGATGAGGTGGGAAGAGGGGAACACAGCTCTTCAAACCTGACAGCAATAATTCCCGTGTTTCTTTGGAAACTGTTCTGTAATTTCACGAATAAAAAGGAATTATCCTCCCAAGTGACATGCGCCCCAGAAGCTTAAAGCACCCCAAAAGGATTGCAGGAGAACACTTGGCAGGGAGTCAAGGAACAGCAGGATTGCAGGAATCTCTCTCCCAATGCACTGTGCAGGTTAACTGAGAGTCAATTCCCCAAAAAAACCGCAAACAACAGTTAATAAGAAATGCATATAAAACTGTTAGAGTAGCAGAAAAAACATAGTATTTCCTTGGGGAAAAGAGTTTTGCTTTCTGCCAGGGGTAAGAGTCTAATTTTATTTGAAACTTGTGCTCTTTTTGAAACTAAGCTCTTATCCCATTAAAATGTTTCTATTTCTAAGTGCATGATAACTCCTTCCAAACAAATAGAGACTTGATGTTCCTGAAATGTAAACTCACAGGGAGTGCTCATGAAGGATATCCTCTTCACCTGGTTAGAGGAAGGAAGACATGCAGGAGGCTTAACAGAAGCAACAGGGTTTCCCCACCCCGGGGTCCTTTCTTTAGGAATAGCCATTAACAGTTATTTAAAGAAAGAGCGTTAAGAAACAGAGCTCAAGTAGTTTCAGACTTCCTCCCACCCTGTTTATCTCCCCAGCCTCCAGCAGTCAGTGATACAGAAAAGGGATCTCTATTCAAGTCACAGTTGCATTGACCCATCATGTTTTAGGTACTTGTCCTCTACTAATCTGTGTAATTCATTTTTCTCCAACCCATTTACACTTTACATTTCAGTCGCCTGTGGAATTAAGCTCCACTAAGTACAAATCAGATGAGAGAGTTCTTCTTTGTTCATTTTAAATTTGATGCTCGATAATTTCTTTCCATAAATCTCTAGTGAAACACGTTTTAAACACATTAAGTAACCAGCTGCTTTCCCATGTCACATAATGGGTTTTAATCACAAATACAGTGAATGGTTTTCAAATCAGGACTAGAGAGTAGGGCTAGAAACAAAAGGAGTGTGCAAGAACTGGATTCCCCTTCACTCTTCATGGCAAGAAACTCTCAACCAATAATAGGATACACCTGAGGCAAAACCAGAATTCTTAGGAAAGGATGTATAACCTCTTACACTGTACTAAATCTTCAGTGTCGTGTTTAATTTTGAAAGAATAATTATAAAAATTAGCAAAGTTGTTAAACAAGAAGTGGGAAGGCCCTGAGAGACAGAACCAGGAGAGTGAAAACTTGCAGGGGGCAAGGGCTGTTTAAAACCATCAATATTTGAAATGCAGAACAAATATATACCCAAGGTATAACTCCAAAACCAGAGAAGTCTGGCAGGCCAGGCAGCTGGGCAAGAGAAAATACGAGAAGTAAGACAGCATCCTCAAAATCAGAAGTTTTGTGTCCAAATGAGGAAGCAAAAATGGATTTTAAGTTCTAGTGGCTAAAATATAAAAACTTCAAAAGGCAGGGGAAAGCATCTGAAGAACAGTTGCACCAGGCAGGGAAGTCAATAAGACTATTTTGCACATATCAGAAGCCAGACATGTGTCAGATCACTGATGGACCAGGAAGAAACCAAGTATAGAAGCAGCATGAATAAATCCATGTGACTATAGCAAAAAAATTACCTTTTTTTTTTTTTTTCTTTTTTTTTTTTTTTTCTGTGCTCATGGTAGGGAGGTTTGGGGAGGTTCTTACACTGGAAACCTTCTTTACAAGGTTGTAGGAAGGGTTATAGCCTGGACTTCTCCATTCTAGGGGAACATGGGCATGAAATTACTGGAGCTCTAAACATGGACTGGAGTCATCCCCTTAAAGTTTATGGGCACCCAAAAATTAGAAGTTGGCTAACCTGGCATAACTTTTAAAAAGGGAATAATTCAGGAGTTATAGAGACCTTCACATTAGTAAAACTGACATCAGCAGGTCAGTAAAAACTAAAATGAAGCATATACCTCTGGCCAAAGATATATTATTGAACATATGAAAGAATCTGATAGATTCTGAAAAGTTAATGTGGTTTTGAGAAGGAAATCCAGGCTTCAAAACACTTTATCCAGCTTCTTTCCACAGGACACAGTCGACATTAACAACAATTCAGAAAACAACTGGACAATTACTGGTGACAAAATTCATCCCAGATCACTAAAGGCACCATTTGAGTCTCAGAAAATGCCTGCACACATCTCACTGAATGCTGGAGGACCACTCACAGAATTCTAATTACATTCTTGCTAAATGCTGACCTATACATTCCTCCACAGACATCTGACACTGTCTGCAGGGACGGGGCACTGGATGAGCTGCATTTTTGCTCTGACCCAGTACAGCTGTTCTCATGGTCCATAAATGCAGCAGAGCAACAGCTCATGGGAGAAAGTGGGCATGCAAAATGCACGGATGGTCACGCAATCCCTGAGACAGACAGGAACATCTTTAGGGTTAACCCATGGCAAAAAGTGCATGGAAAATATTGTCTAATTCCAGCAAGTGCATTTTCACCTAAGCAACCCGGTCATCTAGCAGTACATCAGACATGCACTAATAAAGACAATCTCTGTCTTGAGAGGAATTAAACCAGCAGAGAATTCCTACAGGATGTCCAGGGAAAACAGTTTTGAGAGGTGCATCACAAATACATGGAGGAATGTTGGGGTGGACGCTGGCAGAGGAAAGGACCTTTGTGATCTTCTTGGACTGATTTCTGTGTAATAAATATAAGCCCTGTCTTCCTCTATTTTTCTCTTAGCCATGGGCCTTTAATTACTCTTGCATTTAACACTTGTCTTTTGTGGGATCAGAAGGTACCTATCACAAGTGAAATTCAATTTCGTATCCTAATCCTTAGTCATAACATCTTGAACGGCATACAGCAATTTGCCTTTGCATCCCTTCAGCTAGAACAGCCTAAACTCCCAAAATTTCTCATGCATTTATCCTTACAACATCCTTATGGGATTAGGCAGTGCTGTCACATGTATGAATACGTGGGAACTAGGGCAAGGAAGGTCATAAAGCAGATTAACCCCAGGTCTCTTCAGTCTATCACCCACTACTGAACTGGAAGACCATCTTCACGTGCTGCCAGGTCACACACAGCCTTTACTCCCTTAGACCTTTTGCTTTAGCCCTCCTCCTGTATCACAGACTGCTGTCGTCACACATAAATCATCTGTGATAGGCCTAGAGCTTAGTTCTTCCCTGGAAAAGAGATTCACTGAGAAGCTGGCCTCATTCTCTCCAATCTTACCACGAAAATTTAAAATTTCAGAAGTGTTTCTTGCTTTCTAAATCGCACCCTACCAAAGCTGCAGTAAACAAGCAGAATCATCGGCCCAATGAGTCAAACAGTAAACTTGTTTACTGGACCCCCATGTTTGGCACTGAACCTGTTTTCCTAACTTCAGCACTGTAAATACCCTTTGGCTGAGTTGCCATCAGAGTCTTTATAAAGAAGCAAATCTTTTCTCTTTGTTGACGAAAGCCTTGGAGTAGCACACACAAATGTTAGCAGGTGTTCATATCTAACTTGGTTCTGTGAGGTTTTTTAAGCCTGAGATGCATATAGTGATTGAGAATTACTGTTTATTCATTTCTGTGTAATAGGAGAAGCAGCATTTCATCTGTCTCATCCATATTTAATAGCTCCAGGCACAACAACCATGAAAGGTCTATTTTTCTCCCACTAGGGAAAATATTATTATTATTACTACTACCATGACTACGTCTATATTCTGAAATTATTCATCCCTGGCTTTCTGTATTTATTTCCATGTTATCCATGGGCCAGGTCCTTTCCTGGTATTTACCTGAGTTACTGTGCTGATGAAGTTATACTGATTTACGGAACGCTGAGTCACATCACCTAAGGACAGAGTCAATTCAAAGCTGCTTGGCTATGTAGGCCACATGGAATTTTGCTGCCTTATGGATGGGAAGGAACCCTTAAAAAGCCACCCATTTGCTGCTCCTGCTTTTACCAGGAATGTTGTTTAAGGGAGGTATCTGCTGCCTTTTGGAGGTCCACTCCTGTCCCTCAGGATGAGCTCTACCACATCCATTTTCACACTTATCAACCCTGGCACACACACAGGGTAAGTGGTGGGGCCAGAGATGGTCTTTGCTGCTGCTCCATAGGTCACCTATGCCTAGAGAACACCCCTGCTCCCAAAATGGCCATTAAATATGAAGGATGGCACCTCATTTCTCCCCAGCATAGAAGGGCAGCTCACGTTGTGTTCCAACAGCTCTAGCACAGCCCAGGCTGTGCACTGCCCTGTTAATCCCAACCCCAAAATGGGATGCAACTCCAATAAACCAGAGGCATCCCTCCAAGCATCACCCAATAAATCACAACAGCCTGGACTAATAAATGCTCCAGAGGGCCATTTATCCAGTTAAGCAGAAACAGAGGATGCATAATTGTTGCAAGCATTTTTTCCCCCTTCCCAGTGATAAGAGGACCTCTGTGAGCTCCAAGGAAACCTCTTCTTCCTCACCCGAGCCTGGAGAGCCTCCAGCACACCCAGCAAACATTCAGTGCCCATTCCAACCGGAGAAACAGTTGAGACATGAGTTTTTCCGGGTGTCTGTTCCTGAGAAAAATGTTCCCTGATAGCACGCCATTAAAATGTTAATCATAAAACTGCTGAGGGCCCCATTCCCCAGGAGGTCACTCGTCCAAACACAGCCAGTGTCAGCAGCCCCTGGCAGGCTACCACGAGGCACTGTTTACCCAGCAAGAAACAAATTTCGTGGATTCAACCCAGCCACGTGCTGCAAAACCCAGGAGCAGGGACTGGGATCGATCCCTCCCAAAAAGCAGCTCTGCCAGGGAGCTGCACACAGGAGGTTTGCCCTTCCTGGGGCACGGCAGATGAGTGCTGGCAGCAGCAGGAAGCTTTATGCCTCCAGAGTTGCCCATTTGGTCTTTCCTCCAATTCAGGCAGGGGAAAAAAACAAAAACACCACCCAATGTCCCCCATAATTTTATTTTTTCAGCCTTATGTTCCTAAAGAAGCTAAAACATCCCATGTTAAACACATTCAGAGGCTGAAGATTATGGTGAAAACAACAGCAATGCAGAGGATACATATACACATACATACATTAAAGAGACACACGTATTTTTTCCTATTATTTGTAATTTGGAGGTAGGACAAGATTGGGGAAGGAACACTCATTACCCCCTTTCCTCTGCATGTGTAGTTCTCATTAGGACCAATTAGGATGATAATCACATCTGAAAGGAGGCTACACGCCAAGCCCTGTGATAAAAGCAGAAGTAAACACAACTTCAGGGAGCACATGGTTTCCCCTGCCAAGTTCTAAAAGCTTGCACCTGACTCAGTTCCACCTGAAATCTCAGACCTATGCAACATTATCTGGGAGAGCATCCCACCTGCGAGGAGACAAGGTGGTAGTGTGGGTCTTCAGGGACCCATGAACCTGTAAGAGGTCTCAGCATGCAAGAGGAGTTAAATTAATTGCTTTTTCCGGTGGCTTTTCCATACCTAGCACAAGGTATCTAAGATTCCTACATTAAGAATCAATATATTGCTCAGGGTGAACTTAAAGGGAACATTTCATCTGAGTTCAGTGAAAGCAGACCCAGCACTCAGCTCTCTAATGCTTTTTCCACCCTCGCTCCTCAGAGCAAACTGGTGAGTGCAGTTTTAATGGGATTGTCTGGGTGAGTTTTCTGCACATTGGTGTTACTTCTGCCATCCCCATCTCTAATATCTGCCATGTCTTCCCCATCCCAGCTGCCTCCCAGGTGACTCCACGCAATTACATTCCTAATTGTACCACAATGGTGCTCTCTGGGATGCTACACCGCTGTTTAATTTATAAATGTCAATTTGGAGGCACAATACAATGAGAAATTACCCACATCAGACACAGAGCAGTTCCCACTTATGAATAGGTAAGAAGGCAACAAAATAATTAAGTACTTAACAAAGACAGAAGATGAGGGAATGCAGGCATCCCTTCAGTGCAACCCTTCCAAATTTTACATGAGCTCAATCTTGGGCTGTTTAAATGGAAGGGGAGAGGTAGCTGAGTCCCAGGTTTAATATCAGCTATGACATTGCACAGTCTGTGCCTGTTTGGGAACCTATTTCATATTTAAATCTCAATTAAACAGTAGGACTGCCTTGACATTTAAAAATCCAAACAAAACACTTCAAGTGCAGCTCTGTAAAAAGCATCTGTAAAAGCATCTTCTTATTCCACTGCCTGCTCATTCTTTGCAGCCTGAGTAACATCTTCAGGACGGGAAAAATAAAATATTAAAAAAAAAATTGGGATTTGTTGATTTTTACCACCATTCCCTTCATAGTTCAAGTAAGTGGCAGAAATTGGTCCCTCCTGTATATCATCAGCAGAGCACCTGCAGAAGTATCTGAGCTAGTTCTGAACTAGAATAACAGTTTGTTGTGCAGGAGGAAAAATCAGCTCATACCAAGCTCTGAATCACCAGTGCTGATGCTTTCAGACTATCTTGTCTTCTTACACGGCTGATCCCAAGCGACATAAAACATGAGAACAGGGCAGATGCCTGGAGCACCAGCTGGAAAAATGGGAAAAGGGGAGCTGTATGGAGCATCCTTGGTTCAGGCCGTAGATGAAAATAAACAAGACTTGCCCATCAGCCACCCCAATCTGCTGCAGGCAAAGTCAGAGCACCAGTTGCAGCTGGAGCTGGGTCAGGGAGCCACACCTTTTCCCGGGCTGACATCGCTCCTCCTGCATCAACCCTGAGGCAATATAGGGAAGAATGTGAAGAGCACCAAGCAGAAGCACCAGGCACAAGGCGGATTTCTTCGAGTACCACTGTTTTCTCCGTGACTCCCACATTATGGATATTCCTGCAGCAAGGACACCCTTCCACTCCCACACGGTCAGGCCAGAGCGCCCCACGCTGCCTGTGCAGACCCACCGTGTTTCAGCAGGGGCTCCAAGGCAGCATTAACAAACAGCCCCACATTTCAACTTTCCTGCTGTCTAATTCTCAATGGCATCCCATCTGACACGCTGGTGGCTGCCAGCCCAGTTCTGCCTGCCCAGTGCAGGGCTCCTGACTCCACGGCCAGGCTTGGAACCAGCCCCATGGAGCATCCTTAGCTTGTCAGCCACAGAAGTGTCAGCCTGGGCTTCTAATCAATTAATTGCACAGACACAATCATCAAGAAACTAATACCCTGAAGATTTCCAGCCCTGCTTTTTTTTTTCACATTTATCTCCAAGTGCTACACACAATGAATAACTCTGCAAAGGGTTTGCCTGCAAGGGGAGCACTGTACTGCTTACACATGCTCAGTCAGGGAAGTTAAACTAAGATAAACAAGAGAGACAAAGTGGATTCAGTGTTTTCTCTTTTGTCTGACAATGCTCTCAGGAACATAGTGTGATTCTTGGAGTGTCCTGCACAGGGCCAGGAGTTGGATTCCATGATCCTGATGACTCCCTTCCAACTCAGCATATTCTATGATTCCATAAAATTACAGAGCCCCTCAACCACTCACCTGAGTGGGAGAAGAAACACCACACTGTGTCAGACCTAAGAGCAGTTTTATCAAAAACCCTCCCAGGTTGTAACAAAAGCTTGCAGGAAAAGCACATGAAAGAGAGAAAACATGGAGAGATTTTTCACCCAGTTCACTCTCCTGATCTCTCAGGATCAGTGATTTAGGGGCTTCCTGGGTAAAAGGGAGCACTGGGACTGTTGTGTGCCCACCCCTGCAATGGCCCATTGCACACAGACAAGACATGGTCTCACACACACGACAGGACAGCTGTTTCCGTGTCCTGCCAACTCCCAGACAAGCAACTTGCTGCAGCTCTGCAGGGAAAAGCCGGGGGAGCAAGTGCCTCAGCTGGTGCCAGCTGCGTGCCATCGGTGCTAATTGACTTGTTCTGCTTTATAGCAGCTGATGATCTCCCTCTCCTCCCTCTCTGCCTTCTCAACAGATTTTCTGATGCCAAATATATCAAAAAGGTGAATCTAGTCCAGCAAGTGCTGTGCAATGCCTGTAACACTGGTTTATGTTTGTTAGAGGAAGGTGTAAAAGCACTGCCACAGGGCTGCTACAGAGCACTCCAGCCCCGTGAAAGCTTTGTGCTAACCCTCATTACTTAAGTGCTGGCTTATTCCTTCAAGATGGGTTTTCTATCCTTTGAAATCTCTTGGGTTGTTCTAATCCCCCTGCCAATGTAATGCCTTACATTATGCCAGGGGAAATAGGGTGGGACATGCTATAGCCCTTCATCCCCATGAGCACAGTCAGCCCCACTTGGCACTGCTTCTCCATCCTGCTTTAAAGAAAGCACCTGCAAAAAAGCTAAAAGTTCATTTTAAATCTCTGATAATGTCAGCTAGCCTCATTCCAGCCACCCTTTCTAACAAACCACTGACCTCACTGAGAAGCAAAGGGAAAATCTGAACTCATTTGGAGACGTGACTCCAACTTTTCACTCCCATCAGGTCATTACCTGAGATGACTTTAGTCCCCATGTCCCTCCTGCCCATGCCCTGGAGTCATCAGTGGGTGCGAAGCATGAGAGGCTCTCCCTCAAACCAAAGCACTGATGGCACCCCTAACTGGCAGGTGGATTTCAGCAGCACCATCATCTCCGTGGCGAATCATCACCACCTTGGCTGAGTCTGCCGTTTCAAGTCCTTCCAGGTTCTGTTTGTGTGCAAGCAACACTAATGTGCTCAGTGGAAAGCGTGTCCTCCACTGCAGACTATGCCAGAGAAACATGGCTTAGTTTATCATATCATTATATTATATTATATTATATCAGCTGCAGCCCCCAGCTCTGATGTGTAACATCAGCAGGAGAGCGATTAAATATTTAGAGTGGGAAGCCCCAGGATCAACCAGAAATACTTCCACGTTGGCAGGACTTATGGAATCAGCCAGTATTCGACAGCCCTATAAACCTGCCCTGGAGTGGGACACAACACAAAACCAAAGGGTTTTCCCTGAATCAAAGATTCAGGGCAAAGTTCCTAGTTTTGTCAGCTGATGGAGAGCCGAGTTCAAGTTCCCACACTGATCCATGCTGGGCAAGAGGAGTGAAGAGGATTCTTATTTTTTCCATGCTTTTTCTGTATGTGATTAGAGATGGGCCCAGGAGACACGGATTTGCTGGTGAAAACCTCCCCTTTGATCAGTTTAGTGAATTGTGATAATCTGCAGTTAAAGCCTCTCAGTCCAGTACATCCCAGTTAGAGATAATCCCAAAGTATAAGGTTTGCAGGAAGATGTGAGCTTTTTCTGGTGCCTGGAAGGAGCAAAGAGGGAGTTTCTTGTTTTAGCACCATTAAATACCCTGTCATATTTCATACCAACAACTGAGGTCACGTGCTGCTTGCCCTTCCCTTATTTTCTGAAGAAGAAAGTAGAAAGGACACTTTTAGAACAGAAAAGAAACCCAAGTAGAACATGGGTCAAATGAAGTTTGGTGCCTATTTTTCCCACAGGAAAATTTGCCAAAGAAAAATTAAAGCAAATCCAAAAGGCAGATTCAACGCTCTACACGATGAAATTTTTTTTTCCCAGCTACTTTTAAGGCATGATTTCATCATGCAAAACAATAAGGAGAGCTAATATGTCTCTCTTTGCTCCATAAGTCTGTCACTAAAGAAATGTTCAGCCAGTTTAATAATTTTTAGTCTCTCTTCCCTGCTCTTACTTTCTCCATTTTATTACCTGCGTTGAGGCTGCAGTGCCACTCACTCGCTGCTGAGCTGCAAAGTTGACTCACTACAGCTCCTTTTTTCTTCTCACCAATCTCACTGAATTATTGAAAAGGGCACTGTCAAATTGGAAAGAATATACATTCAAAAATAAAATAAATTTTTCTTTCCTAAGTTCCAAATGGCACCTTAAATTATATATTTAAGGGAGGGGAAAAAAAGCAAGAATTTGCAAGAGACTCATTTTCTTCACATTAATAATGCCCTTGGTTTTCTTCCTGCACATTTCAGTCCAGACAATCTAAATTCACCACCAATTTCCAGACAACTTCACTCTCTGCTCTGTACTCACAGTATTGATATTGCCAAGTCTCTTAAGTTTGTCTTCAGTCTTTAGGTACTTGTGGGCTTTTTTTGTAAAGTCTGAGTTTGTAAAGACATGAGTAATGTGGCTCAACTCTCATTTTGATTGTATTTTATTTTGGTATATGTTAGCCTTCAGGGTTACAGGGAACAGTTTGACTGCATGGCTCAAGTACACCCTGAAGGCTTGAAACCAAGAACCCAACAGAAATTTTTATATAATCTTGTTATTTTTAGAGAGATTTTTCTGATGCTGGGAAGACCGGATGACTACTTCTTTTTTTTTTTTAAAACTCTGAGATTTGACTTCTCGACAGAGTTAGATTTACCATCTGAATTTCTTTTTTGCTGCAGCTTCTTATAATCAACATGTAAGTGCAAAATGACCACAGCTCAACACCTGATTCTTTTTCCTTCCCTTCTCACCTGGGAAACCATCAGCCAGAGCAGTAGCAGGTGGTGCTGGTGAGATCCCTCTACTCTCCTGTCCCTGCTGACCACAGCCTTAGTTCAAGTGTGCCCAATACCAGAACTAGGCACTATCCAGTTGGAAACACTATCAAATCAGAGAAAAAATAGGCGAAATCTAATATTGCCTGAAGAGATAATTTCTCAGCAATTGTACTGGTTTAAAATGAGCAAAACCACAGTGTTGGTATCCAATCCATAACCAGTATTTGAAGAGCATGCTGAAATTCTGGATCTATGGAGGAAAGTGGGAGTTTGTCACAAACACTGAACACACTGGTGACAACACTTAGGAAGATGCTGGGCCTAAGCAAAGAGAGATTCCTGAAAGCCAACATGAATTGGGCAGGAATGTTTATATAAAATGCTTAAAAGAAATTGTGGAATTAAAAAACAAAACCTGAGCTGGATTGAAACAAAAAAAAACTTAGCCAAACAAACAAAAAAATAAAACAAAAACAAACCCTCCAACAAGGAACCAACAAAACCAAAGAAAAATAAAATAAAAATAAAAACACACAACCCCCTCAAACAAACCAAAAACAAAACAAAACAAAAAAAACCAAAATAAAACAAACACCAATCCACACTTATTTCTTTGTAAAAAGTTCTGTTGGAACCTTATTATAAAATCCAGCAGCACATCACCTCTGCAACAAAGAGTTTTCTCACAAGACACCAGGAATAAAACAAAAAAACCCAAGTTCAATCAACCTACCTCTAGGGCATATTTACACAAAGGTTTTTATTGCCTTTCAACTTGACATACTGTTTTCAATACCCAACTGAAAGGTAAAGGTATTAAAATATACATTGTAGTGCAATTTATTCCATGGTGCATCTCAGGCAGTGACCAGGAGAAGACACTCAATTACTGCTTGTGCCAAACCTGACCCTGGCTGTGTAACCAGGGCTAAAAATTTCAGGCATGCAGGACAGGAATTTATTTCTTCATTTTTACTGCAAAAATGATGCAGGACAGACCATTCAAAGCAAACAAAAAAATCCTTCCTCCAGGCTTAGTTTACTCTGATTTAAGAAACTTTGGGCCACATGGTCTTTGTAAGTCCCTCGTGTGAGTTGGGAGTATGTGGTGTACATGAATGTGATTGCAGACAGAAAAGAAATATAAATTGCACTGTTTTCAGCAGGTGTGGGTTGAGGGTTGTGCTTCCCTGGGCCGTGTTACACGTCATCTTTCGGGAAGCATTCAGAAATAGTAAAAGCCCTCCAAGATCTTGTTTTACCTATTAATAGTAAGGGGTTTTCGGAGGGATAAAAATGCTCCCTTAAAAATTTGAATTTCAAATTTAGATAAAAGATTAATTGAAAACTGACTGAAGCCATCAGTGAGCACCTGATGCCAGCTCTCCCACGTTCACCTCCCCAAGCAGCAGGCACAGCTCAGCCAGGGCTCTCCCAAAAAGCTCAAGGCAGGTTCTGGCATGACAACACCTCTTCGGTGGGCATTAGTCACTGTGTGATCATACTCCGAAGGCTCACCCAAAACCAGAACTCAAGCATCTCAGGCCTCCCACAAACCCTCCATGAGATGTTTAAAATCTCAACAGTCCGGCAAAAAGGATGAAGATCCACAGTGAGGTTATTTCTCCAAACTCCAGGTGTGATTATTGCTGAGTTAAGGCAATTGATCCCTGCAAGGAATGTGATGCAGTTGCTGGGTTTGGGAGATGTTTGCCTCTCTAAATCAGGAGGTAGCAGCCCTCTAGAAAATGCATCTATCCTCCTGGGTGTACGGACTAGACTGTCACTGACAAAATCATCCTCCCCTTAAAACTGGTGAAGACTGCACAGACGTCAGGGTCAAAGCATCAACTGAATTTGAAGGATCAAATTTTCACTCAGTTCACATATCTTGTTAATATATATGTTAATATATGGCCCACTTGATCCCATCACTGGTTGTAATTAGATGTTCCCAATTCAGACTTGGGCATAACACAAATTGTACCATTTGTTAAAACAACGCCCTCTCAAGAATGAATATCCATCTCTTCTTGTGCTGTCTCTCTACATAACCCTCCACAGCCTGTTGCCAACTCTCATTATGTCTGGCCCTCTCATTTTAATTGCACCCACTGTACGAGAAGGACCTTCCAATTTGTTTTTTCTGTAGAGCAGAACGTGAAGTCACTCGCAAATGACAGAGAAAAACATGCAAACATTACGCATTTGAAAAACGCATCCAAAATAAAATGATTCTTTAGAGAATGACTGGCTACCAACTAGATGAATCCTGCCACTGCTCAAGTTAATAAAACAAATCTCTTGACAGGTGTTAGGTAATTTTTAGCAAAGTTACAAGGGCGTCACTATAGCTAATGTTATTAAAAGCTCTGATTAGTTGTAAGAACAGTCTCATAGGTCTAAATCAAAGCTGCTAACTGAAGCTGGTGGGATAATTGATGTTCACAACCAGAAAAACAGTCTTTAATTCCAAGAAAACTCTATAAAAGGAAGAGGATGCATCCACTGGAAAGTGAGATAATATACGGGACTTTTTACATGGTTTCTGGTCCATCTTGAACTGTGACCCCATGTGAGCAGAGAGAGAGCTCTGGTGTGTGCTCAGGCTGCAAGGAGATGGCACGAGTGCTGCTCATCCAGTTGACAGCAGCTGGTGTGAACGGTTGGTCCTTGGGGGATAAATCCAGTTTGCTTTAATGTATTTGCTCTGGAGGAGCAGTCATGTTTTCCAGGTGCTGTGGCAGCAGAAAGGACACAGCACATGGTAACAGAAAACAATACCAATTAGAAAACACATGAAATGGGTACCTCCTGAACCACTGGCAGAGCAGAGGACATGGCACAGCATTTAGATGAGGCTGATTCTCTTTGCTGTATTTATGAGTGAACATTATTTCCCTTTTTTTTCCAGATGTTTGCATTTCAGCACTTGGAGAATCTTCTTGAAACACAGAAACATTCACTTACTCCCCACCCTTCTTTAGAATTACATCATAGAATCCCAGCTGACAGGACAGTGTAGACGGTCTCTTCTCCCAAGCAACCAGCAACAGGAGAGGACATAGTCTCAAGCAAGCCAGGGAAGGTTTAGGTTGGACATTAGGAAGAATCTCTTCGCAGAAAGCGTGATTAGACATTGGATTGGGCTGCCCAGGGAGGTGGTGGAGTCACCATCCCTGGAGGTATTTATGGAAGGACTGGATGTAACACTCAGTGCCCTGGTCTGGTTGACATGGTGATGTTTGGTCATGGGTTGGACTCAATGATCTCAGAGGACTTTTCAAACCTAACTGATTCTGTGATTCTCTGATCTAAAGCTCCTTGGTAGGTACAAGCCCGTGTGCTGGATCAAGCAGCCATCAGACCATACAGCTGATGGAAGAATTTGGCCCCAGTTAATTTTGTAAGCCATTTTTAGACTAAGCAAGTTCCATCAAACCTCAAGCAAAGAGCACTCAACCAAAGGCAAATTCACATCAGTGTACTCGCTTATCCTTAATTACATCATTCCCTTCCTTCTGTAAACATGCATTGTTCTCTAATACAGAGGGATAAACATGATGATGTAATACCAATTTGTACTGAGTGATATAATTAGTTACTTCTCAGTAAATGTGAAAAGATTAGAAGAATCACGTTGATTTATTCGGTTGGCAGGTGGAAGCTTCCTTTTACATCTCCAAAGAATTACAGCAGCTAGCACAGCTTCCTAAACCCATTTGCCTTGATTCGAATAGATAGATTAAATAATTAACCAGAATTAGAAATAGCATCTAATATAAGCAGAATAAGGAACTACAGGTGTTCTCTGCAGGCTGTGTCTGCTCTGATTTTAAGATATCCATGACATCTAAAAGCCAAATCCATGTGTGAGAGTGCACATGGTATATCTTGAAGAAATTTTATAGCAGACATATCTAGAATCTAGACCAAAGAACCCTCTGTTATTCCTTGCACACCTCTGAAATGCTCAGCAAGCCTTCCTGGTCTAGTCTTTGACTAGATGAACAAGGAGCTCAATCAGCCTTTAAAGCATGTTTTTTAATTCCATATTGGAATCATTTTCAATTGACCCTCATAGACCCTCCAAACAGGGCACAAAGGCACAGGGAACACCATCCTCCCATCCCTACTGTTACTCATTCCTGCCATAAGATTGGAAAACCTCAGGACCAGGCCAAGTGCTCAGGCAAGGTCTATGAGCCCATCACAGCACTGGTGAGAGGCAGCAACACCTTTCTGCTGTGAGCCTCAGACCTCTTCTGGCAGCTGTAAAAATCAGTTTCCTCTGCCTTCTTAATCCTTTGTACCTTTGTAGAGACCTCCTACAGGGATGACAACTTGTCCTCTCCAGGGGATGGTAGCTTTGCCCTGTGGACATTCCCATCCTGAAATAAATTCAGTAAACAACCGTGATACGGTGATGACTTCTCTAGTCATACAATACTAAATGTAAATTCATGTCCTACAACAAGATCTCCAAGGAGACCAGTAATTCAGAAGAATTCAAAGCCATATACTGAAGGCAAAGGGAAAACAATGTATTTAAGTACTTGGTCAAGCTGAAATCCGATTTGTGAACTCTGTCTTCACCTCCAGTATTACACAACCTTAAAATTAAAAAAGCTGCTAGAAGCAGCCACATTTGCAATAATATTGATTGTGTTGTCCTCCCATCCAGCCTACAGAATCAGTGCAATCAAACAATCAGCTGAAAGTCCAGAAAAGTCTTAAAGCCATCAGTATAATAAGATGATTTCAGCAGATTGCTCAAATACTGGCTCATCAAATCAGCAGAAGAGAGAAATACTTGTACAGGACCAGGACAATTACTTTCAAACCCCCTACTTTTTTAAAAGACAGTGAGAGCGATTCTCCCAGCAAAGAAGATTTCTTGCGTCACATTTCATGGCAGCGTAATTTCAGAAGCCAGACTTCTCTTAATGTCACTTGAAATGTCAGAAACTGAGGCTGCTCCTCAGCCACAACTGCAGAAAGGCATTTTTCAAATTTATTTATTTATAATGTCTGTGTGTACACATATATATTGATATATGCACCTATAGCAGTGGGGCCAGTGTTTGCAAAATTCAGCCATACCCACGTCTCCTTCATTTGATTAGAATGAAAAAGTGAATGCATCTTACTTCACAGAGGAGTTGTAACTGCCCAGATTTGTCAAAACTATGTTTACTTTAATAACTGAAACTCAATCACGTCTGAATCACAAAAGGATAAACGTAAAGGCTGTCATCGAATAGAATCTCCTCACCCATTTGACTCTCAACTCACTTTTTCTCTTCTGACTCTCCCCATTGCACTGGGGGAAGATGAACGAGTGGCTGCGTGGAGCTGGGTTGTCAGTGGAGTGAATCCATGACAGTCCTTTCTCGTGCCCAACATGGGGCTCGGAGGGTTCAAGGTAACAACAGATTTGATTGAAAGATGCTAGATCGAATTTATAGCTGTCACTGCTGTTTAGATATTAACTGGAAGGCTCCCGTGCTTGCCAGTTATTATTAGAATCCAGTGCTCGTTAGTGACTGCTTTTTGCTTCCACTGCCTGCTGTCCTGCCATGTGGCTCATCAGCTTACTCTGCTGTGCCTGGGAACATTCTGATGACAGAACAGAGATGTGCCTGGGCCAGCAGGTGGCCAGGGCATCTCTGCTGTGCCTGTGCTGCTGCACTGGACAGACTGGAACTCCAGTGGGAATTTGAGTCAAAGCAACGTGTGGATGAGTCCCCACAGGAGCAGGACAGCCTGAAGTGTCCACAGCCATGAATATGGCCACACCAGAGAAGGTACACCTCGAAGCATCTATATGGCCATGGTTGTGTCAGTGCCATGGTTGTGGCCCATGCTGGAACAGCTGCACCCCAAGGTGGCTGTGGATAAGCCTAAGTCACAGCAGGTACATCTCTGGAGAGGCTGTGGCTCTTAGACAAGACTCCACTTGGAGCAGGTAGTCCCTCAGGGACTGCTGCCTGGGGGTAAGTGCAAGCTAGAGCAGGAGCAAAGGAAGAAGCTCACTGCAATGTAAACCTTGTAACTTCATCCAAAGGCATCAGTGTTGGAGACTGTAATAGAAATACCTTTAAATGATTGCAACCCGTGATTTGAGTTGCACGTTACAGGGACCACCTAAAGCAATGGAGAAGCCTTACAAGAAGCAGTGGAAATGCAGTGGTGACTCAACCTGAGCTGGCTTTGGTGCCCAGTAATTCCACAGAGCACACCACCTCTCCTATCCTGAGTGACAACTGTGACAGATGGAACCCAAAGCCTTGGACAAAATGAACTCATCGGACATTTGATGGACATTTGTGAACATTTTATGGACATTTTACATAGACCAGGGAAATGATTCCTGTGTATTATGTCAGAGGATGAGAAGCAGGTTGGTGGCTACAGAGAATGTATTGGAGAGGGTTGTACCTGAGTGTGATGTGAACGGTATGGATTAAAGGGTGGGGAAGGCGCTGATTCTCCACTGGAAAGTGATGAATGAACTCCTTGTTCAGCTTTGCTCACATGTGCAGCTTTTGCTTTACTCATTGAACTGTCTCTACCTGAACCTGTGAGTTTTTTCACTTTTCCAGTTCTCTCCCCTATCCTGTTGGGGGGGAGTGAGCGAGTGGCTGCGTGGGGATTAGTTGCCAGCAGGGTTAAACCACAACAAGACTCTTATTACTCTTCACTCAGCTGAAGTACTTTCTCCTTCTCATCGTTCATCTTTATCATTTATCTGGTTTTGGACTGAGTGCTTTTGTTAAAGGGTTGATTATAGGATAATTTGAAATAAGTATATTAATCTCACATTATGCCTAATTGCATTAGCTTCAGATGTGTCCTCTAAGTATGATTTACATTTTGAAAGATGTCTAAGTCTCTTTCTATCATCTCCTTTAATAAGATCCAATCTCTGAGGCCTTTTCTTTTTTTCTGATTTCTTTGTTCTCTGTGAATTTTCCTTCTCTCGGAGATACTGAATTTCTAGTAAACCTCCCTGAGAATCTTTGATGCTAACAGTAAGATGACATTAAATCAATAAAATATTAAATAAAATAATCATATTTAACACTAGTTTGATTTTCTCTCTCTTTTTTTTCCTCCTTATATCTCAAAGCATTTTGCAAAAGAAAGCATATATTATTCCATTTAACTGATGGAAAAACAGAGGCAGAGACAGACTAAATATCCCATATTAAATCCCAAATATCGTAGGGATAGTGAGCCCTATGAAGAGGGAGGATAGGTTCATGCCTGAAGTGATAGGACTGCACAATAAAAATAGTAATAGACACTAATTTCACCTTTTTAGACTCTAACTTTCTCAACACTTTATTTCCTTAAGCTATTCAATAACTGTTCACAGGTGACAGACTCTTCAAACCATTAAAAATTATGTAACTTCCAAATCTGTCAGATCGAAGTATTGTTCTTCCCACAACCCCACTACTTTTAGTAACTACTTCCAAACCAGCTGCCTATGTGGGAGCAATTGAGGAATCACTTCAGTCAAACAGCTCTTCCAATACACTCCTTCAGAAAGATTAAGTCAGAGAAACCTATTGGATGACCTTTTTTTTTTTTTGATTTGTGAGATCCTGGCTGGATTTATCCAAGCCACAAACCCATGAAGTCTTCACAGTCCTCATTCAGAGAAATTCACAGATTGTGTTCAGAACATATCAGGCCTCAAGCATTTCCAGCAAAAGGGCAAATGGAGAAAACATTCACAATATGGCAGAGAAATTCCAAATCTCAACGTCACTGAGTAGACTGAGGTTCCTCTACACTCTATATGGTTGGGATGAAGGACAAAAGTGGCTTTAACAACTGGAGATGCCTCTGACATCCACAAAAAGCAACACAACCTTTGAACAAGCGCGAGGGAGACGCTGACAGCTCCAAAAGGAACAGCTCTATTTCACAACCCTTATCTCACTGTAATTAATTTTGAAGCCAGCCTATCGTTCCCTGTGACACTTCCGCACAACTCCCAGCTCAGGGAACGTAACCTCGGGAGCCAACCAAAGAAAGATGTAAAAGAAGCTCTCCCGGGTCAAATTCCTCATAACACGTGGTTTGATTACATAGGAAAGATTCCCTGGTCTGCCTGCATCAAGTTGTTTTAGCTGTTCAACAATTTTTATTTCTGGTTTGATGCTGCCTAATCAACACAGAACCAAATTTGATCATTTTACTCAAAATCAGTAGACAAACTAATAGCAAAGCAAACTGTACTCACAAAGCTCCCTCCAACCCTGCCATAGCACCAGTTTCCAGATAGGATACTGCATCAGTCTGCTTTTGAAATGAATTTGTGTTAGCTTGTATAACGCTGAAAAATTTGGAAGGAAAAATCTAAAGTCCCACTGCAAACTTTAGACCACATTCACCTCATTACTAAAACCAACTTTTTCCAATTTACAATAATTTTCTGGTGAGCTGAGTGGGTATGTCAGACTTTCCAGGGCCAAGACTCCCATGAATCACCTACTGAGTATGAAAATGAGCATTTACCTATTTTGTATATATGTATAATTACATTTCCTTCCTCTCCATCGGGCATGGTGTGACCCCTGGCAGTGATCAGTCTCTTTCAGAGATCCAAAATGCCTTAAGGACAATAAAGATCATGTTTTATTTTTATTTTTTTTTTTAAATCTTTCTTTAGATAATATGAGAACAACTATTTCGAAGCGTGCAATGCTGAAAGTTGGTGGAGGGAAGATAAGAACAGGAAGGAAGATAACAGCACAACTCAGAACCCTCACATGTTACATGAGATATGCACAAAGCCCTCTGTCACCACAGCCCAACCACCCATTCTCCCAAGCACGGCCCCGTGAAAGACCTGTGTGCCCAAAACTGGAATCACCGAACGCTACAGATTTCCTTAGAAAATTCAGGTGGTGAATTTAATCCTGGTCTTCCTTTCACACAGATGGACAAACAGAAGCACAGATCAGGAGAAAGCCCCTCAATCAATGAATATTCACAGCTGAATGAAACACCAACATTTCTTGGTTACCAATGACAAAAACACAATGAAAGCATGAAGAATGTCTGCAGAAGCTGAGACAGAGGTGTCTCCTTTTCCTTGCTTTCCTACCAAGCAGTAGCTTCTGTGGGACTGAACTGGGTTTACAGGGAGAAAAGCAACAACCTAGATCCTGAGAAAAGTTCAGACCTGCTTCAAGAGCAGCATGGTCTGTATATCAGGGAGCACGTCTTGGCCAAGGAGAAGCAAGAGAATCCAGCGTTAACCTGGCAGCTGATGGCCCTTTTTATTTTCTGCAGTCCTACACAGCAAACAAGTGCAAACATTCAGCTTCCTTAACTTGTTATCTTAAACAGACTGTGTTGTGTCAGAATCAGCAAAGCACTCAGGCTTGCATGCAGCCAAGCCCCCAGAAACACCAGGCAAACCAGATACAAGGGATGTATGGGGCAATGACTTCTTTCCTGCAGATTAATGAGAACAGAAGGAAAAAAAGATGCTTTACACCCTCTTTCTCCTGTTCCCTTTAAACAACCACAAACCAGAGTTCTTCTTACATACATCCTCCTGTAAATAAATGAGAAGTCAGTGTGTTCTTATGCAATATCCATAGTACGAAATAGCTTTCCTTGACAACTCTCAGGCCTTATCAGTTTGGCAGAACTGTTTGATATGCTTGGGACATGTGTTCCAGCTGAAGTATGCCATGGATCACTGATACTTCACTGTGTCCCAGTGTGTAAAACATTCTCCCTGCCTCTGTCACTCCACCAGTGACATCCTCGTGATGACAGGCATTTGTCCAGTTGCCCTGGTTTAAAAAAGTCCCATCTTTCAACACATCTCTTTGGTAAACTCACTGGGAAAATGAAATTATCAACATCTACAGTGTTCACTCAGGAAAAAAAAAAAATAAAAGAAAAAAATAGCCATGCAAACTTCCGTTAGATAATAATAATCTTGGAAAAAGTTGAGAGAGTGACCAGGAGATTTAGGACCCACAGCCTAGTTCTGATTCACTCTTATTTTGCTGAGTGATTCTGGACCTTCTGGATGTTTGCCCATCTGAAGAATATACATAAATGAAGTTTCTTTCACAGATCCCTTGGAGATCATGGAATGAAATGAACTGGGTAAGAGCTGTCCTATTATTTTTTTGCATTGAACTCTCCTGGTTTTCTTGATCTGAATTATCTTTCATTCACAAGTCATAATGTGATGTGACTTGGAGGAGGGTACTGTCTGAGACTGCCTGTGAAACAAAAAAAAAAAATTCTAAGGGGATAGAATTACAACAGAGAGCTGTACTTTATTAACAAAAAAGCCACTGACTTGTAGCTGAGAAAATCTGCTGGAAATGATCACAGTATCACCAGGAAAGTTATATTCAGTGTGTATAACCCTTTTAAAAGATGAATGAGAGTGTCTCTTGAGCATCTCTTCATACTGGGAACTGGTGGGTGCTGAACAGCGGAAAAACTGGGCTGAAGTTTTAAATCACCATATTTAGAAGTGGAAGATGGTCTTGTGGTTGGAAGATTGAATTCAAGAACCCTGGCTCCAAACCCCACTGGGTTACAGGTTGTTGGCAGTTTACCCTTGGTCTGGCACTGAAAGCTCTCTGGGGCACAGATTCTCCTTTCACGTGTATTTACAGTAATGGGCTTTAATTTCATGTGGCCCTCCAGGCACTACTTTAATTTGAGTTAAATTTGCAAGCAATGCACCCAAACCTGTGTGGGCACTAACATACTTGAAGAAAAATATGTATTCACTATGTTTCCATCAGAGACATCAAAATGCCAAGCACAAATTTCTCTATTTCCGACATCTCTGGAAACATGAAGAGTAATAGTAAGATATTGAATAATATGATTCATATTCCTGTTATTAAAAATAATTAAATATAGGGCTCTCCAAGAAGGGAAATGAGTGCAACTATGAAATTAATCAGTGAAGCTTCTGAAGTAAATGATAGGTTATTGCAGAACAACACTGAAGCAGGCTTAAGAGTTCCTTCCACAAACTTCTATATGAAAAAAATCCAGATACTTCCTGATAACATTTTATGTTCTTAACATTTTTACTATATATAATGAAAGAAAATGCTAAACTTGTAACAAACTTTTCTGAGCAAATTCGTATTGGTTTTCATTTCCAACAAAAGCCCACCTAAAAAATGAGGCTTAGAAGACATTCACTGTTTTAACTACTAAGCAATGAAAGGAGTTTTCCATCCTAAAGGCCTGATGCCATGGGGACAAACTTATCCTTCATGTAAGCCCAATAAAATCACTAGATTTATGGTAAAACTTGTCTCCACCTGCCTACAATACTTCTGCTTGCTAAGGAATTCTGGTTTCCCTAAGGTGGCAGAACAGCTTGTCTCCTGGGACTGTGTATCTGTATTTGACACAGTGAGAAATGCCCCTTTCTCCCTCTCTGCATGGCACTCCTCCCCCTGGCGTGGTTCAGCAGGTTGGTTGCCACTGCTCACCTTCAGTGGCCTCCCCACATCATTTCCTACCCAGGATTCTACACCAAGGCCGATGAGAAACCAAACTCTGCAGAAACACCTTGTGCTAAATACTTCCCCTTGAACAACCCCAAGTGAGTGGATTTCCCACTGGGAACCATGCTAGGACACGGGCTCTTCTCTTTGATTCCGGGGTGGTGGCTGCTGTAAGAGCAGCTCATCAAACCCCCTCAGTGTCCCCCGGCACAAAAACGAGCGGCTGCTTTATTGTGCACGCCCATGCAGATTTGATGTGGCTGCAGTTCGTACACACCAGCCTCCTGCCCTTTGCAGAAAATGCCACTTTGGTGACACCCACCTCTGCAGAAGTGACATTTCAAGGGGGACAGAAAGCTCAGAGCAGAGAAATGCCAGAGCACAGGGCTCCCGAGCACGGAGCTGCTCCTTGTCATCACGCTGCCAAGCCGCAGCAATTCCAGACATCCCTGGGCTTGCCCCCTCCATGCAAAGGAGACAAGATTTGCTATTAAAAGTACAGGTCTCTGAGACCACTGCCAGCCATTTATCCCAAAAATCTGTGGCTAGGGCAGACCAGGGCTCTGCTTCCTTCTTGGAAGCCACATCTCAGGGCTGACAGTCTCGTTTCTGCCTGCCACGGCAAAGTGCTGGCTGTGGTTTCAGTGCTGTTTTCATTCCCATCAGTCTCCCCCTTTAAAGGCGTAATTTCCCATCTCTGTTGGATCTGTCCTGACACAAAATTACAGTAACCCTCGTGTAACAGCCCAGGCATGGGCTGGTTTCTTCAATCCTCCTCCTGAGGAAGGAAGTTCAGCCGGAGCCAAAAGCACAGTCCCAAACAAAACCCTCACGTGCCACCAAGCCATGCAGTGAAAACACACAGGCAAACTCCAGAGCTGCATCCAGCAAGGGTTGTGGCTGATTACTCTACAATCAGACAAGATCTGGCACAGCAATAAATCTCTACAGACACTGAGCTTTCTCTGGGTGACAAGATCTGAATGGCACCACAGGAGCAAGTCAGTCTCAAGGATAACACACGTAGGCTCCCATATCATTCCTAAATTATAATATCTTGCTGGGAGAGACAGAAGGAACAGGTAGATGCAAGTGGACAGTTCACAACTGCTAATACTCAGGGGTAGGGTTTGCTCTCTGCCACAGCTGCAAATCAGGGTGGGAGGGATGCCTCATCATTTTGAAATAGCAGGACTGGGGCTTAGGTTAAAGCTCAGGAGAGATGGATTTTTCTCCACACTTCCCTCTTCTCAAGAAAGAAGGAAAAAAAGCAGAAATTCTCAATTACTCAATTGAATGTGGAAGAAGCTCAGAAGTCAAGCAGCGAACAGGGAGAATCCAAACAGTATTTATTTGCCCAAACTCTTGATTTTAAATTTCCTGATGAGTTCTTTGTGAACTAGAATTCCTTATTTCTTTTCTTTCCTTCTTCCTATACATAGAATCCCTAAAGGAGGAAGGGAAAACTCAAAGTTTGCACTCATTGACACTTCACAGTGAAGCTGCACACAAAGAATATGCATGAGAAGAGACATTTAGAGGTGATTCTTACCAAGCATTGAAATCTCTTTTTAAAAGAACCCAAAAGGACTCTTTTCTGCAACATTTTACCTGGAAAAAAATCAATTCTTCTGGCATTAGCATGAGAAAAAATGCAAATTGTCTCAAAGCAGTCGACAGCCCTCTGTAGGGCTGGCACATACAAAACCACTTGGAAGCTCTGCACTTAAAAATCACTGTTCACCCGAAAACACTCTCTGAACTGTAGCACTTAGTGCTTAAAAGTGCAACACAAACAGAGAACAATGACTGAATAGCAGAGATCCCAGAAACATGGTCTAACCTCTTTTACCCTCTGAAATGTCATCTTAATCTACATTTCTTGGAAAAAAAACTTTGCCACCTTGGTTCAGCCACTGGGCATGCCTAGAGGAGCCGACACCAAACCCCTGACCCGTGCACATAAACCTGTGAGATTATTGTAAGAGGTGGCCTCAAGGTAAGTCTTATGAGGGGATGCAGATCATTGGAAATAGGTGAAGAACAGGTTCAGATGGAAGAGGCTGCCCAGAGAGGCTGGGCAGTCTCCAGCCACTGAGACCCAACTGGATCAAGCCCTGAGCAACCTGCTCTTATCTCAGAATGGACCCTCGTGTGAGCAGGAGGTTGGAAGAGAGGCCTCCTGAGATCCCTTCCTGCCTGTTTTCCCCGCGACACAAATATGGAGGTTGGGATTCAGTTCTCCAGTGCAGGTGTCATAAATCAGGCATCTAGTCTATGCCATGGAAAAAGAGATGCTCCACGCTATTTTAAGGAAGGATAGAGGAATTAACCATGGGGGATACCTCTCTCTCCCCTTTGACCACATAAACACAACCTGCTTGGACTCTGAGACTAACAGATGGCACAGCAGGGCACTGAATGCCACCAGACCACTCACACCATTAGTGGAAGACCAATATCCAATTTCCCCAGCTCGAGGGATTCACATCCAGACCTCTCTGCAGAGCTTCCACCAAAACCTCCCACCAAAACCTTCCACCACAAAGGCAGTGCTACGGCAGCAGAATTCTTCATCCATCTTCCCAAAGCTCAGATGCTGAGCACTGGGGATGGAGCCCACCCAGCAACTTGGGAGGAATCAATGCTGGCCACGGTCCCTGATCTGCAGATTCTTTTTTTTGTTTGGTTTGACTTGAACCCCGTGACTTTCTCATGCAAAATACATAAACACATTTGCTCCTGCTGCATTATACTTTGCTCATTATTTATGGCTCAACTCTGCCTTTCCTCCCGTCAATAGCTGCCACTCACATCAGCAGCTCCCTTGAAGGAAGGATTTAGATGACAATCAGCCCATGAGAGGTCTCTGCTCAGGTTCTCCATAAAGTACCACAGATGCTACAGAAAGAAATGGAGAATTCCAGTACGTGGCAGCTGCTGGGACACAGGGTGGTGGAGTGGAGGCTGGAACACATGGTTTTTCATTTGTTTTTCCTATTCAATTGCTTTGTGACTTAGTATTTGTTTTTCCATCTCCTATCTATTTAGCTCACAAACTCTTCAGGGTGGGGATTGTCTCTTCCTAGGAAGCTGAAGAAAGAAAGAAAGATAAATAAAACAGGATGCCGGGATGAAAAATAAAAACAAAGCAAACAACACCCTCAGCAAGGCTCTGCTCAGCTGCTGATGACTGACAGCATCACAAGATGAGTTGGCAAGATAAGAACCTGATTTTTACTCTTTGAAGTCCCACATTTCTGTGTCAACAGTATTTTCTAAACAACTGACACTACCGATTCCCCGCGGAAGCATAACAACTGCAAGATGAAAATAATCTGCCCATGCAAATGCTATGGATCTTTTCTTCTTCTTTCCCACCCCCTTGTCTGTCCAAATATTTGTTCATCAGACTTCAGCACCGAGAGCTGGAAGCACGCCATTCTGCCCTTCCGATATTTTATAGAGCACTGCATTTATTTGCAATTATATTCTCCCAGTAAAATATACACTGCTTCAATAAATCTTCCTCTAGTGAGATTTTATGTATTCTGGCTAGCTGTTTACTGCAGAATTTCTGTAATAAATTATTCTCACTTGCAGCCCGACCTTTGTAATTTTCATAATATAAAAAAATGAGTGTAGTCCTTCTGCAGATGTACCTTCCAAATCTGCTCATCTTCCCTTTCCTTTGTGCTTTGCAGCAAACAGATGTCAGTGAGGACAGTTGCTATACAAGCTCCTCAATACAATGACCTGGCATCTTGAATGATGGCACCTGAGCCTCAGGTCCAAGGGAAATCTTTTTACATTTCTTTACAGAAAACACACTCTTTTTTTGGACTGAATACCAACAAGATTTCTACACTGCAAGCCTCGATCTAAAGATTTCTCCTCATCTGTCATTAGTTCCCTGTTAAAGCTTCAAGCTCACTAACAAAGTGCAAATCACAGAATATTTGAGATGTTTTTTATCATCAGTCACTTTTTCTCACCATGAACAGTTTTTATCACCGGTCACTGAGGCTTTACACACCACTCCATGTACCACTCACCCTGGAAAACACAATGCAATCCTCCTATTTCTAGACAGAAATGGGAAGAGGAAAGGGGGAAAGAAGAGAAGGGAAGAACAGAGAGCTAGGAGCTATAGTATTATTATACAGTGTATATACCCAGTAAAGATATTTGCATTTCAGGGACTGTACTACTTATTTTCTCCACTTTCAGTGTCCACTTATTCTTCTTGGACCTTCCTATGTGGGAGCTGTCTCTGCCTTTAAAGAAATGCATTGACTCTCTTTGTCCCTAAAATCTTGACTTGGCAGTAAGAAAAGCTAAATCCTAGTAAGCTATGACAATCGACCAGGATAAAATATATTGCTGAGCTATACAGACTGTATAGGAAATATATAGCCCCCTGCCCAAGAAGAGACAAAAGGCTGGATCATGGCTTAAATCATGCTACAGATATAAATGTTCTCATCTGGAGAGCATTTTAGAGCACTTTCCTATGGATCTGAAAGCATTCTGTAACAAAAGGATGAGTTTTAAATGTAATAGATGGCAACCAGAGGCTCAGAAAATTCAAATCACTTAAATAGAAAACACTTAAGGTCAACTCTGGGAAGAGCATTAAGGGTTTACTAATGCTGCCTTAGATCATGCTGCTTTCCAAAAAGCACAGTGATCCCTCAAAAGCAGAATAATAAGCTTAATTATTACGTTGTTCCATGTTGATTATTTCTGGTAAAGGAAAGGGTATTTCTCAGGGAAATCCTGGGGTTAATTTGTTACATGGATCTTCTGTGTCATGTTTTTTTTGGCAAAGGATCAGTGAGCTCATTAATTTCTATATCTAACTTAGTTTCCGTTTGAAAGTACTATAAAAGAGAAACAACCAGACACTCGTGCCAAAAAGTAAACATTAAAGAGAATGAGAACGTAAATGGTCCCTTTTAAAATTGATTCAGGTACAACAGACAGCAAAAGGCCATCTTAAAACCAAATGCTCTTAAAATAAACGATGAAGATCTCCTTACCCTCTGCTTTGAGTAAGTATTTAAGCTAATGAGAGCTAGGAAATCAATAAGTGGGTATTGAATTGCTATCCAGCCGGGCCTCAGACAGATTCTGGTAAACAAACACAAGTCTAAAAATAAATGTGGAGAGGAATTTTCTTTTTCAGGAAATTACACATTTATAAGCAGAGACGGGGTGGGGGAAAGGGTGGAAAGAGATATCGTAAGAGACAAGGGAAGTGGAAGAGATCAAATTTAAGATTTTTTCATCTCTTGGAAAAGATGCTTAGATCAGTATCCAGTTTAATAACTAAGGCACATAACTGTCCCTGCTCTTGACTCACATCTGCACACTCATCTACGGATGGTATTTGGGACTCCAGAGAGAGGAACACAATTCTCAAGAAAAGCCAACGTGGATGCCACTTACTGCGAGAGAAAAGTTTTAAGTATCACCAATACTTCTTGCTCTCAGATCTGCTTTAAATTTCCTTTTGCTTTATTTTGTATAACTGGTGGTTCCACTGAGGGGGTTTGTTGTTTTAGAGAGGAGCCTGCAGATATGATATTAGGGGAGAAAATCTAGGTTTTGTTAACAACACCTACTATCACTACTCTCAGTTCTGCAAAATTTTTCACTAAGCTAAGAGTTTAGACAGCCCAGAGTTGTGCCACACGTTCATAACTTCCCTAGAGCCAAGGTAAAGAGCTGCTCTCCTGGGTTTGTGGCCATATTTCTCCAACAGAGCAAAACAGTTACGAGTGGTGTTTCATATATTGTCACATGCGACGCTCATCTGTGCACTTTTGGTGCATTCAGAGACACAGTACAGAAAATATCTCATTTACATCTCTATTATTTCCTTCTAGAAAACAGCAGTCACCTTCTTCCTCTCCAAACTGCAGGGTAAGCAGGAGGTTTGCTGCTCCCAGCCCCACCTCCTTGCCCAGCTTTGCGTGGACCTCAATGGCAGCACGATCGAAGCATTAAGCTTTCCATTTAGTTTGGAAAGAGATGAGGTCTGATAAACTGTGGAAACAATTCCCATGCTTTTCACGTCCTGGGAAAAATCCTATATGCAATGGTCATGACTCCAGTAAAGATTTTTTGCAGCAGAGCCAGGGCATGAACTGGATGGTGAGCTCGATGTGGAGGCCGTGCAAAGGGCACCAGCAGAGGCAAAATGTTCACAGGCTCACATTGCTGTGTAGGAAACCTGCTGGTCAATACTGCCAGTGCACACAAAACTGAGTTCCCTTTCAGTGAAAATCAGGCAAAGGAGTGTCCTGAATCCGCTAAATAGCTTTCTATTGTGAATTTTTTGCCAAAAGCTCCCTAACTGCTGCTGGAGTTTACAGCAGACTGCCAAATTCTGTACCAAATTTTCCACCTCTGACACTACTGCGTTCACATGACTCTTGGTTCACCATATGCACAACCAAGGGCACAACCATTTTTCACACCAGCATTTAAGAGGGCACCAGCTGGGTTATCACAGCGTTTTCTGTGTCCTTCATCTTCTCCTCTGAAGAGAAGAAACCTCTTGCCTATGCTTTATTTGATGGCAGAGATCAACTTCTGTCTCCAAACTCCTTGACTGCTGCCAGACATGCAGCAGCCTTTAATAAACTAGTATTCTGCAGGCAATTTCAGAATATCAGAAGGAGAACAAAGAGGTTACCAAAGCAACAATAAAAATGCAGATGGTGAAAACGTTATAATGAATAATAGTAGATTGGCCTGAAATTCAGAATTGGTGTCTCCTCAGCCTATAAGAAGTCTATTACTGTGTGTTTCTTTCTGAGATGTGAGGCATGAAGTGTCATCCTTTTCATGACACGATTAACAAATAGACTTCAGAAAATATTTGCTTTAAATCTGAGCATTTCTACAGAGTGTATGTTCTTGAAAATTGAAAAAGAGTATTCTTATGCTTTGAAGACGCTGATATTCTGTTCCAGACAAGTATGCAGGCCTTGAAATGGTAGCAGTGGATAAAGATTTTTCAAAAAAATGGTTATCCTGTGTAAGCAGACATTTATTTAGCTCATGTGTGAGAAGGACAGATGATTACACAATGCCTAAATGCAGAGTAATGTATTTGAGAAAAAGGAATCGGTTGGTTTTACAAGGAGACAGAGTCGACTAATTTAGAAGTTCCCCAACAGTCCTCCTGGTGCTCACGCTGACAGATAATGGAAATGCAACAAGCTGATGCTGTTACTGCAAAGTTTTACTTCCAGCTTTGCTTTTTCACAGAACCATATGTAATTTAATTGTACGAGCCCAAATACACCCTTCATTGCACTGTTCCCCAAAAAGGGATCAGAGCAATTTGGAAAGAACCAGGATGAGCCATGAAGAAACACAAAACTACCTTACAAGCACAGTGTTGTTTAAAAAAAAAAAAAAAAGTGTCAAGAAAACCAATTAGAAGACATTAAAGAGAAAGGGAAAAGATAACAGGATAAATTGTTTTTGGGACATGAGCCCAGTTTTGTTGCCTGATTTTTGTTTTGGCAGCTGCACATCCCAGGGATGCCTATTTAGGGACAGATTTTACTTGAAGCTTCCGCAATGTTGTGCATGGAAGAAATGGGAACAAAAACATGTCTCATGGACACGTACTGATTTAGAAACCCAGAGGAAGTGAGCCACTTGGGCAGCTCCCAGGCTCATGTTGTTTGGTTTTGATTTCTTTCTAAGATTGGACTCATCACTTGATTCTTTCAACAGAAAGAAACACAACAAACACAATTTCACTTTCTCTTTTTTTTTTTTTTCAAACAAGCAGTGAAAACAAACTGCAAACCCATAAAACACTGAAAATGTAAGAGAAGAGATTTTAAGCCAGGAGGAGATTTTAAGCCAGGAGATATGGGTGAAAGCCACACCAAGTGGCTTTATCCTAGCCTTATCCCTCCACGTCCCTGAGCCAGATGAGCAATGCTGGAGAAGCACTCTTCGTTAGGTGCACAGCAGCCACCACTATTTACTGGTGTCACCTAGCTCCTGTTGTGGGAACATCTCCCTCATTCATCTTCAGCTGCCTCAGTGGGACCATCAGGAACAGTGCCATCTGTGGGTTAGGGACACCATCCAATGAGAAGGGCACCAAGGCCATGAAAAAAACACCTTTTAGATACACCCTGAAGTTGTCATACCTTCTAAACTGATGTGTCACCCACTTAAAGACCTGTTGTCACTGGGGTCAAGGAGAGCTGAGGACAGACACACTTCTCTCCAGCCAGTCCAGGCCCCATGAAAAGCTCCACCAGCCTGCCAAGGCCATGCTCTCACATTGCAGTTACATCCCTGGTCTTTCCCTCCACACTATTCATATTCCTGATCCTTCACCAAGGTGACCCTGAATTCCTCCCTTCTTTGGGGACACCAACCCCAACAGCTACAGGGCTATGACGAGCCACCAAACCACTCACAAACTCCACAAACTTGAAAACAACAAATCCAACCACTTTGAAGATCAAAGCAGCAGCGAGTCAGAGGGAGTCCAAGCCATACATTGTTTGCGTCGTAGACTCTTACGTGCAATTAAGCGGCAACGTCATTAAGTGGTGCAATTACAGAGGCCAACCATGTATTTTTGTGGTTGAAGTGAAAGTATGCTTAATGGTGTAATTACATCTAAAAAAGAACTCCCATGACTAATTACATCCACAGGGAGACAAGCAGCAAAAAGCTTCATAGTGTAATGTTAGGAATGAATTATGCATCTGGTAGTTTCACTCCTTATTCCAAGAGCAGCACTGTAAAACACCACTGGCAGACCCCACATCTCCCCGTGCCTTCCACAGTGCCAGGATTATCACAAATATGGCCATGAACAGCAAAATCCTCTGAATAACAGCCAAGGCCACCTGACCTCCATGCTGCCATGATCCCATTTCACCCCACCTGAGGGACATGGCACTGCTGGGGTGTGAGGACTGTGATCAGCCATCACAGCGCCACACAAATCACTTCTATGGGTCACTGATGGGGTCTTCAGCCATGCCCCATGTGACTCCTACCTGTCCAACCTTCCTGTTTGCTCTTTGAGGTTGACTGAAGTCATAGGGTGAATCCAAGGTGAAGACCTTGGTAAATACCTGCCCAGGGTCAAGCACTATCTGCACTAGTCGGTGTTGTACTGACTACCAGTCCCTCCAGACAACAGTCACAGGAGGATGACCTTGGCTGGTCATCACATCACAAACCATATTACCTGAATGAAATTTCTGCCAAGCACCCACACTATGCTCCCATCACTTCAAATCCCACAAGAGAAATTGGCTCTGATCCTCCTCCTCCTGCCAACCTTTCCCCTCCCACCTCATTAACTCAGGGGAGGTGGAGATTTGGCCCCAGCCTACCCAGAGGCCATCTCCTCCAGCCTCATCAGCGAAACACTGGAAAATACAGAACTACCCAAAACACTGGTCTGAAGCCAGGGAAGCATTCCTCAGACCCATTTGTCTTACTGCCTGGGATGGAGTTTATTCCTAGAGTGCTGTGACACCATGAGATTTATGGGCAATGAGCTTACTCTATCCATCCCGAAGAGAGGGAGAACGATTAACACCTCCCTGTTCCCCGATCCTACTCATTCTGCTTTTGGCTCCTTCTCGTCCACTTTCCTTCTTTATCCTCCTACTATAGAAAGCACAAAGTACAACCAGCATTTATCTTTTTTCCCAGACAGCCTTTAAGAGAGCAGAAAGAAATCCTCTCCAGGATGAACACTTGCTGTCCCCAGCTGCAGCCCCAGGCTTCGATGTTCAGCTTCGCAGACAGAGATCTGCTGCAGCCATTAAACTGAATTTTGCTGGGTTACACCTGGAAATACATTTCCCTTCGCTAGCCTGACTCCAGCAAAGTTCACAAAATTGGGAATCTGTAATGCCTAGCAGAAAGCCTGAGTGGTTTCCTAACAGAGCTCTGCCGGCCAGTTCCACATCTCACCCAAATTGCTTTTGCAAGCTCTACTTAACATCCACAAACTCTGCTCCCTTCAGTGCTGTGCAGCTCAAATAACCCCTTGCCCTTTCATTTTGGGAAGGATACTGAACAGACCATGATCAAACACAGAAAAGGCTCTCGCAATTTGGGGAAACTCAGCACAACTTTACCTGAGCTGTCTGAAGAACAAGTGGGTCCAGTAAGTTGAGGAAAGCATCTTGAAGAAATGAGGGTTATGTGAAAACTGAGACTGATGACTTCAGATCAGTTTTGCTGAGTAGTATTTTGACTAATAAGTAAGATGAATATTGATCTATTTTTTTTTCCTCTCTCAATAGGAACAAAGGGTGCTCCTCTTCAAGGAGCCAGTGAATTAATCGGAAAATATAAAAAAAACTCCCTCCTGGGACAGGAAGCAATCTGTCCAAAGTCAGAACACTGCTCCTTGCTGTGCTGGAGCTTCATTACACTGATGCCAAGTCAGGCAGCCATCACAAGCACAGGACAGCCCAGGAAGGAGGACAGGACACACCTGACTTGGAGGAGCAAGGCAAGACTGGGTTTGGGATCCAAAAAAGGAAAGGCAAAAGATACAGGTGCAGCAGAAAGAGAGAAAAATTTTCAAAATAATTTTTCCACCCACAATTTTCCCTATTGATCTTGATCATAAATAAAGGCACAAGCTCAACCTAAAGGCACATCTCTTTCCTATCCCAAATAAATTTTTTTAGGTTTAACTGTTTGGTGCTCCTACTCAATTTAAAAATTGAGATTTTTAAATACAGCAAGTTTCAAAACTCCAGAAAGAAAACATCATGGTAAATATTTTGCTTTTTGAAAACACTAGTTGCATATCTCCTCACATCAGCTATGAAGCAGCAAAGGGAAATTAATAAAAGCAGACATACACCATGTAGACAAGAACATACATGATGAATATTTTGGAGCATTCAGCTGAGCAAAAGTGGATGGTTAAGCACCCAAATGAACTGATAAGCATTACCAAAATGTGAAAATTCAGCTTGTGGATATTGATTTCCAGGCAAGCCTAGTGCACTTCATTCCCTAAAGCTTAGCTGCCTCTGAAGGTCTTTAAGAGCCTGCCCAGAAAACATCTGCTTACTTCAGTGCCAGTTTAACCACGGGTTACTTCTTTACTCAGAAAGCAAATTAGCAATACTCTGACTCCAAAGAGATGCTTCAGGATTCATTGAGTGCCTCTCCTGTTATGCCTCCAATATTGCTTTCCTGGGCACATTTCAACAACCACATAGCAGGATGCACAAGTGGCGTCCTCCTTCCAGCAAGGAGGAAACTTCCACTTTTGGTATAGAAAGCTCTGAACTTACTAAAAAAAAAATACTGTCAATTCATCTCATGTCTCTCCTCTGTGTCAAGCTCTGAGGTCTCTGTTTGCACCGAGCCACATCCAAAACAGGCAGCAGTGTTGGGGAAGCAGCTGAAAGGTCCTGGCAGGCTCAGCAGTGGGCCTGGAAAGCCCTTGTGGCTCCACTGATGGGGTGTCAATAAAACACTGTGACATTAAGCAGCTGGTGGGTGTGCAGGGTGGCAGCTTGAGGGGTAGGGCTTGAGGAGCAGTGTTCAAAATAACCCAGAAAATGCAACATCCTCCAGCTACAGGAAGTTTTCAAGGAAGCAAGAAACACCAGAAGTGGGCTTGCTGAATAGCTGGTAAAACCTTATCACCTGCAGCCTCAATGGAGTCAATGCCCATTTCAGGTCCTCCACCTCCTCCCATCTCGTCCAGCCTCCAACCCCACGGTGCTGCCCCAGAATAGGTATGGTGGCCTGAGTTCCTCATTTCTCACCCTATCTGTGGTTCCCATCTGTGTCTGAGACTATCCACCTAATTTAAATATCCACCCTAATTTAAACAGCACTGTCCACATCATGAGCCCAGCCCCACAACACAAGGTGGGGAAACCAACCTGAGATGAAAGTTTATTCACATCCTGGGTTTTGACTCTTCACTGGGATTTCTCACTCAACACCCACTCACTTTGGCTCGGGGGAACCTGGAGCTTTCTAGTCTACCCCGCCATCCACAGCACATCCAACCAGATCATGTGGCTCAGGGTCATGTCCAGCCAAATTCTGAGAATTGCCAAGGTGGAGATGCCCCAGCTGCCCTGGAAAACCTCCACCAGCATTTCATCACATTCATGGTAAAAAAGCTTTTCCTACCCCTAAATGGAATTTCCCATCTTGCAACTTGTGCCTGTTGCTCCTAGGCCTGTCACCACACACCTCTGAGGGGAGCTGAGCTCTGCACATCCTCCCATCAGGTGCTTGTAGACAGCAAAAAGGTCTTCCTTGAGTCATCTGTTCTCCAGGCTGAACAAATCCAGTCTTAACTTCTCATGGTGCTCTAAGTGATTCAGCCCCACACCACCCTAGCGGTCTCTGAGTTAATCCATGTTTTAGGGTCAAACACACATCCATGGAGCCCAAAACCGGTGTTTTCCCTCAGGCAGCACTAGGGCACACATGTGCACCCAGAAATGAAGGACTTGCTGCCTGAGGAGCTACAGCTGAGCTGCAGTAACCAGATGTGTGCGCTCACTTCTCCTCCCACACTGGGAAGTGAAACCAGCCAAATAAATCCTGAGGCCAACGTACGGCCAACAACAGGGAGTCACCAAACTGTGGCAACACAGACACTCACAGTCACAAGCCAAAAGCTGCACCTTTTTCTTTGTCCTAAACTAAACACAGCACTAGATCTCTTTGACAACGACCAATCTAGACAAATCTCCCCCAAAAGCCTTTTTTTTTGTTTCCTGCAACCTTTGATCTTTTAGCTACCTAAGTGTATTATTTTTCTGTCTCTTCTCTGGGGTCCGTGGCTGGGTGGTAAATGTTGAAACTAGCTCCAAGAAACAGTGATTGTGTGCCAGGCAACTCTAAAAATACAATCAGATAAAAAAAAATCTCCTCTGCTCAGAAAGGAAAGCTTTGGAAAGAGCGACCTGTGGCTATGGAGACTTCATCACTCACCAAAATTCAGAACAGCCACAGCATCTCTTTAAAGCCTGTTTGGGCTTTCAATGAAAGTTCACGCAGCACATTGGGGATGTCAGGGCTCACTGTGCTGGGAGGACATGATGAAAGTTCATGGTGGTGCTCTCCAGAAACTAATGCATCTTCATTTGCAGCACAAATGATACATTGTTTGGAATTAATATTTTTTAAGAGCGTGATTAGCACTAAGTAATTATTTGAAGATATCTGTTGTTTTAATACAGCGAGTGTGGCAGAGTGGTGGTTGTTCATATAAGGAGAAAGAAGGGTGAGACAACTGTAATATATATCATGTAATTACAGCACCAGGGCTAGGCTTTTTCTGTTGATGAAAAGCTCCACGGTAATTCCAAACTGTGCTCAGCTGGTTTTTATTTATTACTGGCATCAGTGCCGTCTTTCTTAACAATTAGGGGGAAAAAAAAAAGTGAGAAAACTTCACAACATTCACTTTCTCTTTTATGTGTGGCCATTAATGTGTCTGAACACTGACATTTTCTTCTTCTTTTCATTTTTTTATATAAAAGCATATCTGAACATGCTGGAGGGAGGCATTGAGAACACTAGGGGAGCACCTGGTTTGAAAGTTATATCAGGGCGACAGAAGTCCTTATCTTAGTCTTGAAAATGTTTTGAAAACAAAAGATAATACTCATTCTAAGAATCTTGCCATGCTCAGATACATGACTCAGGTCCTTGACTCTGAGACCACGTGAAAGGATTGATGCAGGGCTGAACCAAGAAGACTTCTTGCATGTGCAGAGCAGGAGGAATAGGTGTTTTATTTTTCACTTCACTGGTATTTTCTTTGGCTAACTGTTTGCACAGGCTTCACTGGGCTAGTTATGAACACTCAGTTTCCTTGCTGAAAGCATTCCACCCAGCCCAGATCTCCTCAAAAGCTACTATAAATGGATTTAATTCAGACCCTGATATTGAGCCCTGCATAATGGGCCAAATATTTCAGTGGACTGAAGCTTTACAAAGCTCAGAGGGTTTAGTTCAGTGGCACACGGGCCCCAAGAGCACCTCAGGCTTAAAAAAAAGGTGCTATTCTCAAGCCCTGGTTTCCATTCCCCATGCTCTCTCTTCCATGCTGGTCCAGGGATGATGTAAACTGCTGTTGCTCTCTGCTACCAAGGTTTGGCTCCTTGTCAGGAGGTAGTTTACAGTGTGAGGTCTGCCTTGTGTTAACCAGGAAAATGGTCATCACAGCCACATTTGGGGATTCCTCTGTGCATCCTCTGTAATCTACTTAACTGATGGGGTTTTTTTCTTTGCCTGGAATTCCTTCAGTCCCCTTCTTGTTTTGGTTTTCATTGTTTCCCGAGAAAAAACAACCAGATGCTGTTTTTTCCCCTCCAGTAATTTTCGATCTGTTGGAAATGACTGACACAGGGCTAATCTATTGCTGAATTTCCATTTAAAACTCATAAGGACGCTCTGAGTCCATATAACCCTCTAAGCAGGAGTAAATTTTACTATTCTAACCCCACGCTGGCTTGCAAAAGACTCGTCTCCATCTCGCCTAGCGCGAAGCCATCAACTTTCACTACGCGCTTCTTTCTTTTTTACGAGACACGTCATCATCGAGCCGTGTATAATTAATAAGCCCCGATCCTCAGTTAATAAGGAGTGAGAGCACACAGATTTATGGGTGGCTGGGTGTATGCTCCACCAGGCCTGGCTGTGGCAATCGGTTCGCCCCCGCGACACCGTCACAGCTCGTAAATGCGAGAGGCGCGACTCCTCGTTGACCCAACGCTCTGCGAGATGCCGCCAGTGCTCTGTGCCGCTGCTTCTCCCCATTCCACTGAAGTTACACCTCTCATTATTTCGTAAGCAACACAGAAATTAAACCGCGTCTGAGGTGGCGGGGAAATCAATCTTCTCCAGAGAATCATTCCAGCTAAAAAATTCAATAAATCTTTAATCCATTTAGACACTATATTAAAAAAAAAAAAATCTGCAGCAAGAATGCACTAAAGAGAAGGCAGGAAAAACATATTCCAAGTGGCCAACATCTATGCTGCAATAATATTCCTCTTAATACACTCAGACAAGTGTTTTTAGGAAGACAGATGATGTCTAAATGTTCATTCTTGGTAATTTCTTGTGTGCTTTCAATTTTCTGCAGATAATTAATCACTGTAACAGGAGCGTTTAGACTTTTAAACACACATTTTTTCACCAAAAAAAAAAAATAATTCAGTCAGGCTGGTAATGTGATAACTGTTCTCTGAGTAATTAAATTTTCAGCGTGAGGTATTCTATAAAAGTACATCCAGAGATGTGGTGTAACACCAAGCAGTCTTGCAGCTAATGCTGGATCTTTACAGATTTAAGTGAGGCTGCCAGACTTTGTGGTTCTTGAGCTGAAATTTTCAACTTTTTATGGAAAAACCCACATTCAGCCCTACATTCCCACACAAACTTTGGTTATCAACACGTCTCGCTCCAGAAACACAAGTTTGACAATCCCCAATCCATTTTAGTCAGGAATGAAACAAAAAAAGCATCTAACCTGACCAGTGAGAGGCAGGATATCAGACCCTATTCCTTAGCTTAATTTAGAAGTTAATTCAGGAATCCCTGAGGATTCAGCTGGACTGGGCTTTCAGCAACTCATTAGCTGGCAACGGAATTGGGGGCAATTCATTTATATCCATCAAGAGAAGCTTGAGTGCACAATGGGATTAAATGGTAGTTGAGCAGTAGTTTTAAGGACAACTACTGAGCTGTTGATGCAATGGCAGCTGCAAGATTCATCTACTGTGTGCAAAGCCATGTCCCACCTCAGCCCCATAGGCGCACAGTGTATTTTCAGCACCTATTTGACCCATCCTGACTGCCCCTTGTTAGGATGGAAAATCCCACCCATGCAGGACCTGCTGCCTCTGACCTTCCCCAAAGGGAACCTGAGATGACTAGTTTTTATGCAGGCATCAACCCATGCTTGGGCAGATGAATCCCATCCCAAGTCTCTGCGGGTTCCCAAGCCATCGCTGTAGGACCAGAGCTAATATGAAACTCTCCCATCCACGGGAGCTGTAACATCCCCTTTTGCAGCTTCACCCCCTCAGAGAGGGGTGGAAATCTAAGTTATTTGTACAAATAGGTTGTATTTACACTTGGTTCCCTACTCTTCCCATGGGGGAAGCAATGGGTTTAGGGGAAAAGACCAATATCCAGAAACACACTTGCTGCCTTAGAACCCTGAATATCCACGGTCACAAAACCTCAGTGGTGCTGTGCATGTCTCCAGGACAGCCACCAGCCCAGCTCCAAAGCATCCCAAAGCACACAGGGATATGCTCTTACTACTATTCCTCAAAGGGAGTCGAGGCTGACAGGGTACATCTGTCACTAAGACTGAGCAGTACTGGTCAATGAAGCAGCGGTGCCACAGGCTGGAGACCATTCCCAAAACAGGTGAGCATGACCAATTTTCCAACTTCTCCAGCACTTACAGCACCTTTCATGCAAACTTTGCAGCTACAGAGAGACCCTTATCTTTCCTGGCAAAGCCAGAATGTTTTTTAAGAGCCTGTCTAGTGCAATATGTGGGTATTTTCTTTCTTTTCACCTTGACAGCTGCAACTGTCACCCTCATTCCTGTTCCATTTATCCCACTGGGAACTCTTAGATTAAGTAACTCTTAGATAAGAGTGGGAAATTAGTCATCAAAAACACGTGGGCCCAGTGAAGAACTCCAACTTTCAAACAGCAAAAGAGCTTTTGTTGCAGTGTTAACACTCTGTTGAACTCCCCAATTTCTGGCGAGATTGCTATTTTTTTGGTAGGGTAAAAAGCTTCCAATCAGCAAGTGAAAGGTTCTCCCAGAAAAAGAGTTCCTGTTCATACAGGCTGGAGGATTATTTTTGTCTTTCAAGATGTCTAGGATAAAAAAATCATTCACAGAACCATGATTTTTGAGCAGCACTGCATTATTATGCTCATAGTCCAACTGGTTCCAGAAAGTGTGTGGAAGAGTCTGATCCTGATGAACCATTCAGCATCTAGGAGACCTGAATTCACAGGTTGCCTGGTGCTGTATCAATGCTCACAGAACTTGGAAGCTAAATTGGTTTCACACCTTTCTAACCTCAGCATTTGCCACACAAAACTGTTTTCTAGCTGTAATCGTGAGCTCTTATGAAAAGACTTTGCACCTTCCACCAGAGCGCTTCGGAGATATTAATTCATTCAAGCTGGTAATACTGCTGGGAGATAAGTGATGTTGTGATCCTCATTTTATTGGCATGGAAATATAGATGATGAACAATCATACTTATTGAACACAGGAATGCAAGGAATCATGGTGAGAAACAGCAATAAAACTAAAATCTTCTAACACCCAATCCATGCCTTCAAACTTAATAATATATATCCCCTTGAAATGATGCTGTTTTGGCTGGATCATTTAAAGAAATATGTGTTTAAAGAAAGAAGATGGAGTTTGTTCTGATAATCCTCCTGCCTCTTTTACACACTGGAGCCACAGAACTACATCTTGATTTTGTACCCACACAACATGCAAAACTCCTGTTGCTCAGCCCTTGGCACTTATGTACCAATGCTGAAGAGCCTCTTCTGCCAACTGGAACTGGTGTGTTATTGTTATTAATCACCTGTATAGGCCACTGGTTCACAAGTGCTCCCTTTTCCCTGTGGCTGACCATCTCCTCTGCCTGGTTTGCACTGTTGAAGAGCACTTCCAAAACCAGAGCAATCAGCTGAGTCTACTGCTCTGCCAGTAATTAGCAGCCATGTGTCTGTGAGTCCACTGTATCGTATTCTACTCTTTACTGTAAATGGATAACTGCAGAAATGGAGAGCAGCTTCAGAGCTGAGGCTGCACTGAGGCTTCCACTTAAAGCAAGGGTTCAGCCTCTTGTTTAGTAATTTTGTTATAAAACTCAGGAGATTTCGTGATTCCACTGTTAGCTGGAAATTAATGCAGTGTAGGAAATGAGGAAGGGCTTTGCTCCGACAGTCGATTTCTCTGAATTTTGCATGAGTGAAGCAAGAATAATTGGCTCAGAATTTATGATGCCACCACAAGACTGTCTGCACCGTACTACAGGCAGTGAGCCTGTTCACAGGGCACAGGAGAGAGAACCAGCTCCATTTTTCCCACAGAGACAAGGTCCTGTGCTGGCCTGCTGCGTGGCTGACAGCAGTAGAGCATCTTCCATATGGCCTTCCTGTGAGTTTTTTTGCAGGACGGACATCCAACTGCTCCGAGCGCAGTCATGACCTCCAAATCGCTGCACAAAGGCCATCAGCTTGGGGTGGCTGCGATGCCTTGCCAGCCCAGGGCACCCTGCAATGATTCCAGAGACAAAGGGTTCGATATCCCAACCCCAGGCTCCCTTTGATTCAGCCCTTTGTCCCGTGGATGTGTCGATAAAACAACTGATCCACGCTTCAGTGAATCGGCACAAACGCGCTACGCAAAGAAGCAGCTTGAAGCTCAAAGAGCAAAATTTGTAGCTAAGGACACTAATGACTCAGTCTGGTTACTCTGAAAGCGGCTTTTGTGGGTGGTAAGAAATGGATGCAGGCACCGTACAGCCTGGCAGTGATGACAAATAGCCCAGTGTGCCTCAAGCGTTTGTGCTTGATACAGAGAACAGAACTTTTGCATATTTTTCCCATATTTTCCAGTTATTACAGAGCCATAGTCTGATGAGAGCTGATATTTATATTATTTTGTTACAGAAGTTAATTTTATTTTTAAAGGTTGGCTTAAGTCACAGGGGGAGCAACCCGTAAAAGCAGCCTATGGGGTTGGACTTGCCATTTTTTGTGGACTCTGAAGAAGCTACACACTGAAATTTTACTGGACTTTCACTATATGCTTTACAGAGACAGCTCCTGGCCTGAGGAATATGCAGAGCAAATAAATGCAAACAGAGAAAAATAAATGAGATATCAGAAGGTCAGATGAATATGAGAAGATTAATGGGAGTGCAGGGGGCAACAGTGCTAGCAGGAGGCAGCTGGATGAGAGGAAGGTAGAGCTAAATCCTGGGGATTGGAGGCAGGATGAACAGGTAACTAAGAATACTGGAAGCACAGGAGGAGCATGAGGGAGGTTTCTGAAAGACATTTTTAATTCTACACCTCTGTCCCCCAGCAAATGCTCAAAAGGAATGAGAGTTCTCCATGGATATGAGGACCTTCCCCTCCCTCCCAGCGCTGGTGCATCAGCATCCTCTGATGTTTGAGAGGGGCTGCACCAGCCCTGCAAAGCTCTGGGATCTCAGTTTACCTGGGATCTGCTACCAGGCAAAATACCCCCTTGGGCTCCACACGGGCTATGGCACTGAACAATCCACCACATCCCTTGAGTGCAGCCTGGAGCCATCCCAGGCATCTTGGATGGGCCCTGCAGAGCAACCATTTACCCGCTCTGGTCTCTACGTAAGGCCTGCCCAGGGAAGATCACAGAGTGAGGCATCATTTTGTGATCCTTGGCTGTAAATTTACACTTCCCAAAGATGTTCAAATCCCACTGAAAACATAAAGGAGAGACAGCTGAAAATTGCTGTCTGCTGAGTGATTGCCGTCTGAAGACTCCTCTGTGTATAAAAGAAGGAAAATATTGCTCTCTGCAAGCTTATGGATCTCACCAACCCAGGGATGAGCTCCGGGGTCAGGCAATTTCATGTTTCACAGATGAGTGCTCAGAAGCCCAGGAAGAAAATGACCCCTGTGCAAAAAAAAAAAAAAAAAAAAAAAAACAAACCCCACAAATCCCTATTCAGTCAGTGCCAGGAGGGCTGTACAGGCTCAGAGCACTGATGTGTTTAACTGCTGCAGTGGAGCAAGAGCTGGCTCCTGCCACGTACTGGCAAAAACTTTCCCTGGTATCCACTTGTACTGCCAGAGCTCAGTGCAGAGGTTTCCATTTCCACTCCCAGGGGACGTGAGGGTGAGATGGGGCAAGATGGGGCCGAAACGGGGAGCTGGCACACACAGCCCCTGCCCTGCAGACAGGATTATTTTCTTTTCCAACTTATCTGTAAAATCTGCTATGCCTTTTTCTCTGATAGGAAAAACAACTGGGGTATCAGCCTGGGTCTGTACATCCCACGAAGCAGCGAGTAAGACATTTCAACAAAATAAAAAATGCCCTGTGGAAGGTTTGTGCTTCAGAGGGATGGAGAAGATGCAGCCCTGGGATATGAGGCTTGCTGTTCTACACCACCCTTGTGGCAGAGGTCCAGCTGGAGAGCCCCTGGGCAATTATTTGAAGTTTGATTGCAAACTCATCCCATTACAGGTGGCTGAGCAGCCTGTGTTCACCTCATTCTTGTGCCGTGCTGGGTACGAACAGCAGGAAGAGCAGGAACAGTCTTGGGGATCTGAACTTGGACAGGCAGGTTTAAAACAAGTAAAATTAACTTTGGACTGTAGATTGGGGATGAATGAGTCCTCCCTGGCACACTGGAAGATGTAGGAGTCCCCCTGGGGAAGCATTAGGATCCCTCTCACTTGAGTGAATTTTGACGGCTTTGGACAAAATGATGGAGAATATTTTGCAGGGAACAATCCTGTGGGTGGAAGGGATGATCTCATAGGTCTTTTCCATCAGTGATTTCCAGGTTTTTTGTGCCTCTGACATAAAACCCCAAAATAGCAACATTAGTCTAGGTCAAGATAACACTAAAAGCATGTGTTTAATTTTACATCTGGCCAGGAGTGGATGTGCTATACAGCAGCTGTATGAGTCATTCCCAGACACCACATACCACCCCCAGAGTGAGCCCTGGGATGAGGGCTTCAAGTTGGGCCAATGGGTAACCAGAGCACACAACAGGGTGATCAGAGGGATAAACACCAGCACAAACACTGCAAACAACCAGGAAAACTCCTCCACAAACTGAGGGCTTAGCAAAGCCTTCGTGCTGCCATGGTGTCCCTCCATAACTGCTCCTGCCGTTTCTGACAGCCTTGGGGAAGCTTGGGTGTGTGCACAGACCTGAGCACCAACCTCACGGACCCAAGCACGCCACCAGCCCCAGCCCCAAATCCAACATCAGAGGCTTAGAAACACTTGTTACAAACACCCTCACGAGCAACGCCATGAGAAATCTGTCGAGCAGTGAGCAGATAACCTCACCTGTGTCACCTTAATCCCCTCTCCTCCCAGGCTAAGCTCATTTCCCTGGTCAAGAGGACACCCACTGCCCCCACCAAGAGCACGGCTGAGGAGGGACGACTTGTTGAACCACAGCACCCTGACTGTACGTACAACAAATCACTTTGCAGCAGCTCACGTTATTTACCCACCAAACAGGCAGCAATCAGTCTTCCCACCTGGAAAGAGGGCAGTGATACTTGTTTTTACCACACACTGAACCTTAATGAAGACACGTCTCTAAATCAGTCCAGAGATCACCACAGCACATCACGGAGTGGTCATCACTAGAGAGCCACGGCCCCGCAGACTGTGAATTGCAGGTCATTAACTAATCCTCTCTGTATGTACAAATGACTCTTATTATGATGAAAGGAATTACAGACACATCAAGGGACAACCAGACCGCTCAGGGATCAGCAGCCGCTGCCTCACTGCAGTCTTGTGGCTCATACAAATGGCAAACGTGAGAGGAGATTGAGACAGATCAGACAAAGTCAGCCTCTGAGTGCAGCACCAAGAAAGCCAGAGGAAGCTCACTGAGCTTTCTTAGACCCCGTGCAAATGCTGCCCCGAATGTATACAAATGAGAAAAATGTTTATTGAAATCATTAATCCACATAAAATGTTATAAAAATGCACTTTTACCATCTGGCTTCAGTCGGAGTGTTTATTAGCAGGGGATTTGAGGCAGCGCCAGCACTGCCCACTCCTGTGATTCCTGGTCCTTCTCCAAATGCCCTGGCTCCTGGAGCGAGCCCATCCAGCAAACCTTTCTGAAAGGGGTGGGGGAAAGTGAGATGGAATGCTGCTTACTTTTCTTTTTTTTTTTTTTTTTTTCAAATAAGCTTCTGACCCCCACTGGGGAGGGGAAAAAAAAAAAAAAAAAAAAAAAAAGCATGGAAATCTAAATTCCATAACCTAAAAGGTTAATTTGAATATTAAAAATTAATTATTTTTAACTTTTTTTTTTTAGATCTTGCCATTTTGGAGGTGTGAATCTGAATATTGAGGATTGCCATAAAGAATGAGCTGAGTCCCAGTTAAAACATTCTCTTCTGCTTTTCTTTTTTCTTTTTTTTTTCTTGATGGGAAGGAATCTTACTAGCAAAATCTTTCTCAGTGGTCCAAATAGTATTTTACTCCAGGGTTTTGAGCTGCTACCTAAACTCAACAGGGCTCTCAGCTGAGCTCCACTTCTAGTCCACCCTTTATCACTACATCTGAACATGATCTCACCTTTAGAGAGCCAGAGCTCATTTTCTTACCAGCTCTTTTGTATTCCAACAGCCTGCATATGCAATATTGGATTTCCACCTAATGCTGACTCACTGGTTGACTTGTTTGCATGCCCAGAGGCTCAGTACTGAACCTCACTGCTCCCCAGTGCCTCGATGGGGGAAAAACCAGCACCCCCAGCACCCCCAGCAGAGGAGGGGGGCACTCAAGGAGATCCACTACACCAATCTGTCAGCTTTGCCCCGGGCTGTCAATCCCTGAGAGCGCAGCTCCTGCCTCTGAGTCATCCCTGTGCTGTACATGCAACGCACAGGCTGATGCCAATTTATGTAACTGCACACCCATTTAGTCACCCTCTCATCGTGGTATAACCCCCCCCACATACACAACACAAACCCTTCTGTGTGCTCCAGAAAAATCAACACAGCCTGGAAAGTCAGCACTGGGGTCCAGCTCACCCCATCCCAGGCTCAAGGGCAGCACACTCGCTATTTTTCCTGGGGATGAGAGGGTTAAGTTCAGAAACTGACTCCAAATACATTCCCCAGATTGTTTTGAGGATTGAGATGAAAACAAGTATTCCTTAGAGTTCTCTCACTGCTAAATGACCTCTACAAGAGATCTTAATCTGGCTTTTAATAGGTTCAGCAAAGAAATCTCATCTGTGGGAGCCAAGGCCGAGTTGGAGAGGGAGTTAAAACCAACCTCATGTGAACTGGCAGAGGGGTCCCTGGAGATCCTCCCACCATTTACTATCTTTTCACTAATGAAATACATCCATCCTCAGAGACCCAAGCTTATCAGCTGAAGGTCTGCAAATGTATATTTGTGATTCAGCAAGGGCAACAGCCAGCAACGCCTCATACTGAGTGATGGAGGCTCCAGGACTTTCCTGTGTGCCCATCTCCCACCACAGACTCCAGGACTTGGGAGGCACCAGCCCCAGCTCTGCTGAGCAAAGCTCAGGCTTGGTACAGCACAACTTGTGTTGCACACAACAGCAAAGTTGATTTTTTTTTTTTTTTCCAAGAAGGGCAGAAAATAACTTTCTTCCAAGATTCCTAACACCTTCTCTACTGAAAGCACATTTTAAGCTTCTGGTTTAGTGTAAATGTGCTGAACTCCACAGGGAAAGGGAGTGCTACACTGGCTGGCACCAACCTCTTCTGTCTTGGGGAAACCAAGTTCGGGTCATTATTATTTGACTAATTAAACCACCCTTGTTCTCCCATTAGAAAATGAAGTTTTACATCTCTTGCCACAACCTAGAGATAAGCAGGCCAATTCCTGTGCCAGACAAAGGGAGTGTTGTACATAGTCTGGGACAAGTGTAGCCATCGGATATAATTCTAGATCCTGTGATCACATTTACAATTCTCTGTCACTGCATGCAGTTCCTCTGCAGTTTTAAGAGGCTACCAATTATTTAAACAGCCCCTTGTCTCCCATACCCCCCAACCCTGCCCATTGCACCTGGGCAAAGTTACCATTTCATTTTACAGTCTGGGCACCGAGGAGTAAAGAAACTGGGAATTGCTGTATTCCCCACAGGACTTCAGAGTATAAGTCCTATAGACTCATGTTGGTCCTTCCAGCTCAGGTAAAATGTTCAGTCCCATGAAACCTTTCCTTAGTGTGTCCAAATTAATTCATGGTGGAGCCATTACCAGCTTCCAAGTCAACCAAAACCTGGGCCTGGAACGTAATGACAGAAGTGCCTCCAGAAGTGATGTTAGATGAGTGGGAAGCATCCACCATGGAAGATTCTATAGAAATAGGTACTGTGACACATTGCTCTCTGGAGGGTGACGATCCTTCCTCATGGTTAGGACATGGATATGAGATGAGGGGTTACACTCATCTTTTTTGCTGCACCCCTGCTTTGGGGGCAGAGTCTACAGCTCTCTGCTGAGCCAGGGTGGGATGGATCTGCAGACAGGGTGGGGGCTTTGCATGGGAACAGTTCCAGGGATGAGCAGAGGACATCATCCCCACGGTGAAAAGCAAACCAGCCTCCATCCCCCTACCACAGGCAAACACATGTCCCAGATTCAAGGCGTGCTGCAGTCTTCAGACTCACTCGTACGACTCTTTCCCAAAATAGAGACGCCGTGACGCATCCTGAGGAGCAGGACCCTCGTGTGATTTCCATCGTGGGATGAGAAGCACCCAGCACAGGGTTCATCCATGCACAGCTCCCAGACTGACTCACAGAGGCTACATGGGGCAAACCACAAGGGAGCATCGCTGCTCTGTGGTGTGTGGAGAGGGTGGGTCCATGTAGGAGCCACCAGCAGCAGACAGGGAATCCCCTCTGCCCCCATGGGAGCTGTATTTTTGTCTGCATTTCTCTGGGCAGCTCAGAAAAACCAAAAAATAAAAAAAAAAATGAAGGACACCATGAGAGAAGAAGAGATGCCAGAGAAAAACCAGACCCTCACCCAGGAAAGCCGTGGAGTCTGCTTATGCAACAACCTGATCGTAAGGTAAAGCAGAAAGAAATTCCATGCTTGAGTGACTCATTAGCTTATTTTAAGCAAGCTGACTCTTCCAGGAGGGCTTCCATGGAAAAGCAGACAGACAGAGGTCTATAGGCAGCCAGATATCACAGACCTGGAGTTCGAGGTCAGCCACACCACCCAGGTTACAGGGAGTTAGGAAGCCTCCCACCCGCTCAGTGGAGATGGGAACACCAAATTTGGACTCCTATGGATTCTAAGGTTATCCCCAAACTCAGCACTTCAGCCCTCACAGGGAGTGAGGGTTGCCAGCAAAAATGACTGCAAACCAAGAGAAGTAAAAACAACAGGAGGAGCCAAGGGAAAACGCTGAGTTTCCTGGAGGTTTTCCACCCCTGCTGCCTGGCCTGGTGGACTCCAAGTCCTCTGATCAAACCCACGGACAGACAAGTGGGAAATGAGATGCCTCTTGCCTGGAAACACACTTCAGAACGCTGTGACACGGATCACAATGCACCATACCCACACCTCTTCTTTCTCTCTTGCAGTGGTTGGCCAAGGACCTCCAAGCTGATCCCAGAATCACACCAGCAATGTGAGTGGTGGCCAGGAGTGCTGATCTTCTCCTGCTCTACATGACAGGAAACCACTGAGGCCATCCACCAGCTAAACAGCAAACCAAAGAGGTCTCTTCCATTGCTTGGTCTTGGTCATCTTGAAATGCCATCCCCATCCCAGCCACTAAGGACAACCCTTGATAACACTGGTTTCTCCTTTTGCTTCCCAGCATGGTTGTTAAGCTCCATGATGCCCACAATCCTATCCTTGCTGTTCGCTATTAACACGCTCTATTAAGAGCTTTCTCATCAGGAAATTGCTTTCCTATCTGCATTAAAATTAGCTTTGGGGGTGGGCAGACTTCTAATGGCTTCAGCATTAGGCAGGGTTCGTATGTTTGCTTTTCAGATTTTACTAAGCATTAAAATAGTTTGTTTTCGGACCCTCTAGAACACCCAGTACCAAAATCCTGATTTATTAAGGAATCAGCTAATGCCCCACATACACCATACATAGGCACCATAGTTTAGTGTGGAAATGAATGGCCCTAAATTCACACCGTATTGCCTTCTGCAAATGCAGTAGAATTACCCCCATAATACACAGCTCTTGCTTTCCCTCAGTCAGGTCCACACCAGGACTCTGACACTTCCACCCCATGAACTTCTTTCTCTCTCTACCCTTTCCACATACTATCTCCACATAACCTGGGGCATTTACCTCCACACTATGCTAGATGGTCTGTCCTTCTTGTACTGATAAATAGGGCTCTTTTCACAGACTTTTTCCAACCAGCTCCATCCTCATTTAGGGAAATAAGAACAGCAATGTTTTAATTTGCATGAGGTCACTGCATGCTCTTCAGGGATAGCAGGTGAGCCTCGTCTTACCACCCATCTCTTCCACTCTTCCATACTCTCACTTTTTTTACTTAAGGGACATTACTAGGAATATCTTTATACTCTTAGTACCATAGACCTGTTGCCAACAAATTAGTCCAATTCCCTTTTGAAACTGCTGATATCCAGAATCTCACTACCTGCCAAGTACAAAAATTACTTTCTTTTATCTGGATTACTTTATCTTCTTTCTTGCTTTCAGCTGGATACTTTCACTCCAGTTGGATTTAAATCATTGTATGTTAATTCAGCCACCTGCTGGTCTCAACATACCCCTCACCTGCCCTCTCCTTTGGCTTTATGGATGAAGACTATGCTCAGGAAGCCTCTTCTCAAAAGGAGCTGCTCCCTCTTTTCAGTCATTTTAGCTGCTCTGGACCTTCCCCACCTCTGTCTTGAGCTGCACACAGCACTGCCCTGGCACAAGTTCTGCACCAAGCCTTCGACAGAGGTAATACAACCCCTTCCACCTTGTTCTCAGCACCCTCCCTCACTAATGCAGTGGGTTTGCTTCTTTGAATGTCACTGCACAGGGAGCAGGGGATCCCAAATGACTGCCAGCCATGACTCCAAGATCCCGACCCCAGGATGTAACTCCCAGCTCTGGAGTTCAGCATCATGAAAGCATGGTTTCATTTCCCCTTGATGGATTGCCTTACATTTATCTACACTGAAGCTCATATACCCCCTTTTTGGCACTCAGTCGTTTTAATGAGGTCTGTCTGGAGTTCCTCACCATCCCTGTGGTATCTGACTACCCAAAGGAGCTTGGCCTCATCAGCAAACCAAATTTTCTGTTTACACTTGGCCTGCCAGATTTTACAGCCTTTCCCATTCTCTTCATCTGAACAAGATTTCCATTTCTCAGATGCCAGCCACCTCTCTGTTTAATTTTCCTCCTGAGTCTGCAGGCGATTCGGGGGACAAGTGTTTTCTTTCAAAACTGCAGCACACATTTTATCTTAGCTTCTAACATAACTCTTATTAACAGCCTCCAGGCAGGTTTCTTGCATTTTTGAGCTGGGCCTCTTAAAGCCTACCTCACCTTTACCTTGTCCCTTTCTCGGAACCAACTGCCCACCTACAAATACGTGCCCTGTTTTTTCCTGCCACAACGTTCAAACTAATTGTATTACACTTGCTACCACTGAGCTCTCCCACTAAAGCCTCTTGGACAAGGTCCTGGCATCACTTCAGGCTAAATCTAAAATAGCATCTTTTCCTGCAGGATTTAGGATTAATTGTTCCAGGAAGCAACTATTTACTTCCTCCATTGAAAACTTTCTCGCTACATCTCATCCTGATGAGGCACTGACCCAATCTATGTATGGGTAGTTAAAATCTCCTGCTATTTATACCTGTCCTAAATTTTCAGCTTCTTTAATCTCACTTAGTATTTCCTGGGCTGGGGGGGGAGGAAGGGGGGAGGGAAGGGGGTGTGGCAGTAGTACAATCCTAGTACTACACTTATTATTAGAGTAGGAATTTCCACCCACAAGGATACTATAGCACTGCTCTTTTCCCATAACACTTCCACGCTGCTGCATTTTGTATTATGCTTCACTTGCACTGTCACTCCTCCTCCTATACATCCTACTCCAGTGCTCCTATAAATCTGGTAGCCTGGCAACACTGCATCCCTCTAATTATCTGCTTAAACCCCAGGTCCCCAGGGTACCTGTGCTGGTTCTGGCTGGGGTAGAGTTAATTTTTTTTTTACAGTGGCTGGTATGGGGCTACATTTCGGATTTGTGGTGAACACAAGGTTGATAATACAGAGAAGTTTCTGGTATTGCTGAGCAGAGCTTGCACAGAGCCAAGGCCTTTTCTGCTTTTCATCCTGCCACTCTGGCAAGGGGGCTGGGGGTGTTTGGGAGCAAGGGAGGAGACACAGCCAGGAGAGGTGACCCCAGCTGACCAAAGGGATATTCCAGACTGTAGGAAATCAAGCTTAGTATATAAAGCTGGGGAGAAGAAGAAGGAAGGGGGGGGACATTTGAATTGATGTCATTTGTCTTCCCAAGTAACCATTACACATGATGGGGCCCTGCTCTCCTGGAAATGGCTGATCACCTGCCTGCCCATGGGAAGGAGTGAATCAATTCATTGTTTTGCTTCACTTGTGTGCACTGTTTTTGCTTTCCTATTAAATTGTCTTTATCTCAACCCATGATATTTTCCAGCATTTACCCTTCCAGTTCTCTCCCTGGTCCCACGGGTAGGGGAGTGAGCAAGCAGCTGTGTGGGGCTTGGCTGCTGGCTGGGATTAAATCATGACACTGCCATGCCATGGTTGTCACCAAGCCCTCTGCCTCCCCTATTTTTTCAGGTTTCCATTTCTGGGGTAAGAGCCTTTGTATGCTTGGTCTTCACTCCAGCACCCAAGAGTGTGCAAACCACTCAACTGCTCTTGCAGGCAGCCTGATTTGTCATTCCCACTTACTGCAGTTTTGCAGCCCTCCTGGACTTTCTGAACGTGCCCTGAGCTGTGAGCAGATCCTTGCCCCCACTTTCCAGACTCTCCCATGTCACTGGAAGTAAATGCTACCATGGAGATCCTGGACTTCAGTTTCCCTGTATTTCCCTGAATAAACAGCAACCTGTATTTATCCTGCAGAACATCTCTCCCACATGTCCCCACAACCAGCACAGGCTATCTGCTCCTGCCCTGCATCCAGCAGGAACTCTCCTGGACACCCATGATGCCTGGCCCTGTGCCCCTCATTCTTCTCAGGCATTAAAACAGCTCCCTCTGCACCTGAGAGCTACACCTGCAATGTCAGCACCTGCTTCTCCCAGCTCCAGATCCCCCCTGCTATCAGAGCATTGTTACTGCAAGCAGACATTCACGTAGAGAAGAGGTGACACCTGAGGGGTGATGTACCTCCACACCAGCAGAGCATCCTGCTCTCCTCCAGGCTCCTGCAGCAAATGTCAGACCAACGTCCCCTTTTCACCTCTCTGGCCCTGTAAGTACAACACTCTGGGTTTCTCACACAGTTGTTTCTTCTGTTATTACATTATTTCACCTCTTTAGCTACCACTGTGGCCAGATACAGAACTAAAGTGCCAAGGCTTTGATCTGGATTCACATTTAGAACCAACCAAAAAACCCTCTACTGTCTAATTCAAATCCAGTTCTGAATTCATATTCAAACTTCCCTAAAGGTCAGGCAGATTTGAAACAATTATTCCTTCTTAATCCACTTACCCAAGAAGAAAGACCATTTAGAGTGGGGTTATTATTCTACATTTTCTGGATTTCTAGCTGCCAAATGCAGTATAAGGCATCTGGAAGCTCTGTACTTCATTTTTATCAATTATGCATCAGAATTAATTCTTTTTTTCCAACTGTCTTTCCAGGAGGAGAGGTAAAATGGGCCTGAGATGAGAGAAATCAGCTACACGATTTGTACCGATACATTCACAGAAAACTTGAACAGACTACACAGAATACACAGAACACCTGAACCATAACTGGAGCCACTTCACCTGGGCATCAGAGCCAGAGAGCAGAGCCCTGGCTTTGCTCTAGGTTTATAGAGTAGTAAAATACAGCATAGTTTAAAATACAGCACAGTTACAGACCACAGGCTGAGCATCTCCTTGCTAACTGGGATAGTAGGGGAAACTCCCCAGCAGTTTCAACACATAATCACAGCTCAAAGTCCCTCCTTGAAGGCCTGGTCTTTGCAATCAAATTTAGCAGTGTTAAGTGGGCAGCAGGACTGTAAGTCACTGTGGCAACGGAGACCAGAAACAGGGACTGTAGGTAGTAACCTGCTCACCCATGACAATTTTGTGCAGCATCTTCCTGGTGCCTGAGTTCCTCCTAACGTGGATGAAACTTCTCTGACAGGCACCCCAACTTCTTTGTTAGAAAACAAACAAGCAAACAAAAACTAACAACAAAATCAGCATTATCCATTCAGAAAATTCAGCAGGTTTAAGGGTGAGTGAGTTACGGCATCCCAACTCTTCCTAAGATACTCTCCCAAACAGCACAGTGTGGTGGTTGATGTAAAAGGAAAATCTGACTGAAGGGAAATCATCCAGAAGTCTGAGCATTGTTGACAGACCCTTTGAGAGAACTGCAATAACACAGGAGCTACAAGACTCGTATCATCCAAACTGTCAGCACCTCTCCTCCTCACAGTATTTTTGTCACCCATCATATAATCCATTTCGATTTAAACCCTCACGATACAAGACATGCTTGGTTCTCTCCTAACAGAGTCCCTGGATATTAAAGGAGGAAGGGTTTTTTAAATCTGCTCCAACAAGTGGCTCTACAAAGCACACATGAGGAGATAAAGAAAGACTCTATCAAGCCATGCAGAAACCTCCACGTTTCCTGAAGTGCACCTGTAACTAAAATCTCCATTGCAATCCCAGTGAGACAAGAGAGGGAGGCTCAGACAAAGAATCTCGAAGGGCTCCAGGGAGAAAAACAACAACCTGACTGTGTAAGTCGCCAGCAAGTGACAGACCTCAACAGACAAGTCATTAACGTCCCCAGTGACTGTCTCTGCCTATTAGTATAAGCTGCATTAAGGGGAACAGAGCTGTAGGGAAGTCACAGAGATTAACTAAAAATAGTCCAAGAGCCAGGGAGGAACACTCCTGTTCTAAACTCTTTATGAAACTTAAGATAAAACCGCCCCAGATGACTGGGAGACCCATGTGTGAAGTAATTCAGCAGCTCCCCCTGTGCAGGGAGGATGAACTCTGCTAACGGGTAAACACACCATAACTTTCACATGCCACTGGGGTCCAGCCGTGGGCTGGAGGGGGCCAGCTGAGGGAAAGGCTCTTGTCTTATCCAGCCCAACATATACAAAAGAAAATCTGTTTATTTACAGAATCATTCATCGGTTTCAGTGGGGAGGGAGGTTAAAGCATTATTTGCGATTCTCTAAAACCACTTGCTTTTAATTCACTGCCTAATCCTCAGGAGGCATGTAAACCAGACATTTTTTTAACATCAGAATAAAAGAAGCCATTCAATTACATTCAGGCTGTGTTGAAAACAAATTGGAACAGGACGAAAGAGCAAAGACTGCCAAATAAAGGAAATCTCTTCCAAGGGCAAGGCTACCACTTAAACACAGCCCAGAGAGCAGCCAAAGCCCACTCTTACAGGTGCCTCTCCTTGTTCTCCATGTGCCATGCACCCAAAAAAACCAAAAAGCACATCCATGTTGTACATGGATCAGTGGATTACAATATGTTCAGTGAGTATTAACACATTGTATTTGCAGGAGGAGAGGGAGACCACATCCAAGCCAAAAACACTGATCAGCTAACAGCATCTGCTGGATTAAAACTCACCAGAGCAAATATAAAGCAAGAGATAATTAAATACATGCACAAAATGATAGCAAGTATATGATCTTACTGGGCATTTATACAGATAACAAGACTAACCAGAGTTACAGCTAATGGTTAAACATCTTTTGGATGCATTTTAAAGGTCACATTCAGGGCTTATGCCAGGCTTTGAAGCGTAAGAAATCAAAAAGGGCCTGCAATAAGGTATGGTGGGGAGGGATCATACCCCACACATCTGCTTTCTTACCTCACTAGACAGCACCTGGCAGAGGCCACTGCCAGCAACATGGAAAGAAGAGAGACAATGCTACTGAGATTGCAGTGGCAATGGAATTAATACATAAATAGCAACAGAAATCATTAGGAAGTCATGTGCATGGTCAGGTCCTCACCTTCCTCTCACTTGCTCATGCATACATATATAACTTCCTTCCTACTACAGCTACAAGCAAAACTTCATAGTTTATCACCTCTTTAATCCTCTTTGGTCTGTGTTTAAAGGGGGAAATTCAGGAGGATGGCACCAGAGAGAAAATCTTTTCTTGCCAGGGACCACAGCTACTTCTCTTCTGAGAGCCCAAACTGCTGCCTCCAGTGCTGCAGTTGGAACAAGTCACCACGAGCCAATGGTCACGTGCTGGCCTTCAGCACAGGAACAACAGCTGTGCCCATTCCCTCTTGTTTGGTTTTTATCATCCCGGATAGAACAAGCATGGGGCTCGTCAAGAAGCGCTTGACAATGAGCGTATCTTATCGACTGCACAGGCACAACGCGGGATGGAGGCACAGCTGGTACAAAAAAAAGAAAGAGAATTGGGAAGAAGACTCCAGACTTCATTCCTAAATGTGGCCCTGCACATTGAGTCTGAGCTGGGGAGGGATGGCTCCCTTCTCGTCATTCTGGACAACGACAATCCTGGACTCGCAAACGAGGGTTTGGGTACCAAAAAAAACTTGAACCTGCCCTGTGACGGGTTTGCTTCTGCACATTTCACTCGCACTGCCAATGCAGCACTGCCGTGGCTCCTGGCCAAATGCTGCTCTCACTTACACCACTGCAAAAATTAAAAGAGTAAACTCCATTACTGTCAATAAGCCGCAGTGAGATCAGATGTCTGTGTTTCAGAAACCGGCCAAAGTTATGCCCTGTGCAACCCAGAGAAGAATATGTCCCTCAGGCAGCAGCAAGGTGGTGGTGGTGGTGCACAGCTCCCAGCACTCCTCAGGAGCGCTTCCCAGCCAGCTCTAAATTCAACATCCCATTATTATCTCCTTGGTCATTTCAATCCAACCTGAAACACAGCCACGTTTCAGCACATGGAGCAGCTGAGACCCCAACGTGTGCCTCAAAGACTCGGCAGAGACTTTTAGGCTCCCAAAATCCCTTCCAAATCAAACAGGAGATTAAAATTCCTCGGGAGCCGTGCAGGTCTGGAACTTTAAAAGTGTAAAGGCAAACCTTCTAAGTTGGTGTTTCTGCAATGCTGACAAAAAAAGGACTTTCCACCAGGTTTCACAGATCATTGTATTAGTCTGAATTACTCCCTCAACATAAAGCTCCTGTGCTGACATTTTTTTTCTGCATCCCACAAAAATAGGAAAAGATTACACAGACAAATTGTATTCCTAATATGTGGTTTCCAAAACACATAAGGATTTACCTAAAACTGAGCTCAAATTACATGGGCGAGGATGAGGTTTTCAGATAAACATAGACACATGCTCTAAGCAACACCAGGAAAGCAAATACAGTGATGTCACGGTCCCAGCTCTGGTTCCTACATTCCCCCTTCGTCTCCTCCTCCATCTCTGCCCTGGATTAGCCCACCCTCCAATTATCCTGGTAGGAAACTATGGGCAGCAGACAGCCCTTAGTCATGCAAGAAGTCCTTTTTCCACCGTGAACTTTCACGCTTTTATCTTTAGCTCTCACAAGCCTCAGGCTGAATCCCGGGCATGTTCTCCTCCCCAGGGTGGTTTGGGGGTAGCCCTGGGATGTCCCTGTGCAGCCAGCAGCACTGATGACCCCTGCCAGGGAAGGATTAACCCTCAGGTCATGTGAGTTTGGGGGATGCTCGTGCAAAGCCTGGGTGTGCTGGGTGAAGGAAACATCGCCAAATAGGGAACAAAAGCTCTCAAACTCTTCACAGCACCCTGAAGTCCTTCACACCTCTTCATAGGTTGGATGGGGCTTGGAGCAACCTGGTTTAGTGGAAGGTGTCCCTATCCAAGGAAGGGGGGTTGGGCTGGATGATCTTTAAGGTCCCTTCCAATCCAATCCATTCTTTGATTCTGTGATAGCTGAAGGTTGGCATGAACCACGGAGGACAGAGATCCACTGCGTGTCTCACACTTGTAACAAGAGATCAAGCAACTGTGCAGGAAAAGCTGGTCTTGGACAACTTCTCAGGATGGGAGACCATCCCTGTGACACATCTGCATTCCCACTGCTGCAGATAACTTCTGCAGTTTACCCATGGAGTGAGAGGACAGACATTGGGGACACCTCTAGGTCAGCACACGGATGAACACCTTTCAGACTCAAAAGCACATAAAAACCTTAAAGCAGGGGAGTATGACATGCCAAAGCAGATCTCTGAACACCCAGGCTGAAAGAACAGGGCAATGGATCAGCTGAAGACATGGGCAAAGGCCAGACTGATTCCTGCAATCACATGGCCAAGAGGAACCAGGAGAGTTGGCCATTAGGTCTGGCCAAAACATATTATTTATTAATGGCAACACTTGCATCTAAAGGAGGGATTACAGGTGGTCACAGCCTGCTGCTGTGACAAGCACAGTGCTGACATAATTTCTGCCTGGCTATTCTATTTATTATTCAAAAGATCTGCTAATCATCCATCAACCCTGTGCAAGTTACCTGGAAATGGAAACTTAACACAGATTGTAAGCAGCTCTCCTGCAGAATCCCTCCTTGCCATGAACAACAGCAGGCAACACTTGCCCAGGGTTCTCTAAAGTGAATTTCAAAGCAGTCTTGAAAAGAGGAATACTCTGTTCTTTATCCTTAGCTATCACATGGGAAAAAAAAAATTAAATTCAAAGTAGTTGCAGGGTAAAAAACCCAGTAATGAATATTATATTCATTAACCCATATTGTTTGAAAACCAACAGAACTAGTTTCAGCTTGGCAAAAAAGACCCACATTTTTCTCAAAATTTTTTCAAAAAACACCTCAAATTCTCTCTTTTCAAAACAACATTCTCATTTGCAGCATTCAAAAAGGTTTAAAAAAAAATTTAAAACTTGGTGAAATAGTTCACTTCAAAAATCAATTTTTATCCATACCAAAACTGAACAAAAATATCCACCCTGCCCAAATTCATTGATCACTGCTCCAGTTTTACGTTATTTCCCTCCCAAGATTCCCCACAGAGCCCTTATTTTCTATCTGGAAATTTTGTCTCAATGCAAGAAGAGAGAGCTGGCAATCTGTGCAGGATTTTGGGACATCCTAAATCTCAGGACTGCTGATCAGTATGAACTCCATGCATGCAGCTCACATGCACCCATAAAAAAACCCCAACTATGTACAATTCCATCCAGCACATGAAACCCCAGCTCCAGACAAGTGTAGTAAATCCATCACGTCCCAGGTGAAGCAGATTCTCTTAGCACAGTGGACAGTGTGTGCACACAACTCCCAGATGGAAACAGCAGTGCTTGAACTCATTATATTTGGTGTGTTCGGGGCCTTCCAGGGACAGAACAGAGTGGTTCTGAGCTGTAGTCATCTCTCCTCTTTTATTGGGCTGTAAAATGAACTTTTATTTCCATTATTGCTTTGCAGGACATGTCATGCTAGGATCATTAAAAATATGGAGACACTCTATGTCTCAGCTTCTTAATTCCCACCCGATAGAATGGACTTTTTTGAATAAGATTTTAAAGTGAAAACCATCTGAATCCGCCTAATTTCTCTTCTTTCCCAAATGGCTACAGAAAAACAAACAAACAAAAAAAAAAAGATGCAAAGGAGAATTTACTTTTTTTTTTCTTTTCCCCCAAAGCAATCAATTCAATCTGCTTTGAAAAAAAGATTAATTAAACTGAGCCTAGAGACAGACCTAGAAGAGCCAGGTCTGACTTCTCCACACAGGCACCAGGGTTGAGCTGCCTCAGGGTCAGGTAGTCACAGCTGCTCTCAGCACCGTGGCTGGTGCACAAAGCACCTTCTCCAAGATCATTCAGTCCCTGCCGTTGCCAGTCAGGTTAAAAATCCAAACCCTAGGAAGCCAGCACACTTCTGGTGATTTTGCCTTTCCACGGGTTGCCTCCCTCTCGAGGTAAATCACCACACAACACTGGGCCCCAATCCACGACAGCTCAGCACGGCTGTGAGGGGAAGAAATACAAAGTATGGCAAGAGGAAACACTGAGGGATGGTGGAAATTGCTCAATTAGTGTTTTTTTTTAAAGATTGACACGCAGGAGATACTCGTCGATCCCATCCTCTTCCCACATCGCTCACTAACTTCAGGAAATTCAAGATCAGGCTGGATTCTGCAGCCTCCAATCCCATCATCCCTGCAAAAACATTCTGTCTCTTCAAGTCTGTCTTGTGAAGTTTAACAGAAACTTCAGCAGCTTCACTCCACCAACAGCCTTTCCTTTGGATTTAGCCGTCACAAATTCCCCAGGATGTGCAGGATGACACTTGAACAGTTCAAGTTTCCCAGAGTTAAAGGAAATTTTCCTACTCAGACAGGGGAGCAGAAGGTATGGAAAGTGCTCAGCAATTACTGCTGAATCTGGAAAACAACTTCATTTCTTTTTTTCAGCTGCTGCTGCTTAAAGACAGAGATGACTGAGCTGTCCCTGCTCCCCAGCCCCACGTTTTGGGAACAAAACCTCCCCCACAGCGGTGGAAACTTTGGGCTGTGGAGAGAAGGAGCCACGGATCCACAGGCACAACCTCTGCTACAGGGTTCAAACACTGTGCTAGGGCAAAACTTCTCCCTTAGTCCTTCGGGATTATTATTTTTTTCTTGCTCAAGGGGCGGGTTCAGCTGTGAAGGGAGGAGTTTTCGCTCGACTGACACAGGGGGCACCTACACGGCGGTTTGGAGACAGACAGGAGATCTTTCGTTTGTAATCCAAGAATGGTCAAACTTCTTTCTTTTATCTTTTTATTGTTTTCTTTTTACTCTTTTTACCTTTTTCTTCCCATTTATTTTCTTTTTATTTTGTTTTCCTCTGTTTCTTTTAGTTCAAAAAACCGTTCTGTGCAATGATTTTCCTCTAAAGCCACGAAGGAAGCATTTTAAGCACAGCCCATCCAGATGTGACTCATACCTGCCCATTGTCCTACCCCAGTTTTATTTGGCTAGAATTCGGGGGTTTGAGGTTTGGTTTTCCAGTTCCTGTGTCTTCTAACCCTCTGGTCCCCAACTATCCACAAGCCCAATACTGGTGCAGCAAGGCTTCACGCAATGGAAGGACAACAACAACACAACTTCAAAGCCAGTGGAGCACCAGGCAACCAAACCCAGCCATTGCTCCTGTGCTTGACCATTCTCTCACCTCAAAGGGAGGGAAATTTTGCCAGCTGGAGAATGGTCCAGAGAAAACGGGGCTGAAGAAAGCCCAGCTGGAGTTTCCATTTCCCACCCACTGCCGCAGCTGCCAACAACCCACATTCCCCTACGGAACCTCCCAGCTGAAGTTGTGCTCTGCCAGCTGAGTCTCTGTTCTTGCTGGTTTTACCATCTGAAGGCAGAAAACAGGCTCTTCCATCACCCATTTAAACAGAAGGAAAAAAAAATCCTTTTTTTTTGCATAATGACCCAGAGGTGATTTCAAGCAGTGGTCACACTGACATAAAATTGCAGGATTCAACTCACCTTTCAGTGCAAATACCAGCTGAGATAAAGAGTAGTGCAACTGCTTTAAAAGCTTATGATCAGTATCCACATCAAAAAAAAAAAAAAATCTCACAACTGCAAAGACTAATGATGACAGCCTATTTCCAAGCAAAGGCAGTTGATGTTTAATTACTGTAGATGCTGCTTTTACAGAGCAGAAATAGTGGATCACACGTTTTTATCACTGGCTTACAAACCCAATATGAAACTCTTACAAAAGAGGTTTTTTCAGAAAAACAGTCTGAGTGGTGCAAATGGGGGTGTCTGGGGGTTTCGTTTTTTGGGGTTTTTTTTGTTTGTTTGTTTGGGGTTTTTTTAATTGCAAGAGGTTATTTGTAAATGACCAATATCAAAAGAATGTCTTATTTGTGCCAGAGGGAGAGAATAGTGCCACCACCAGCCTCAGAAGACTGACAAAGGTTAAGTTTCCACAGATATCTGAAAATCTGGCAAATGAAGCAGCAAGTGAAGGGAATAAAATTAGGCCCAAGCAAAACAATTTTGACTTTTGATGATGCTATTTAATGGAAGATTTTACGTGCTGGATCCAACAGAGAAAAAAGAAGCTGCTGTACCCATCCCAGCCCAGGGATCCAATTCTGCACAAGCTAAACTGCCCTGAATTTCACTGCCCAGCATCAGTCCCAGTGGGCTGCACGACCAGAAACAAAAAACACAATCAGCTGTCTCATGGGTGAATGCAAATAAGTCACATACCTAAATTTTCAAGCTGGCTGTTGATCAAAATGGCCCAGTTTGAGGTACCTTTGGCCTAATTTCAGGTGAATTAATCAACTGCAACTGAGCATCAGAGCTATTACATGTTTGCTCCAACCTGTAAGACCACGAACCAGCAACGAAAACTCTTCTGGCAGTGTTTATATTACAAACAGCTCAATCCTTCTCCAAGCAGTCCACCAGCTCTCTTCCACTGACCCAGCAACTCTTGGTCTGTGTGATTCTTGACCTGTTTTCAAAAGAGGCAGAGTTTCTACCAACCCCCTCAGTCATGCAGGGCTCTGCTCTTCCATTGTCTCGACCCAAATGCCACTGTCCAGGGATGTTCTTGACCTTTGGGTGCACCACACCTATCCATGTGCCATTTAATGCCATTTAGGACCCTCTCTGCTGTTCTGTGCATACACAGAGCCTTCAGCTCCCCAGGCTGCCCATCTCCAGCACATCCAGTGTCATTCCTGCCATCTCCTTGTGGCTGTTTCAGGATCATTTGGGACATCCCAAATGACAGCGGATGCCTAAATTTAGGCAGGTGCACCCAAGCCTTGTGGGAGCAGTGAATCCCACCCAGCCTCTTTACTGCCTTTAAAAGAACCAGTAATTCCTGGGAATCAGCAGTGCTTCTCACAGTCTCTGCAGCTCCTGCAATGCACAAGGTGAAGTGATAATGTGTCCTTTCTTGTATTCCCTCCAGACTTTGAAAGACCGCCAAGTTTTACACTGTTCACCTAAAGCACAGCCTCAGAGGAGAATGAACCCAAATTACATGCAAGAAATTGGGTTGTGTTCGAGGCCCAACTTATTGCCTTGGGTTATTCTTTGTGCTACAGTCCTCTTCCCAGAAAAACTAAAGCTGTCCAAAATAAAAAAACAACACAATTCCTTTGTTTGTGATGGAGAAATTTACTTTTCTGAGCACTCAGAGTTTATTTTAAAGGTTTGCTTGAATAAATAGGAACCTATTACTATACTGAGTTTTCTCACTGCATTTTAAAGGGCATTTCACAAAGGTTGGTGTTCTTCCCTTATTGCAGTTTTTACGGAATGGAGAAAAAAAATTTATGGTGCATCAACAGCGGGCTAAGCTTAAATAGCTTTTTCCCCCCTCTCACCCTGCCAAGGAACTTCTGTGGTGATGTTTTACCAAATGGCTTAGCAGGGCTCTAATTTGTGGTCATTGTGGTCGGTGTTGGGAGGGTGCAGGACACTGAGGGCCAGGAATGCTCCTGTGGCTGCTGTGATGAGCTCTGGGTGGGATTGGTAACCTGGTCCTTTGCACAGGGTGGAAAAGTGCAGAAATACAGAGGACAGTCACTCAGGAGAGCCCTTCTTGGTCACCTTTCAGCTTTCCACACCTGGCAAAAAAGACATGAAGGGCTCCATATTTTGGCTCCTGCTGAAGTCCTTCCGACTTCACACCTCTGGTAGGACTTCAGGGTGTGCTTGGGGATGAGCACACATGGCAGTATGAATAAGCAGAATAATCACACACTAAACAGGGTGAAGCTTTAATAAATGTTAATAAAAGTCACTAAGGAAAATTCACTTCAGGAGAAGCTGCACCCATGTAAAAGTGCAGTCCTGGCACACTTTGTCAGTAGAAATGTCTTGTGGGAAATATAAAGCTGAGCTAACAAAAACCTCAGTGGAAATATCCAAATATTGGGACCCTGATCCATGAAGATACCAATGGTTTTCTAACACAGTATTTGAGAATACCCACCTGGTTTCTTGAGCACAGCTGCTCCCCTATCCACAGCCCAGCTAAGCTTCCTTTTCCCTCAGGGCTCCTTGTTTAGAGCATCCTTAGGTTGAAGAGTGAGACCTACAGCTATTCACCTTCCTTGCAAGTTTATGAGACATTTGATGGGACATCCATCAGCTGGCCCTGTTCTTCAAAGTGGAAAAAGAGTGTTTTACCTTCCAACTATATAACTTTGCATAATAAAACTGTTTAGACTTGGAGATTATTTTTCTGATGAATGCCAAATGCTCTGTAGCAGCAGCCTTCACCAGCAGATCTAAATCATGCAGCTTAAATGAAAGTCTGCTTGCCAATTTATGCATGAACTTTACTTTTTTCCCAGGATCAGAAAAAAACCTGAATGCACTCTGCCTACAAAAAGGCTTTTTAAAACAGTAATGCTGCAGTGACTTGAAACACAACTCCATTCTTCTTGCATCTCACAGGTACCATTTTTTTCCCCCACAAAGATGTGGAAATGAGGACATTCCTCCAATTGTTTTCATTGGGGTTTTTTTTGAAGGTGTTTCAAAAAGCTGATTGTTTCAGGGGCACTGTTGCTGCTTCTGTGCTGACTTCACTTGCTGAACTGATTTGCAAGAGACACAAGCATTGTCAGATATTAAAAAATATAATTAACATCACTAATGCTACAGAAGTGTCTTCAAGGGAAGACCACATTGCCTTATCATCAGAGGGCTCTTCGGGGCAGCACAAATCCTTATCCACTGCTCTGCAAATCCCACTCTGTTGACAGTGTGATGTGAAAATGGCTCTGACTCCCACTTGTAACCTGGATTGCACAGGAGGGGAAAACCCCCTCACAGCTTTACAGTTTCTTACAGCTGTCTCCCCAGCGTCCATCCACTGACAAACCTACACTGGAAAATGTATCATCCAACTGGTGCTGAGAGCTCAGAGAGATTTCTGGAAGGTCTTTCTGCCTTGCTGGAATTCCCAACACACTGAAAGATGACAACAGTTTCAGAAAACAAAACACATTTCAGTTGGGTTTCCTCTCTTGTCCCATTTCTAGTGCTTTTGAGGTGGGGCTGTCCACCTCTTTTTGGAGCAAGTGGTGTTTTTAGGAAAGGGATCAGATTCTGGCCTCGTGTTCCACACAAAGCATCACCTGCAAAATACAAACATTGCAGCTGAGGTCTCAACATACTTGGGTACAACAGGGGAGGTTCTCACCACACTACCATGACAAAAAACAACACCCTGCACAGTGCATTCTGAACATCTCACATAGTGAGCTTTAATTAGTTAGGTCTCAAAGTAAGCTACAAAGCAGGTCAGGGACTGTTTGACAGATGGGGAAACCAGGCCAATGAGGTGCTGCAATTTCTCCAAGGTCATAAAAAAAAAAACGGACAGTGTCACAGTCAGAAACAAAACCCAAGTCTCCCAAATTGTTATCCAGTGCTCTTCAACCCAACGCGTTTCTCTGCCATTCGTCCACATCATCTCCAAAGCTCGTGACTTCACAAAGTCTGAGCGGGTACCAGCAATACAGGGGTTATCAGCAGGGGGAGAACAGCAACAGCAAGGACACTGGGTCAAAGAAAGTGACTGGCAAAGTAAATGGAGAACCTGTGCTTTGGCCATTACTTTCAGGTGAGCTCTAACACACGTGCATGGTCAGGAAGGCTCTCCATAATTAAGGTTTCACCTGAATCCTGACCATATGAAGCACCACAAACACAAATGCAGCTCAAGGACAACGCAGCCCTGCTGAGGTACAGAAGTACTTTAGAGCACTGACCCACTTTTATTGAAACACTAAGCATACCCATCTCCCTGTCTGCACTGCTATTTGGAGGACTCTCATTTCCCTGCATGACCCCACTTCTCCTCTCTGTGACCGCTGCATTTGAGTGGTGTGGAGAGAGGTAAAGGCTTCATAAACATCTCAAAATTGGATAAATGCTGTCTCATTGATATCAGAGGCCAACTCTCACTACTTTTACTGGGACCATAGTTAGGTCATTACAGAGAAATCCTGACCTATATACTTTTTGACGCTTCCCTGCACTTGTCATGACCAGAGCCAGGGAGTGCCAGGAAATGGAATTTCTATTGCATTTTACAGTTCAGACAAAGACACAGAAACTGCAATAAAATCTACCATAAATACTGATTCTACCTAGTAAAAAGGACTGAGTGGAATATGGAGAGCTAAATCCAACAGGACAGGGGGCTACGCAGAAAGGAGGACTTTGTTCTGGACTCTCAGGAGACTGCACGTATTTTCTGAGCTGCACCCTCAGCAGAATTCTCATTTAGTGTATGTCCAGTATTGCTTCTGCCACCAAAACCTTCACATCAGAACACATTTGGCTATGTTAGAAGCTGACAAGACGACCATCAGCCTTACAGATACAGTAAGTGATGCTTAAAGATGAGTTATTTTGACTGTTAGACAGAGTTTTGTGTACAGGCTTCAGGAAGAACTAAACTTTTATTCCACATAGCTCCATTACCAAGGGGAAGCCAAATATAAACCCAAAGACTCATTTTCTCCCAATCTGCAAGTTCTGACACATTTTCAGACATGTCAACAACACATTAAGAGAGACTAATCCAGACAGAGGGCTCGATTCTCGCCTGAAATGTGCTTTTTTGGAATAAAATATATTAATTTAGATATTAAATTATGTAGATATAGGGTCATCCAATGTCCAAATTCTGCTCTCATTTATTCAAAAAAAAAAAAAAAAATAAAAGGGCAACATAATACCTTGCTAACACTCTGTAATTTGTCCTTAAAGACCATGATAGACACAAGTATTCAGCAAGAGCCACAGCAGAAACACATGCCAGCAGATGGTATTATCCTGAACAAAATCAATTAAGGACATTTACAATATGTCAAAAGTGCAGCCACAAAAACAAAGTGTAGACCTGTACATCTGTTTCTTAATGAAGCCATTGAGTACTTGACAGTTCGCCAGCAAAGCACAAGATAAACGCCACGGCAACACCAGTAACAGATAAGGACATCCCATACATATTCAGTTTCTTCAGCAGTCACCACAAAATACAAGATGTTGAGCAGACACTGAGTAACCTGATCCTAGAAGTCCATATGTCATGCATAAATGCAGCAAAAATATAAGCATGCGAGTTTTCGGTATCACAGATTCTGTAAGGACTGTGATCTGCTCGAAAATTACAGTAATAGGAGTCATATGGCAATGGTAAGTAAAGAAATGCTATTCTCTCCCATAACACAGTCCTCTGGTACATTTAAAAGGCTTCTTGGAACCCTGTCACCCTGACTGAAATAAAAAGAAAAATGCCCACAGTTCCCTAAAAGTTGTTATGACACCTGTGAGAACCCAGTGACACACGAGAGATGTAACAAGATATGCAGTCAGGTACATCAGTGGCATCTTGTAGACTACTTAAAACACAAATGGACTGAGGGAATCCCAGAGTTATTCCTGCAGGGAACAAAAATCCTACATCTGTGCGTTCTCCACAGAGAAGGCGAGAGGTGGAAACATTTCAGAGGGGGGAGAAAAATTATCTCTTCTGTGCCACAGCTCCATTCAAAGTTTGGGGGAGTCATTTATGAAAGAAAAGGGTAAAACCAGCAAACACTTGTTGCTGAAGATGGCATTTAGTGTTCACTGTGACAGTCACTGTAAATTGTTTTTACTGGTGGTTTGCTGCAGAAACCCCCAAACAGGGACAGGACCGTCCCAGTCCCAGCCTGCTGCAACGTGATGAAAGCTCTGGTATTAATATAGATGATGGTATCAACTCCATCTGCAATGGTTGTTACTGAGCTCCCAGGGAACTCATACCAAGCTTCTCCTACTAGCTGCCAAATTAATAAAATATTCAGAAATATTTACATTAAGTGTTAATAAGGGCTGAGAGATGGGTTTCCTTAAGGACTCCGTAAAAAAAAACAGCCTTAGCACTAAAGTGAAAAACATACTTACACCCTGCATCAGAGCAATGCACCATTCATTTTCACTAAGGCCCAGGCGACAGTCTCATTAGACCAGAGATGGATTAAAGACAAATGATCTGGTGAATAATGTCACTGTGGGCCATGCAGCACCTCATCCAAGCAGTACCACTGAAAACAGATGACTGGGTAGGGACTGCAAGGATAAAAAAATATGGCTTTAAGAATGACATTCCTGAGGGGGGAGGTTTTTTTTTGGGGGGGGGGGGGAACCAACACAACACTGCATATTTACATTTAATCTGCTTTGTAAATTGATTTTTGTCATGTTACCTGCCAAACTATTGAACAAACTGTATAATTGCTTAAGCAGCATGACAGAAATGTGACAGATTATTCAAGCATTGTGATTCTTTGTTCTCGTATATCTCATTAAGAAATGATGATTGGTTCCATTTACAGCTCTTAAGTTGAATTCAGCAACCTCTGACACACCTGATTTCAACCTGGCATCTACTAATTTTTTATTGTTCTCAGATAGAAATTGTTCCTGACAAAGCTGCTCTTGTAAACCATTTCAGTGTGGTGGCTGATGATTTTTTAACGATGCAAGATAGAAGGGGAAAAAAATCCTGCAACTGACTTCCCTGCTGATTTATAGAGTCTGTGGAATTAAAAGAAATAAAAACTCCTTGTACTTTGTACTTCCCCCCCCCCCCCTTTTGGAGAACTATTTTTAACCTGTATCGTTTCATTAAATAAATTCACAGCACAAGGCTGAAAACAACGGGGCCAACAGAAGATGGGACAGGCTCAGCCCCTTCCTTCTTCTCTTCTGGAACTGCAACCTGTTCCTTCATAGCCTTGTAACTTTATATTGACGTTTGAAACCTGAGCATAAGGAGAATAAAATGCTGCTATTCCAGCTGCTGCTGAGCAGTGTGGGCTTTCCTTGACTCCCAAAGGGAAACCTCCAAGCTGTGCACATCAAAGGCAGAATTTTACGGTGACTCTGAGATGCTACAAATCATTTAAGAGAAAATAAGAAGCGAAACAGTCCTGGTGTGCTTTTGCTTGCAACCCTCTGGCTTTAGGGAGATCTACTCAGAGCACAAAGCCAGCACACAAGGAGACCTCTAGGAAGACATTTTACAGGCACCTTCCGAAGTCAAAACTAGACTTCTAAAGTATTTTTACCGTCAAGCTCCCCACCTTCCGTATTTGTTAAAGTATGAAAATATCTAAGCCTTGTTACATCCCTAGGAGTGTTGCTCAAATAACAGCAGAAAAGGGATTTGATTGCAGAAGGTAATGATGTACTCACTACCACAATGGCATTAGCAAGGTGGGTTTTTTAATCAGCACAACTTTGCAAGCCACGGCCGAAGAGCACCCTGCAGGCTGTGGTGCACACTGGGGCTAAATGTGGATGGTGAAGATACTTCAGCCACCCCAATTTGGAGGAGAATCCCTCACAGGCTACCTGAGACAGACCTCCAATCATCAAGCCCAATGTTAGTTAATTCACCCTCCACTTACTGCACTCAAGTTTGCACCCAAAAAAGCTCAGACAGACTCCATCTGCTCTGCACCACCTTCACTCTCCCATGGGAAGGGTGCTTCATCCAAAGAAATAAAGCCCTTAACTGACCCAAAGGGTGATGCTTTGCTGCCTTCCAGCTGTGCCTCCCAGCTGTCCACCCCTGCAGGGTGTGACTCTGGCACTGCACCCTCCCAAGGGCTTTGTGCAGGATTTAGATGGGAGATGGAAAACAGGAGTAGCAGAGGGAATGTGGAGATGGAGAACAGGAGGAGAGGGAAGGGCCATTGTGCTCTTACTTCTTATTTTTCTGTGTTCACAACCCCTTAGCTAATTGAACAAGGGGGCACCACACAATTCCTGTTTAAATCTCCGGCAAAATGAACATTTTCCTTCCAATATTCCAGAGGACCTACCAGGAGTGTCTCAGGAATGGAGGCAGAGGGCCACGGGGGACCTCGGGCATCGCAGAGCTAAGATTGCCTCTGAGAGCTGCCCATGGTCTCCAGTCACAAACCCAGCAAGGTCAAAGGCTGTGTATTTTAGAACTACCAAAGTCACCCCTGTTAAAGGTGACAGGCTGGGGAAAAGTCACTGTCCCACTTCCACCACTGAAAGCAAATGAATGGTGAGCAAGAATCAAAACAAATTCATTGCTTAAACTCAAGTCTTACCTCACTGTGTGGAGAAAGAACACAACAGAAAAGCAGCTCTCAAGAAGTCAGTGCATAGACAAAGGCACCTAGAAATCTGCTTTTTGCCTCTTTCCAATGGACTGTTTGCTGATTAATAAAGGAAACAGTTCTGTAAGTCTGCCAAAAGGCTGTCCGATTTCTTGCTTCAAATTTGTTATTCCTGCCAATGTCTTGATAAAATTCAGTAGCAATCAAATTTCTGCTCTTTCATTAGTGTTTCGTAAGAGTTCATTCACTTTGCATGCTCCTCATTGCTGGGGATATCCTCACGATGAATTTTGGGTTAGACCCTTTATTAGGGATGATGAAGTTTAGATGATATAAGCAGGCATGACCCCCTGCCTTCCCCTAAATGTAACCCAAATATCAAGAGAAATTCAAACTACAGGACAAATCATCAATGGTCACAATGCTCTTAAACATTTTTTACTGAATGCCACAAGTCATTCTCTATGCATTTATTAATGAAGCCAAAGGACATGCTGTGTGGCAAGAAACTAGCACTATGTGTCACTATATATCACTATATACAGTATATTTAATGTGTGGGTTTATATACAGTACATATAGATATATATGTACATACAGTCAGTCTACTTACATGCATATAAAGGGCTCCTCCAACTTCCTCACAATCACAGGGCAATGCAAGATAGAGATGTCACAACACCACACTGTCTCCAGGGCAAACACTGGCACTGAAGCTGCAGGTTATTTTAGTGGTCACTGACTGGAGATGGTGAAATTGTTGCCTGGTGCAGGGCACAAGCTGTCCTGTCCAGAGAACCCACGTCCACGAAATTTCGCAGCTCACTAACAAGGGGGGGGACTTAGCAGTCTTTAGAGCCAATCAAGTTAAAGAACCCCATTTAGATTAATCTTTCTTGGTATTTAGCTACAGCTGAACCCCATTGCTTTGCTTTGCCCCAAATCAAGTTAAAGAACCCCATTTAGCTTAGTCTTTCTTGGTATTTAGCTACAGCTGAACCCCATTGCTTTGCTTTGCCCCAGACCTCTGCTTTTGTCTTTCCCCCAGAGCAGCTCCACTCACCTGCAGAACGAGCACGTTCTCAGATTTAGGACTTGTTACCTTCCCTTTCCACAGTGCCAGAAGGGCATACGTTTGCTTTCTGGACACAAACCATCTCAGCTGTCACTCAGGAATCCTTGAATCACTTTCACTGCTTTCCATGAAAAATACAAGATTCATCAGAGACACTCACTAAATGGACTTGCCTACAAAGTTCCGTGAGGTTTATTTTTTTTCCAGGGTCTCTCTCTTAAGAGTGTAAGATTTATGGCTATGGCACGAAATACATGGTTAGGGACAGGAAAGCTAGGCAGTAAAATTACTCCAGATGCACCTTAATATGCCCCAAGAGCAGAAGTCTCCCTGCAGCCTGCAGTACCTGCATTTCCTGCATCTCTGTGCTTTTGAGGACCTTGGGTTTTTGGCTCATTTCTTCACATATTCTCCCCTATTGTCTAAATATATGGCCTCCTGCTTCCTAAAAAGCATAAGCCCTAAGTCAAAGCTGTGACGTGGGACATTTCCCTTCCTTCTAAGTTATTCCTCTTGTACTGCAGTGCCTGGGTCATTAGGCCAAAAGGAGTGACATCGTTTTTCTGCTCCGTAAATTTTTTAATCTAAGCATCTTCTCCTGATGCATCAAGCAACTTGGCTAACAAGCTGCATGTTGTTTGGCCCCCTCATCTCTCCCTGAAGAAGATAAGGGGGTTTGTTCTGGTTTGTGGCGGGTTGTTGGGGTTTTTTTTACATTTGGGAGCATTTCACGTTGGGAGGGAGAGCTTGTTTGCTTTGCAATATTCAGGTTGCTATGTAATTATGCTAGAGAAGGTGTCTCAAAACACCATGGCTTGCACTCAGAGAAGGAGGTGGTGTTTTTATGATGTTCATCATCAGCCCATGGAAAAGCTTAACAGTGTCAGATTTTCCCTTAAAAAAAGGTTGCTTGAACAAATTAATTACACCCCTAAGGCAACAAACCCCATTAAAGCAGAGGTGTGAGACTGATGCTGATCCCAGAGCTTTAGATGGTCTTTAAGATATCTTGGGCCCCAACTGCAAAAATTCCCAAAATAAAAGACAAAGCCTTTGAACTTGTTCAGGTGTTATGCAAGAAAAGAGGGCAGGGAGAGCACAAGTTTAATTTGCTCCCGGTACCTCGTGCTGCTGACAGCACACACCAAGCACTCTGCTATGCCTGGAATTTCCAAAATACTGCAGCCTTCATGGCTGGGCACAAAGTGCTGATTTACTTACGCTGAGAGGCAGGAGAAGACACAAGTGAGCAGTGGGAGGAAATCTCCAAGCCAACCCAATATAACAGTGAAGGATTATTCAGGGATGCTCTGGCAGTCTCTCTCAGATAGGGCTGAATTTGATTAGCAACCTGTGCTTTCCCCAGAGGAGTTTTCCATGTGGCTGCAAATCTTTTAAGTGCTCTCCTCTCCCCTCACCCCCTCAGCTCCCTTCTGTGTTGTTTGGGTTTTCTGTGTATTTTGGGTTTTTTCTTTTCACGGTTTTTCATCCAGTGGTTTCCCTCATTTCTGCCCTTGCCCATCACAGTGGGGCATCAGGGTCACAGCTGATGAGTTCGTATGGAAAATTGATGCCTGGTTGAATCCCAGTCCTCTGAATTACTTAAGCTGGGATGGGAAGATGGGATCCTGCTGGGAGCGATCCCACATCACCCCAAGCACCGCCTGGTCTGTTCCAGCTCTTTATAGCTCTGGGCAGACCTGGATTCCTGGGAGCAGCTGAAACAACACAGCAACAAAGCGCCCACGCTGTTACCAACAGCACACAGACAGAGCTTTGCATCTTCAGGCCTTAACTAGTGAAAACAAATTGGATGTGTTGACCCTGGCTGAATCACATATAAATAAATATATTTGGAAGACACTGGTGCTGACACAGTGCCCGCTACTAAAAGAAGCTGGGCAGTCCCCTGGATAAGGCTGGGATTTAAGATTCAGGCTGAGCTCTGGGTTTACAAGTGACACACTTTCTTGTCTTTAACAAAGCAGTGTAAGCATTTTTGTCTTATTTATTCAGTTTATAAGTTCTCCAGGGTACGAACAGTCTTTTACCCTGGTGTCTTCGGTACTCCTAGCTCATCAGTGCCTGATCTCATCTGAGGCCGATAAAAGGCGCAGTTAAAAACAACAACAACAACAAACATAAAAACAAACAGCAAAACAAACAAACAAACACAAAACCACACCACAAAACAACAAGTAAGCAAACCTTCACAGTCCAGCACTGATGAGCAGGGATTTATTACTCTCCAAACTGCCACACCAGCCCTCACCCAAACAAACAGGGAGGTTAAGGGCTCCCAGACCTCAAAACTTCCATGAATCCCGACCTCACTACGCTCCCATCAGCCACGGATTAAACTTCTAGATCTTCTGTGCTCTGGCAACTGAGCATAAGACGGAATTCCCAACTTCTGAGTGCTCAGGCTTGAAAGAACATACCTTCAAATAGACAACCTAAATTAGGGAGAGCTCTGAGAGCAGGGCAATGAGAAGAACCCACTGCAGGAGTGGCACAAAGGGAAAGGGTCTAGGGTGGAGGTGCCATAGTGCTTCACCTATTGCTGCTCGTGGTAAATGCCCATGTTCATTTGCATCATTAAAAGCACCTCCTTTTCATTCTTCCTGGAAGCTGTAAGTAGACTGAAACTGTTTGGTTTATCTCCAATTTGGGATATAAGAAAATCAAAACAAAAATAAATCCTCAATACATCTAAGCCAGTGCACTTTTCCTCATCTGCTTCTTCCCATTTCACTATCGAAAAAGGTATTTTAAGAACTATTTTATGTAGCCCAGTTGTCTAAAACTATTGATATTTTAACTGTGACACAGATATTGCTCAGGAAAAGACTGAGCAAAATCAGTGATTTATTGGATCCCCAGCCCTGTGTTCAGCTGTCCTACACACAGACCAGATCTAAAACAGAGTTTCCAGAAGCTTTTTCTTAGCACAACCAGTGTTTAAAAAAAAAAAAAAAAGGCTTTTAACTCAGCCAAAAAATTCTGGTATGGAGTATTATTTTAATTTAACCTCATACAATCTGTTTGGTGAGTAATTCTGGCATAAAACTCAATACGCTGCTTTCAACATGAAAACATCAGTGAAGGGCCTTCAAAAGTTTATTAACAATCTGTTATTTATAGTTTTCTTTTTCAAAAATGATTGGCACAACATTCAGAGGAAAATTATAGGAACTGCCAAGTCAGATAATAAAAAACCATATCAGTGTTAAAATTTGATCGAAAGGTTTTTAAGGAACAGCAGAGAAATGAGAAATATTCTGATTGCTAAGCTAGCTATTTGTCATTCAACAACAGCCCAATCACACACATATGTTTGCAAATTATTGTTATTGTTGTTAATTATTATTTACACAGAAGCACTGAAATGCAAGGTGGTTTGAATTCCAATTAAAATGACAGATCGCTGCCCCGAGGAATTTTTTATCCCTCCTTTCACTCATTACCTGTTTACCAACAGTACCCGCTTAGTTCCAACTTGTTTTCATGCTATCTAAAATGACTAGAAAATTAGGTCCTATTAAGTAATCATGAATATAAACTCTGAGTCACCGGTTAAGTGAATACCATTACTGGCAATAAATTCAGAATCCTATTATGAGTTGCTTATTATTGTCAAGCAAACCAAAACAATACAACTTTATTCAATATTAATTGCATCCTTGGATGCTTGGAAGGATTAAATAACTCCAGCTAACATTCTGCACGTAGTCAGGAGAACTGTGTGTGAAGGACAGCAAAAATAATTGAGGTCAGCAACTAAGGTAGGGAGAGAAAAAGGGACAGAAAGGGAGGAAAACACACATCAAGAGATATTTCAGCTCCTGTGGGAAAGCAGATGGAGGGTGAAGGAAGCAGACAGGCTGCTCCAGATGGCAGGAGCGGCGGTGAAGAAGGCTCTCACACCCACTGTGTTGTGGCTGTGATGGGAAGAATAGACTTTTGGTGAAAGGATTACTACAGGACTCCAAAGATTCGGGTTCAGCTCTGTCCACTACCCCTCCACCAGGTCTTCAGACCCTCTGGGTTTTGCTTGTTGGGAGCTTTTGGGTGTCAGCTACCTCTGTGGCTGCTTAAAAGTATCAATATTTTTATGCATGCTTTGCCCTCAGCTCACATCTAGCCAAACACAAAGCAGTTGTGGACTCAATATTGGTTATACTCAGGTCCTGAGTACTCATACTGAGTGTTAGCCCAGGCAGGGATCACATTTTTCTAAGCCCTGTGCAAAAAAATAGAGGGAAAAAAACCAGAATACCCTATTCCAACATAAATATCTTACTGTCACCTTGCTGGTCAAGCACATTTCTTGGCTGCACAGGCAGGCAGGGGAGCAGGTATCCTGTGGCAGCAGGGAGCTCAGACAGGACAAAGATGTACTTGAAGAGAACAGCCACGGAGAGAGAGAGGAGGCAGGGGGGAAAAAAGAGGTCAGGCATCAAAACTACCAAAAAAGCAGGCTCATGAAGGAAGCATGAGCACATATGTGAGCTGACAATACGGCAACTGTGTGTCTCCAAAATGATGTACTTACTTGAAAGCTTTTGAGCACTGAGTATTTTGGAATCTTAATTCCAAGGATTATGAAGGAAAATTGATCTTTACGCTACACTGTTTCCCCAAACAAGCACTGTCCAAAATGCACCCATGAACCACACTTGGAGGGCTGTCAAAAATACCTTCCCACCAATGGCTGCCCATTTTTTTCCCAACCCTCACCATCAGACTGAAAAACTATTGGACATCTCGCTTTTCTTTCTTCCCCATTTCAATTCCAGCTGAACGCTCAAACCTGTTATTTTCTGTAACTGTTCAAGAGAGACCAACAATTTACATTACAAGACACCACAATTCACATTGCTAACAGTTTTTAAGCCTCCAAGAACACATTGGATCGCAAGCAGGATTACTTAGTTTAAAACAAAATGTGTCAACTTAAAGGAGTCCTAACAAAATGTTTCTGCTTACCCTATACAGAGTGCACAACCTGAAACACCTGAGTTGTTTCACACCATTAAGTTAAACATTAACACCCGGAGCTTTCAATCCTCCCACAGGTGCAGGGAAGGTGCTGAAGGCACCATGAACCTCTTCAGCACAAACTATCTCTGACCCCACATGGGTTTGACAGGGAAGCTCCCAGAGTTGCAGATTTTAAGGTCAGAAATGACCATGAAATATCTTCCTCTGTAAACATGGAAAGAGGGTCTCTCCTGGTGCCTCCTGCATGAAGCTTGAGAGCTTTCAGAGCTCCTAGAAAATCATTCCAGAGGGAATGGGAACCACTTGTCTTCAGGGTTCATCAACCTTCCCCCTGAAAACACGCATCTTAAAAAAATGCAGTATCCCATAGGTCTGAAGTTATGTGAAATGTTTATTTAATGTAATTTAGGGAAAAAAAAAAAAAAAGGAAAATACTGAACTGAGGAAAAAAAAATTACGAAATATGGAACAGTCTGACAGAGCCACCGCTGCCTCACTGAGGTGTCACAAAAGAGAGGCAGAAATTGCTGGTAATTTCAGCAGAAACAGGAAAATCAGACAAAGTCTTCAATCACCACAGGGGCTATGGAGCCAGGACAAGCACCAGTACCAACATCTTTCTTTACATCTTGAGAACCTCCAAATCCTGAAGGCCAAAACCACTGAGTAACTTGCACGATGCCTCGAGTTAAACGGCCAAACAGGGACGATCTGTTGTGTTGAATCCAACACAAGAGCTTCTGGCACCCAGTGGACGAGAAGGGAAGATCTCTGACCAGGGATGAACAGATCTTGAGCCCACTGGTACCTCCCAGCCCCTCCCCTCTACACAGCACCCTCCGCTGGGGCATCTCCACCAGGACCCGTCCTCGCCACCAGGACCCGTCCTCGCCACCAGCAGCCTCTCACCGGTGGGAATCAGTGCGAGACTGCACGTGGGGGAAGGTTCTATGTGGGACACAAGAGGACCAAAACACAGCAGACAGCAGGTAAGAGCTTGTGATGACGTGTGTGTGCGTGTGGGTGTGTGAGAAAGAAAATAAGATGCGAGAGGAGGACGCGCAGTGATTTCATTTCACAGCATGAACAAGCACGTCTGGGTGTGGAGCAGAGCCATGCAGGGTGCCAGGGGCCCATCAAATGGGGTAGGACTATGGAAGTGACACAGAGGAACCCAAAATTACCACAGAGCCCCTGAGAAAAAACACAACCACCTGTATGTTTTCTCTACACTGTATTTTGGGAAAGCACTGGAAGCTTCACTGAGGCGTATTTGCCTTCCCACACGGCTCGTACTATGTTATGGCTATATCCCTGCAACTCCCTGTGTGTCATTACTAAGCTTTAAGGAATCTACCACATCATTTTTAAGGACAGCACCGGTATTTCCATAGTTACCAAGTTTGAGCCCTTCTAAATGTTGTAACTTCGTCATAACTCTGATGTCAATAAGGCCTAGTGACAGATGCCTCCGAAAAGCAGAGCTGACCCAATTAGGCAGATCAAATGATGGAAGACATTTCTCTTTGACAAGAGGTTGACATGGTCTTTCATATTACTTCTTGGATGTCAAAATCGGAGTTCTAAAATGCCTTAGACATAATATCATTTGACTATGGAGAAAAAAAAGATTTCTTATTTCTGTGATCACTCATCTTCTTATCAGATCCCTGTTATTGTGAAGCTTCACATCTCTCGAGGGCTCGGGCAGAAATCCCCCTCTTCAGGCAGGCCCTCAATCCCCCTGGCAATTCCTCTTCCAGGGGTAATTGAGCGGAGCCACAACAGGTGAATTTGTGGAAAACTAAAGGCATTAAGCAGTTAGATCTTCTTCCTTACTGAAGCACACCTGTATTGACTTGGAAGGGACTCTAAATCACATCAGCTGAGGACCTGGCCCACTGCTATGATTTTATTTTATCTTTGATTTATTTTGTTTATTTCTTCCTAGCTACTTTTTCAGGATGTGTAATTTCACTTTCAGTGACTCCGTTCAGTAGTGAACAAGTCCAATTTCAAGACAGAGAACTCAAAGAACCTGTACATACAGAGCATGGTTCACTGTCATAGTACTGGCACATTCCAATGTAATAAAGCATATTAATAATAATATATTATAAGATATTTTACTATTTAATAAGATTACCAAAATATTTTGTTGGCACTCCAGTACCTGAGGAGTTGCAGCCCCAAATTAAGATTGCACATGCTTTAGTATCTGCATAAATACAGACCAGGGTAAGTACAGATCTGGGTACATCTGATCCAGCCTCTGCATTGCTGGTACTTCTTTAGAAAAATACTATTGCCCAACAGCACAGAGCAGAGCAAACAGCACAGCCCTCAGCCACCAAAGGAAACAATTCTTGGGGTGGAAAAGGGCTACTTTCTTACATCTGGATGTGACATCCAATTCCATTTCAGTATCGATGTGGCTGGATGTGATTTACAGGACATGTAAATAATTAATGCCAGCTCTGGAAGGGAGAGCTGGGTACTCATTAGAGTTTCCTTGAAGCCCAAATGATATAATGATTAACTGACTTAGGATCTTTTTAATAATTCCAGCAATTTTCAAGTCTCCCAGGTTAAAGATCTGCCGAAGAGCTTCTATTCAGATGAAAGGCTCTTTTCAGAGAACAAACCATTAATAGAGTGTACACATAGATTTAACATTCACAAATCAATGCACTTGAAATAAAATATGCTTTAAAAGTTTCTTTTTCACTTTCTTCCCTGATTTGGGGGTTTAGTGCTTTTCTTTCACTAACCAATTTTACCACAGACAGTTAAGACTGCTGCATGAAAAAGGGCTGGGTTTCTGTTAAAAGTGCTTTCAGCACTTTGGCATCCTGAAACGGAATGGCAAAGAAATGCAAAATACAGCTACTACACTAATCCCATGCATTTCATCTGACATGCCAAGTTTCACACTCCATGCTAGAGAGAAATCTATTAGAAAGTGAGATCAAGCAATGGATGTCCAACACAGTTCAGTGTTACAGGGCAGGAGGGATCAAAGCAGATTTTATCCCTGCTCCTAAACAATGCCAGAGGAAGACATTTTGGTCCAAATACTTTAAAGCTGTTTATACTTCTGCTTAATCCCTATTTTGAATGCTTTCTTATCAATAACTGAGCAGTGTCCCATCATTTGGGCTTCTGGACCCTTGGTATCTGCTGCTCAAGCCAGTGAACAGACCTTCACCACCTTCAGTGGGAATGGAACCAGCACTTTAATGATTTGCACAGCAATGGCCTGAATTTTTTAGAAGTTTCACACCCTGGTAAATCACGCCAGAGCTGGTGGGAACTGCAGGTGCTGTGCTGGTGGGCGGCCAAGGACAGAACCAAAACTCAGATTCCAATCTTCTAATTATCAGCCCTCCCTTGGAAGTTAAGGAATGCACAACCAGAAGGCAACCCACGTGTAGGCTGCTAAGTGCACATACATTGATAATTAATACAGACATTAATACTATGTCTGGAAAAGCAAACAGCTCTGTTTTCTTTATACAGGCCCAGGTTTGTCATCCACTTATTTTCATTTTCTAAAACTTTCCAGATTGACTATTAAGACAAGTTTAAAAACTTCACTGCTTCCACTCCTATCACAAAGGACTTAGCAAGCAAACTGTGAGGCTCAGACAATAGTTAATACTTTGAGACACTAATTGGCCATATTTAATGAATTTAATTTGCAGCAGCCATGCTAATACGCATAACTATTAACTCTGCCCAGCTTTACCTTCCATGGGACCTGCACCTGCTCCCATTAACTTCAGTGGGATACAGATCAAGGCCACAGCATTAATTCCTCCTGGACCTCTTCAGCAGCACTAATTAACCCTCACAGGTGGCTTCAACACATCGACCAGAGAGATGACAGAAAGTTGCTCAATGGGAACCCCAGTGAACTGTCCTGCTGCTCCAGAGGATCTCAGTGCATTCAAACTTTGCTCCCCAATACCCCTTTCCCTCGGGAAGGGAACTGCACGTCTAAGGTGACAAGCGGGGCACGTCTCTCCCAGCACGAAATCCTGACAGCAAAATCTCGCTGAAGGTGATGAGAATACACCGCAACACTTGGCTCTTACGCTGCACTTTGCTCCTTCAGAGACCTGGACAGACATTGATTTGATTTGCTAAGTCAGTGCTTTTCTGAGGGCTCTGCTATCAGCTCATCACTGCGTGACCCACCTCCATATTAAAGACCAGCCCGGCTCTTTACTCGCAGCCTGTTCATAGGAAAATCGGCGAGCCCGTGAACCAGAAATACTCTGTTTATAGAGAGCCCTCCCTTGGAAGCAGAAAGAAACTGAAATATTACAGGCAAAACTTGTTCAACTGTGTTTTGGAAGTGGCACGCCGCGTAGGAAAAGCACTACTTGGGATCAGCAGCGCTCCGTTTTGAGACACGCTTGAAGTAGCAATTAAAGCTAAAGTGGGGACACGGCAACGAGGAGCACTCCCAATACAACCCCACCTTAATTACAACCTCTATACACACAGCGACTCATACGCTGCCTCCCTTCAGCACTCCCGGCTCTCTGCCTCTATAATATCCTGTATGCAAAAATTAGTTTTAACAAAAATAAAACTCTTTGCTCAGCCAAAAAAAAAAGCAGCAGCCCGCACCCCGCTCCCTTGCACCATCTGTGCGTGTTTATTCTCAGCCTTCTGAAAAAAAAAAAAAAAAAACCAACAAAAACACTCTAACGTTTTACTAATCTTTATGCCCCGTCACTATAAATAAAACAAATAAAACCCAACAACACTTAAGCATCGTAGCTAAAACACATCCAATCCACTCCGATTATTTCTGCTCGTCTGTCCACGAATAGCTGCAGCCATCGGCTTTAGGGGAAGCGTGCAAGTCAGACCGCATTTATTTACAGTTGCACTATCGAGAAAAAGCCTTTCCCCATCTCCTTGTTCTATGAATATTTCAAAACACTTGGGTTTTTTCCCCTTTTTTTCCTCTCTTTTTTGTTTTTTTTCGGGGAATGGGGGGGGTGGGGGAGGATGGCGAGCAGGGATGCTAGCCCAGGTCCTGCCCCTCAGTTCTGTTTTTCCCCGTGTTTCCAGGTCGCCCCGAGTTCTCGCTCGGAGGGATGCGCGGGGCGCGGAGCAGCCCCGCACACAGAGACCCGGGGACACGGACCCACCCCCGGAGAAAGGGACAGCGCCCGTAGCCCCCCGGCCCCCGCAGCCCAGACCCGCCACCTACGTCCCCAGCGTCTCCTTGAACTCGAAGATCTTCTTGATGTCCTCCGCCTGCTTCTTCCAGGAGCCGCCGCCGTCCCCGTTCTCCCGGGCCATGGCCGCGCAGCCCCGCGGATGCCGCGCCGGCGGCTCCGAGCCCTGGGGCGGCTTTTGCTTTCTCTTCTGCCGCGGCGGCAGCAGCGGCTGCTGCTGCTGCTGTTTCTTCTTCTTCTTCTTTTTTTTTTTTTTTTTTCTTCCTCCTCCTCCTTCTTCTCCCCTTCCTCCTCCTCACACTTCCTGCCCGCCGCCGCTTTTATTTCCTCCGCTCTCCGGCGGGCTCCGCGAGTGTCACTTTTCCTGGGCTATTTCCTCCCAACTTTCTCTTCACCCCCCCCGCTTTCCCTCCCCTCCTCTCCCCTCCTCCGGGCCCCCCCTCCCCGCGGAGCCGCTTGGCGGGGCTGCCCGGTCCCTCCCTCCCTCCTTCCTCGCCCCGCGCAGCAGCTGCGCGTCCCGGGGTCACTTTGCTCCCTGACTGACCCACCCCGAGGAAAAGTCCTTCTTTTTTTGTTGTTGTTGGTTTTTTTCTTTTTTTTTTTCTTTTTTTTTTTTTTCTCCTCTCTCGCTTTTTTTTTTTTTTTTTCTTTTTCTTTTTTTTTTTTTTTAAGGGAGGGAGGTCACTGTTTCTCTTCCCCCCACCCTCCCGTGCGGGGCCCCGTGGGATGCTCAGCTCCCGGGCGCGGTGCGGTGCGGAGCGATGCGGCCCCGCGGGCACAGCGGCTGTGCGCGGTTGTTATGGCAATGGGAGGAGGAAGAAGAGGAGGAGGAAGAGGAGGAGGAGGAGGGAGAAGGAGGAGGCAGCCCCGCCGCTGCTCTGCTGCCTGGCGCTGCCCCTCCTGACTGAATGAAGATAATTCGCATTGCACCAAAACCGCGCACGTCAAACGGGAGGGGAGGGAAAGCAGCGAGAGGGGAAAAAAAAAAAAGGGAAAGCAGGAAAAAAAAAAAAAAATCAAAAGCCACACCACAAACGGCGGCGCTGCCTGGCCGGGCGCTGCGCGGGGTTGCGCCGGGATGCGCGGGGGCTGCCGTGCCCACCTGCAGATACACACCCTGGGATGCAGAAACGCACCCCTTGGCAAGGACCACCCTCACCCAGCACAGCCCTCGGTGCACCCAGCGAAGCGAGGGGCACCCAAACGGAGGGGCCGCGCAGCCCAGGGGCAGGAGATGGGCACCGCGCAGCCCTGGGAGAGCCCCGAGCCCTGACACGGTGCCCACCCCGCCGGCACCGCCGTCTGAGCTGGGCACGGCATCGGCCTGTCACACTGTCACACACGCGTGGCTGGGATTATTGCTAAAAGCAGCTCTTTCTCGGCGACACTGAGACCTCTAGCGTCGTCGCATCGGGCATGGGCTGAGCTCTGATGCGCGGTGACAGGCAGGATTCCTCAGACGTCAGGGAAAATGATTGTCTAGGCTAACCGAGATATGTTTATAGATAAGATCTCCAGAATAGGTAAGGCACTAAAAAAGTACAATTCTTTTGGGACGCCCAAGTTAGTTGACGAAATCAGAGGCTTTGCTGCTGGCAGGCACAGTCACTCCAGCGCCTCCAGGGCACCTCCAAACCTGCTCAGCTCCAAACCTGATTAACAAACAAGGACCTGGAAATAAATCTAAACACAAGGAGCTAAATAACATTTACTTTACTAATGTGATTGTACACACATAACTGTTTAACATGTGTTGTGTCTTTTAATAGATTCCTTAAAATTCTACTTTAGAAGCAGGTTTTCCAGATTTCTCATGTTTAGTGAGCAGAATGTACAAGGTATCAGCCTTTCAGGCTTCCTCTGGCTCTGGGCTTTAGCTGTGCCTCTCAGCTCAAAGAGGCTGCAGCAGAGGTCAGAGTTCATAGGTGGGTGAAAGTGTAAACTTGGAACACAGGTTGGGGTGTTTGGTCAATGCTACCCTCTGCTGGGCAGAGCCACTCAGATTTGCATGTGCCAGCCCTGATTTATTACTGCACCCCTCTACTCTGATGCTTTGGTGGCTGTCCAGCCACATGGACAGCCCAAACATCTCAGAATTTCTTACAGTGGGTGCTTGTGTCACAGCACACACTTTGGAACAGATTTCCTTCTGCTCATGGCTCATTCCTCTCTTCTCACTACCCTCAGGATTTTTTTTTATTGCATGATCCTTCCAACCTGCTCCCTGGTGGTGTCACCAGGAGTCCCCAGGCAGCCTCACAATGCCACTGCATACCTGGGAAATGAGAGATGTGACTGACCTGAAAGGATGCAGCTGACTACCAAATGAAAGTTTCCCCACTGTGATGTTTCCTCTCTTCTTCACCACGTGTAAATCACTCGGTACGAGAAATGCCACGCTGTGATTTGGGGTTACTGAGTGGGGCTACTGACAGGTAACCTCCTGTCTTCAGGAGAAGATTGAGAGAGCATGTGAGGCCAGAGAGGGCAAGTGTGATGGTCTGGCCTGACCTCCAGCGTGGTGGAGGCCAAAGAGCTCCATCCATCCAGAAGAGGAACACTGTAACTTACCCTGCAGCTACGGCACAGCAAAACCATCCACCACTATTATTTATGGTTGCCACACTGGTCCTCCCAGCATCGTGTTAAAATCTCACTGCACAGACAGCGTCGTCCACTTCTCCATCCCTGCTTTCAGCCAGCAAAAATTTTACTTGAAATTGCTCAAATTCTTGCCAGTGCTGCAATTTCTCAGCATCAACACGGTATAAGTTAGAGGTAAAAGTACAGGTCAGTCTGTAAATCTAAGTTTTATTTTCCTTATTTAACCTGCACCTTTAGCATGGCATGAATGTGCTTTTTTGTGACAAAATAACTCACATTTGAAGTAACTGGTAATGTAGAAATCTCTGGAGCCATTACAGTTTTAATGAGAAGTGTAGGAGATGCTCCTGTTAGGCAGGGACCACTGGCACAATAGACTCTAAAAGCCCCTTCAGAGTCATTACAATCTGTCATGTCAGGCTGAATTTAGGGAGTCTGTAATCTTCCTTGACTGACAAGCTCCTGCAGAGCTATTGTAGCTATTTGAAGAACAGGTATTTTTTTAAAAATTAAAAATCTTGCGTGAAAAGTTCCCTCTGGAGTGGCAGGATATGCTGCAGCTGTGGGGCTCTGCAGGGCTGTATTCAGTTTAATTACCTACAACCAGATTACGAGAACAGAAATGCCAGCATTAAAACTGACAATAAAACATCAATTCAGGCCCTCTTAGTGGCTGCATGGAGGCCATCTCTCATTACCTGGGCATGAGCAGACGTGGCTGATGTGTGTTTGGAAGAGCTGCACACGCTGCACATGCACCCAACCGCTCCGTGCAACAAGAACCCAAACCCTTACAGCACAGAGGGACAAGGTCCAGCTTTTTTTTTTTTTTTTTTAAAGCCTCCCATGGAAATATTGTAAATTTAGGGGAGAAACTGCAAATTGACTTCTATGAGAGATATTTTATTTCAGGATAAAGCGATGGGATTTTTGCAGTAATATTTGAAACCGCTTTTTTAACTACTTGGGTCCTCCCAAATGGTGTTGTGGCTCATGTATGGTATGGCCACGATCACTGCTGGCCCTTAATGTGAGCACTCTGCAAATTGTATTGTCATGAACATAAATAAAGGAGTCATGCCTGGTTTCGAAGCTTTTCCACTTGTAACCTGGCTTTCTTCTGCCTAAATTCTGTAACACTGGATGTCTTTCCCAACGTTGTTTCTAAGCCACTCAATCTAATTTTCCTTTCCAATTACAGACCAGCACTATTGATGCTTTTCTGCAAGAACACCAGAAAGGTGCCTGTCACTCAGCTGCCGGGGCCTGACCCCAGCAGAGGAGCACGCACGTGTCCCGGGGTGTTTAGGGTTAAAACCTCACGTGCAAGCTGCAATCTGCAAGGCAGCAACTCCACCCTCTGAGCTGGAGCAGCATCAACGTAGAGCAAACAGCACTCGAGCCCACAGCTGTTCTCTGCTTGCTGCCTTTCCTACCACGCAGCAACCTCACAGAGCGGGGGTTTTCTCCTGCTCATGACAGAAGAAATTTGGGCCAGCCCTGGTGAGGGGAAGGTGGATTCCTGGTGTCACACACACGTTGGTGGATGCACACATGCAACCTGCAGGAGAGCAGGAGCGAGGTTGTTCAGCCCTGGGCCGCTCCCAGTGCCACTAATAACAACATGTCACGCCCAAGTGTAGACCTTGGCTGGAAGTCCAAAGCAAAAGTGACATCTCAGGTGCTTCGTGGCCTCTGGGACAAGCCTGAGATGAAATAAAACCCCGGGGCAAGGCATCAAACAAATTTTGGCAGCACACATTGCTGTCTTATTATTTTTAGATGCCGGGTCTGACTAGCTTGGTAATAATTCCATCCAAACTCACTTTGTTTTTTGTGCATTCACAGCATTCCTCGGTCTTTTCGAGGGTGGAAATGCCGCAGCTCCAGCCTGTCCTTCACTTGGAAATTTGGAGGAAACCCTCTTGTGTATTATGCTGAGTCGTGAGAAAATTAACTTATTACTAGATTTCCTTGTTTAAAAAAAAAGAGAGGCAAAATTGCTTATTTTAAATGAGAAAATTGCTTATTGTAAAAAAAAAAAAATGCTCACTGCTATTTCTTATATTGGATAGTAATTTAAAAGAACTGCATTCTGAAAGGTGCACTTTGATAGGGGACCACAGGTTTTGGGTTTTCACCACAGATGAAACTACTACTTATGGTTTTAATGTTCTCCAGATTAGTTTTGACACCACAAAGTTCAGTACAGAAAACAATAAACTCACCCAAGAATGTCCACAACAGCAAACTGAACTTGCTGCTGCTGCAATGTTCCTTTGAGCTAATTTGGGACTTTTCAGTGATTTTAGGGGATTTTGACTTGGTCTGTAAATCAAGAGGCTGCATGTGAAGAAAAGAACGCAAATCCACGCCAAACAAGAGACTTCTGCACATCTCGGGCACATGGTGGTTTGTGTCCTTTGTAGGGTTAAATATAATCTATGTCCTTCCACCACCTTTAAGCACATTAAAGCCTTAGATCAGTTTAAGCTCTTTAAGATGACCTAAGTCCCTTGCTCGTCTTGGATAGCTAAAACACTGTCCAAAAACATGCAGAAGCAAGGGAGAGGAGGTGATAGATGGTTGCTGTCACTGCTGCTTTTCTCATAGGAAGGAGGGAGTTTAAATTGCCATCAGGTTTTTAACCATGTCTGTAAATTGGAATAAGCAAGAGCTGAAGGAGACGTGAATCCTCAACCTGCAGTTAATTGCCTGAAGACCATCTGCTGCTTGGTTAAGCTCCCAGGTGCTTATATTACTTGTGAGGTTTATAGGTGCCAGCCAACCCCTTTAAATTGTGACTTCTCTTGCCTGGTTTTATTCTCACAGGAATAAATCTAGGAAGTTAGAGGATGAAAGTTTTGATAACACGAGGCCACTTGTTTCACTGTGGAAAAATTGGCATTTAAGAGAACAATAACCATGCTGAACACATCACTTACACTCTGCCGTGCCGTGTGTGCATTGCAATTAATCTTTAAACTCGGGGTCATAAATCATGGTCATATAAAAGTGTAGTGGAGGGGAAAAAACTATCACTGCCAAAGCAGAAGAGAGAGGTGGTGCAGAGGGATGTGGGCAATGGGAGAGCTGGCAGGAGACAGACAGGGAGCAGGGAACAGGTGAGAGAAGGGCAGGGCAGAGGGATGAGGGGCAGGAGATGATCCCACTGACAAAAGTTACAGAAAGCAGAACCACACATCCCGCTTGGTTCCTGCTGTTGAGCTCTGGAGTCCCAAATCCCGGTGTTTCTCTGGTGCCAAGCACCCAGTGGGAGATCACCAGACATATTTCATAACCTTAGAGAGCTGCATGGCCAACACAAACCCTGCTCTCACATCTCCTCTCTCAGACCCTGAGCTGCAGAGTTGGAGCTCTGGGTTAGGATCCAGTGGCCTGAGTCTCAATAATGAGACAAGGATTGGTAGAAATGAGAACTGGATCTTTCTCCGGTTAATTTGGTGGATTTGGCTTTGCACCGTTGTTTTTTGAGGGGAGTACCAAGTTGGGGCATTACATGTCCAAAGTTTATATTGAAAGAACATTAGGTGATGAGGTAAGGACTGAGAAGCAGCAAAATATATATATAAAAAAAAGAAGTTTCCCAAAGACCTCCAATTCAACACCATAGAATCATTTGGATTGGAAAATACATTTAAGATCATTGAGTCCAACCACTGACTCAGCACTGCCAAGCCCACCACTAAACCCTGTCCCAAGGTGTCACATCTACGTGGCCTTTAAATACCTCCAGGGATGGTGACTCAGCCACTTCCCTGGGCAGCCTGTGCTAGTGCTTGACAAATCTTTCAGGGAAGATATTTTTTCTAATATCCAGTCTAAACCTCCCCTGGTACAAATTGAGGTAATTTCCTCTTGTCATGTGTTATTTGGGAGAAGAGACCAACCCGCACCTTGCTACAGCCTCCTTTCAGGTAGTTGAAGAGAGTGAAGAGGTCTTCCCAAATCTCCTTTCCTCCAGATTGAACCCCCCTAGTTCTCTCAGCCTCTTCTCATCAGGCTTGTGCTCCAGACCCTTCCCCAGCTCTGTTGCCTGTCTTTGGACACGCTCCAGCACCTCAGTGTCCTTCTTTTCGTGAGGGACCCAAAACTGAGCCCAGGATTTGAGGTGTGGCCTCACCAGTGGAAAGTGCAGGGGGATGGTCATTGCCATAGTGCTGCTGACCACACTATTGTTCATACAAACCAGGATGCCACTGGCTTTCTTGGCCACCTGGGTGCATTGCTGGCCAATACAAGTTTACTTGGTTTTTATTTGGTTGGGTTTTTCCCCACGGGATTTCTGCCTTTCTGTGAACAGTTCATCTTAGGGAATTCAGCTGCACAGCAAAGGAGCTGCCCATAAGGGTCTCCTTCCTATTCCTGCTGCCTCACACGGGGCACTCAGGGTGGATTTGCACCGGGAGACAGGAACGGGACAAGACAACGGGAGTTGCGCTTCGGGTGCGCGACGTGCGAAGAAACACCGAGCGCTCTGGAAGATCAGATCCCCGGTGCTGCAAATCGAGCAGCACCCAAAATTAGCAAGCGTTGTTTGATCGTTTTGGCCTTAATCTCCCGTGTCAGGCTCGGTTCCCCCAGCTGGTGATGCCGCAGGAGCGCTGTGAAGATGAACGCGTTAATATTGATCAGCCACCGAGGCATCACCGAGACGCTCGCAAGGAAATTAATGCTGAATGCAGTGTGTGGTTGGAACAGCGTGTGTTAATGTGGCCTGGGGCAATTCACCAGACTGAAATAACCCCAAATGATAGGTGATCAGATAATTAAAGGATGCACCGCGTTTGATGTGCACAAGGGCCCAAATTGAGGCTGTGCAGGCTTTACAACCCGACTGTCTCCTACACGTGGGGTTAGCAGTCCGTGCCCTCGGGAAGGGAGGGTTATCTCATCACACCTCTCTCTGCACTGCCTCCATTCACGTGCCTGTTGGTCTCCTCCGCCCCCAACAAATTTTGACTGTCATACCCATTTCCAACCACATGTCATGCCACCATAAGGCAGCTCAAAAAGAGAAATTTACCAAAAATGAGGAGTCAGAGAAGAGAGAAAAGATCCAGTTATTCCTCCCCAGAAAGACATGTTGCTTTGTTTGGACATCAGGGAGACTGGAGAAGATGCAAGTGCAGCGGAGGACACGAGTGTGTAGGATGTGGGGCTCAGCTGGTTTAGCTGCCCACCACACTCTTCTTACATCCAATGGTTTATCCATCGGGGAACTTGGCTTGCAAACCTCAAAATAATATTTAGAGGCCAAATGCTACCAGCTGTGAGGCACTCAGTAGTCACAGTTATGCTGATTGGAACCATGGAAGAGCCTCTCTTCCCTCTCCAGCCTGGCCCATGCTTGCACTGGGTCCATGTTCACCCAGAGGAAGCATCACTACTCCTTAGCTTGATGCAGTTTCACTGTTAAGGCTGTACATTTACTGTGAGTTTTCATCTTCCTGAGCTCGATGTGCTTATCTGGAGCCATGTGAATGTTGCAGCGACACAACTCACTTCCAGGGGTGACAGGCCAGAGTCATCCCCTCCAGAGGAGGTGACTTATTCTGGATGTCACCTCCACTTGCACCAAGGAGAAATGTCGATAGCCTCCAGCACCATCTCACCACACCAGTGAGTCAAATAACAAGTGAAGGGTAGAGGAAAAAAATTAAATGACAGAGGCAGGGAAAGAAGATATTGAAAGCCATTCACTTGCCCACGAAGTAATCGCTTTTTTCATTTAAGCAGAACACTCAGCTATCTTTTATATTGTTATTGGTAAAGTCCTCTTAAAAGCTGGAAATTAATTTTTTTTTATTATTTTCTCATTTTCTCTTTTTCCCATTTGGTGAACATTGCTTTTTTTTCAAGGTTTCTCACAGGACTGAAATGAACTTGACTCATTTTCCTCTTTCCTTCCGCAGGCATTAACGTTGCTGAATTACGAAGGGAGAAGGAGCTTTGCTAATTAACTTCAGTCACATTAAGTCCAGGCTGACACTCACGTACAAGGAGCAGCACAGTGCAATTGGCCAGCCATGGGCACCTGGGCCAACAGCCAGAACAGAGTCCTGTTGCCCAAACCAACCCAGAAGAGGTGTTTTAATTTTTAATCATGGGCAGACTCCCCAGTGTGTTATTTAGGGCTGCAGCAGGGTTGCGTTGCAGGAACGGTGATGGAAAGGTGAAGGGAATGTTCCTGCATTTATCCCATCCTCTTCCAGCCCTGCAAGAGCTGGGTGGGCCTTAGTAGGCCATGGGAAGCTGGACATTACGAAATCCAGGGTGGGACCCATTAAAAAGCTCATGGAAAAAAAAGCTAATGGGTGAAGAGGACCTACATGAGAAATGGGACCCTCTGGCTTGGAAAAGTAGGCTTTCACATGAGCATGAGCTTGTTCAAATCCACATTTCTGTTCTTTACAGAAAACACAAATTTGCAACAGGTTTAGCAGACAGAGCTCAAATTCAGGAGGTGCTTTAGAGAGAAGCACACGAGCCTTTCCCTCTTCATCCCTCCAGAGCAGGGACATCAGGACCATCCCAGGCTGTGTCCTGAGCTCAGCTCTTCCTGTGGGGAGGGTAAATACCTGAACTCGAAGCTACCAGTTGGGTTGACCCAGGACAACTAACGTAGGTGATAATCCTGTTTGCAAAACCTGGCCTTACTCACAGAGTAGCCGTAAATTTGGGATGATCTTTTGGATTTAGGCTTAATCACTGCCTCTGCACAGTCCCCAGCAGCAAACAAGTGAGAGAGCTGAGCTGGAGCTGCCCAGGGGCCAAATCAGTGCCCTCCACTCTTTGCAAGCCACGCTCCATTTACACAACATAATTGCCAGATGAGCTGCCAAGCAAAGGAAGGATCCAGTTTTGCAATTGTAGCCAAAAGCCTCATTCACTGCCAGATCTGAAAAACAGAAGTTGCCAGTGTTTAGCAAAATCAGGCATTTTTTGGAAAGTTTTACTGGAATTCCTGACTTTCAGGACGCCAGGGCCAGTGTCAGCTGGTGCAATTCTTCCAACTGTCCAAACTCCTGCCTGCAGGGATGTGAGCAGACTGTGAAAGGATCTCCAGAAGGTGAGTTAATGCAGAGTTGGATGGTGAGGGAAAGGATTCTGGTAGAAGGGTGAACCTCATTTTTCATGAGCTCTATAACTCAGCTGGAAAAATGTGCTTTCATCTAATTGAGGTGAAAGCTACAGCCCCACAAAGGTTGTTACACGGTGTTTAATCAAACCAGTGTCTCTAGGCCTTGGGCCACAATGCAGGTGGCTTTCTCTGATGGAACTGGAGTTCACTTTGTGCTCTTTGAAAACTCATTTAATTGGATGGCATATTTTAGGCACTCTCCCTTAATTAAATCTGCATAGGCACAGAAAGCAAGGAAAGCCAGGGTGCTTTATCAAACTCTGCTCCTTTCACTCAGCAATACCCATTTTTCCCCACACCATCAAACTGCCAAATCCTCTCTCAGGCCAGCTATGGGCTGAATGATGCCTTGACAGGCTCTTGTCCACCTGCCTGCCTTCTCCTCTCACCCATGCACAGGGCTATGAGCAGTGACTGCTGCAGATAATTTGCTCTGTGGCCACAGCAAACCCCCACTACCTTTCAAAAAGAGGTTCCTCGCCTCAATTTTGCAGTATTTTCTGCTGGAAGATGATGATATCTGTCCCATTTGCCATCAAAGCTCTTGTCTTGTTATGTCATTGCTGCATGCTCTTTGAAAAGCAGCAGAACCATCCTCATTATTAAAGAGGGAAACCGAAGTGCAGCGAAGCCACTGGACTCATCATCCACATCACTGGAATGTTTGAATCAGGGTAAGTCTCACTGAAGCTCAGGGACCTTCATACAACCCTTCATGGGCCCTTAAACATCAGCCCCCAAATGGAGGTCTGTGTCTCCAGCTAAAACAAAGGCCAGGTGTGGATGTTCCATCTCTCACCAGCTGCTCCTCCATCTCGCTCCCTTTTGATAACAGCTTGTACCAAAGAGATTATTAAACAGTGGTGCCCCACATCCCCCCGTGGTTTCTGTGACTTTGTGAGGTTCCACAGTTGGGCTGGGACCTGGCTCTGTGCGGGAGAGGCGAGCCAGAGCTCACAGAAAATGAGCACAAAAGCAACTGTGGAAAAAGCCAGGAACCTCCTGCCAGCTCCCTGCAACACCCAGGCTGCCATTGCCCCAAAAGTTTCTATCAGACAAAGCATTGCATCTGTAATCCCACCACCTCACCTTGCTCACGAGTGACACCATCCAGCTGCACCCTCATTCCTTCCTCTCCCAAACTGAGCCGTGGTTTCTGCCCTTTGTCCACACACACTGCACTTCCCACAGCCTCTGATCACCATCCCACCAGAGAGGAATCCAGCCACTCTTTGGATCATGTTTTGAGTGGGACTGAGACGTGTTTTGCCGTGTCTCCGTGTTTCCAGTGCCAGCTGTGGTCGGATAAGATCTAATCTGGGCTCTGCAGGCAGGAAAACACCGGCTAGTGTGAGGGTAAAAAGAGAGAGTAAAAGTTCTCTGTCCTACAGGGCCTTTTGTCCCTGTTTAACCACAATTCTGAGCTTGGCTGCTGCAGATCAAGTTGTGTCCTGGTTCCATCTTCATGGTAAGTGTTCAAGTTTCCCTTATGAAACGGACTTTGGTGGATATTCTCTGGGAGAACTGAAGCATGAACCTCACCTGTCCCACTTCCCAAAGTATCAGAGCCCATCAGCTTCAGCTTCATTTGCAGCGATGGCTCGACTTGATTCGTTCCCGTGCTCAGAAGTCACCGAGCAGGTTGAGTTTTGGGTGTCAGCAATCCAGTTGTCAGCAATACAGTTATTAGGGCAAACCTGCCAGGGTTACCTGTGCAAACCCAATGCCACTGCAGTGATTTCTATGCTTTAAAAAAAACGTGGAGAAAAGGGAACGTGTCCAGCAGTGTTTCTCCCACGCAAGCTGCCGTGCTCAAAGCCTGTTTGCTGCAAGGCTAATGATGCCCCAGACTGCATGTGCACACCCTTGGAAGCTTTACACTGCCTCAGCCAGCTGGACTGTGTGCACCACAGGCATGTTACACATTCAGACTGCTTTCACAGTCCTAATTAGCCTTAACTAAGAGTGCTGAGCCAGAGTCAAATGGTAAGGAGGTGATGGAGATGGCAGAGGGGTTGGTTTGTCTGGCAGAAGTGCCCTAATGCAGATAATCACTGGTCTATGGGCAGATGGCTTTACCAGTGTAAGCAAAGCCTTGAAATTAGAGTGAGCTCGTCCTACCCTTGTACAGCTGCTTCTACCCTTCTGCTAACTTGGGAGACACAAACATCACCAAGCACTGCAGGACTATCTGGAAGAAGGCCTGGAAAAACCAAAACACACCTGCAGTTCTCCCTAGAAACCTGTGATGAAGAGCTGGGCTCATCTCACCTACTTTCATCCTCCAGCACACACCACGTCTGAGCTCGCTGGCCTGCTCAGGTCCATCCAGTCCTCTTTGGACACTCCCAATTGGATGGTGGGGCCCATTGCTCAGCACTCACCCCAAAGCAAAGCGGTGGTGTTGGCACCGCATTTCATCAGACATGACCTCTCCAAGAGCCTTCCTTGGTTTGTGTTTCACTGCACATCTGAAAGGCAGAGTGAATTCTTGCCCTCTCACCCACCATCACCAGGGCAGGTGAGATGGGTGGGTGGTTTCCAGCAGTGCCACTGCTCAGGCAGCTTCAGGCTGTTAAACTGAAGTGGATCCACCAAAGGCAGAGCTGAAAACCACAGCATAGATGGGAACAGATCTAAACCAGACCCTGTGCTAATACCTGGTGCTGCCTCTTCCTTACAAGCCTTGGTGATTGCCATCAGGAGGTGGATGAGAAGAGCCTGTTTGACCCAGCGTCTTTGATTCCTAATTTATGCACCAAACAGGAAAATGAAGTTTAAAGCAGCTGGTTGTTTGGTTTTTTTCAACAAGAGCTCCTTTAGCCAATGAAAAGGGCTGTTTGAGAAATGCCTGCCATTCTCCTGGAAGGGGAGATACTGTTCCTGATGCCACCTCTCTTATTACAGCACCGTGACATGGGGCTCCTTGTACCCTGGGTTGCTGTGTGTTTGTCACAGGCTGGAGCACACAGAAAGGCTGTGCAGACAAACAGCTCTCTTCCAGGAACCTGCTGCACCAGCAAGCCTGCAACAGCCACATCTGGGATGTTTTTGACCCAACACAGGCTCATTTATTCTTCCTGCTACCTCCCAGCACAACAACCCCATCTGCCCTGCCACCCCTTCCTGTCCCCCAGCTCCGTGCCACTTCTTCTTCTTCCCTCTGCACTGACACACACAATGCCATGCTGTCCTTAAAAATCATCTCCCAGACAGAAAAAAAAGCTCCTGTTTGCCAGAGAGTGGTTGTCTTCAGAATGTATCCTATGTGAGGAAAAAAAAAGGGGCTGTTTTTAGTTCTTTTCTGTCTTTCCCTTACTCCTCTTATTATTCCTCCCTCATCTGCCTCTATGCTGCATCAGAAAAACAACAAGGTTTCCTTGCCTCCTCCCTTAAGGGGAGCCTTCATTAATTTGGAAAAAAACAGACTGAGAGCCGTGTGGGCATGCATGTGTACAAACAGTGGGAATATTTTCCTTTTAGGAAGCAATTTTTATCAAAAAAATTCACGGGGTGGTTGTGGTTTGGGAGCAGCAGGTGCATAAACTGCTGGTGCAGGGGTAGATCTTGTGGGTATCGGTTTGAGAGTGCTTCTCCTCATGGTATATATTGTATATATGATATAGCAATTACAACCAGTGGATTATTGGGTGGTAAAAGAGGCTGTGAATGCAGATGATATGAAGACAGCCTTGCTCCTGATGGATATTTTCACTGCTGCACTGTGACTTTAAGTAGACCCACACAGTTTATTCATGGCAAGCCCGGGACATTTGCTTCCCCAAAGCCAAGGCAGCAAGCAGAGCAGATGGGCTGGTGGCTGAGGCAGTTTAACACCAGGCAACTTCACATCCTGATTTCATCCAGCGGTGTGTGATGGTTCCCACCTTCAGCAGCGACTGACAAGTCTGAAGGTGGCACATCACCATCATCAGCCCTTCTCCAACATCGATTTCAAGACAATGCACCGTGATCCTGGTAAAATTCCAGTGGATAATTCAATAGACAGCCATTCCCACTTTTGTGTGGTGGAATGGGTAGAATGCAAGGACCTAAATAAATAGAAACTATAGAGATAATCCTAATTGGCAACACCTTTTATTTACTGGCATTGCACAGGAGCAAGGGACATTTTGGGATGGCAGTTAAAATTTGGTAAGAAAATACGGTTCTTGGGACAGAATCCAGCATTTCTTCCACCCTTGGCTGCTCAGCCCCAGCAAAGCTTGGCTGGGTGGGCACTCAAAGGTCTTTGACCTTCTCAGTCCCAGCGTTCAGCACATCAGGAGCAGAAGGGACACTGCAGTGAGGGGCTTTAAGAGAACCACTTTTCTACCCATTTTTCCCCTTCTCTAGCAATGCACTTATTCACCATTCTGAGATTCTTTGGTTGGGCTATTTCCAGCCTCAGTAAAATTAATTTAGAGCCAAGAAAGCATCTTTGCTGCTTAATGGCTTGGCAGTCTGGCCTTGCTAGGGATGCTCTGCCACCCTGCTACTTACTGATGTTAAATCAATACTCACCACGGGAGCTCACAGCAAAAGGCTCTCACACAACCTGTTTGTGCATCTGAGGTGCCCTGTGCTGAACTGAGAAACCAAGGTTTCCTTTGCTTTCCTTTGCTCCTGCCCTCGCTGTGGGAGCGATGCTCCCAAAAGCATTCCTCATTCAGCAGTTTCCTCAAAATCCTGCCTCCAGGCCTCCTTTGCTGCAAAAGCTGCAGGAAACATCATCCTAATTTCTCAGCTGAGATGAAGCAAGCCTCTCCAACTAGGATTGCTTTAAACATCCTCCACTGAACTGGCTGCACACCCTTCCTTGTCCCCTGGAAATGCCCTGGGGGGAAAACATCACCTTTTTGATCACCACATGAAAAAAGTCGAGGATCAAAGACTTTTTTCGACAAGGCAGGTGGCATTGCACATAAATAATAAAAAGGGTTGGGTTTGGGTTTTAACTTTACAAAGATAAATTGAAAGCATTAACCAACAACACCAAAACACAAGCACCCAGACACCAGCTGGGTGCTCGGGGCAGAGCTCCATCACAGGGCTGGGGAGGGCTGGATCCTAAGCAGGGTGTTTGAACACAGCTCAGAGTTGGCTCCAGTTGCTCCAGAGTGCTTAGCAGGTCAGCACAAGAGCCTAAGGTAAATTTTTTTTATGCAAAATCCCAGGTTTGCATGGAGAGCTGCCCCAGGCAGCACGGGGATAAACATGACCTGCTTCCCAAAACCACTCCCTGCACCTTTCCCGCTCCCCACTGGCCTTAGGCTGATGTTAAAAGAGCCACAGTGCTACTCTTTGAATCACCTCTGCCCATGGCCAGCATCTCAGAGGGTATAACTCTGGAGCTGTGCTGATTTCTATGAGCAGAGAACATGGTTCTGTGGGGGTTTTTTGAAGGAGAGAAGCTGTGCTAAGAAGCACATTGGTTTCCACTTTTGTATGTGAAATGAAAGGGCAGCTGTTCCTGTTTGGAGAGAAAGTCTGAAGCCCCGTTGGCAGCTCTTTCCTAATGCATAAAATAACAATTTATTCTTATAACCATAAGGAAACATTGTTCTCACCTCTTTCTCAGCACAACTGAAAATGTGAATTAATGACTCGTTTCCTCCACTCTCGACTGACAAGTCCAGAAGCTATTTTTTTGCCTCTATCCTGAGTGCCCAGCTCTACCAGGAGGGTCAATAAAATGGCAATACCCCTCATCTGCTCCATCAGGTTCTGCAGATCTTTTAGAACACAGGTAAAGAATGATGATGCCTTCGTAGCTCAGGGAATGTAGCTGAGGCAAACTCCAAGAGGTCTGATGCTGGAATAGCTGTTCTATTAGAAACTACATAACCAAGAGCCTTTATTAAAGTTATTGGATTCTGAGTATCTAAAACCTGTGACAACTTTCACGATTTAGTCTTTATTGGGAGAGAAAAGCAGTGCAGCTGGTGCAAAGGCACAACACCATTATATTAGTTTATATCATGGAGACAGAAAAAAAACACCCCCATCTGAAAGCTTTCATACTGCTGTAAAAGCTGGGAGCAAGTTTCTGAGCTAAAACCAAAAGCCCCACACCTTTGCTGGTGCAAAGCTTTGCCAGGTGAAGAAGCCCTCTGGATTCAGACGGGGCTTCTGTGCTGCAGCCCATCCCAAAGCTTGTGAGCAGGCCTGGGGGTGTCTTTCTTCTTCAGCATTCTGGCTTTAATGGCTTTTCACGAGGAATACTGGCTTTTGTGCTCCCTTGGATTAAGTGGCAGGCCCTAACGAGCTATGGATGTGATTTAATAAAGCTCACGTTTGGAGGATGGAAATGGCTCTGTGGAAGGAAATGAAGGCAGGCAGGAAGAGGGGAAGGAGAGCACAGAGGTGCATGGCCTTGGAGCACGAAAAAGCCAAAGATGAAATTGTAAGGACTTGCAGAGTTTTCAAACTCAGAAACAGCCAGAAGGGAGTATCTACTTCTCCTAATCTGCTTTTGGGAATCACACAGACATGTGCTACGTTATTGGCTCCCAAATGTGCTCCCAGAGCTGGAACAGGAATGGGAGAGGTGAAAAGCTGGCCTGGCACACCTGAGACCTTTGCAAACAGACTCAGTGCTGAAGAAGCAGCCACAGGGAAGTAGAGGGTTCCAAGAGTGTGGCTTTACTCCAGAACGACGGAGTTTGCCTCGCTCTGGTGTGAGCAGCCTCCCTGCCACCCCCTGGATTGAGGGGCTGAGCCCACACCTGGCTCTGTGGGAATGACAAACCTATGTGAGATGTCCAAAATGCTGGGGTCATCCCGCTGTGGAGCAAGCTTGGACCTAGACACTGATGCTGTCCCAAAAAACCTCTACCTGCAGGCAGCCCCCGGGCCAGTCCAAGCCAGAAGCTCTGACACTGCTGTTGAGAGCTACAAAAAAAAAAGGACCAAAACACATCCCCTGGGCATATTTTCTTTGGCAGCCTCTCCCAGCCCAGGACAGACCCGTGGGATGTAGCAAATTGCTCAGCTGGCCTTGGTTACTGTAACCTGAGTATTGGCTTTTCTGTTTGCTCTCCCATCACGTTCTGTCCAGAGCAGAAGTTGGCTCTGCACGCCCCTCTGATCCAGCACAGAGGGCCAAATCAATCCCTTGGTTTCATCCCATCAATTTAGAATGAAAATATATTTTGCTTCCTTGTTCTTCTTGGTTTTTCTTTGTGTGTGTGTGTGTTTTGTTGTTTGCTTACTTGTTTGGGAGTTTTTTAGCTTATATGCCACTGCACCAGGACCCACCTTTGTAGCGTGCCCTCCCTCAGCCTCAAGGACAGGTCAGCTCCCACAGTCTTCAAACTGGGTGATGCCATCTCGTGGACAGCCCCTCCAGCAGTGGAAATAAATCAGCTTATTGCAACTTCTTTTAACACCACCTGCTCCCTTCTCTTTGTTCTCCCTTGGGAACGAAGCCTGGAGAAGGTGTGAGGTTTCTGCAGAGGGTTTTGGTGCTCCAGGGTGGGTGGGCTGCGTTCTCTCTGTGTTTCCCGGGTTTCCTCTATTTAAGAAACCTGCTCTTGCATAACTGCACAAAGCCAAACACACATTCATAAAGCATCTCCACCCACACACAGAAAGTGCAGCTAAAACACTCAGGCTGGAACAAAGACTCACCTCACAGTGCCCCAGAGAGACACAACTACCAGTATATGGGCAATAAGGCATAGTTTATGCTCCTTTTTTAATTCTTTTTATGTCAAAGTACCAAACCTGGAATAATTAAGTTTGCATTCAACTTGCAAGGAGTCTCACAGTTGGAAAGGCTCAGCTCAGTAACTACAAATTCATCACTGCAGAGAGCATGGTGGCATTGTCTGCAACAGGATCCAGTTCAGAGGAAATCCTGAGCAAGGTCAAACCACACACAAATATTGGCTGGATCAAAGGTATCCATCTCTCTCCTGGCCCCCTCTCTGTTTTTACCCCTATATCCCATACTAGTAATTTTCTGCCCCTTATTTTCTATTTCTCCTGTACAATCCCTCTCAAACCTCATAAACAACGTTTGAATTTCAAACTAATACAATTTCCTGAAATGTGACATTAGACAAAATCCAGCATTGAGTCACTGGAGTACTAAATGCCTCCATTTTCCCAAAATTCATTATATTTATTTTTTCCAAAAGATGGTCTTGTATTTTCCAAAAGAAAATTACTTCTTTTTAATAGACCTGAGTGATATTATAAGAGAAATCATCAGATAGGAAAGAAAAATGTATAGGCTAGGAGGGAAATGTTATAAATTGTACTTCAGTTAGAGAGGAAACCCAACTTTCTGAAGTTATCCTGTGTGTTACCATCTCATGTTAATAATATTTTGCCTTTCTTATTTAATTTAAAGATGTCTCACTTTACTGTTGGCAAAACGTATCCAAACTGGGAGCGTTGCCTTTAATTAGGAGAAACAAGTGCTGGATCTGTGAATGGAAGCATTTGTAGGAAGCAATGCAACCAGGATTATCTTGTTTAACGAGCTGCTGGAGGCTCATGGAAAGCCTTGGGAAATGCTGTCTCTGTGCACGTGGGATTGCAGGCAGGGTGATGGATGCAACTCCAGTGGCAGACAGGGAGGGAAGAAAGATGTGGAAAGGTGCTGAGATGCAAAACACATCCCACGTTTTAGCCTGGTTCCCTCAAGGACTTTTGTGATTCCTCTGTCTCCATCTGTCCCCAAAAGGAGCCAATATCTATCATTTTTGAACTAAAACTCTAATACATGAAACAGATGCATTTTTTGGTGAAAAACAATGGTTGGCTGGAGGAAAAGCAGAGTGTGAGATTAGTCCCTCCCCTATTAACCAGCAGTGTAAGGGGGATAGTTGCCTGTTCTGCTTGTCCTTCTGGCTGAGCAGATATGAGCTGGTGAGCCCAGGCACAGCTCAGAATCACCCCAGGAGGTTGTGCCTGGCCTTGCCCATGACTGAGGAGCACAAGGAAGGAGTCTGAGCATGAAAGGCCACGTGGAAGGGACATGAGGTTAATGCAAGGCACTCTGTAGACACGGGGAATTGGCAGTTTGGAAAACAGACTTTGGTTTCCTACTGTTTGCAGTGTTTATTTGCTTTATCCTCTGCTTCAGCTCCTTCTGGTCCTTCTTCCATGGGGAAGCCTCAGAGGAAAATGGAGCAGCTGGAGCAGCACACGGTGCTGTTCTCGGGCTCCAGAGGTTCCTGGTAGCTGGTTAATGCCATTCCAAACAGAAACCTGTTCCTTGAGCTGTAAATGTCAGATGGCAGACCGATGGTTACACGTGGCAGTTGCAGGTGTCTGGAACAGCTCCAGTTAATTTGTTTCAGGGTTGGGTCCTGGTTTTTCCCCTATGTTAAATTTAAAGAAGGCTTTGCAACCACCAAGTCAATACAGCCCTGATCTCCTGACACATGAAAGCTGTAGGCTGAATAACTTATTAGCACCCTCAGTAATGAAAACCACTTCAATATTTAGGACTAATGCAGATTTCCTACTGAAAAAAAAAAATAAATCTGTAAACAGCATCTGCAGCCATGTGCTCAAGGTAATAATTAGGGGGAATTATCTTTGCTATATGTATTAAAACAACATAATTGAAGTTAAGAAATTATATGTCCATATTAGAGAGAAGCAGATAATCTTTTGCTTAGGAAATTACCATCAAGTGGAGTAACTGTTTCGATACCCAGAAGAATCTCGGGTTGAATAAGAAAAATAAGAACCAGATGCCCAAAAAACACATACCAATTTCTGTTGTCCACCTTGACAGCCATCGTGGAGCAGTCTCCATCCTTGGGCAGCACTCCACTTTCTCCCTTGAATGCTCACAGCAGAGGCTGGGAGGGTCTCAGGTGTTCATGGGTTTATGGAAAAGGCCCCTTTTTCCTAAAACACCGGGAAAAATGCTGAGCGCGATCCGAGGAGTGAGGTAAAAGGGTGGTTCTTTTACTGATTGCCAGGGTATTTCAGGTGTTGAGTATCTTATTTAGAAATCCACGCTAATTCCCTAATGGCTTATCCAGTAAATAAATCACAGCCACTGCAAGGAGTCACCATCAATTGCTGCTCGGGGCCATAAGGGCCGACTGGTGAAACAGCAGCAATTAGCACTCATTAGCACTTATTTTCAAGTCTTCTTTCATGGAAAAGGATCATCAAAAGCAAGTCAAAGGTGTCCAAATTAACCCAAGTTGTTTGACAGTTTCAGGTTTCTGACTCAAACTCATTTGAATTTTACCTGTGAGGTAGCAGAAGGTGGGCAAGGCTTGAGTTTGGGAGTTTATTTCTATAACGACGTATTAAAGAAATTTGTGCTGAAGGTTTTCTTGCCCACAGGGCATTCACCACAGATATTTCTCATGGACTCATCACCCACTGCTAGAGAAACCACCAGTGCAGCCTTTCCTTCAGGAGGGGCCTTACAGAGCATTTCACTCGTGCCCATCTCTCCATTTATCTGCCTGTTTTCATGATGTTAAAGGAAGCTCTTGATCCAATTAGGGTAAAAATGGAGAGGAGTTGAGCAATAATTCCAACATACTTATTTTTCTATAATTAAGAATTACCAGCAGATTACATTAGTGCCTTTTTTTTTTTTTTTTTGTCCCCTTACAAAGGGTATTCACACTCCAAAGAACAGCAAATCCCACAAGGCAAACCCTTAGAGAGCGAGGGCTTCCAGCACGACGCTTTCCCCCCCTTTTACACCCCTGATCCCATTCTGCATCTCCTTTTCAAAAGATCCTCCATCCCTTTCCCAGGTGTATGCAAGTACAAAGGATATCAGATGAGCTTTCTTCCCCTCGCTGTGAGATAAGAGAGCAGAACCTGTCTCCAGGCGCTCAGAATCTGTCACCAAGCCCACAGGGTCTTTTTGCAGCTCGGTGGTGCCAATCAAACGGTTTCTAGGAGAGACCAGCTACTATTCCTGGACTCTGGCTGACTCCTTGGTGTGGATCACTGCCTCCTGGAAAAGGGAGGAAACCCAAATGCAAACCCAGTGCTGGAGCTGAATTCCCCCTCCTCTTCCCCCCTGTGCACTGAGGAGGGCTGAGCCACCACAGCCCCAAAAGAGATGATGGCAGCACGTAGGAAAGCACTGAGGGCTTCCATCTGGAGTCAGTGAAATCAAGCTGGATACCACTTTGAAAGGGCCTGTGGCATCCACAGGTGAGATGTGAAGTTTGAGGGGGGTTTGCCTCACTGAACGAGGCAGAGATTTTCACACCATCTGGAAGGTGAGAAATAGGATGAGGAAGGGTCCCAAGGAAGACTGAGCATAAGCAACATTATTCCTGCAGATTCCCCAGACTCCCCTTGTATCTTGCCTTAGGGCTGGGATTATTTTTTCCTCTGATGTCTCTACCTGCTCATCTTTGCTACATATTAGCTGATTTCATTTAAAAACAGTATGGACCTCATCTCTTTATCCCATGTTGAAGAATTCAGATTTTGCCATTTCTAATGAATCCCATTTTCTTGTGATAACAATGAACTGCCCCACAGGCGAAAAACCCACAGGAAAAAAAGTCTCTCCTGACCCTGGACCCAGGACATAAGTGGCTGAAAGAGCCAAAATGCCCATTTAAGTGCTTAAGCAGAGACAAATGGGAAGAAACACAGAATCACAGAATTTGCTGAGCTGGAAGGGACCCACGAGGATCATCGAGTCCAACCCTTAGCCCTGCACAGGACCATCCCCAAGAGTCACACCACGTGCCTGAGAGCATCATCCAAACCTCCTGGAGCTCTGCCAGGCTTGGTGCTGTGAGCACTGCCCTGGGGAGGCTGTTCCAGTGCCCAACCACCCTCTGGGGAAGAACCTTCTCCAGTATCCAACCCAATCCTCCACTGACACAACTGCAATGCTCTTGGCTCCTGTCAATGGTCACCACAGAGAAGAGATCAGTGCCTGTCCCTCTTCTTTCCCTCACAAGGAAGTTTTAACTGCAGTGAGGTCACCCCTCAGTCTCTTCCAGGCTAAGCAGACCAAGTGTCCTCAGCCACCCCTCCAGGCCCTTCCCCATCTCCACACTTGTGGAGGGCAGGGATTAGAGGCAGCTCTTAGTGCATTCCTGACCCCAAAGCCAGGACACAAGGGGCATCTTGCTGTCCCACAATCAGCAGGCAATAACTTGGAAAAGCCCGCTGGAGAAGGCAGGTCAGCCCCTTTGCTGCTTTCTACCCTCCACTGCCCTTCAAAGATGGTATCACAGGCCAGGCTGTTTCCTCTGGGATTAGAGCCTGACATCCACTGCAGTTAAAAAACATGTTCCATTATTGCAGTGACTTTCTCTAAGCTCTTGGAGTTCACAGCTGTCCTCCACCTCTGGGGTGCTCCTTGCAGCAATCTGTCTGGCACTGGACCATGTCTTCTGGGAGGAAAGGCAGAGAGAGGTGGGACTGTTTCTCCTGCAGAAGAGAAGGCTCAGAGAGATCTCATGAATCTGTGGAATTATGGCAAGCTGAATTATGAGCCAGCAGTGCCCTGGCAGCCAGGAGGGCCAACTGTGTCCTGGGGGGCATCAGGCACAGCATCGCCAGCCAGGCAAGGGAGGGGATTGTCCCGTTCTGCTCTGCTCTGGGGTGGCCTCACCTGGAATACTGTGCCAGTTTTGGGCACCGCAGTGTAAGAAGGACATCAGACTATCAGAGCATGTGCAGGATCCCCGGGAAAGCGCTCACAGCACCAAGCCTGACAGAGTTCAAGGAGAGTCTGGACAATGCTCTTAGTCACATAGTTTTAGGAAGTTCTGTGAGGAGCAGGGAGCTGGACACAGCAATCCTTATGGATCCCTTTTAACTTGAAGTATCTGCGATTTTTTTTTATTCAATCGTTGGCCGCTCTCCAATAACCGAGTCATTACTTGCACCATTGTGCCTGAAGTGACACGTGGCAGCACACCAGCCCCTCACCAAACAAAATAATCTCTCATTTCTTCCCTCCCTCTCTCCTGCTAGCCCAGAATGACACCTGCCTTTATCCTCCCCCAGCAGCTCATTATCGCCTTGCATTGACTGAATGGTCTCCACTGTAACTTATCCACTCCCACCGTCCTGCTGCTCTCACTCATTCCGTGCTCAAGCGTCTGATTTCTCCTCCTAACTACAGCTCTTTGCACTCGCCTCTATCGAATTTCTCCTCGTTATTTCAGGCCGTTTTTCCGGAGGATTATGGCCATTTGGAATTCTGACACAGCCCTCCCAGGTGCCTGAGTGTGTTCTCGAGGCGCTGCCAACCGCAGGGTTTTATGCAGGCTCTTTATTTCACCGCTCCAGCCATTAACGAAGTTACAGAGAAACACAGACCCTGCAATAAAGTGTACAGTGGTCTCACAATGCCCTTTCTGGCTACATACCAATAGCTACATTCCAAGTGCAATTTTTCTGCCAAATTGTGTTAATTTAGCTCATTTCCTCCTCTTTCTTGTAAAAAGGAGAAAGGAGGCAAAGAAAACATTAACTGCATCAGTTTTCTCTGAATCATCCGTCGTTTTTTTCTCCATCCCCTCATCTTTTCACACTTAATCATGTGCCTTTCCCTCAGATTTCTGCAGTTTTCATTTTGACTGATCCTTAGAAGCCCTTGCTATACCATTTTCCCTTCACATTAGGAGATCTGCTGGGCCATTAAAAAAGCACCTTCCTTCAGTTATCCCCCCTATCCTCTCCCAAATGGACCCTGGCATCAACCTCCACACTTACCAAAACTGCCTTTTGAGGTCCTTGTTCTGCTTCTCTCATCTCCCTGCTTTCTCCAGAGCACTCAGTGCCAACTCCACAGCCACTTTCCACCCAAATTACCTCTGAATTGACAAGTTTTAACCGCATCAAACAAGCCTGACTGTAACCCAGAACAGCCAGCTCCAGAATAACACCCACCCAGGACTAGATGACTTTCAACAGTCCATTCCAGGCCAAACCATTCTGGGATTCCCTGTTACCCAAGCTCTGGTAATACAGACTCTGCTGATGTTCAGCACTGAGCCTCCAGCCTTTCCTGAGAGAAAAGTCTCTGTTCCAGTGCTGCAGTTTTTATCTCCCGAAGTCTCTGCGATGCCCAGCAATCATTTTCGACACATATTGACAAAGAGTTCCTCCTGTGCATCCCTCATGGTGGTGTACAGATGTTTTAGCTACACAGTCTCTCTCCTGGATCTTACAGTCCCAGCTCCCATGAATAATTCATTTCTGTCAATGAAGTGCACCAGTCTGTCAGGACACAGAGTTTCCCAGCAGAAGCTAAGACAGAACCCAAAACTTCAAGCCCCTCCACCAGCTGCATTTAAGCCCTAAAGACTAGAAATAACAAGTATTGATCATTCTCTTTCTCTTGGCCAGAAATGCTGTTTAGGAGTCACAAATCTCCCCTGGAAGTTCATTTGTAACTAGCCTGCTTCCCTGCAGAAAGGTTCTGAGCAGTCAGCGTTTCTGACCAACCAGCCAAGCAAACTTTCCCTACAAGCTGCCAAAACACATCCTTGGAAGAAGCCTGGTCAGCTATTCAGAGGACCTCAGAACAGTTAAAACACTGTTGGCACCCAGAAATAGCATATTGCTGCAATAGTTCACCCAGAGAAATACAGCAGCAAATCTCTCCCCTCAACTTCCCTCCTCCCCAGAAAACACAACCAAAATCCCCAAAACCAGACTTACTGCAAGTGCCAGTGCCCCTATTACCATAAAAGGCTTTGTGCCTTTCAGAAAGCTTCAGGTCTGCACAAAACACCCCAGTCACGGCAACAAGTCTTATTTTAACTCTGTATAATTTCAGGATGACCACAAGTTGGAGACTTTCTCTTTACAGAAGTCACCAAATTCCAATAGAAATTAAACACTATCAATGCAACATCCAGGTAAGCTTTTGCTAAAATAGGTTTATGAAGCCTCTAAACATCAGTGTTAATGAGCATCCCTTATGAATCAAAAGCACTGTGGTCTGTCTCTGTATTACACTTTAGGGCCCATCTTCTCTTGGCCAAAAATACGTATTTTAGTTCAATATTATTTCTGGAACTGATAGACTCAGTATCCAAACCCGACTGGAACTGATACTCCTGGCCTTGAAGGTTGAAATCAAGCTGATTTGCCTGGTTGTACTCACTGACAAACACCCCCTGGTCCAGCACTTTGTGAAAGCTGAACCCAGCCATGCACAGAGGCACCAGAAGGATTTTCCCCCAGGTTTGTGCCTTGTTGTTCCCCATCTCCACATCACCACTGATCTGTTTTGGAGTCCCTTCAGCTGGCAATGCTCACCTGAAACCACCACAGTTGTCTAAGGGTCTCTGTTGCTCAAATGGGCACCTGAACTGCATCTCACAGGGTACCTTTTTTTCCCCCATCCTGGACATGAGCAACAAGGGAGTGCATGACAAGATACATGAAATTAATTCCTACCTAAGGGTGTCAGGGGCAGTTATGTGGATTTTTATGAGCCATACACCTTGACCAGAATCCATCAAGTGCCATTGATTTTACTGAGAGCAGAGCTGGCTGTCACTCTCCTGCTCTTAGTGCTTGGGGGGTTTTTTTTTAGATATTATAGAGCATCACTCAAAAACATGTCTTTGTAAGAGTGAGAGCAAAGTGGACAGAGGGAGATTTTAAAATTCAGATCAGTGTTATCCACACTGCTGCCGCCAATTCTGATCTTAATGTTTACCCAAATAAGAGGCTGGTGGGGGAGGAAAAACGTGGACAAACCTGGAGAAAGAAGAGTCAAAGGAGTACAAACAGAATCCTGAACTAAGCCAGTACTTGTTAACAAATTCTACTTACGGGGTTACTGAAATTCTGATCCCCACCATCCACCTGGGAGATTAAATATTGCAAGCGTTGGCTGGGGAACAATCAGGACTCTCCTTGGCACTCCTGGCAGAGCTGCAGTCCAAGAACTGAATCTCCCTCCTCCAGCCACGAGACACAGCCAGACTTGGGAAGGGTTTGGCAAGCACAGGATCTGTATCAAATGACTGCACGCTCCCTCCCTCTGAAACTGCTTGTGTTTGTCATCTAGATGGGATTGCAAGTGTCTTTATAGACTGGTTTAAGCATATAATTAAGAATATATAGTGTATAGTTGGCCCTTGCTCAGCAAATGGTGATCATACAAGTGTCACAAACCACTCAGTGTAAAACTGATCTGAAGCATTTTCAGTCTATCAACACGAGCTTCCTCACCTCCCCCAAAGGAGTATGTTCATTAATTAGCCTTGCAGATCAAAAGGTCACAGGGGATCAGAATTCTTTCAGAAGAGCATTCTTTAACCTAGCAGACAAACAAAATCACTATCTGAAGTGGAGCAAAGAAGCAAAGTACCTCTAAAGTAAGCACTGAAGCTGTAAGGATCTGATATTTTGGGGGGCCTGATTGTGTAGAACAGACTTTTAGAGTGGGGACTGTTCCTGTGGCAGGAGCTGAACGTGGGACCAGTGGTTTTGCTCTGCTGCCTTTCGTGGCTCTTCTTTGAGACAAACCCAGAGAAAGTGGGAGAAGCTCCTGCAACTCCAAAATAAAGTCCAGGATCAGTGTTTGGTAGCTTGGCTGTCATGAATTCAGATTTGACATCTGTCAGCACATCACAGGGGAGCAAAACTGCAGCCTGCTCACCCAAAGGGACACTCCAGGGTCCCATCAAACCGGTCCCATCACCGTGTATGTTCTGGTGAATACCCATCAAGGAAAGCTGAGATAATGGTAAATTAATTTGTGGAGACTACATGAAAGCTGCAGGAAACTATCTTTAAACCAAGACTCTGTGTTTTTAAAGACAATAATCTGCAGTTCAGAAGCATTTATGAAGTTTCAGGGTATCATGTGTATATAAAGGAAGACTGGGCAGATCATCACATCAGTTAAAGTTATGGCTAGAAACTTAAAAAGAGAAAGGAAAGCTTTGTTGATTTTCTTACACTTTGAAGTTCCTACCTGATTTTGAGACGTTTATACTCAAATAATCCCTCTGATAAGGGTGAGAAACGGGATTCTAAAACTGCATAACCTTTAACTAGAGGGAGTTTTCATTCAAAAGTGAAGCTAAATAAAGACACTAAGTAATAATTTACCATCTAAGCTCAGATTTAACATCCAAGAACAGATTGTAACCAAGCACCACTCCAAATTGACAGCAAAAGCAAGGCAAAGAAACATGAACTGCTTTATATACACAGAGAGTATCACATGACTGGTTTGTGAAACAAGAACCAATTTCCAGGGGCTCTGAGCAGCTCCAAATGTCCTTTTTTTTTTTTTCAGTGGGAACTCTGCACACTGTTAAGGAATGACTGATGCCATGCAAACACCTGTAGCCAAAAGTCATTCCCTTCCCCACCTCCCAAATCACAGCAATTGGTAACAAGAGCTTCTGTTTCCCCAAATTTAGCCAAGCTTTCATTTAGGCACGAAACCTGAAGTGCCACCAAATGAATCCAGCATTTTAAGAGCTGAAAGAGTAATCATGTTCTTAAGAAACTTAGAGATGAGATACAAAAGAAATAAAACTGAGTCTGAATATAAAATTATATATATATATTTAACTATGTAGACTAATGTCACGGATGATGTCTAGAATGTAATCCTGTTAAAAAATAGGTTTCAGGAAAGTTTTACTATGCAAATGAGATGAAATTTGGTGAAGTTGAACAAATTTCATCACTTTAGTGACTGTGATAATGCTACTTTACTTGAAATGCATTCAGAATTTCGAATTCCCAATATGCAAAGTTTTCAAACCCTAAGCAGTCTGCTGTAGCTACACCTGCTCTCTGAAATGAAGTATCAGCCCTCACAATAAACATCCCTTCTCCACTTTTTTATTTCTGTCTTTTTTTTTTTTACAGAAAGGACGAGAAGTGCTCCCGAACGAAAATCCATTTACAATTTTAAAAGGTTACTACAGATAAAAATGTACATTCCTTTTTCTCTGAGACCATATTTGAAGCATGACTGTGCCTAAGCTCAGAGGATGCTGGATGTTTTACCTGCACAAGCATGACATGTTGCCATATTTACCAGTGAAGAGTCCAAAGGCAGAGCTCAATGGCATCAATCCTCACAATATGAGATGGGAAAGCAGTTGTTCATTGCACTCAGACCGTGGCTTGCTTGCACCTGGAATCCAGTGAGAACTCACCCTGACCTTTCATGTTGCCCTGAAAAAGCTCTTCTACACTTTTATGTAAACCAAGAGACACAGAGGATGAACAGCTCTTCAGTTCTTTCATTGACTATAAAAAGCACGTTTTCTTTAAATCAATAGTTTAATAGTTATGCTAAATATAGCTGTAGCCACATTTCTTGCTTGTAATTCAGTGTAATGCTTCTGGGGACCTCAGTCATCATCTTGCTGATTTCTCTTCTGTCAACAGAACAGGAGAGTTCATAATGTTAGGCCACAGTTATCTGAAATAGGAGCACTAATAAATCATGACAAGAGTTTTCAGATACAATGGATTAGACAATGACTGCGTTTCTAAGCCATTTTTTGAATGCTGAGAGATAATGTTTCCAGAAAAAGGAACAGAGCAACATCAGCCCTCTCCCTCATCCCAAACAACAGGACTTTATTTCCAGTAAAGAGCAAGATTTGCCCTGTGCATTAACTAATGGAACACACAAAGACCAGAAAACATCATGGTGGTGGCAAGAGCCAGTGGTCAAGATGCAGGTAAACCTACCCTCCCTTCCCTGCCTTCCAAAGATGTCGTGTTTTTATATCATTGTTCATCAAAAGAAATAAAGAAAGTGTACTGAAAAAGGAATAACTGTTTTGGGGTTTTTCCTAATATACTTGCCTTCTAACTTTTAAAGAGGTTCTTAAAAGCATTAGCTCCAGGCATTCAAAAAGTACATTTCTATTTGTGTTACATTTGTATTTACATTTAAATTAGGAAATAAAACATCTTTCTGAAAAACGAGGAAGAAAACATCTTCAGTTAGATGTGTCAAGCTACATTCATTCCTTAAATTGATAAAATCAATTGTTTTTGAAGTGATGGAGACCAAGCTTTCATACTGATTTCACTGAAGTTAGATCAGTATGAAAGCTTGGTCTGCATCACTTCAGAAACAATTAATTAAACAATACATTTGGTGATGGCTTCATACATCACTTTTCCCATAATTACGTAATCTGTGTTAATTACAAAAGCACAGTTCCAGGGACTTTGACGTTTCCATCTGACAGGGATGGAAGGTCAGGAATTCTCCCTGCCACTTCTTACCAGCTTCAGGAAGTCGATGAGTTTGTGAACGTCCTCTCCCGTGGAAAGGTCCACAAAGTCCTTGGGCAGTCGGTAGCTCAGGTAGGGACTGGGCTGGACAGTGACTTGGCTGTTGGTGCAGCGGAAAACTGGATAATCCTTTGGGAGAGACACCAGAATGTTGGGAACTCCTCCTGCCTGAGTCACGCTGCCCGTGACTTTAGCTGGCATTCACTCAGCTCAACTTGTGCTTGCTAAAAATTGTAGTTTTCTGCTCAAAACCCCTGCCCACTGCAGAGCAGTTTAAAATGTCAGACACGTTAAACAGTCAAGGAACGGCTCTCATTGCCTCGCTCTGAAGTTCCTGCAATGTATCAATTATTAATGGATTTAATATACTGTGCTTAGCTACAAGGAACTTGGGGCAGCAGTATCTACATAAGTATCTGCACAGAGAAAAATATTTTTGAAAGGCTCCCCAAACTTTGGCCTCACGGCTTCCTTGTTTAAACACACTGGCAACTGTAACCTCACTCAAGTTATAACCTAAGCTTTCCAACCAGTTTACTTACTGAAGGAAAAATAATATCTCTACAAAAGAGCCAAAAATATCTCCAAAGGCTCAACGGTAGCAACAGGTTTTGGGTAATTACATAATTTTCAGCTCAACACGTAGACATGCAATTTAACTGCCCACTGTACAGCAGTAAGGAGTTTCATTTTAAAGAGAGAAGATCAGACACTTCACACCAGATTCTGTGAGTGGATATGAGCTGCAACATGAAGACAAGTTCTTCTGCTTTTCATCCAGGCTTGCACTGCAGAAAACTGCGTAAAGCTTCTGGCACAGAGAAAAAGAAATCCCAAACCAAAAAATCTGGGTGTCCCACAGACAGCTCAAGAACTGGGAGTGTGTTTTGACAAAGGAGGCACAGCTTTTAGCAGGAAGATTCATGGAATGGGTTTTTCATACCACGTGAGACAGAGAAAGTGGCCTGAACCACAGCCTGAGGAGTGGTGTTTCCCTGTCCATGTGCTATGGAAATGGCCACAGGACCAAAGCAAAGCTCAAAGGTTAAAATCAGCTTGTCATTTCAGTTCCCTCTAAAGCAGCTCAACAGCCAGAACATAAAAGCCCACACTGACTCAGATCTCTCTCCTCAAGTGTTTCCCAAGATCTACTAACACGCTGTTTTCCATCTCCCAGCCGGCTGTGTGAGCAGTTGTGGAGCTGGGAGGACTCTTGTCTCAAGCATGAGGAAAAAAAGAAAGCTGGAATACAAAAAACTAAGACTATTCCTCCCTCTCTGTATTAAAGGGAAGTTAACTTGTTTTTATGGAGGAAAGGCTGCTTGGAAGAGAGATGGAAAAGCCCTGCTCTGCAAGACCAGGGAGTTCAACCAGAGGACAGAGCTCCCCTGAGGGTGTTCCAGATGAGGGAGAGACAGAATTTAAGCTTCTTCTTGACTCCCCCCACCAAGCATGAAGCTGGAGATGTGGGAAATGGTATGACAGACATCAGGAACAACACAGAAATTTAAGGGATTGTATAGAAATTAATATATTTTAAGAAAAATTAAAAGGAGAGCATCAGAACTGTGTAAAAGGAAGTTTCAGGGAGTTTTCTTTCCAAAGGGGTCCAAGCTGTGATATGGGCTCCTACTGTTTGATTTTAAAAATTCCTGTGCAGGCATCTAAAACTAACAGGTGATACTTGTGGGGATATTAACTACTGGCCAATAAGGAAGATTCTGCTTTACAAAGAGTTTGGGTGTCACGAGTTAAGGACCTCCATGTGTTTTAAAATGGTGTTTGCATCATAATTGGATTATAAAAGCAAAAGACAGGGGAAAAAAAAAAGGCCATAACTGCTGTTGGATGTTGTGGAGCCTCCCTCACCTGCTCTGTTGCTTCCCCTTCACTCTGGTCTCCTTTCAAGTTTTTCCCAGAGGTCAGTTCTTCCCAGGTAAAGAGCAGGGAGTCTGTTACTTCACCAAACGGGTTAAAATCTATTAACCAAATCCTACCCTGCAAAGGAACCACAGAAGAGTTAAAACAAATCGCAGAATTAAAACTAAACAAAAGAACTAAAAAAAAAAAATTAGAATACACAAACACTTGTATTATTACAGTATGTTCAGTCTTTAGATAAAATGATATCAAAACAAACTACCTGGTTTTAAGCACTTTAAACAGTCTAACGTCCTTTACATTATACAGTTTTAAATCACAGCAAGCTATGAGTTACTAATTTAAGTATTTAAAAAAAAAAAAAAAACAAAATATCAAATAGAGCTCAAATAAACTGCATTTAGTTCTATGCCAGGTGCTTTCAGATGAGGCCACAGAAGTCCTCTCTAATCTCCACGGTCCTCCAAGATCCCCAGACAGCAGGAACAAGGAATAAGGGAGGACACCAACAAAAACAAACAAACCTAAACCACAACCAAACAAATAAACCTAAACCACCTAAGCAAGGATTTTGCTTTCAAGAAAAAGCCACCTCAGCCCTGCTGTAAATTCAGTTTTCTATAAGAATTGTTGTTCTTGGTCTCTGAAGGGACTCCAAAAAACACAGAGCAGTGTCTACAAAAAGCTAATGGAGCTCCTGGAAGCACAAAGACGCTTTACAAAAACAGATAAATACAGAAGAACTTACAGGCACTTTTCACACAGCCATTACCAATAGTCCAGGCCAGTTTCTCATGCCTGGACTTTAATCTTTTTGTGTTCCAAACAGCTGTGAGATGTGCACAGCAGCACTCCTGCTGCACAGCTGGGAAATGAAAGCAGAGACTGGCATATTAAAGGTAACAGAGATGTGGGGGGGGGGAGGAAGGAACTGTGTCCCCTGAGTCACCCCAAGACACAACCCCCAGCCATCCAGGGCCATGTTTCCTCACCCAGGGAAGTGTCAACTATTCTAATAAAAGAAAACATTATAATAAACTAGAATTAAATGTGACTACAGCTGCTGGTAAGACTGTGCAAAACAAGTATTCCATCTGGGAGAAATCAGTTCTATCAAATATGGAAGGAAAAGGTTGCAGTTATATAAGCAGGGCTGAAGAGTTTTATTGTGTTTATTGAAGATCAACTGGAAGTGGAAAACAAGCCTGAAGACTGTGTTGCTACTAATCATTCATTCTGCTTTCTCTTCCTCTCCCTCATTACTGAAGGATCTCCTTTCTTTAAAAGATCTTGCCCATCTTGATACCAACAGCAAACATCTTCAATGACTTCCACTCCAGCCATCTGGTTTCTATCTCCCAGAGATGCTTTTGCAGCCTTCAGCACAGAGTAACTTGGAGACTGCCTCTCCCACCCACACACCTCAGCTACCCCACGGGCACTGACACACCAGGGAAGAGGAAATGCATGGAAACCCCACGGAGAGAGGACAGAAGGGCTCTGGCTGCTCCCGTGCCATCCACAGCCAGTCCCTCGTGCGGGCACGGGGAGTCCCAGAGCAGATGAAAGCAGTGATATCATCTGCAAACTGCAGCTGAGCCAGCACCCCAGCAGTGGGTGTGGAGCTGCACACAGGGTGTCACAGGGCTCTCTCTCTCTCAGGGCAGGCCCAGGGGGCACAGCTCCCACGGGGCATATTTTAAGAGGCCAAACCACAGCACCAGCAGTGCTGAAACCAGGCAGCTGCAAAAGAAACTGTGAAATGAGGGGGGTCAGTCCTGAGTGGTTTCTGATTTGTTCTGGAAGGGTGAAGAAGCTCCTGGCTGAGCTGCAACACCTCTGCACTAACACTGACACTGTCAGTGCAGAGACAAACATCTGCTGTCATTTCCAACCTTTGGTCCTCCTCAAAGGGCCAGACAAACTCTCAGTACAAGCCATGCTTTACTTTTGCTGATGGGGATGTCTTGGTAGCTCCAAGGCAGCACGAGGACTGATCTGGGGGTTTAGATTCACTCTGTCACGCTGCAAAAACAAACTAATGAACCAATTTAATCACAGACAGAAGCAACGGCTGGCAACGTTCGTTCATCAGTTCAGACAATCTCTCCTTGGATCAGAAACAGTTATACTTAAAACTTCCCCACAAAAGTTCACAGAGATCCCTCTTCACCCCAAACATACCAAAATCAGCGTTTTCACAGGAACACAAGATCATTTCTCTAGACAAGATGTGTACCCTGGAAAAAACTGTGTTTGAGACTCCTGAGAGCAGCACTGTTTGCGTGAGCACCCAGTGGTGTTCCCTCCACCCCTGCAGGCAGCAGTGCCCCATCTACACCACCAGCTGTTTCCTTGAGAGGGTCTTAAATCTGCACTGAGCTTTGGCAGCTGCAAATTGATGAGAAGTGGCAAAACAAACCAAACATCCCTTTCCAGGGCTCATTAAAAGGAGCGTGTATAACCCTGGGTCAGTAACCAAACTGTCTTTTCTTCAGATTAAATTCGCTTTCAACTCTTCCATGCAATGTCATGATTTAAATGTAGTTTCAGATGGCTTGCACTGTTTATCTAAGGAACAGCAGTAAAGCTTTTATCTGCCATCTTCTGCCTGCTATTAGTAATCTTTGCTATGGGAAATGCACAAGCCAGGAAAACAAAGTTGTGCATACCTGGAGGGGGAAAAAAAGAAACCCCAACTTGTAATACATAAGATTTTTTTTCTCATCCTAAAAGGAGGAACCAATAGATTTGCCACACCATGCCAGCTCCACACTTTGTTTTACTAGAGCATTAAGCAGCACGTTGCTGAAAGGAAGTGCCTATGACACAGGCTGCTTAAAGGAAGCCAAAGACAGATAAAATGCAAACTGAACTGTTACATCTCCCTCACTAACTCCAGCTGCACCTTCCTGCACGGTGACAACACTCACAAGGCAGAGGCACGAGCACTGGACTGCACGTTCAGCACTGGACTGCACCTTCAGCAGAGCTGGGAGCCCACAGTGGGCTGGAACCACTCACTGCATTTCCTCGCTGAGGCTCCTCTCACTCACAGCCACATCAAACACCAAGCTGCTCCTCCAAGCTGACTATTTAAGAGTTGAAAGTGTTTAAAACAAGCAGCCAGTGGACATTTGTCTCATTCTGTAGGTGAGGTTGCTGTGCAACCAGCGCGATGAGGAGCAGGGGCTCTGGAAATGAATCACGCGGCATTCTCTCGCTGCCCGTAACTCGCACACAAAGGGAGCGATGAATAACGTCGCAAACCGCACGAGTACGTGTGAAAGGAGGAGGAGCTGACACACAAAGGGCTAGCTGGCAGTTTACAAAACCCGAGGGTAAAAGGCACCGAGAGAAGTCTACAAACAGAGATATATTTTATCTTGACAGATGAAGAAACGCTGCTCATTCGGGATCCCACGGGCTGAAAGATTTTACTTCAATAATCTGTTTTTTCGTGCCTCAGCTGTGAGGAAGAGAACCCACCAGCAGAGTCTGGTTCAGTGCTGGAGGGCTGCTCCTCATTTTCCCGGACAGCATCCTCTGTCTGAGGAGCTGAGCCTGGGCAGGTAATTTTCCTTACAGAGTGGCTGTTCCCAGCCCACACCCTGGATTTAGGTACCTACATTAAAAGCTGTGCTGAGAAACAGCACAGTAGTGGTTTTCCACATGAGGCACCATCCTGTTTAGTTTCTGTTTGGCGAGCTATGGGCATGATTTACTATTAAATAATTCCAAAATAGTTTAGCAGCATTCAAACTCAGAATCGGGACTTGCTACCAATACTCCCAACTCAACTCAAACAAAAGCTTTCTCCAGTCCCATAAATTTAAACATGCTAAACAGTGAGACTCAGAAATGTAGAGAACAAAAGTCTATAGCCATTGTTTTTGCATTTCTGGTTTAGGATTTGGAAAAAAAAAATTAGGCTAAACCCTTAATTTTCACGCACTAATGTGATTCTCAAAATCAGGTTGTGATTCCCTACATCAGGTTTTCAGATTTAAGGCTAGAAAATGCATTTTTGGTTGTAGTTGCTTTTAAAACAATATATGTGTGCCTTTCAAGCACAATTCATCTGACCAAGTATTTCTCTCCACTGGCTCTGGGAGAAGTCAAGGTGACTAACCCTGATCCTGGCACGTGAAGTTCATAGAATTGTTAAGGTTGGAAAAGACTTTTAAGGTCATAAATTCCAACCTTTAACCCAGCACCACTGTGGTCACCACTAAACCACATCCCTAAGTGCCACATCTGTGTCTTTTCAATATTTGAGATGGAACGTTTCTCCCCAGCTCCATCACCGTTTGGGTGTTCAGGGTTCTGATCTGCCCAGCTCTCAGAACCACAGCTGGAAGAGCTGGAAAAATAAAAATCAGCTTCCATCTGCCACAAACCGGATGTGCCACATTCATATTCCCTTTTCACAGTTATTCCTTCATATCCTAGGCTTCCATAGGTGAAGCACAAGTTACTGTTTTCCAACCTCACATGGATAATCTGCAAGAAATGCTAATGAGTTTCGATGAGTTCAGGTGCTACAGGGGAAAATAACACAAGGGGGAAAAAAATGAAGCCCAGGGAAACAGCTATCTTAAAAGAAAACACCCCAAATCTGTTTGTGTTTAAGAGACATTTGGACAATGCCTTTAATCAAAGAGTCACAGAATATCCTGAGTTGGAAGGGACCCACAAGGATCATCAAGTCCAGCTCCTGGCTGGACAGCCCCAAGAATGCCACCATGTGCCTGAGAGCATTGTCCATAACATGCTTTAATTTCTGGTCAGCCCTGAATTGTTCAGGCAATTGGAGTCAATGATTGCTCCAACTGAAATAGTCTATTCAGCTCTAAATTGCTGCACCAAAGACTCTCCATGTCTTATTGAAAACTAAGCTGCCTGCAGTAGATTCACAGAACTGACAGAATTGCAGCTGAAGCCAAAGTTCTTTGCTTTAGGACTGACTGACAGCTTCTCTGGAAGATACTGATAATCTGGAAGATGGTAAATAATTCACTAGCACAGACATAGTTACACCCCTAATCCTATTATTCTCCTACTGTAAACAGAGCTTAACATAGAAAAATACCTGTGGAAAAGAATAACATTAAATAGGTTCTGGGGTTTGGGGGGTTTTTTGTTTGGTTGGGTTTTATGTTTTGGTAGAATTTGTTTGTTTGTTTCTTTTTTTTTCCCCAAAAAAACCACTTTTAGGAAGACAAAGCTATTACTTGCTTCATCTCAGCATTTCAGGGTTTTCACAGAATAAACAATTATATACAACCTATTGTTCACTTACCCTGCTGTCTCTGTACACATCAAACACAACTGAAAAGGAGAAAAAAAAGGTGTTAATCTTCAACGATACATATTTCACCAAAGACATCTAAATCTGAATAGATACTTGTGTACACAGCACAATCTGCAAAGTCAATATGTCTCAAGAACTGCACGCCAGAATTAGGTTCATTTCCAAGAGGGAGCTGAAGCATTTCAGAACTGCTGGTAATGCACTGGGAGATTGGCTGCTGGGTTTTGCTATTTAATGCTGGTTTCCTCTGTTGATTTTTCCCCCCAGTGAAGACCATTTGATAAACTCCAAGCCCAGAGAGAAGCTTATCTTGGACATTGCTGCTGTTTCTTTTGCAGCAGAATGGAGACATTTCAAGGAAGGATCAAGACTCCACTGCGTTGGACACTGCACAAACATTTAACAAGAGAAAAGTTCCTGCTTGAGGGAGATCAGGCCTTCAGCAGCTAAGAAGACAAACAGGCTGTAGAACAAAGGGGTGGGTGCCGTGTTTGATGTAACCAGAGCAGACACAGAACACCTCCTGATCACCAAGGGCTCCTTCAAACAGCCCCCTCGAGGCGGTGACTGACACCAAGCTCTTGCTCTTCCTCCCCTTGGCTCAATGAAACATGAACCTCTGTACATGCAGCTTTCTATCAGCTGCTGTCCTGTGTGGTTAAACAAATCCTTGAGTTGCCTTCGTACTGAGCCAGGGAAATCCACAGATAAGCCTTCAGGGCATGGCCACATGCAAAAGTTGTACCAGTTTAGCAGGAAGAAAAGGAAAAGGAAAAAAACAAATTGAAAGCTTTAGAAAAGCCTCAGACAAATGCTGTATTGTCACTTCCTTCATGAATGAGGAAGGGAATATCTCAGCTAAGAGATTTCCCAATACATGTGGATAAACTAAACTCAGGATATGACTGCAGAACACTTGAGTCTCAGGAAGCTGCCCATCAGGAACAGGGAATGTTGATTGATCACATCCATGCACTTAAGGCTTGATCTGACATTTTGTGTGAGGTTGGCTGGGCTAAGGGCAAACCACAACTCCACAAAGCCAAAGCCAGGCACGAATCTGGCTCTGCCCACCCAGCCTAAACATCCACAGAGCTCTGGCACAAGCTCCATTGTGTCAATTTACATCACTCGAGGATTAAGGGCTCTGCTTTCTCGGGGAGAGAAGCCCTCGGTGGCTGATCCAGCCATCAGTGCAAGGAGGAGAAGAGCAACCCCAGCACTTCTTCAGGACACTGAACAGAGAAGAAAACCTGAACTCTTCCCTCTCCTCAGGGGTCACCTCAGAGCAGGACTGTCCTGTGCCAGTGGAGTTAAACTTCACCAGAACCTGCTCACACAGAGGGCAAGCCAAGGCCCAGCTCTGCAGCAAGGACCGGTACCCCCAGAGCACTGTTCTCCTGGGCTCTTAGGAAAGGTATTTAGAAGGTTCTAACATAATTTCGAAGTATTTATAAAGCATTCACCCATCTGTTATCCTACTGCTCTGACTCTGCAATGCTTCAGCTGCTCTGACTCAACTCTTCCATCTGGAGATGCTACCAGACCAACTGGAAAAAGCAGAGCAAACAGCATCAAAATCCCCAACGAAACAAGAAGTCAGGAAAAAAAAAAAAAAGCTGTAATACCTTTCCTTTTAAAAGCAAACAAACAAGCAGAGCCAGATTTTATCGTTAACAACACATATGCTACCAGATCAAGGGAGATGATGAGGGGTAAATGAAAGGGGGTAAAAAAAAAAACCCCACAAAAAACCCAGAAAACATTTTCTGCATGACATTTCTCTGCAGATGGACCTGCATTTAGCGCCTCAGAACAAAAAGGTTAATGAACCTTCATCCCAGAAGGTCACCCTGAAACCTCCTTTTCCCAGAAGAAGGTAACTCAGATGCCATCCTTTACATAAGATGACACTTCAGACCTTTCAGTTCACCAGGCAGCAATTTCAGAGCCTAAATCTAGGCATCAATTTCCAAAAATAGTGCCCTGAATTCTTATCTATCAGTTGATTACATACCAGCTAAAATTACATTGGAACACAGAGGAAAATTAAAAGACAGTAATCAGAATGTCAGATCTATATGACTGATCTTAATTCAAAACACAAGGCTCTGGACCTATTAAATTAGTGTACTGATTTCCAGACTGCTGCTCTTCTCCGAGCAGTGGTCCTTGAGAACTTCTCTGGACAGAAACAAAGGAACCCTGCAGAGTTAAATTATTAAGAATTCTGATATAACAGATCACAGCACTAGAAGGTATCTTTTTCAGACAGTCAGAGAGGACAGATCTACTTCACTGCCCTGGTGGCTCAGCAAAACAACCAACCATGTTCAAAACTTACCTAAAGGTTGAATTTTCAAAGCTTTAGAGAAGTCAACACAACTACCAGACCATTCCTCTGTTTATGTGTTTTACTCAACCGAGGTTTGGTCCATGCCAGTCCCAATTTCAATTTCTCCCCCGTGTTTTTCACCACGACTGATCTCCCATCACAATGGAACAGTATTCTATTCTCACTAAACCGTGTCAGGAAACTCTTGCCAGTAGAATTTGTGAAGGACTTCACTTTTAAACAACAAGACAATTTACTTGGGCTGCTTGGGTGTATCAAACACTGTGGCCTTTATTCAAAAGGTTCAGCACCTAGACCAGTGTGCATTAATATTCCAGGAGAAATTATTCCAACTTCTTGAAAAGAAACTTAAAAATACTTTATTCAAGAAATACACCAATAATTTAGCAGCAAACATCTGAGAACATCTTTATAAACAAGTATTCTTCTTACTACTGAAGGCCTTTTGTCAAGCATCTCCTACTTTAATTCTCAGGTGTAAAATTTTTAAGTATAAGGGGAAAACACCTTAAAAAAAATTATCATTATGCCTTTTGAAGGGATCTTTCACTCATTTACTGTGTTTTTCTGGAGAGCTCCAGCCTATTCCTTCAGGGGTTTTTTGCTGCCAGTTTTACAGCCACTCCAAACCTTTGCTCCTCTATATCCCAAAGCCACAAGAGCTGCAAGACTCTCCCAAGTTAAACAGGTCCAAGCCCTGGGAAAGCAACAGCTGTGAAAAGAGGGATGCATATCCACAGATATCCTGAAGATACTCACAGTCCTCATCCAAGAATTTATACTGTATGTGCTTCTGGAAGAACTCCTGGATGGCTCTGCAGATGTCCTCATGCTGTTTGGAGATGTGGTCGTAGTACTGGGTGTAGTCCCTCTGGGATATACCTGTCAATGAGTTCAGCTGATTACAAAGGGCTCTGGGCATGTAAAAAAACCAACCTGAAAAAAATGCAGTTATCAGGCACGTGCATGTGATCATTTCTATTTCAGAAGATGAGGTTCTTCCAGGTCTCAGCCATCACCAATGACTGACTGTTTTGCTTTATTCTCCTGTATTGAAAGGACTTCCATTAGGAATCTTGTCCTTGAGCAGCCCTGTCCTACATTTTATATCACACCCTTTGACTATTTTGAAGTGAATTCCAGGAGGAACATTCCCCTCTGTTTAAGCTTCCAGTTCCTGTCTTTTCCTTTCAGTTTTATTCCCTCTTGGTTATTGGGGTCAAAAACCTTGTTCTGCACATCAGAGGCAGGGAGCACAATTTGGAACCAGGAAATGAGAGAGGGAGAGGCTGAGCTTGCACATCAGCAAGGATGATGGATCCTAGTGGATCACAGATTCTCACTGAACTGATTTTTGAAGTGTGGAATAGCAGGTGCTTGTTTGATAAGGCACTACAGGTGAAACCTTAAATCCCCAAATCAATGACATGGCAGTGGAACTTGGACTTTTTAACACCACTGCAAAGCTGAAGCTGAGTCCAAAAAACAAAAACCAAGAGGTGATGGCATCTCAGGGGAGGCAGATGTGTAACTGGAAAATCATTCACCACACTGCAACTATCACTCCTTAGTTTGACTGACAGGCTCATTAATTTTAAGAGCATGGGAACACAGTGTGGAAAATCTTGGAACTATCTTCAGAAATGCAGCTGGAGTGCTAGCTACAAAAAAAAAAAAAAACATATTGGCAGATCTACAGTTTCAAATCCTAGTCATGAAATGTACAGTGTTCAATTAGCCAGTGTACAAATGCTCTGAGGCATTTGAAAATAAATATTACTATATATATATTCTATAACAAAACTGAATTCAAATGTTTTAGAGGTTATTCCAGTGATGGGTATCTCTGGCAGTTGTGGTGCTCACAGCAGCACAGGACAGGACAGGATTCAGCTCTTCTCCCTTCAGAAAGCTCTGCCTGTAGCCATTGAGCAATCCTGACCCAATGGACAATCCCTGCTAACAGCAAGATAAACCCTGTCACAGAGAACTGTAACAAAGCTGCACTTGGCATAAATGGAGAGAGAATGGGCTGGTGAGTGTAGGAGCACCAGAAGAAACAGCCAAACAAAAGGGCTTAGGAGAATGGGATGTGCTGACAGCACCTGGATCAGCACAGCTCAGAACATCCATGTGCAGCTCCACAGGACACCCAGATCAGGAAACAAAAACCAGGGAGTGCATTCCTAAGGATTCCCAGAGGTGGGACTGGAGGGAGCAATAAATTACTGACAGCTCATAACAGGTAAAAAAACGGCACATCCAGAACAAGCCCACAGTCACCATGCTGAGAGGAAGACAGGAAAAAAAATGAGGACTACACAGCTAATATCCCTTGCATTCCACATCATCCCAAGGTATCCTGGATGGATCACCTGTAGACATGGAGCTTGTGAATATGTAGGTATGAGACAGACAAAATGAGCAAACCTGGTTTTATCTTAAAGAAAAAAAAAAAAAATCACCTTCCTTCCTGCAAAGCCTGGATTTGCTACATCACTGCTGTAACATTTCCTTGTTGGAAGAGTTCAGGCAGAAATGATTCAACCTTGGTAAGAACAAATGTGCACCAGCCCTGTGCTATTTGCATTTCTGTAGACCACACCAAAACCAAATTCAAACTCCACAGTAGTGCTTAGCCTGAAATCAAACCACTCGATTCAAGCACCTGGTTGTGCACTGGATGTCTCAGCTCCTGCTGTAGTCAACAGAGAATAATCTACACGACCAGAGGAATGTAATTCAGCTAAATTTACCCTCAATCCCCCTGGAGCTGCCTAAAATACGTGCTCTAGCACAACCTGCCTGTTCTCCAGCTGCCAGAGGTGTCCCAGTGTGCCCACCAGCTCCTTGCATGCCGTGGATACCCTGCTTGTTCAGTGCCACTCCAAATATTTTACATTTAGGACTTGGAACCAGAGTAACAGAACAACAGGGTTTCTGATTAAGCTACACTGATCATAACATGAACTCAGACACCTCAGACACCCGTGGAGATGTTCTGACCTCCCCAACTTTCTGCATGTAGTATCCACATGGGGTCATGTCTTAGCAGCGCAACACACAACTGGCTCTGTATTCACGCTGCAATTTGCTCCTGAATATAAAAGAATCACTCACAAAACAGCCTCTGGGGGAAGTTTCTGAATTAACAATTCAATTAAGAATATTCTCCCTGCAATGGGTGAGCATGCTGTGCTGTCAGGCTTTCAAATGCAATGGATAGAGAAATGTGGCACGCCACATTTTAAATTACAGGAAGGAGAAACCATTAATTTCAGAAATGAGGTGTGACAAGCAAGAACTGCCTTCAGATTTAGCTCTCATTCAAGGAATCAGAGAAACTACTCAGAACTTCATCTAATAAATTTGTCTAAGAACATCCTTACCTAAAAGCTTGTTTTCCTTGACAAAACACCTGAATTCTGCACCAGGGATTAGTTCACACCATTTGCGAAGAACGAGCTGTAGAGGGAAAACAAGTAACAAAATATGATCATCTCAGAAAGGCAACAGGTGACTTTTTGTCAACACATCTACATCTACAGTTCTGCTGTAGTGGTAAATGACCTACGACACAAGGAAGCAAAACAATCTTAACCTGCAGTTCACACAATCATTTTAGCAAATCCTTCCAAGCAATTAGACTTAATATCCATTTCAGAGAATGACAGGAGGCTTTCAGTTGGAAGGCACCTCTGAAGACCATCTATCCAAAGTAGTTTAAAGCAGAAAGATTCACACTGCACACAAGAAATGTTTTCCCCATGAGGGCTGTCAGGCATTGGAACAGCTCCCTCAGGGAGGTTGTGCAGCCTCCACCCACGGAGCTTTTCAGACCAGGCTTGATAAAATGCCAGTAAACCAATCTGAACTCTTACCTGGCTTTGAGCATGAGAATGAACTAAAGACCTCCTGAGGCCCCTTCCCACCTTAATTAATTATCTTGTGCTCTTCCACAGTATTTATAACCGTGAAACCTTTTCTGAATCGACTTCCAAGTTACATCACTGATAAAGCACGGAAAATAAAAACCCTGCTGTACAACACAACAAATCTGTCATGGAATTGGCAGAAAGTTGCTCCCCAGTCAAAGGAGCTGATGAGCAGAATTAAATTTATCCCAATCAACCTCTATTCTGGTGCACACCCAAGCAGAGCTCTGTGACGCCTTTGAAGGCACAAACCAGTTAAAACAAGGACACAGGCCAGAAATAGAAAGCAAACTATTATAGTCCATAAGACAGACTGCCTGGTAATTAAAGCATCTCTTTGGCACTTCCTCAAGTTTCTGCATTTCCTAAGCTGAAGTATTCGGAAGGATCCATTTTTTTTGAAGGCCCCAGTTACTGCTACTGGTACTGGAAACTCCCAACACCCCTGGACTGCAGCAGAAAAACTGTAGTTAGGAATGTCATCTCTGATTACTGCTCTGTAAACATGGAACTCTTTGTTCCAGCTTTCACATGTCCTGTATCTTTAAAGCAAACTTGATAGTGCTTAAAGAAAAAAAAAAAAAAAAAGGGTTCATTCACTTTTCTAAAGTTCTTTAAGCCCACAAGATGATGACAAATGTTATATTTACATAAAGGCTATTATTAGAGAGATGACTAGATGTTGCCAGAAAAGCAGTAGCTCCATGCTCACAGTTTAAAGCACGTCTAGCTGAACATTTTAATCTGGTAACAAACATATGAAACAAGACATGACAGAACACTTCAGTGCAGGATGTCCCCAGCCACTGCAGCGAGCTTCTCCCTCAGTAACCTCAGGGTGATGTTCACAAGCAGCACACCATCAAGAATTTATGGCTTTCAGCTACTCAGCTTGTCCTTCCTGTCAAAAGCTGACAGACATGAGAGGAAATTGCCAGGAAGCTTCACAAGGCTGCACTTCAGCTCACCTGATCTGCAGTTCAATGAACTCCTTTAGACCCGCAGTGCTCAACCAGACCCCCCCCCTCCCTGCTCCAGCAACGCCGATAAAACAAACACAACGCATTTTAGGGACGTGCACCCGGGCACAAATGGCACCCAGGCTGTGAGCACTTGGTTAAAATTAGTTAGGAATCATGCAGAGTCCTACCTCATAGTTCAGGGAAGGATCGGGGGAATCATCAGTACAGTGAATAAATCTGGAAAAGCAAGGCACGGGCATCAAAATCTGCTTGACGTGTAATATTTTAGCCCCAGTGAGAAAAATAACCCCAAACTGAGAATCACAGAAACTACTGTTAAACTGTTCCCAGTATGTAAAACCTGAGTAAATGCAATACATCAATAACAAACCTCCTTCTGACAATTAACGGGGGGAGAGGGGGGAAAAAATCACCTCTTTTCTTCTCCTGCAATTTGGAAGCACTTAAATCCGGACAGGGGCGAGGCCAATACGTGTTTATTCACTATTGATTTATTTCTGTTTGAATCAATAGTGCTGCTCCTTTCCCTTTGTAACTGAATTCTCAAAGAACCAGATAAACTTGAGCAATCTAATCCAGTTTCACTGCAGCATGTTTTCCCCGGTACTTTCAATGTTTAACTTCCCAAAGCACACAACAGAGACACATCATCGTGCCTTACAGCAGCTCATTTCCATGAATAAAGGATGCAAAACAGCACAGGATCTTTCTAAATTAAGAGCCTTAAGAAACACTCTTACAAATCTCTTGAGAGAGAGGGAATAAACAAAACTATTTCCATAACTGCAAGCAGATGTCAAGGTTTTGTCCCTTGTGAGTAGCTGACTCTGTGTGTGTCTCCTTTCAGACACTATCAAGAATGGAGGCAGTCATAACCCGAGTCAACTTCCATGTGCCTCTTACAGCAAACCTTGCAATAAATTGTGTAACTTCCAAAGGGAATTCGCAGCAGAACGTGCATTTTCCTTCCAGTTCTACCCCCCGACCTTCTTGGCAACCAACTCCTCGGACTCACAGAACTGTGCAAAGGGTCACTGCTGAGCAAGAGTCCTAAATGCAACATTTGTCCCATCTCCTCTTGGCAGGGAACTTCATGGAGCAACCCAAAAGTGTCCCACGTCTCCCACAAGCACCATGTTTGTAAGTCATGGCTGCCCAGCACTGTGAGAGCTCGTTCTGTGAGCTGCCAGCAGAAATCCACTTCACACATTTTAGTCTAGACTTTATTATCCACAACACGCAGAAAAGTAGGGCAATAGCTTTCCAAAAGCTCTGTGATCAAACACATCATACATATCTGTGAGCTTGTGTCAACAGATAACATCCCTCAGCTCCAGTTTGGATTCCCCGCAATTTCAGATCCGTCGAGGCAAGAGAAACAAACCCGTGAGAGCTCACAGTTTTGAGACTCAGAATTCCTCCCTTACTGGAATATATGCCTGAGGAAAACATCCCCCCCCACACACACACAAAGCAAAAAAAACCCCCAATATATAAAAAGGGTTTACAGTCTCTGCACACTCCGACCTGCGCTGCCTCTCAGACTTCCCTACCTGAGAGTGGGGTACCTGCAATCTGCTCCAGTCCTCCAACACACAGGCTTTTCCTGCAATCAGAAAACTCCAGCCTAATGAACAATCAAAACTATCTCCTAACTCAACCCTCAGATGTTTTGGACAAGAGCTGTGTGTGGGAAAAGACACTTCCTCTTTCCTTGTAAGTCAGAACATGAAATCCTTGGGTGCCACCCCAAGGATTTGTCAGCAAAAGGACGTCACTACCACTCCTGTTCTGGGGGTAAATTTTGGGCAACTTGAGGTTGGAATTTTATAGTTTTTACCAGTTCATTGCAGCATTAATTGTTTAGACCCATCTGAATTCATCTATTACAGGTGGCCCTTTGATCTCCAGAGGCAAAAGACTAAGTGGGGGTTTTTTTAACCCACATCCTACTCGGGTCTGGAGGTACTTGAAAGAACAATCAGAAAGACTTCAGGAAACCCAAATTGGGCTGTATTTTCTGAAACCTCTGAAAACTGTAATTTTGACTACTGTTAAGGGTGAAGGGATCAAACTCTTCTGCTTACAGGCCTGTGCTGTGGTCAACAGCTCATTTACAGATTTATACTTAAATCTTATACTTAGAGATTTATAATGTCAAGAGCAGAAGGATCAAGGTCTCTTTTCATGCAGCAGTTGTATTAAAACTCCAAATGCATCTTCTCGACCACAGGACATACAAAGCCACCGTGTAGTTCAGTTCTCAACACTGAGAAGAGCAATTTCAAGAAAGTTTGCAATATCCCCAGTACCTACCCTGCTAAGAAAGCCATGAACTCATTTGCAAATCACTGAGGGTATTCTGTGGATAATTAGGAACTATTATGAATATGATGAGAATTGTAAAATTTATTCTGTACCTGACACTTCCCTGCTATCAGCTCATAGCTTATTTTAAAACCTTAATTAAAAAAAGAAAAAAAAAAAAATCAAAGGAGAAACTTCTAACAGCCTTTGAACTGTATCTTTATTCCTTGAATATTGAACCTTCCTGGAACTTTAAGGACTAAAAGAAATAGGAAATTCAAGCACCATTCAAAAGAGGATCTTTTACCACACTGTAAATTGCTCAGAAGAACGGGGTGAGAGTAACACCTCAAGAAAAAAAAAAAAAATCATCATCAAAGGCCTCATTTTCTCCATCCTCTCATGTGTAACTGCCTTCCTTGAAACAGGTTAAATTAAAGCCTAAGCCAGCAGCTTCTGTCCTGGCTATCGGAGTGCCGAGGCTCATCTTCATGATCCAACAGTGCCTCCTGTGTTCTGCTGGGAGAACACAGCCTGTTCCTGCACATCTCAGGAAAGCTTCATCATTTCTTTACAATTCAATATTGAGAGAGCTCTCTTATAAACACCTACATAAATTTAAAAAATGTGCCTCGTGCCGACTCTCTGTCCTAAGTCAAAGGGCAGTCCCTGCAAAAGAAGTTCTCTGCATTGGTTTGCTTTTCAGCAAGGCTAAAATCACAAGACTCATTTCACCTCTGTGGTTGGGATTATTAAACAACTGGCAAAATAAGAACACTCTAGCATTTAGAACAGGGACAATCACTGAAACATTTGTAAGGTTTATTAATGAGCACGATATCAGCCTTATCTTATAATCGAAGGGGCATTATCACATCATTAGAAATATTGCTGATTTCTGCCGGTCTCCAGGTGGGCAATCACTCATGTTTTAATAAAACATTGTCCACCCATTCTAATCTCTTCTTAGGAAGAAAACTGTGCTCTAAACCAAAACACCCATCAAGGCTTTAAAGGGATTTTTGCTGAAAAGAGGAGTTTAAATCCCTCATCAGAAAACTCACTTAGAAAGGGATTTTTTTTTTTTAAATCACACATCCACAATGCTAAGCTTCTGAAAGCCCACATTAAAAGCTGAAAAGTTAAGGATCACACCACCCACGAGATTTTTTGTGAACAATGTATAGACTGATAGCAGGGAGGCAAACAGGGAATGGGAGAGGAAGGAAAGGCAAAGAGAGAGGTTTGCCTCAAGTCTCACATCACTGGCTTCAACTTCTGGGTTAAAAACCAGACCTGCAAATTGCCAGTGGAAAATGTTTACCATATCATGACCCATGAAGCAGATTTTTAAGTTCATATAATTGAAGAGAAAACAAAACAACAACAAAAAGGGTAAATAGCATTTCAGCTGTTACTTATGCAAGGCAAGAAACTTTTAGACCATGCTGAGAATTAATGAAAGAAGCAGAAATAAAATGCATTTATCCTCCCTCCAAGTAGCCCTTCCAAGGGATTTGGATGTATTATGCATGCAATTTTCATTTGTTCAGCACTTCAGGTTCTTACGCCAGCTATATTTTTAATTTCTGCTTGCTAAGGACTAGGAAACTGGCAGCCAATCAATAGCATAATTAAGGAAGACCACTGTTCTGATTTAGCAATAATCATTCCACTGCTTGGGGACGTTTTGTACCAATAACTTAGTAATTTAGAAATACCATGCACAGACTGGACAATAATACGTGCTTTGATCAAGCACAAAATATTCATAAAATATAAAGGCACACAGAGATCAGGGTGATTTGCCACAATCATGTCACAACCTTTACTTATTGATGAAACCTGCCAGAAAATGCACTGATTTCACTGTCAGTGAAGGTGGCTGGATCAGCTCACTCTGCCACACAAATGAACACACACACAGAGCTGCCACACCTTCAGGTGGGACCTGCTGAACACTGGGCTGCCTCCCATGCTCCTTGGTGAGGCACCAAAGTGTTCTGAGACTCACTATTTACTCACCTCTGAAATGTAAATTACAGATTTCTCATCTGCCCATCCCTTTCATTCTCTGTGATCCCAGAATCAGGAATTCTCAATCTCACAGCCCAACATACTTTACAAACTGTCTTCTCGCTCCAGCATCTTCTCCCCTCCTCCTCAGACTCTCCTCCTGCACCTCACAAGGCTGCAGGTTAGACATGACATCAAACCCACCACCAGAACTGGCCTGGCACTCCATAAATGCAGAGATAAGGACGAGGTGTTGCTGCCTATCCCTTCTTGGGTTTTTATCTATAAACAGAGTGGGGGAAGAAAGCTGCAGGAATAATAAAGAAGGCAGCTGCATGGCATTAATGCAGCTGGTTTCACACTTTGAACAAGAAAACTTCTGTCAAGTCATAAACCACTTGACACGGGACCCTTACTCTTGGTAGCCCTCCCTAAGGCACCCAGAGCAAGCATTCTGCATTTGACTGAGTCTCCTAAATATTGCAGCAACAGAAATAAGTGCTGAGTAACTACTGGAAAATAAGCTCTCAGACACCAAGCCATGGACTGTCCTTTCTCTTTGAAATTCTGCTTGTCTGGGGAAAAAAAAAAAAAAAAAAAAAGTAATCATAGGAACAGGAGTATTAAACTCCAGGAATTTCATTTTCTCTCAGGAGAGTGCTGTATTTTAGAAATGAGTGAAATAAATCCATCAGATGCAGGTACTACACAGGAGGAAACTGCTCCTGTACAATTTTCAGGTGAGCAGATAAAAATGCTCTCTAAGCACATCATATTTGTAATTTTATCCGTAATTTTCCTCAGTCACAGGTCCTGGAATGCATTTGTTCCAAGAGGCACGAGAACCTGGGTTCAGAAGGAGCTCTAGAAATACGTTGGCAGAAGTCTCAGGCCCCTTCCAGGCAGCCACACAAACCTCAACAGCTTTAAAACTTGAAAGGCACGTGGTGATCACTTGCTGTGGAAAGCAAAAATGGTAAAAATTTTTGTAAAAATGGTCTTGGCCCACAGTGTCATTTTGCACGTGCTACTTTAACATCTCCCTGCTCTGCCTTTTTTTTTTTTTTTTTGGCTGGGTAGAAATAATTTTGTCACCAGAAATGTTACTCACGGCTGGGTGAGGTCACGAGTAATGAAGTCTGAACTCTTGAAGAGGAGGAAGATGTCACTGAGAGCTTTGCATTTCAGAGAGCTGTTCATTGCTATCCAGTAGGCATCCTAAACAAAGCAGGAGATCAGCCAGAAATGCACCTTTACTGGCAGGAAAGGAAGGAAGCTGAAGATGGAGCTGAATATTACACAATATTTGAAATACACACAGAAAATTGTGGGTTTTTTTTTTTATTTTGGGGAAAACATCATTAGCTGTTACAAGAGACACAACAGTTACTGGTTTTCTTACAAATACCATGTTGAAAGCAGAGCAAATCCATTTTAAAAACTAAGTTTTTGCCTTACTGTTTCAAGGAGCTTTCCTGGAATGCCTGATTGAACACAGTGTCTCTTGCAAACATGATACAGCAATATTTGGGGGAATTCCTCCCTGTGGTATAGTTTGAGTAGCTAAAAATAACAGGAGGGAAGTTTACTGCCTTTTATATGAATGTGGGGTTTTTCATCTTCACCCCAGGCAGTTTTCAGCCAGTACCCTGAATAAGAAGAGCCTGACCACTGGTCTCTTCTTCTTTCCAATGCACTGAGATAAAACAAACAAACAAACAAAAATCCACGTGATAACATCTGTTACAAGTTTTGGGAGTCACCATTCTTACCCTTGGAGCACTCCAGTTAAGTTTAGGAAAAACACTTCCACCCAAGGAACTTATTGCTTCCTCCACTTTAGATGTGAACTCAGGGAATTCTGGTGCCTGAATGAAATAAAACAACAAAAATATTCATTTCAAGACGTTTAATAGTGAAGTGGAGCCATCTTCTAAATACCATCAGAAATACACACTGCAGAAGAAATTAACATGTCCCAAATCAGTAGGAACCCCCCAAAAAATAATGTCTCTGTGGAAATAAATTATTTAATAAACAAATCTGACATTCTTTCAGTCAGAGAAAACTGAAAATGTCTCTAGTTCTGACTCTCATCACTAACAGGTACCAGGAACTTCAGGAGAACACCTGAAACTTTGTAACACTGATCACGAAATCTGCAACAAATGTCAAAGAAACAAACCTTAATTATTTACCCGTTGTTTCCTACTGGATGGTAGATTATTGTACACAAATAAGGTCCAATAATATTTAGACTTAAAAAAGTTATTTTAGAATTAAGCATCTCTGTCAACTGACAGGCAATTTGAGTAACAGCTCCTCATTTAAGCTTTAGTTTTATAAAATGTTAGTAATACTTTAACTGATCAGCTCTTAAATTAGGCCTTAAAATAGCTCCTTAAAAATATATTGACTCAAAACAGAGGACACACTGCAAAGGCTGAACTAGGAAACCTTGCCTTGTAAAGAACATTAAAAACATAAGATGAGGGGGGAAAATTCCTCAGGATGCTCTCAAGTCCACTCAGAATGTGGTGCTATAGAAAGAAAACTTGTTGACCTTTAAAATAATGTGAAAGGATTTCGAGCAGATATATCAGAGATTTTGCATGTGATAAGATTTATAGCAAGAATACTGTCTGAGTACTTTTAAACTCAACTCAAAGATAACTTTTAGGCCAAAGGTAATTGATGCCTCTAAAACAACAGAGCCCTCACAGTCACATAAGTGATCAAAAAAACCTCATGCACTTTGGCATCTCCTTAACTGCAGCCTCCCCAGATGCAAGCACTTAAAAAACCCTCTCACATTTTAGTGCAGTGACCTGGACCGAACTTCAAATATTCTGAACCTTTCCTTGGTACATCACCTGCTCTCCCTTGGAAACTACACTTGGAAAACTGAAAAAAAGTGCTTCTCTTCTTTTTCTTTGTGTTTAGAGCTTCCTGGATTCAAATTCTTCCTCAGAATACAGAAGGGGGGAGGGAGGCAAGTTTCAAATAAAGATGCAAAAAAAAGATCAAGGAAGCTTGTTTTGCATCCATCATGATCCTGATTCTGTGCCAGGCACAGTGCAAGGAGACCATAAAGACAGGAAAAAATAAAAAAAAGAATGGTAGGAATAAATGTACTTAGGAGGAAATAATGGCAGGTTCAGAGAAGAGCTGTGAAAATTGAGCTGCAGGGGCTTCGTTTCTCCTGCATCCAGCCTGATTAAATAATTGGGAGATGCTCAAAGTGGTGAAAATGAAAGCCAGCTATATTTAGAGCTGCACTTCAGTTCATTTCCTATAGCCTAACTAAAGTGTGTGATTGTTGGGGATGAAGAAAAGCGTTTTATTTTTAGTTAAATCAAACTGAGCCAGCAAAACTTTTTGGAAGTTCCACACTCATCCACTGCCACCCATCCAAAATGGTCTGAGAAATGTCAAACACAGCCAGAGATGCGTCTGACCAGCAACAGGTTTTGTGTCGCAAGGCCTGCAAAAAGGAAATTGCTGACAAACCCATGTCAGGCTTTTATAGGGCCTTACCTTAAGGGTTGTAGTGTTCTCATCATCTGACCACTGTTAAAAGTAAGAACAAATCAAAGGTTACTGGTTTCCTGGGACATCTTTTATAATTTATGAGAAGATCAGGATTCATGCAGCTCCTACAACACACAGATCAAATCACTGCCCCAGAGAGCATAACATCACCAACTTCTCATTATTTTGGCTGTAAACTAAGACAGGAAAAATACTGTATATTCAGCAGCAGTGTTATTCTAAAAGTATGGAAAAAAGATACCCATGTATTTTAATTGTGATTTATACCACAAACTTGGGACACTTCAAAACTCAGTCTTCCCTGTCTAAAGCTTATCTCCAGCACTTCCATCCTTAGGCCCATGATCCATTAGTTTCACTTCTACTCCTTTTTCATCATTCTTCTGTCACCTTGCACTTACAACATCTTTCACTGTTTTTCTTCTAAAATGTTCTTCTGACCTATTATTGCCTCAGAAGCTTTCACTGGTTCCTGAAGTAACTCCTCCAAATGTGCTCCTAATTTCTCAGGGCACGAAGCAGCATTAAGTTCAATTCCAAGATTCTTCAAAATTCCCTACTCGTTATTACAAATGCAATTATCAAGAAATAAAAAAAAGTCTCCTGTGAAAGAGCACAGAAACCTTTTAAACCTTCCCTGATGTCACAGCATAAATAATGATGTTTCTATGTTTTCCAAGGCAACTACCACATGATTATTATTTCCAAGAAGAACTCTCCTCACCTACAATTATGCAGAAAAGGTTATAAACTCTTATTTTTCTCATGAGACTTGACATTAAGTTGCATTTTACACTGACCTGTATCTCCTCTGTGTCATCACTGCCCTCCTGAGCGTGACTTGGTGGATCTTCTCTGAAACAAAAAATTCACAGGAAAAAAAAAATTAAGCACTGGAGTTTGACTTGACCATATCCATTACATTTCCACAGCATTTCCAGCTGTTGATCAACAAATGTTTTCATAAGAAGAGCAAACCTGAAAACCCCTGGCAGAGAAACACCAGAGCAAGCCAGGATAGAAACCTGAAGCCTGAACACCCTGCACTAGGCTTAGGCTCTCCCATAAACACTTTGCTTCTTTCAAATTAGCAGGTCATTTTTTTCTTCTAAAAGCACCCTAATCAAAGCTTTTCAACACCCTATTTATTCATTATTCTTTTCCAAGTTTACTGTACTCTGACAGAAGCACAAATCAAATAAACTTTTTTTTTTTTATCAAGTTTAGTTTAAATTATGCTTTGCCTCCATATTCCTTTTTAATTACAAATTAAAAATTCGTAACACCTGAGTTTCAGATGTTGGCCTGTGCATTTCTGATTCTGAGCAGAAAATGTCCTCATACTCTGCACACAATTCCTGTGGGAAGTGGATAAACTGCCATTAGTTTCTTCCTGAAAAGCTCCTTTTCCCACAGAGGTGAGATCTGTTGTAAACACTAAAACACCTGATGGCAAATATTCCCTAGAAGCTTTGGGTGACTTTTGAAGTTCTTTAGCCAATATAACTGAGATCCTAAAGGATCTTAAAGGAGCTCTTGAAGACTTATTCCCATCAAACCAGGGTGGGATCAAATGTCAGCTCTAACAAGCCCAGTCTGTGCAGTCCCTCCATGCACTTCCATAGGGATTGAACTCTCAGCCCAGTTTCTGAGATCTGGAGGTCAAACACTGGTTCACTGAAGATCAGGAGGGGATCCCAAAAGGGATTTTAAACTGGAAACACCTTAAATTTATAATTTAGGTCAATCATACAGCTGCCCATTATTCCATTAAAGACAGCAGAAATTGTTTGTACAGCACAGCTGTAAAGTCAAACCCTCAATTTCGGATTTTCTGAAGGCTTATTAAAATAAGCAGCTCCTACTAAGTTGCACAATTCTACATAAGAAGGTGACAATACAACTTCCTATCCAAAATGGTTTAAAAAACAGTCCTAATTTCCTTGATTCCTTTTAATGAAAAAGAATTTTAAAATTAAAAAAGGCCTTTCCTCTTTACAAGGTGGCTAAACAGCTTCGGTTTTAAATAAATTGATAGCTGATAAATCAGACACAGCTCTCATTTCACTCACAGCCTGCCTGCTTGGTCTGTGAGATGTAAACTCCCAGCTCATTCTATTGAGAATGAAACTCAGGTAATGTCCCTTCAGCCCTGGCTAAGGCAGCTGCCACGGGAAGGGCGTGGGACAGGTCAAGCCTCCAAACTGGACATAAGGACATCCAAGAAACCAAACACAAACCACCAGCTGAGCACTCCAGAGCCTGGGACACTGTGCAAGGAAAGGTGGGAGAAAACAAAAGGACTGTCTCCACTGGGTCTAGAATGAAGTTTATTACATGGATTTTAGGATCTGCTTCAGGCCCCAGCAAATCAAGTTTTAGTATCAACAGTCAGCCCACTCCCAGGCTCATACAGGGTGAGGTTTGCTGCAGCCAGACTGGACAAATTTAAAAAAATTCATTATGCAAAACACAATCTGTGTATGCAAAACAGGGTTGTGAGTGTAAAATGGTAAAATGTAAAATGCAAAACGTTTTTCTTTACCTTCCGGAAACCACGAGCGTTCCATCATCCAGCAAATATTCTTTCACATTCTCTGGCAGGGGAAGAATAACACTGGAAGAAACATGAAAATTTCTTTATTACCTTATTATTAATATTATTTGTTAGGATAAAAGCTAGCTGAACAAAAGAATTTGGTTTTTTAACAGCACTTTTTATTTTAATAACACCATATTTCATCCTCTAACCCTATGATAAAATAATTATCTTCCTCCCCTCTTATCCCTTACCCAAAAAGCAATGCCAAGTTTCCCTCCAGGGAAGTACACAGAGAGACAAAAGTTATTGATGAAATACATAAAAATGCCCCACTCCTTCGAAGCTCTAAGAAATTCTAAGGTAAAAATGTTGTCTCCTCACAGGTCACACACATGTTGCTCTAACTAAAGGTTTCCCTTCCAAAATCCAAACCAAAGTTAGCCTATACCATCCTAACGCCCCAAAAACACAGGACTATCTTTAAACTTACCAAAACTAAGCCTGTGCTAAACCTCAAAAAACAAAAAAGACCTAATACTTTGATTACTAAAAGCCTGATGTCAGCACTTTTTGATCCAACAAGGCAACTACCTCAAGCTTGACTTTCCTGAGTTAGTTCTTGTAACCATCCCATCACCTGCAGCAGCACCTCAGAAACTGCAGAATTCCCTAAGGCTTCCAGAAATACACAGAAACACATTGCACAGGATTGTGTTCACTTCTGGAATATCTCCAGTGAAGGACACTCCACAGCCTCTCCAGGAAATCTGTCGTGCTGCACAAATCGCAGTGTTGTTACTGCATGGGAAAGTTGTTCCTCCTCATATTCAGTTGGAACTTTCTGGGCATCAGTTTCTGCCCAGTTTTCCCTCTTGTCCTATTGCTGGGCAACACTGAGGAGAGCCCGGTCCATCCTCTGACACCCTCCTTTAGATGTTTATACATGTTAATGAGGTCCCCTCTCGGTCCTTACAGAACCTGAAGGAACTTACAGATGGGGCAAGACTACTGACAAGAGCAGATAGTGACTGGACAAGGAGGAGCGGGTTCAAATTGAAACAGAGTATGTTTAGATTAGATATTAGGAAGAAATTCTTTACTGTGAGGGTGGTGAAGCACTGGCAGAGGTTATGCAGGGAAGCTGTGGATGCCCCATCCTTGGAAGGACAGGTTGGACAGGGCTTGGAGCAGCCTGGTCCAGTGGAAAGTGTTCTTACTCAGGGCAAGGGGGTTGGAACAAGATGATCTTCAAGTTGGAACTGGATGATCTTCCAACCCAGACCATTCAGCGATTCTCGAGGCTGAACAGGCCCAGCTCCCTCAGCCTTTCCTCATAAGAGACAATTCCCTTCATCATCACCCCTCCAGACCCTTCATCGCCCTCACTCCCCTCCGCTGGACCCGCCCCAGGCGCTCAGCGTCCCTCTCGCACTGAGGAGCCCAGAACTGGACACAGCAACCCAGGAGATCCTCGCCGGGGCTGAGCGGAGGGGCAGAACCCCCTCCCTCTGCCAGCACTGCTCCCACCCAGCCCCACACCCCGCTGCCCCACACCCCGCCGCCCCACACCCCGCTGCCCCACACCCGCCTCCCCCGGCCCCGCGCCGCCCTCACCTGCGGATGGTCACGGCCTTGAAGAGCGGGTACCACACGGAGAACTGGCAGTGCACCACCTGCTCCTTCTTCATCCTCCTCCTCTTTCTCCGCCTCCTCCTCCTGCCCCTCAGCGCGGCCGCTCCCGGAAGCTCCGGCCGAGCCCGGAACCTCCCGCGCAGCTCCCGGCGCCGCCCGGCGCCATCGGGAGGACACCGGGCCCGCCCCGGCCCCGCCTCGGCCCCGTCGCCTCAGCCGCTCCCTCAGCCGCCTCAGCCGCTCCCTCAGCCGCCTCAGCCGCTCCCTCAGCCGCCTGAGCCCCCTCAGCCCCCTCAGCGCTGCCGCTGCTCTCCCGGAGCCGCTCCCCGCTGCTCTGCCCCAGCCGCCGAACCGCTGAGCAACGCCTCGCTCTCTTAGGTCCTGCTGTCGTCTCTGTGCCTGTCTGTCCCCCCCTGCGTGGAGCCGTGTCGTGGAGTCGTGGAGCGTAAACGGGTTGGAAGGGAGCTTAAAAGATCTCGCTCATTCCATGGGCAGGGACGCCTTCCGCTAGAGCGGGTTGCTTGAGGCTTTATCCAGCCTGGCATTTAACGCTGCCAGGGTTGGGGCATCCGCAGCCTCCGTGGGCAGCCTGTGCCAGTGTCTCACCACCCTCACAGTGGAGAATTTTTTCCTGATACCTAACCTAAGCTTCCCCCCTTTCGGTTTGTATCCGTTACTCCTTGTCCTGTCACTACAGTTCTTGATGGAGAGTCCCTCTCCAGCTTCCCTGTACCCCCTTCAGGTCCTGTAGGGTGCTCAGGGGTCTCCACACAGCCTTCTTTGCTCCAGGCTGAGCAGCCCCAATTTCACAGCCTGCCTTCATAGCAGAGGTGCTGCAGTCCCTTTATCAGCTGTGTGGCCTCCTCTGCACTTGCTCCAGCAGTCCCATGTCCTTCTTATGTTGGGGACTCCAGAGCTGGATGCAGGATTGAGGTGGGGTCTGACCAGAGCAGAGCTGGGCGGGCAGAATCCCCTCCTTTGCCCTGCTGCTCCTTTTGGCACAGCCCAGGACACTTTTGGATCTCTGGGCTGCCAGCTCGTGTTGAGCTTGTCATCAACCACACTTTCATTTTATTTTCTCCCAGGTCGAGTAATAACTGAGTAACGTGTTATTTTTTTAAGCCTTGTGGTTCTGCTGTTGTCTTTGTGCCTGTGTGTCCCGTGCGTGGCGTTGTTCCCTCACGTGCTCTCCCATCTGCTCTTTGGGAATGTCTTCCCCAGCCCTCACAGCTGTCTGGGAGTTTGATAACAACGTGGAGATGCTGATAACCCTCCTCTGCCCATGTGAGATAGTCCTTGTTGCTGCTGTTTTCCTGCAGTTATTTTTCCAAGTTTTTCTTGGCACTGAGCGGGTCATCCGTGCTGCGAAATACCACGACAAAAATGAAACATTCCCACACACACACACCCCTTTTCTCCCTCTCCCTTTCTCCCATCGGCTTCTGCTAATTAATTGATTTTGTTTCTAGAATTGCTTTTTGTTTCAGTCACAAGTTTAAAGCGACTTGGGAGCTTTTAATGATGTTTGTCATCAGCACACGGATCTCAAAGTGCCGTTGGGTAAATCATGCATAAAACACTGCCAGTGTCCCCTTTGCAGGTTATTTATAAGAGAACCTGTATTTTGTTTCATCTTGAGCTTGCTTTAGGACACCATTGCTGAGATCTGGTTGCTGTCAGCTGGGATGTGTGTTTGGATCGGAGAATGTCTTCTGAAAAGTGATTGAGAAAAGCTGTTCCATATATATGATTTATAACCATATGTAAGGGTTAATACTAAAGTACAGTTGTGATAACTTGGCTTCTCTCCTGAGCTGATTCACAGGCCTCAGCTGGCTTAAGATTTTAACTCCTGGCAAGGATAATTTTTTAAGCTGTGGAATGATTGGATGTTGACTTCAAAGAAAACCACTCAATAAAGGAGTAAGAAATGGGAATAAAGTTACATGTTTTATAAATGGCATGCCTTGTGCATGACCCCAACATGAAATAGATGGAAGAAGCAGAATGATTTACCAGCAAAACCCTATGACACTGGCCACAGAAATTGCCAGAGAAAGCAGAACTGGGCCAAACATTTGTTTTTCCCCATAATTTATAGTTTGAGTGCTGTTGATTCATGTGAAGACAGCTGATAAATGTGAACACTATGACATATTCTTAAGATTGTGTTGATAACTATTAAAAATGTATATTCTTAGAGCTCTTGTAATCCTAAGCCAGCCAGGTTCCCAGGCTGCTGTGTGAACTGCCTTGTGTTTTGAACTCAAATGGTGCAGTGGGAATTTTGTGAGAGAGAAGACAAACGTTCCTGTCAGAGGGCTGGAAGACAAGGTCTGTTCTGAAGGCAATCAGGGCTTTAGAAACCTAATGTTGTGGTGTTAAATTCAATTTTCAGTCGCAGCTGATTTTGTTCATGATCAAGAGGGGTTGCCACCCTTGGCAGCATGACCAGCGTGAGGTACCAGAACTGCAGCCCTTGTTTAACCAAATTTAACCATTTCAGCTTCATAACAGCCACAGCTCTCACTTCTTACAGCCAGCTGAATTTGGAAAAAAATTGCTTTTTGGTGGAACTTTTAAAAGTGACGCTACACAAAGAGTTACTGCACCCACTTGTGGAGGAGGCCCGAACTACAGAAGCTGAGATAGATCAGTCTCCTCTCTCTTTGAGGTGCTCACCCATTTTAGATTTTAGTGATAATTCAAACGACTGAAACTGTGTATTTTTTTGTTATTTTAAGTAGCAAGTCACCCTTGAATCTGTCAGCAGAGAGCGAGCTGTGTTGAAAAGCCGTGAGATGAGGTTCTAGTATGTTTTTGGAACTGATGTAGGTGAGTATTAATCCTGTTGTACAGACCATTGCTACAGATGCTTGTGGGATTTGGGGAATAACTGTGGTAATCCACGTTTGAGAGAGATACACTGATACCTGTAAGCTTCTGCAGAAGGATTAGTGTGATCCATGGAACAGGATTTCCTTGAGGGAGAGGCTGAAAGAAGAAGATTTACTCAGTCCCATCCAAAAAAAAAAAACCCTCAGCAAGGTTCTCTGCCTACTCCTCTGGTGTATTTATATTGACAGTGCAAAAGGCTGTCATTCTGTCCAAACGTGGGAGGTGAATTTGTTGTGGCTGGCTTTGTGAGGTTTTTATGTTTTTGAGGCTTAATACTTCAGGCATCACACAGAGCATCCTTTGTTCCCTCTGGGTGACCAGGAACCTCTGGGAACTGCTGGTCCTGGCCTGGGAAGGTTGTGCTTTTGCACAAGTCTGGTGGAAAGGTTGATCTTGTGCTTGAGAGTCACAGCAAGAGACCACGGGCATTGTGCAGATAAAACTCTGAAATGCCAGGTGAAGGCAGTTCCAGGCATTGCTGGCTCGAGAATAAATGGGTTACAACTGACTGGCCTAACATGGGGTAGAAGTTGGAAGCTAAGCAAGTGAAGTTCTTGAACAGTTTTTCATACAAACAGCAGCGAGGCAGATAATAAACCTGCATGGTTTTGAGGTGGAGCTTCATTGCTTTAAGAGAAGACTACAGAATGTGGTTTTGAAGGAACAGAATTGGGTTTTAACAGGTCAGGGTTTTTTTTTCCAAGACTTGTGTTACATAAAACCAGTCTGAATGTTTGGCCTTGATGACCTGCTTCATCCAAAACCAGTGTCCTGAGGAAGAGCCTGCCCTGTGTGGAGGCTGAGGAAGTGGATTTATGTAGGTTAGTTTTTAGTAAATAGAAATGTTTAGTACTATCTATTCCTTTTAACTACTTCTTGGAATTAAATCCCAATCCAACATGTAAGAAAGCTGGTTGTTGCTCTTCCATGTTTCACAAATATGCAGTAGATGTTATCATAAAAGGATAAAGATGGAGTGAAAAATGAAAGTGCTAAAATTTAGTGTGACAGAGAAGGTCTTCACACACTTCTGTTCACTGCTATAGGCCACACAGATTAAACCATAGATTCCTGTTGACTTCATGGAAAGTTAATGGTATGGAGGATGGACATCTTTAAAATGATCTTGTCTCTCCTGCTGTTTAAACTGGTTTGCTGCTTCTCACTGGCTTTTGCTTTATGATTCCCGATGATTTTCAGGACTTCAGGATTCCAACTTAACAGAGATGAGCTTCCCTGGTATAAGTCTGTGCTGAAAGTGCCTTGGGCAGATATTCAGCTGCCTTTTGCAGGGTGCTGGGCACACCATTGCCAGGGAGAGACTGCCCTGCTCTGGTGTCACCAGCTCCACGTGCCTCCTGCACTTGCAACACACGTGGGGCTCTTTGACCTTGCTCTTTGGCAGAAGGTCGAGTCGTTTCCCTGTTTGTTTGGGATGTGTGTAAGGTGGAGGGAGGTTCTAGTCCTGATTCTTCACAGCAGGCAGCTTTCACACCTGAAATCCTCTGGGTAGAAGGTTTTTTTCCCACTTCCACAGTGAAATGTGTGGTCCTGTTATCCACAAGCTGTTGGCAGAGCATTTCACCCAGACCAGAATGAAACCATTTGACTGAAGGGGATGAACTTTGTGTGTGTGTCTGACATGTGAATAGTTAAGGGTGTCTTCAGCCAGCATAGCTACTTAGCAGCTGATAGGACTATTACAACTGTGCAAGTCAGGGATTTGATCCAAATTTACATTTCTCCTTTGGGTTATTGGACTCTGAAACCATTGGGTGGAGCCAAAAACGTGAATTGAACTTGCCATCACACGTCCCTGACTTCCTCCAGCGAGCCACATTTGCTACTTTAGAATGCAGACATGAACCTTTTAACTTTACACTGAAATCAAATATTGACTTAGTTTCATATATATCTGGACTTTGCACAGGGGGGAAAAGCCTGACATTGCTGAAAATGGCAGCTGAGGAACCCACAGAAGGTCCAAAAACAGCCAAACAGTTCGTGGTGAAGGAAGAGGTACAGCATGCCTGGGGCTGACATGTGGTGTTGTTAAATAAGTCATTTGAGAGTGATCAGGGTGTTTGTGAGTGCAGAGAACAAAGTGCTGTGAATGCTGTGTGTTTGTAACAATCCTTTCAATGGACAGAACACTTCTTCCTGATGGGCAGGGAGTTTGAAAGAGGTGACATTTCTCTGGGTGGAAATAACCATACAGGTTTTCAGCAGGGGGAAGAGAAATCTACGGTGTTACAGCCTTTTAGGTTGCTGCTTTTTGTTTCAGATTTTGCATCTGATTCTTGTATTGTCTGTTCAGGAGGTTTTTAGGGTTCAGAAATAATGCTGGTACCTCTGAGAGACCCTACAAATCAGAGGGTCGTGAAACTCAGCCTTGTTTTCTGTTCCTTTGAGAAGAACCACTGGGGGTTTCTGTAACATTTAGGATTGTACCACCTTTCATGTTTTCTGAAAGGGTTCGAATTTAGATAATTGCTGTTCTAAAGACATGAGTGAGGAAATAATAAGATTAATATCAGGTCCTGAGGAAGGATTCTGGAAGTACTTCTGGGTGCTTATTAGGAGCACTTTCACCCTAATTTAAGCTGCCTGTCTTTGTTTCAATTCCCTTTTAAGTGAATTCTTAAAAGTTAATCTTTGGTGTTAAGGCAGGTTTGGCAGCAGCCTCACACTGTTGTTACAACACAAATGTCGTTTCTTCTATTTATTCTTCCTTGGAGTGAACAGAGTTGTGCCATTTCTTTGGGTTTCAAGGTACAAAACCTTTTCAGGAAAGAAGAGATTTGTTTGGATTATATTTATGTCTTTTCCCTTGGATTTTTTTTAATATGAATATATCTCGAGGATTAAGGGCTTCATTTTTGAAACCTTTCTGTGTTTTCTGCTAAGACCTGTTTTCCTGCAGGCAGAATTTTCATTTTATTCTCTTTTTTGTTGGTTTGGTTTGTTGTTGTTTGTTTTTATAATGCCTCTTTGTTATCCTCTTTTGAAATATTGTGGGTTTTGGTGTCACCAGCAGTTTATAATTGGGTTTTACATACTTTAGGCTATTTAGGTCTTTCAGGCATTTTGTGGGCTTAATCCAGGGAAGTTTTTCCCCTGCCTCTGCCACCAGCCTTTTTGTTAGAAGTGCTTCTGTAACTCAGCAGTGACTGTGTGGTCTGATGTTGGAATAGCTTCTTCCAGGGAAGTGGCAGCTGATTTTATTTCATTCCTCCTGTTTCTGGGAATGCCCAGTCAGGCTATTGTAAGCAAAGCAGATGTTATTTGCTCATCAAAGCAACACTCAAAGCAATAAAAATAACTCATTCCAAAACAAGTTACATTAAAAGAAGTGAACTGCTGGGCTAATACCTAAGGGATTTTTCCCTTTTAAGTGAATTACATAAAAAAATGAGGAAGCACGATAGGGAAAGCAAACTCATTCAGCTCAGAAAAGACATTTTGCCATGGTGTTAGTGCTAAGAACTCAGCCAACAGCTCTCAGAAATCCTGACAGGACAGGTATGAATCAGTCTCAGAGCTGCAGGAAACAGCAGTGACACAAGGCCACGGTCTGAGATGAGGGCAGGGAAAGTTCCAGATAGTTTGGGTTTCAGCCTTTCATTCCCAGCTGTTGGGCCGTGCTCTCTGCTTAGTGGACACTCAGCAGCACCAGTGCAGGGAAAGGGTCTGCAGCCCAGACACCCTTTTGCAGCTGAGACATGGCCCTTACAAGATCCTTCCAGAGAGATGAGGGCTTTGCAGTACATAAAATCCCACTGAATTCATTGAAACTTGATTGTAAAAGTCATATTAAGAAAAGTTACTTTCTTGGGCCTATTTTCTATTCCTATTTGAGAACTTCGAGTAAATGTTTTGTTTTGGTTTTCTGTATTAGCAACAGGAATGTTGTTGCACATTCCTGCATGTATTGTGATGCTGAAATTGTTTTCTCTAAAGAATCCAAAAACAGCTGTGTTGTTTCTCCCAAATAGCCCCCAAATCTTTGGGATTAACCTTATAATGTGTTTAACAAAGAATTCTTTGTTTTAGGTCATCGCTGAAAGAAAATGGTTGAAGCTTGAAGAAACAACTTACACTGATCCCTTTGGGAAAACCAGGTAATTGCCTGTGTGGTATTTCAGATTCCTGGAATGTTCTCAGCTGTGCAGAGAACAGGAACATTACAGACCCATCATTCCACAGGAGATGAGAGCTGGGCACTGGGCACTTCCTTTAGAATTCCTGCTGTTCAGAGAAGGGAATCTCACCCCAGCAGGTGTGCTGGTGTGTGGGATGGAATGTGGCTCCTAAATCCTCTCGGGCACACTGAACCCTTGGATTGTGTTGCATTTCCAGCTCCTTGTCAAGATGCTACACAGAGGCAGTTCCAGACTGTGGCACTCAGTCCATCCTGTGGCTTTTCTGGTTCTTCATTAAGGGCTTCTTTTTCCCTGCTGATGGTGCTGGATTTTGCATTTTACTGACAAATTAATGTCCCCTTGTATAGTATCATGTTGTCCAATTCTCCTGTACACCTCAGTGTTGCTGTTTTTATCCAGGGGTGACACCATGGCTTTAGTCCCATCAGCAAAATATCCTCTCAGAATTAGCAAGATTGGACCTTTTGTGGAAGAATTTATATTGCTGGTGGAGTTTTTTTGGTTTTATTCATCCCATTGCTTATGTTGAGAGAGAAGCTTTTGTCTTCCTTGCCTGTGTGCTCCTTGTGTGCTGCAGCAGCTGAGCTGAAAGTCCATAACGCACCCTGTAAACCTTATGCAAAAGCAAGATGAAAGATGGAATTCACATGGTCTTGCTACAAAACTCTACTTCCAAATCTGACTTGTTTTATACGTAAATTGCTTTATTTTGCTCTTCTCCAGGATGACTTTTATAAGACTTGCCTGTTCTGTGACAGTCATTTATGCCTTTCCCTTATGTTTAGTGATCTAAACCATCATTAACTACTTCCTCTCTCCCTCTTTAAGCAGGCAAAATAAAATGATGCTGCACACATTTTATAGTACATGACAGAGCCTACCCAAGAGCAGCTGCTTTCTTAGGAAGCCTCACCATGTGATGATATATTTTGCTTTTAAATGAAAGTAGCAAGGGTAGAAGATGACTTGAATATTCATTTGTTCTTTTCTCTGTGTTAACCAGAACTTGGGAAACTGTAAAGCGAACTGGCAACAAGAAGGGGGTCACAGCTGATGGTAAGACACTGGTGGCTTTTTTTTTTTTGGTGGCATTTTTGTCCTGTGGCAATTCTTTTGATAAACTCCCGGTGCAGACTCAGAGCTGAGCTGTTTCTGAGTGAGTGAGGATGTGGAACAGGTAGCTTGGCAGAGCTTGCTGTACCCCAGAGCTGATGAAATGCAGCCTCAGTGCTGAACAATCAGACCCTCACTGGTAGGAGTGCTTTCCCAAGATCAACTTTAGGATGGTGGAGCAGTTCCAAACACATTTTTGGGTGCTCCCAGGCTGGTGGATTGTTAGAGGGGCTGAGGACACAGCTGTCTTTGGGCACAAGAGGAACATGATTTAGCCATGAGAGCAGCATAGCAGAAGTTCCATGCAGAGGCTTCCAGGGAGTCTCTGCAGGCACGAGAGCCCTTCCCTGGATATTGGTGGGCTCAGGGTGGGTCTGGCTTGCTACACCTGCCTCTCATCTGCTGGGGTGCTTTGAAGATGCCTTTTGGGGCTTTTATTTCACCTTGATAGAAATGATATCAGGAGCCCAAATTCCTCATTCAGGATTCTGGAGCGGGCATGTAAATGTTTAATGCTGACAGTGGCAGTGCTGGGGTTCCTCCCCACACCTAGCACTGAATCCTCCCCTCCTGCTGCGCTCACTGTCCGTGCTCTGGGGCTGTTGCAGGGGTAGCGGTGATTGCGGTGCTGCAGAGGACTCTGCACTACGACTGCATTGTCCTGGTGAAACAGTTCAGGCCCCCAATCAACGCCTACTGCTTGGAATTCCCTGCAGGTGAGTGACTGAAACGGCAGGATGAGTCACACACAGTTCAGTGTGCTTGGATGTGCTTGGAGTGTCAGCTGGAAAACTGCGCTGAGCTCAGGGTGCTGTTCCGAAATAGGAATGCTTGATAATGAAGAAAACAAAATGAGCTCGTTTTAGCAAACTGGATAAAGTTCTCTCCACTTCTCCTTTCCCTAAGAGTCAAAGCATTCAGCTTCTTTCCCTCATGAGAATATCAGTGCCATTTCCTGGGAAGGTAGCATGATTCTGTAGATGATCAGTTAAGGATGTGAGGAGCAGCACGATGAATCCAGGAGCTGGAACGCTTCCTAATGCTTCAGTTTATCCCTCTGTAAATACTACAGGGTAGTGAGGATGTTTCACCTCTCCCATAACACTTGATTGGAGCTTGGGATGGGTATTGCAGTTAAGTGGTAGGCTTTTAATTTATCCTTGTGTCTTATTTGTCTCCCAGGTCTCATTGAGGAAAACGAGTCAGCAGCAAGTGCTGCACTGCGAGAGCTGGAGGAGGAAACTGGCTACAAGGGGGAAGTCATTGAATGTACTCCAGGTCTTTGATTTTTTTTTTTTTTTTTATTTTCCCACCAAAGCAAATTCTGTCTTTGAAGGCCACTCTAAATGTCTAAAATGCTTTAAACCAAAAGTAAAATCTATGCAGCAAAGCCTTGGTCCTTCTGTGAGTCGGTTGCTGAGCTTCTGCTGGATGTACAGGGCTGAAGTAAAAGTTGGATGTCTATAGGGAGGAAACTGCTGTTGATCAGGATCCTGCACAAAACCCAATTATTCAAGCTGTGATTTGGCATTTTAGTATAAATGTCTAAATTGCTGGACTTGTGTGAACAGCATCTGTGAGCTTAGGTAGAAAAAAAAATAGCTGTGTGATGCAGTGTGAGTGGAGATCACCCTCCTGTCAGCTGTGGGGAGGTGACAGGACTTGGGTTTTCCAGCTGGAAAGAAGGAGAGAATAATTGGAATAAATTCAGAGATCCTTTGGAATGTGATTGTTGTCAGTCCCATGCTGGTAACAATCCCAGTCATAAAATGAAATGAAGGCAAAACAAGGATCGGAAATCAAACTGGGCAAGGTAGAAAGGTAACTTAGATATGATTTCAAGGAAATGTCAGTGCAGTTGAGACCTGGTTCTCAGTTACTGGTTACAACTGCATGTTGGGGACAGAGGTGGAAGCAGCTGATGGCAAAATTGGACTCCAATAGACTGAGGAAGTCTGTAAGAGTTTACAGTTATATCTTCAGTCTGTGGAATGGAAAGTAAACTTAGCTGCTGAAAACAAGCCTTACCAGGGATCTGTGAATGAGCTGAGAGTTACAGAAATGTTACATTTAAGGACATGTGAAAGCAAAGTTTTCACTGCTCTTCCAGCCTGACAAATCTATGTCCTGTGGTATCAGATACATTCCTGTGAAAGCTTTTGTTACAATGACAAGTTGCCTGAGTCCTGCTTTGGAAAATGAGCCCTCTCCATGTGCTTGTTTGGCAGCTCTGTGCTTGGACCCAGGCGTGTCAAACAGCACCACGCACATCGTGAGCGTCACCATCAACGGGGACGCGGCTGAGAACACCAGGCCTAAGCAGAAGCTCGGTGAGTTTGGTGCCACTCCTCTGAAAATTTCGGGAGGATAACAAAGGATGGGTTTGAAAGAACTGACCCCACCACTGCATCTCTTCTGTCCCAGCTGATTTGGATGCTGCAGGTCCTTAAAATCACATCCAGCAGCCGAGATGAGCAGGGTGTGTCTCTGTGTTGGGACACACTGGGGAGGCCCAGATGTGAAGTGTCAGCTGTTGGCACAGCCAGAAGAAGTTTTGGTGCCAAACTTCAGTGAGGGCCATGAGCACTTAAGAGCCTACATACTCCTCTCAGCTGTAGCTTCACTCTGGAAGTAATTACAGCATCAGTCAGCTATCAAAATGCTTTTCAATTGTAAACTCTAGTGTGTTTCAAATCCCTTACCTTACTGCCTTTTTTTTCACTTGCAGATGAGGGAGGTACGTAATGTGACTGTTTTCCCATTGGCAAGTGTGATCTTCAGATGGCAAGTTTTACTTAGAAAATGTCAGTTCAAACTGGTTTTTATTTGTGCTTGGGTAATCTCCTGACCCTAATCAAATGTGCCTGAGATTGACTTTGGCCTAGACATGAAAATTCCTGTGGGCTGTTACCACGTCAGTTATCTTCCCAAGTATTGCACTTCCAGCACCAGCATCTCGGGAAGTACAACTCACTGAACCCACAGCAGCTGTTGGTCAAACCCCAAAGACAGCTGATTCAGAGAGACAGGGGAGCTGTAAGGCAGCACAAATTCATCACGAACAAACCCTTTGGTTTGGTCTTGAAAAGCATCTCCAGTCCATTCCTGCACCAGGAGAAGCCAATCAAAAGCCCACTTGATTCTCCATTGTCTCCTTTTGGATGGTTATGAGCACAGAGAGTTTCTCTCCCCTTCTAAGTTGTAAAAAACAGGAGACACTGTGGGGAATTTCTCTCCTTTTCACTGGTTTAAGGGTGCATAAATTTTTTTTCTCTTCTCTCCTAGAATTTGTGGAAGTTGTTTCACTTCCAAAGAACGACCTACTGCAAAGAATTGATGGTAAGGGCTTCCTGCCACATGAAATGCCCAAAAGTGAGCCTCAAGCACCCCTTAGCTTCTCTTCTCCGAGCTCCTCACGGCATTTCTCACCCTAGAATAACTGTGCCTTAAGCAAAAAGCCGTGAGAGACCTGACCAGGTATGAGAGTTGGCACTGAGAATTCCTGCCTGGAATGCTACATTTTAGTAAAGGGCTTCCTTTTCTGCAGAGATGTTTTGACAGCACCTCACAGTTTGGTTTGTTTTGTTTTCAGAGCTGGTAGCAGAGGAACACCTTGCAGTGGATGCCAGGGTTTACACTTACGCCCTGGCTCTGAAATGTGCAGCAGAAACACCTCTCCAAGTTCCCTTCATGAAGTTTTAAAGCTGGACAGTGAGAAACTTATTGGAAAACTGCCCAAGTCAGATGGCTCAGAAGCACAGCTCTTCTTGTAATCAAGGGCCTTTGCTTTACTTGTAGAGCAAAAAAAAAAAAAGGTATTTGTAGCAACAATTCTGATATTTTTATTTGGAATTATGTAACTGATAAAAAGCATTTCTTCTAACTGCTCTATCAAGCCTTGACAGACTCTCCATAATAAAAATAAGTTTAATTTTCAGAATAGCTCATTTCTCACTAAATTCCTTTCTGCACTCATGGGTAAGTATGAGGAAGACGCCAAAGGTAACCATGGTTGGTGTGAACCCCGTGTTCCAAAGGAGGGAAGTGGCAGGAGGAGCCACACTCTGTTCCCACACACACAAAGAGCAGCAATCAAACACCTCAAACAGCCTGGAGAAGGGGAGACTGAGGGGAGAACTCCTGGGGATCTGCAGCTTCCTCCTGAGGGAGGCAGAGGGGCAGGCACTGACCTGCTCTGTGGCCACTGACCTTCTGTCAGCCCAGACCGAACTAGCCAGAAAGAAGGAATTGGTTTGTTGCTGTAAGAAAACAGTGACTGACAACGAAGGTGACAACAATCATCCACTGGTGTGGGATCCAGCCAGGGGTCCTGCTGAAGGTCTGAGGTCATTGCATGCCCCCAGAGTGCTCAGCCTTGCAGTTTTCCCTCTCCAAGGAAACATCCACCACCGGTGTATCCAGGCTGCACCTTCAGTCTGAGCCCTTCTTGGTAAATCTTTCCCAACCCAACTTTCAGTGCATCTGCACACAATGGGCTGCTTCTGATCATGTAAACAGCCAGCACTGCTGAAAGGTCAGGATCAAGGAGTTTTAACAAACACACCCCAGTATCAGCCTTGCCTCTGAAGTGCATGAGGACAGGCGAGCATAATTAGGGAGATTTTCCCAGCTTAGAAAAGAAGCAGAAAACTTCCTGAGATTTTCTTACCGTCACAAGCAACACAAAGCTACTTTCAAGTTAAGCATGAGAGAAGAAAGAAGAAATGTGACATCAAAGGGAAAAAGTAATTGATGACAGCAGAGCTTTAAAGGGAGGAATCTTGAGATTTGATTTTTTAATTAAGGCTGCTAAAAATAATCAGTTATATTCTAGAAAGAGGAAGAATAAAGAGGGGGGAAAAAAGGGAGGCTCCCAGACCTACTTCACTTTTAGGGCATGTTAGAAATGATCGAAACATGAAGTACACCTGGCACAGAGAAGACCCAGGAGAGTTTAATTAAATAAGTTTATTGTCTAACGCGCACAGTTGGTACACGGCCGCTGTAAAGTGCGAGGGCTTTCCAGCAGGAACTCCCTGTTCCCTCCTCCCTCCTCCCAACACGCGGCTTCGGGAACCAGGCCTCGTTCTTCCGACTCACAAAAGCGAAGTGGACGTGAAGTTTCAGTGGCACAGTTTTCACAAGGACATGGTTAAACAGAACTGCTGGGGCTGCCAGGGTGTCCAACGGGAGCCCAAGGTGCCCCAGGATGCAGCAAATCCGCCCCAGCAGCAGTTCACAGGTGAGATGAGGATCAGCCCGCGGTAAATTGTTTGCTTGGCCACCCTTGGAGCCAAGGGAGAGGTGCCCGGGTGGAGACACCGCAACCGAGTTCAGTGAGGGGGAAACGGGAGTTAAAAAAGTACAAAAAATGAATGTATAATACAGGTACGAATACATTGTGTCAGGAATACTGGCACGTGGCAATCTGAACTCAGCTAGTTGGGGTTTTTTTTTTCCTATTAAGGGCGGGGAAATGAATTAAACATTTTACTGCTGTGTGCAAAGGCGTTTTTACCGCTCTCAAACTGATCCACGTTCCCATCTCACTGTAGTGTCTGAACAGCAAGGTAGATGAATTGTTTTCCAGCATTACAGGCAACACTAGATAATAATACTTAAACAAGATAATGTAAACTTTATTCTTAAGGCAGCTGGTACTAATGCTGCACACAGGCTTTGCTCAGTGCCCACGACAGGAACGGGACACAGAGCACTCGAAAACAAGTCAAAAGAAAAGAGCATTGTTCGACTAAATGACACGTGTGGTCAAAATACCTTCCCTTTCACACAACCCATGAAATACTCGGACATCTAGAAAAATAATGCACCTACTCCTCCAACCTCAGCCTGTTCTTTTACAAATATTTCAAAATACTGATAAATAATAGTGACTGCAAGCAGGATGCCGGTGCCGGAGCCGATGGCTCCCAGGAAGTCGGCCAGTACTGAAAGGGCCCCGATGCACAAACCACCAAACGCAGCTGCCGTGGGGATGTACCTGCAGCAGAGGGAAAACAGGAGGGAAAAGGGTGTTCACAACCAGGGGTTTTCATCTGAGGGTTCTACCAATGTATCTACCACGAAAATGACCGACTGGAATAAACTGAGAGCAAGCAGGGTTAGATTGGATATCAGGAAGAAAAATTTTACACTGTGAGAGCAGCGAGGGACTGGCACAGGTTGCCCAGAGTTGTGGATGCCCCATCCCTGGAAGTGTTCAAGGCAGGGGGGCTTGGAATGAGATGATCCTGAAGGTCCCTTCCAATCCAACCACTCTGTAATTCTGTGCATATCAAGCAATAAATTTAGCGTTGCAAAAGCAACCCTGCCATGAGCTCTTACTGTCCTCCAGTAGAAACAAAGAAACTAAAAAAAACCTCACTGATAGGAAATCTGTGTGAATAACAAAGCTTTTCAATCCTCAGTTTGAACAACTTTACATGGATGTGTGCCATGGAACCTCCACAAGACCAAGAGTAACTGCTTTGAATTAAAGATGCAGGGATCAATCTGCCTTTCAGTACAGCTCTGCAGGCTGTACATGCTGTGTAAAATACAGCTTTGGTAGTGCCATGCTAGGTCAGTAATGGTAAACTAAACACCTGTGAAAATCGAGGCATCTTTCTTTTACAAACACAGAAGAGATTCAACTCAAATTCCCTCATTATGGCACTTAAAAATGGACACTACAGGTTAATCTCCATCCTACTGCTATAACACCTTGTGCTTAACTAGGAAAGACAACTAAATGGGAATCTTCCCATTTGCAGTGAAAACAGGCCTCAGATTTTTCTGTGAATATCTGTTCTGGTTGACACTTCCCCTGCACTCCTCATCATCCAGCTGGCAGTCAGCCTTTCCTTACCTGTTAAGCTCATGAACCATTGAGGTATCCCTGTGGCCTCTCATCACCATCTGCTGTTCTTTGAGTTGCTTGGCAACCTGCAGAAAACATCATATTTTATGAACCCGCTGCAGGTGTTTCACAGTCACCTGAGGTTCAGTGAGAGCAACAGCTGATCAGTCAGTGCTGGTCAATCTGCACCAGGGGCACCGTCTGACAGCAGGCACAACACCTACATCTTTGGCTGACGAGCCGGACACCTCGATCCAGGTCTTGGAGAAGAAGGCGCAGGATCCCAACATAAATATGATGTAAACTATCACGTGCACAGGATCCTCAAATATTGCACCCATGGATTCTGGAGGGGACAAGTAGTAGCACAGGCCACCCACGGGGTACGAGCGAGCGGGGCCACCACCGCTGACATCCTGTGAGGGGAAAGGGAAAGGCAGCCGGTTATTCCTCCCAGAGCTCCCACATTCCCAGCCTGTATTTAGGGAGGAATTCCTCCTCCAGCTTTAAAACTGCTGGTTAAGTACCAAAGTTTGACAATGCAGGAATATCTACAGATAACTTTAGAAGTACTTACTGCCCACTGTCCCAGTAAATTCACCAGGAAGTTGCCACTGAAACGAACAGACAACATCTGGGAAATGACGTAGAGGTTGGACACTAAGGCGGATTGCAGGATGATGGGAATGTTGGAGGTGTAGAAGAGCTTGATGGGGTAACTGCTGTACTGCCCACGGTACCGCGCAGACTTGATCGGCAAGTCCACTCGGAATCCCTGCGGGAAAGAACCCCAAAGCTCCAGGTTTATTTCCAGACAGAAGGCATTCCCAGTATGAACCAAAGTTATTCCTGACCACGGAGTTCTCGCTAGATAAACAAGGAGTGCAAAGCCCAGGACTGCAAAGGCCAAAGGTTTTCAGCTCCAGTCTGGATTACAGATTTTCAGGATTTTTCAGGTGTTACTGCGTGGCTGTATCAACTCTTTTGATATAAACACTATTTCCCATCTGCTAAACAATGCTCCTCCAAAATACACTTTATAGAGCAGGCTTTGATAAAAGCCTCTAATGGCTTTTAACTGAACTAGCCAGTTACCAGCAGGCTCTTGGGTGGTAAAGCCCAGTCTTCTGTTTCCTGGGGCAGGATCCCCTCTGAGGAGACCCAAGAAAAACCCCGAGGACTTGAAACCCTGATCATTCTTTTTTTTTCTTTTTTAGTAAATACTTATATTTAAAAAGAAGCACTGGCTGAGTGTTGCAAAAAAAATAGGGAAAAATCAATAAGCTCTGCATTAATTACATGGCTGTTTTCTGGGAGAAATCTGTGTCACACACACCCCAAAGAAGCAAAGTTCTCCAGCTCTGTCAGAAAAGTATTCTTTGAAGTCAGTGATGAATATCAAGCCTATTATTGGTGTGATGCAACCACTGCAGTTCCAGAAACCATTTTTAGTAAAAATCCTCTTCTAAGTGTGCATGGAATGTGAGATTACACACTGAGCACCAGCAGGCCTGGCTATAAAACTGAACAGCTGTGCTGTCACAGGAGGATGTTACTGAAATAACAATACTGGAAATAAACTGCTCCTTACTCAAAGCTAAGACACTTCAGTCACTCTGCTCTAAACTTGCCCATCTTTTCCCAGGGTCCACGTGCACCCCTGCAGAGCTGCTCTGAAGAATTTTACCTGGAAATAGATGACCACAGCAAAGACAAACACTGTAGCAATCAGGTTCATGAGGTTGGGCAGGTTCTGTCTGTAAAAAGCCTCCCTCAGGGCCCGGACTTTGTCGGTTCGTGTAGCCAGCAGATGGAATAATGCAATCACAGCACCCTCAAACTCTGTTCCTGCAGGAAGCAAAAAAGGGAAAAGGAATTTTAATCTCCAAGTGAAACACGTTAAAGCAAAACAAAAAAAAATGTCTTTCTTCTGGAAATGTAAAGAATGACATAAAAAATTTGGTACAGCAGGACATAAATCCTGTTACAGCAAATATGTCACAATACAGGATTGGCTGTAATGATCTACCAAAACATTATTCCTGGTTAGAAAAGACAAAAATAAACAGAAAAGTCACCCTCATGAAAGAATACTCTCTTCCTTTCCTTTCTGGCGGCAGGAGGATGATTGGAAGGAAGAAACAAGAAACGAGGAGAAAAATATCTTTAGAAAAGCAGAAATCAAATGCAACAAAACCGCTGAAAATCAGCTGCAAATGGAAACAAACTGAAAGCCTGGCTCAGGATTTCAGATGAATGCAGTAACCAGTTCATTTCTTAATGCAGAAAGGCTGTAGCTTAACGTGCCATTTCAGAGTCTCAGGACAACCAGATGTCAAAGACTGGCTGAGGAATGAAGGGATTGCAGCCTCTGAAGAATCAAACCAGCTTAAAGTAATTCACAGGCACCAACAGCAAAAGTGTCCTGCAGCCCCAGACAACAGCTGGAACATGAACAACTCTCTGAATGTACAACATTTCCTCTGCTCTCTTTCTATGGACTAAGTGATGCTAAAAAGCGAGACCATTTCAGTTTGGAAATCCAAAAATTTTCATTCAAGGGCCCTCCGGTCCCATTTGAACTTTCTCAACTCAGATCAGCAAAAGCAAACTTGTAGGTTAAAAATATTCACATAAGTCAGACAACACTTCCATCTTCAGTGTTAACTGGACAACTGCCTGCAGGGGTGAATCACCACACATTAAAACTTTTTTTGAAGAGCCATCCAGTGAACATTTGATAGTTCATGTGTAGTTCTACACCCACTGAAAGATGGTGTAACTGTAGCAGCTCACCTACCCCTGCCAGTGTTGATGGTGGTGGGGCTGAAAGCCTTCCACACAATGGTTTCACAGATGTTGGTGGCAATGAACAGGGAGATGCCAGAGCCCAAGCCATAACCTTTCTGCAGCAGCTCATCCAGCAGCAACACAATCAAACCAGCAACGAAGAGCTGGGGGAAGAGAAACAAAACTGAGCAGAAACAAGAATAAAGCAGGTCAAGAACTGTGCATTAACTCCCTGCTTCAGTATTTTCATCGTGCTGGGAGAGGGATCGTTACGTTTTTCATCTAATTGTCATTTGTGCAGTAATTCTGCCACCTGCCCATCTCACCTGGCCATGAGCTCTGGGGCTTTTCAACGCAGAGGGAGCAAACAGATTGCTCAGTAAGCACTTTTGGGGAAAAAACATGTTTAAGTTTGTATGCATTTAGTGCTTTGTTCTACAGGAGAAGGTGTCAAAGCTGCCCCTGTGCCATTGAGTGAGTTCTCCACAGCACTGACAGCAGCTACTGCTTTCAAAGTCCACTAATTCCTGGATTTTCACTTCAGCAGCCACTCCTATCTGCAATCCTTTTAATATTCACTATCCCAGCTTTCTCCTCCTTTAGGGAATATTTAGGATTTCTCGTTTCTAGGCAGATACAAAGGATGATGTTTTATAGCACTAAAGGTATTAAATAAACAGAAGTCAGCCAGTCTTAGAAGGATTTTTCCTTCCAGCTACACTGTATCTAAGCAGTCTCAGTTACACACAAAATAGCTCATTACAAACCTGAATTATAATAAGAAGACAAATTCCAGCACCCATTTCAGCAGGATCTCCATACATTCCAGTCATAACATACACAATGGCTTGCCCAATGGTAATAATCATCCCAAATACTAAAACAAGAGAGAAAGCAAATCCTTTAAAAAAATCTGCCCAAGTCACCTACCAAAGAAATCTCATTTCTAGTATCACTTGGCTGCTTTCCCAAGAATAAAAAAATACACTTAATCCTTTTCATTGGAGCAGTGCTTACATTTCTGGGCTCCATTGAACAAGGCTCTGTCTTTTGGAGTGTCCCCAACTTCAATGATCTTTGCTCCTGCCAGCAGCTGCATGATCAGCCCCGAGGTCACGATGGGGGAGATGCCCAACTCCATCAGAGTACCTGAGCAGGAAGAAAAATTAACACAATTGCCATTCAAGTTCACAAAAACATTCTGCAGATCCACAGTGTCTGATAATGCCCATCTCAATACAGGATGTTTCTTCCACATCATCTTTCTGGAGCCACAGCATTCCAAGAATTTACTTTTTGAAATCTTAAGTTGTCCTTCAGCTGATAGCAGAAAGTTTTCTCTTATCTGAAGATGCTGACGAAACTAAAATGTTGAAAAGGTGGATTAAAATTAAGCAACTAGAACCAGCAAGTTATCAAACTTCCCACATTTCCTAAGCTGGAGCTTAAAAGAAAAAAAAGTTTGGGTAAGAACACATTCTACAAGTTGAATATTTAATTAAGCCAGATCAAATTACTTGGCATCATCTTTTCCATGGTCACTCAAAGGACCCAGATAATGCATTTTTCTTTTCTGATGTTGAGCCACAATATCCACTAAGCAGATCCCAAAGAATCAGCTCATAATTCTTTTCAATTCTCTGCCTTTAAGTGCAACTCATGTGTAGTGCAGCAGTGTTCCATCACAAAATTAACCAGAAAAAATGTTAATAAACAACCATTTAGCCACTGCAGACTTGTGAGGTCTCAAAGAGAGCCAGGACAGGGGAAGCCTGGTCTGGAATACCACACTGAAGATGAAAAGGAGTAGGAATATTCTATTTGTGGCACCTTACAGATCTATCTGTTCAGACATTTCTTCTGATCTTTTCCACCAGTTCTCAAGCCATCAGGTTCTTCCCTCTTATCCCTCTGCAGCTTAATCTTCTGAAGAGCCTTTAATAAATCATCTGAAGTTCACAGAGGGGTTTTGAGCACCTCCCCTATTGTCTGGAGTCTTCTTTTCATTGCTGCTTAACTCCCAGTCCTCACTTCAGCCTGATCTTTAAAAATCTTAAGCTTTACTGCACAATTATTTTTCCTTTTTTTTTTTTTTTTTTTTAATTTTTAGTATTTTCTCTGCTAAAAACGTAAAATGTGAAAGCACTGAAGTCATTATTATAATTTAGTTCTTTCAGACCTGTATGCTAGAGTTTCCATGTCACACATTACATCCTCTCTCATGGAAATCTCTACTCCTACAAGAGCCAGAAAATGAGAAAGTTGAAAAGCCTTTATCTCACATCCTCCAATGGCTTCTAGTCAATTTATTTAAAGGAAAATTCACTTTCCCACTCCTGCTTTTTTGTGGCTTTCACACTCTTTCTGGTCTTTTCTTGGCCTTTCCTGACCTTGTGCCAGGACAGCAGATTCAGTGTCACACACTGCTCGTGAGGCACAGAGTTCCACGTGCAAATTCTGCAGCAGAGTTTGAAGCAGAAAACCCATTTACCTTAATTTCTGACCTTCGCTGGTGTGACAAAATTTGCCATTCCTAAATAAACAGCACCTTCAGGTGCAGAGGGCTGCACTGATTTTCTTACTTCCAGCCAGTTTTCCGAGCTCCAGATGAGATCAGTGTCCTCATTTAGAGTCAGGCATGACAGCTCACCCAGCTTAAGTTTCACACTCGTAGCGTTAATTTGAGTTTTCTCTTACATTTGCTTGGGTTCCACTTTCCGACTCTAAAATTTAAACTCAGTTTGGTTTTGCTAAAATTCATGGCTGATGATTTCTGCCTCCAGCTTTCCCACCTATGGAATTCCTCACCCGTAACGTTGCCGAACTGTTAGGAGGCACAACACACATAAGGTATTTTCCAGTCAACAACTCTCAGATTGCACATCAGTGCTGCTCCCAACTGGAAAGCCAGAACATTCCCTGCCCCATATATCCATTAGGAAGAGATTGCTCTGGAATCCTAAATAGAATCATCCCAAAACTTGTGAATCAAGATTAATCTCATCTGCACCTCATCTGCTATTGGTACTCCTCGAGTACCCATTTTAATCACATTTGTGTCAATGGCCTCACAACGTGTTTCACCGTGACATCTGGGCTGGGTGACATTTAACAGCTGACTGTTTTGCTCCTGGTCTGTTTATCCTGACAGAAAACAGGGAGAGGAATAACCCACTGACCTCTGTTTGACGCCAGGATGACTCTCATCCAGTAGAAGGGATCTGCAGAGTCTGATGACATGATTCCAAACAGTGGGATCTGTCAACGTGCACACAAGTATTAAACAGCAACACACAATTAGCATGCATTAATACAAACAGCTTAACATGCAATGATTCAACTGGTACATTGTTTAGCATATTTTTTTTTTTTTTTTTTATTAAGCCAGCAGTACCTACACCATCTATTTTAATCCTCCAACTGGGATATGACTCAGAGGACTAAACTAAGACCCTTCTACAGGAAAAAGCAGAAACCTCTAGAAAGCAGAAGTTTAAATACTGAAGTTCTGCAGCTGGAAATATGTTTTGAAATATCCCACATGGAACTGTCCAAGTTAGACAAGTTCATACAAAGCTTCCAGTATTCTGTGTGTCAATATTGAGGGATTTTGAGCTCTTCCAAACTCTTCTTAATCACAAAAAGAGTCGATTAGGAACCCAGGCAATCTTACAGATGGATTCCTGAAAGCTCTGATCTGCACCATCTGTTTTTTCCTTATTCAACTACTAGAACCTTTTCTACACATTCAAAATTTTAATTGTCCAGATATCCAGTGCCAGTAAACACAAACTCCATGATCTTCCAGCTCTGGTGTCACTCCCACCTCCTCCTTCCAGAAAACAGGAAAGTACAAGAGCTGGGTTTTAGCCTTTAAACAATCCTTCAGAGCTGAAAACAAAAACTGTTAAACTACTGCTCCATTCCACAGTCTGGAGTGGCTACATTAATAAATACGAGCTAAAAAGCCTAATTCTGAAACACACTACTCATTTTAAATCTTTCAAGAGGTCCTAAAAAATACCTATCAGGTAATAATACCTGGATTCTGCCTTTCTTCAGTATCTAGGTACTCTCTGAAGGAAAGCAAAAACACCTCCACTGTTTACAACCCAAGCCCAGGTTCTGGGAACGCCCACAACTCTGAGTAATAAAGATCACAGAAATGTTTACACGGACCTGCCTTATGGGGGGGGGGTTCAGCCAACAATTTCACCAGCACAGTCACAAAAAAACCCAAGTTCTAAATGTCAACATCAACCACCTCACAAAAACATTCCCCTGCCATCTTTACAATCCATCTGCTTGTTCAGGAGGAGCTGGGGAAAAACAATCACTTGAGTTTCATCTTCACCCTGGTCACCGCTAAAATTGTGATGCAGCGAGGAACAGAGAGTAAACAATGCATGGAACTGCTGGGTTTGTTTATGCTGCTCGGTAAATAATCAGCCCGGCTGTTTACCCTGCAGCCACCACCAGCATCTGATGGGACCCCTATTACAAGAAAAGAACATTTTGTATTTCAGACTCCGTCAAAGAGCAGTGGTTTCTGAAAACAGGCATAATCAGTAATAAAGGCCATTTCAGAGGAACAGAACGGAACTTCAAACACTTAACCATAAAAATACATCACTGAAACTGGGAGGTCAACACGAAACAAGAGCTCTTTGCACTTCTGGAGTATTTTAAAAGCACAGAACCCAAGTTTTCTGAACACAGAAAAGGCTGGTACCCACCTGGCAGCACACCAAGAAAATGAAGAGCGTGATGGCCGTCCATAGCACCTTCTCCCTGAACTGGATCTGCAGGACAGTGGAGATCAGTGTGGTCACTGTGGGTAGGACCTTCCCTGCACTCTCCCATCAGAACCAAATGCTGCATCATTCACAACCCAGTGCAGAGATACTGAACCAGAAGGCATCATTCCTCACTGGAATGAATTGTTAATGTCATTTCAGGTTTTAGAGACAGGCAGAGATAACTTCTGTGGGGTCTGGCAGACAGCACAGTGACAGTCAGTCAGTGGAATATGTTTTACCTGCAGTATTCTAATGCAGGGGGTATTTACAGAAAAGCAGCAGAGTGGCTGGTACACATACCAGAACAAACATGAAAGATTAATGCAAAAAAACTTATCTTCGGTGATTAGAGCTCTGGGTTACAACACATTGGAGGCTCTTTTGTAAGGCTGGAAGTTATTAAGCACTGTTAAGCTTTTAAAGAGATTTAACTGCTGTGAAGACAAGTGATAAAACCCTGAAGAACCCTGAGTTTTGGACAGCAATTCAAAATATTTAGAATTAAGTTCTTCAAAGGGTGTTAGAGGAAGCTTAAATTCACCATTATGTTCACGGACACAGAGCTCAAAATAATTTTTAAAGATTCTTTGTTTCCCTCCAAGATATTTTTACTGATGTGGAGTACATTAAAAAGAATGTCAGATCAATGATCATTAGTCATTAATTCACTGAAGAGGATCTCAGGGCCACAACATTTGAGGCAACGAGAAAAAGGATTAGTGCCTGGTTTTGCATGTACTGAACACCCACAAATGAGAAACTACAAACCAAGGCAGCAGCAGCAGCAACAAAGCTCCTCAAGGAAAAGAAAGCCCAGACAGTAGTTACATCTTTGTAAGTGAAACCACACACTCAGAAGAAAAATAACCCAAGTAATTTAATTTATTTACCGATACTGCCTCACTCTTAAAAGAGAGCAAATGCTAAAAATACTTCAGTACAAAGTTATAAAAGGAAAAATAGTGACAGCAGCAGATAAATCCAAACAATACCTTGTGTTAGCACTGACCCACTTTACCCAGGGCTGCCTTGAATTCCACAATTTATATTTTAAGCACAGACTTCCCAAACCAAAAATGCTGAACCAAATCATCTGTGCAGCCTCACAGTCACCCCCAGCTTTGGAGGCATCGATCAAAGTCTACAACTGCTCTGGCCCTCCCTCCAGCTGGGGTGAATGTGAGCGTTAGAGGAATTCTGCACCACCCCAATTCACAGCTACTCACAAGGAAAAGTCTCTGTGAGTCAAGAAGACAAAAAAAAATAAAAAGGAAGCACCCAAATCCATATGCCAGGAACAGCAAAACACAGACTGGTACCAAAATATTCCAGCCACAAACGCTTCCAAGCACAGGGACAGTACATTTCTCCATCTGATCTGATTCAATTGGACATTTTCTTCCTTTGACATTTTCCTTAAATCGTGTGAAAATGAAGGGACTTAATCACCATCATCTTGGTGCTCTGAACAGAGTGTTCTTCCTAGGAAATCTGTGCATGAGGGAAATATGAACCCTTAGCAGTAACTACAAAAGTAGCAATCGCTTCTGTTAATCAAGTTGGCCTAAACATAAATGCAACACTTCCCAGAGGCAGAAAAAAACACTCCACTCATCAACAATAATGGCAAAATGATTCAATGAGAGCCCAACTGAATCAAAACATCATCTTCACTTAACAATCAGTACAGATTTAATGAAAACAGATGTCTTCTTCTATTTGGTTATCTTCATTTCTCATCCTGGCCTTATAACCCATTCACTAAACCCATCACTCATCATGTCTGCCAGTGACAGCTTGCAAGGAAACAATAAATTACAGGGAATTACAGTTATATGGAATGACCCGAGTCACCTGATGGACTCACACACACAAGGAATGGGATTTGAAGTGGTCAAAGGGCTCTTCAGACTGGGAAAGATGTTCCAAACTGCATTTTCACTCCAAATTTGCACAAAGCCACTGTGGAGACAGCGACCCAGATAGCAGCAAAGTGACCCAAATAGAGAGGACAACAATCTTGGCACCTCTCTGGCCATCCTTCATCTGCTGAGGGAGGGCAAGGACAGATCGAGCTCCTCTTCCTCTCAGGCAAATACCACCTGTCAGTGAGCTTTACACAAACATCAGGATCTGCAGATTTCTTTCAGCTTTCTCTCCTCACTCACCTCACTGGGCAGAAATGGGATGGCTGATGATCCCAGCTGTGCCATAAATCAGCCCCAAAAGGTTGCACCAAGGTTCACCACTGCAGAGACAAACGTGGGGACCTGCCACCCACACTTGCTGCATCCAAACCTCAGCACAGGCTCCGGCTCTGGAGATGCCTGCTCTGAAAACACCTTTGCCTGACCTAAATAATTTGTGTAGAAGTCTGTCCCAAGATTGGAAGATGCTGGAAAGCAAGAAGGTTAGGACAGATGGAGCAAAGAGCCAGGGGATAGATCCCAATGTTTCTAAAAATCGATTTCAGAAAGGCACAATCATCAGTTTTTACTGGATCCTCTCCACTCAATCCAGCAGGCTCAGCTATGGTCAGTGGCATAAACCTCCCTGCATCCAATCCCGACCTTTGGGAATGTCCCATTAGCAAAAGAGGATCCTCTTGGATGGTGTCACATTCCCAGCTATGCATTCATTTCCTTGTAAGAATATAAAAAACAACCTGTAGGAATTTTCATGGAGGTCACGACAATGCATATTACTGCAATTTGTTACTCTAATTAGAACATTTGTCACCTGAACAGTGAGTACTTGCTTGAGTTTTGGAAGTTAAAAATGGTATTTGGTTGGGTTTTTTTTTTGGACAAGGCAGGTCTCTTTATGATCTGTAGGAATCTACTGATTTTAATCCAGAAAATGTGCCAAGAAATGGGAGGGGCTTTGGGGGCTGGAGGAGTAGAGAGATGAGCTGTCAATGAACTCCTGGATTTCAGGTCAAAGAGAAATGTCACCTCCAGCAGGTGAACAGGGAGCAGTTACCTGAACTGTATCACAGATCACCTTCCCACTTCAGCAAGGTGAATCACAGCTAGGGGAGTAGGAAAGAATACGTGGGAAAGGAAGAACTAAATTTGTGGTTCCTGAATTACAGAGCAACCCCTTTCCAAAGTAATATGTTGGCTCAAAGCCAACAGTGGTATCCACAGAAAAATAGAGCTTGAAAACTCTGTCCTAGTATATTAGAACAGATTCAATCACATGGAGCTGAAACTAAATAAACTCAGTCTGGAAATGAGATTTTTAAAAAGAAATAATTAGTTAGCACAATTACAGAGGGGAACAACTTAAGAGAAGGCTGCTAAGAATTCATCATCAGGGTAATCTTTTACCTTAACATGGGTTCCCCCTGCTCCAAAGAGTATGTCCTGATTTAGGGCCCTCTGTCTGTGTTAAAGTTAGAGCTTGGATAGAATATCCCAACATTCTCTTACCTGTGAACCAATAAAAGTAAGAACATAACGTGGCACTCACTTTTCTTTCCGGTTTCTGGATTTCAGGCAGCACTGCACAGAATGGCTTAATAACTTCTAAAAATTTTACTGTTCCAGAAAAAACAAACACACACACAAAAAGAAGAGAGAGAAACACATTAATGAACCTTTGTGAATTTATAAAACTTCAGAGAACTTGATTTTGATTCAAAACTGTCTGAAAACTAATACCCTCTTAAAATAAGTTGAAAACAAGGCAAAAAGGTGAAAGAGAATTCTTGTCCTAATCAGAACTGACCCATTCCTTTTTCCACAGCTGGAATAATTTTAAAGAAGAGGCACTGTATATATCACCAGAAGTGAACTAAATTGTATTCCATCTAAAAATAAGCGACCTAGTATCAGTCTGTGCCAGTTAAACACAGAAACACAGGACTCTGACATCAAAAAGTATCCATGTAGAGATTAGATTCTCTTGTTTTAGAGAAGTATTTAGCTGGAAAAAAAAATAATTCAATCGCTAAAATACATTTAGAAATTGTAATTTAAATCAACGGAACACTTATTTTGATCAGAACTTCAAGGATTTTATTTTAGCTCTCTCTTTGCAGTTTCTCCTTTCAAAACACTAAAAAGCTCAACAGTTTGAGCTCTTTTTCTGGAAAGAAAAATGAAATCAGTTTAAAAGAAAACCATAGAATTGAAGCACATGTGTCTGGTGGGAAATTTGTCCTTCAAAACTTGGACATTATTCCCAGCCCCAACACACTGGGACAGATGGGAGAAATCAACCACCAGTTCCTATTTGGAGAGAATGCATTTATTCCACTGTAGAATGCATTTATTGCACTGTAGAATGCATTTATTACACTGTAAGTAACATTTGGATCAGAATGCCATATTTATATTTACGCTTTGCTGTGACATCTCTCTCCTCTCCTTCTCCCAAGCCCTCGGAGAGCTCATCAGAAGGAGCACAGCTCCACCTGAACAGAGAATCCCAGAATGGGCCAGGCTGGAAGGGACCACATTGGGTCATCCGGTCCCACCTCCTGCTCCGGCAGGGCCATCCCCGAGCACATGGCACAGGACTGTGTCCAGACACTTCTGGAATATCTCCAGCGAGGGAGACACTCCACACCCTCTCCGGGGAATCTGTTCCAGGGCTCGGTCACTGCACAGGAGGCAAGTTCTTCCTCACGTTCAGGTGGAACTTGCCGGGCATCCGATTGCGCCCGGTGCCTCCTGTCCTATTGCTGGGCACCAGCGAGCACAGCCTGGATCCATCCCCTTGGCACCCTCCCTTCAGACACTTATGTATGTGTGCATGCAGCATATAGCCTATATACTATATATAAACTGCATAGTGTGTATATAGCTACAGACAGACCCAGTGTGGCTAGAGGGGGATAACCCCCACACACACACAAAGCGGTGCCGGCAGCCCCGCACCTGAGCGGGAGCGGGTCCCCGCCGCGCCGGCCCTGCCTGCGGCGGCACCGAGGGCACGGCAGCGCCTCCCCGGCCATCAGCCCCGTCCCGCCCGCGCTGCGTGTCCCGCCCGCGCTGCGTGTCCCGCCGGCCCGGCCCCGCTCCCGGCCCTGTGCCCGCCGTGCCCGCACTCACTGCCCATGGCGGTGCCGGCCCGGCCGCGCTCCCGGCGCTGTCCCCGCCGCTGTCGCCGCCGTCACGTGACGGGCGCTGCGGACGGGCCGTCCCTCCCCGCCCCTGCCCGCCCCGCCCGGGGCGGTATCGCCCTCACGGAGCGGCCCCCGAGCCCTTCCCCCGGCCGAGGCGGCGGGCCGGGCGGGCAGCGGGCCGGGATGGCCGCGCCAGGGGGGGGTGGATCGGGCTGAGGGCGGGCAGGCGGCGGGCACAAGGACCGCGCTCCCGGGGTGCTCCGCGCGCCGAGAGGGGCGGCCCCCGCACCGCCACACCCCGGCTGCTCCTGAGGGAGGGAGGATCCGCGTCCTTCACCCGGCTCTCCTCGGACCACAGGGGGGGCTTGGGGGAGGTTTCCTCGCTGCTGTTGGTGCAGCGGCGTTCGTGTGGAAAGCACAGGTTGAGTGGCTTGGTGCCGGAGTGTTTTATTAATGCCCCAGTCCACCCGTGTCGGTGGATGGATGTGGTAGTTTCTGAGGGGGAAAGGACGCTGGGGCTCTGGAGCGTGTCCGGGGAAGGGCAGCAGAGCTGGGGAAGGGTCTGGAGCACAAGTCCTGTTGAGGAGCGGCTGAGGGAGCTGGGGGTGTTTAACCTGGAGAAAGGGAGGCTCAGGAGTGACTTTGTCACTCTCTCTCACTCCCTGACAGGAGAGTGTGCCCAGGTGGGGGTCTGGCTCCTCTCCCAGGCGACCAGCGACAGGGCAAGAGGACACAGGTCTTAAGCTGCACCAGGGGAGGTTTAGGCTGGACATCAGGAGGAATTTCTTCACAGAAAGGGTGATTAGACATTGGATTGGGCTGCCCAGGGAGGCGGTGCAGTCACCGTCCCTGGAGGTGTTCAAGGCGCTCAGTGCCCTGCTCTGGTTGACAAGGCGATGTTCAGTCCTAGGTTGGACTCGATGATCTCAGAGGTCTTTTCCAACCGAATTGATTCTGTGAGCTGAACCTGACAACGCAGACTGACTGACAACAGGTGTGATCCCCATCCCAGCACCACCAGTACCTTCTTCAGAGCCCTCCGTTACAACAGCCAGTGGTCTGTAAAATTATGATTATCAGAGTTTAATGTGGGATTTAGATACGACAATTTAAAATAGTATTCATTCTCAGTGACTCACCCTGTGCACAGGCATGTGTTCTTTCTGTGTTAGGTGAAGGTACTAAGAACACGAGATATGTGAAGGATTAGGGCTCCTCCACAAACTTGAATTTATATATTGGTTTGCACTCTGTATTCCCTGAGAAATACTGTGAACCAAGACCTCGCTACAGTATCTTTAAACAATTTTGTTCAATAGCCTCTCTTATCTGAAATCACTTTGAAAAGCTTTTTCTTCCGGTTTAAATGGTCGTAATTTTACAAATACTAATGAGCAGTTCTGCAGCAATTATTTTCACCCATAGTTCTTGAATAGTTTGACAAATGCCCATAATTAATGGGCCTGGCATCTTACTTGAAGATTATAATCTCCAAATAATTGCTGGGTTAATAGCTGAGCTTCAGGAAATTTCTCGTAATTGCCCTTTGTTCAGAATTTTAGTCATACTTATCTTAATTTAATGAACTTCCATAGGTCTTGTTGGCCCACTCCTCAGAGCTCCTAAGTCACTGGCCCTGGTTGTGGTGATTGATAAAAAAAAAAAATGAGGTTTTTTTAGTCCACACTGACACAGATGCACCACCTCAGGGATGCTGAACAAATATTTCTGTCACTCACGAGCGGGTTCCCAGTGACAGAAGTAAAAAAAAAATCCAAACGCATTATTGTTTTCTTTGCTTATTCAAAATACTACTGTGTTCAGAACGTTGAACCTTCAAAATTCAGGTTAGATTTTTCAAATCTAAACCAACATCCCTGTTATTAAAAAAAAATTGTTTTAAAATATTTGTTCTCCTGCCATGTCTTCCTCCTGTCACCGAGAGTTTCTGCTGTTTTTAATGAGCTGCTCAACCCAAGAGCTCATTCCTTCAGTGCCTTTATTTTTTTTATTTCTATTCTCACACTTCTCTGAAAAGCCTGACACACCACAATGCACAAGTCCTGTAACACTCTCTCTTTTTAGTCAGCTCCTTTGCTACCTAAGAGCACACAAAGCTTCACTTCTCCTTGTGTTAATGACCCACGACATTCTCCTGTCCAAGGACTGGCACCAGCCCCATGAGCCACTCCCCCAGCTCGTGTCCCATTCCATCCGGCACTTCCCTGAGTGGTTTCCTGCACACTCAGCAAACTTGCTCCCACTGTCACACAGTGCTCTCCCCTGGAGCTTTTGCAAAGAAAAGGTTCTTCCCCCACAGGGTGGTTGGGCACTGGAACAGGGTCCCCAGGGCAGTGGTCACAGCCCCAAGCCTGTCTGAGTTCAAGAAGCATTTGGACTCTTTCAGGCACATGGTGTGATTTTGGGGTTGTCCTGTGCAGGGCCAGGAGTGGGACACAATGATCTGTGTGGGTCCCTTCCAACTCAGAATATTCTGCGACTCTGTGGTTCCAATTTCTGCTGCTTTTCCCAAATGCTTTTTGGCAAAAGCACTGCAGCCCTGTGCAGGGAGAGCCACACCTACCTGCAGAGCAGAGCACGGTGCACAGATGGAAAACAGCCTTGTGTGCATCCAAAAATCGATGGGAGGAACAGCGTAAGCCCCACAGTCAGCAAGTGCTTTGTGCTGCTCCTGGGAGCTGTCAGCCCTCATGGAAGAGCAGCAAGTTCTGCAGGCAGGCTGCGTCAGCAATACCGAGGAGAGCTCTCCCTTCCTACCCCAGTATCCCTGGGGAGCTCCAGGGCACCCCCAGGCTGGGCAGGGGGCACTGAGCAGCTCTGCAGAAAGAGCTGTGTCTTCCCCCCAGGAGCAGCAAACAGGCTCGGAGCGCTCGAGCATCCTTTGCTTGGTTGGATAACCTGACCTGCACAGCAAGGTCAAGTTTGGGCCACATGAAACTCAAAAACACAGGGTCTGTTCTTCCCTTGTGTGCACTGTCAGAGTGAAAAAAAAAATAAATGTGGGTTTATGTAATCACCAGTCAAGGCTGGTGAATGTGCTCCACAACTTCCTTGGCTACAGCTGCAGCCAAAGCAATGTTTCTCTTCAGCCTCCTTTTTCTACTGATCAGCAGAAAATTTAAACCAGAATACGCCTTGATTAGATAAAGCTGTTCAGGATGAGTAAGAAGTTGTGAAGTTTGCTAGAGCAAAGTGGGACAAACATGATTTCACATCACAGGGGATGGATGTGCTAAAGCAGTGACGTGAAACACCACAGAGCAAGGATTACAGAGGTTATTTCTGGGTCATATGGAGTTAATGAGTCAATGTGTGTATTAACAAGAAGAGAATACCAAAGCAGGCTTCAGAGATGATTTTGGGAGCTGTGCTGCCTGAAGGCTTCAGGAGCCATCCTGCAAGGTTTCCCCCCAGAACCCTGCTTTAACAACTCATGCGCCAACAGCCACAACTGATTTCATTCCTGGCCCACAGGAAAAGAAAAAAGGGAAAATTCACAACACTCTGCTACAGAAATGGCTCAGTCCCAGGCATGGGAAGCATTTATTTGACCAAACAGCACTAACACTTCTGTGGAAACAGAAGAAACAGAGCCTGTTTCCACACATGCACCATCCCAGGAACTGTAAAGTGCAGATAAGCAGCGTGATATAAGGCATTCTACAGTCACCTCACCAATCTGTCCCCTAGACTGGATTTTTAACTTTAAAAAGGTGTTTTGTAGAAAAAAGTACGAGAGAACAAGAAGTATCAAGAGTAACAGGCATCACTTCTCATCATCAGGTATTCCCTGACACGAAAAAATTCCTTCATCATTACCAAACTCGTTCCACCCTTTTTTGGTTTCCCTTTTGGAGAACCCAGAGTCTTAAGGATCTGGCCTTTGTTCTTCTTCACAGGAGGCACCAAACACGACCGACAGCAGGAGCAGCCTGTCTGTCTGTCTGTCTGTCGAAAACTTAGAGAAATGTCTTGCTCAGAACATCTTCCTGCTGCTGGTTGTGGAGGGTTCCAATGCCAACAGCCGGGGCTGGCAGGGGAGGTCTGCTCACACAGCGGAGCTGGAATTGGAGTTGGGAGGAAATGATTAATGAAGCACAGGAACAGGGCTGCACCTTGAGCTCCTGATGCCATGGGGATGTGTCTGCTGGCAGATACCACCAGCTGGAAGTAATGCAGGAAGTCGTCCTCCATCTCCCACAGACCATGTAAGGACATTACAGTGCATGACAAGCCAGAGCAAATGGCAGCTTTGGATCCTTCTCCTGCTCATTCCAAGCCTGCTGTTTCCTACCTGGGATCTTTCATTATCCTGTCTACTTTGATTAAACACAGAGTAAAATAAAGCTCCAGTCCTGCCCATCACCTGTAGTGCTATAAAGAGCAGAAGCAGCTTAAATTAGAACACGTGTTTGGTTTAGGCATCAGGATTAGGGTTTTGTGTAAGCACCACAGAATTTTGCATTTAAGGAGAACTTTGACCTTCATAACACTTGTGGACATCTTATCTTACCTTAAGCCCCAGCTGCTTCTCAAACCGTGGTGACACAAAGGACCATGGCCCCATGTTCTGTGGCTCTTCCTGACTCCAGGTGAAGACTAAAGGAAGGATAAGGGCACATTACAAATGCACACATTTGTCTTTTCAGCAGTTCAAGGACGACAGTTTTTTCTTTTTTTTTTAGCACCTCTACCTTCTTTGCCTTGGCACTACCTCTAAAATAAAGGCTTGCCAGATTGAATTCTCCTGCAGGTCCCTGCTTGCTGAATTCAAACCCAAAGTGTGTCCACCAGACGGGTGCACTGTGTGTATATTCAGTTTTTCTACTGCTGTTTTCAAAAGCCACTTAAAGGACTGGACTGCAAAGACCAATGCAAAAAAACATCCCAAATGGCTCACCCTGATTTTCAGTCCTACTTTCTGGAAGCAGAGCCACAATAGCAAAGAGACGAGTTCTTTTAGCACAAGACATGAACATTTGTATTATCCCACTCCAGAAACACTTGGATGTACGAGGGGAAGAGCAAAGTGGAAAAAGCCATTACAGCTCTTTATCCTAAAAGGCAGGCAACAGATTCAGCTCAATACTTCAAAGACACCAGAAACACAAAGGTGAAAGTCTGGCTGACCTTTTGCTTGGCTGTATTTGCTCAGCTCTTGCTGTAGAGCCTCCAGGGGGAAAGGGCAGAGCTCCTCAAGCCTCAGAATAGCTGTGTTGTGCTGCTTCTCTCCTAGTGTCTCTCTTTGCTTCACCAGAGCATAGTAATGCTTTCCAGAGCACAGCACCACTTGGGTGACACTGAAGAAAAGTAAGTTCAGGGTTTTACAGAAACGCCAGGCAGAACAGCTTCACACTTCCAACAGAAACAACCAACCAAACTTCAACTTTATGAAGCTGAATTGCTTCCCTAGACCGTCGTTTCTCTTCTTTGCCTTCTCTTGCCTCCCACTCCCCTTCAACCTTCTCACTCTCTACAGCTACCTGGAAGGAGGTTGTGGACAGGTGGGAATTACTTCTGAGCAACACACAGCAGGGCAAGAGGAAATGGCCTCAAGTTCCATCAGGGGAGGTTTAGATTGGATATCAGGAAAAATTTCTTCACTGAAAGGGTCAAGCACAGGAACAGGCTGCCCAGGGGAGTGGTGGAATCACCATCCCTGGAGGTATTTGAAAGTCTAAACATGGCACTTGGGGAAGTGGTTTAGTCATGGACTTGGCAGTTAAAGTTGGGACTTGATGATCTTGAGGGTCTTTTCCAACCTAAATGAATCCATGAATTGGGAAAGAGCTGCTCCCAGTGCCTATCAGCCAAGAACATGGAGCAGGTAAGTGTCCATTGGGTCAGTAACTTCAGACACAATATCCCTGTGGGGGCAAGGGCCAACTGCCTGAACACTGCCCTGCTTTGCAGACAGGTATGGACACTACCAACAATTACCACAGGAAAAGGAGAGGAACAAGTGAAACTAAGCCACCAACCACAAAACAACATTCGCCCCCCAGAGTCAGCTCTTTCGTACCACTTCAAATCTGAGGTGTTAGGTAGGAGAAAGGGACAGGACATCCCTTCTGAGCTTCTCCTCTAAGCAAGTGAAGCTACCTTTTAGGATCTATTGAGGAGTCACCAATGACAGGCTTGAATGTTGTCCCTGGGGCCATTTCTTCAAAACTCGACACCGCAGCCTGCGTGGGGGAGAGGTGGAAGTTACCAAGTCTTGCTGCCTTTCCCTCAGGCCAGAGTCAGAAAGAATACTGAGACAGGATAGTCTTCCCTCTCCCTCCTATTCCCATTCCCACTCCCAATGAAAGGTGGAATGATAAGCTTCCCAAGAACACTCAGACCTAGAATCATCTCTACTGCTAGCTCACCTCCACTCAGCTTTAACCCTCAGCCTACTCAGTCCCAAACACTCACTAAACTCACTAAAAGAAAAATCTCACTAAAGCAGAGATGAGAGAACACAGAAGAACAACAAAGAAAAAGGGGAAGAGAACACAAAAGAGTAGGAAGAAGAGGAGGAAAAAAACCCCAAAACAACAACAACAAAAAGAAAAGGTATTTTTCAGCTTACTGGGAGCCTGAGTAACACTTTGGGAGAAGCAACAATGAGAGGTTTCCTGAAGTTTCGGACCATTTGCCTCCGGAGTAAATGGAAATACTGTGCTGGGGTGGTGGGATGGACAACTGACATGTTGACCTGGTCCCCATCAACTCCCTCTTCTGAGCTGTCACACATCTGCATAGGGGGGACACAGCAATACCACAGAAAGCAGTGAGACAAATAGGCAGGAAAAAGTCCAGGCACACAAAGCACCCCGAGCTGTACAAGAACAGGTGAACAAATATCCCAGTTCAGATGATTGCAAGGGAAGAAATTCAGAGAATAAATGGCTTTAGCATTCAACTGGTAAGATCACATCTGAATGCCTCCTTCTAGCACACTGCAACCAGGGCACGACAGATTTTTTTTTTTTTAACAGGTCACAACTTCTTCATGAGAGTGGCAGCAACTCTCTGAAAGGCTCCAACCCCCTTCCTTTACTTACATGAAACAGCTTTTATTTGCTTACTACAGTCACAAGGGCACAACAATGAATTTTTAGGTGGGATTTTTTTTTAAATGTGCCACAGATTCACTGTCACCACAGGTGGTGGGTACCTGCAAGAACCGTTCCATCCTGCAGGAGGAGTGCTCAGGGCCTGCACCGTCGTAGCCATGGGGAAGAAGAATCACTATCCCGCTCTGCAGGAGCCATTTGGCCTCGCCTGGAAACACAGAAGGAGGAGGAAGGAAAGAATGATTTCCACAGAACACATACATTACTTTGCACAAACTACTCAGCAAAAAAAAAAAAAAGAACAGCTGATTTTCACATCATTAAATAGAAGCTTGAAACATGCTGCTGGCATGCTGCATTTTCTAAAAATGTGCAGAGTACAAATGATTCATTTTTCCATACATTATCTCCTCGTACACTCACCTCCAGAGATGAAAGTGTCAAATATTATCTGGGCTCCATTAAAGAAGTCTCCAAACTGAGCTTCCCAAATTGGCAGTAACTTAGGGCTCTCAATGCTCATTCCATATTCAAAACCAAGCACAGCTTCTTCAGACAAGGGACTGTTACTCACCTAACAAAAGGAAATTGTTGGGAGGGCTGGGCAAGGAAGAAGATAACCCAGAGTTAAGAACCCTCAGAACCAGGCACATCAGTGCTGGGCACCCTGGGGACATGCACTGCTAAAGGAACAGGAGTGCCCTGACAGTTGTCCTGCCCCTGTATGTGGTGTTTGCCAGAACAGACAGGCTGCCTACACATATCCCAGCAGCCTGTAAGAATGCATTGTTTCAGCACAATGAGAAGAAGATGGTCTTGTGGGCCACAGAACCCACCTCTAGGAAACCTTTCTGGTCTGGGGACATGTGGTTCAGAGGGATGTAGGTGTCATCTGTCTCCTGGCAAACCAACATGGCGTGTCGCTGGCTGAAGGTTCCTCTGCCAACGTCTTGTCCACTTAGTCTGATGTTAAACCCTTGCCAAGCAATAAACAAAACACTCAATTAGCAAGTCATGTAAAAGGAAAACATTCAGGACAACAACTCTCCACGTCCAAAGTGTTTTATCTCTTGTTCTGTCTCTTCTCTTTTCTCCTCCCTGAAGGCAAGAATTGTTTTGGGGTAAATGGTTCCATTTACTGAAGCAAACTGCAAAAAACATGCAGTCTGCATCACAGGTAAATGGAGATAATGAATTCAGGCAAGAAATAGTAACATCAAACACTCACAGTACTTGGGAGCCCCACTGATTTCAGCTGCATTGCTCACATGCTTAGCTCTAACGTTTTTGGGGAGTAGGAGGGAGCAACAATTCTCTGAAGACATTTAGGACTTAATCTACAAATGTTAGTGACATACAGGATTCGTATTTACCTTCTCTTGCAAACTATCAAATTGATACATCATATCAATCTTTTAACTTAGAAACACCTAAGAAGTCCATTTTTATCCTTTATTGACATTAAAGCAGAAGTATTTTATTGTCTGCTGCTGCCTCTTACCTTGGCTCAGCAGAGAACCAAACGCTAAAGTTTCAGCTGTTGCCCAGTCCAGCTTTTTTCCTTCTTCCATTTTTTGAACTCGTGACTAAACAAGTAAAGAACAAGGAAAAGTTACTATTTTGCCTTTTTCCATCTGCAGCTCTTTTGGTGGCACAGACCAAGATCAGAAGCTAAGAAAAAAATAAAACACTATGGAGAGAAATGCTGTATTCCTGCAGCCAGCTTAGGTTGGGTTGGAACACACAGTCTTATTTAAGCACATCCTGAAGGTTGCCTGAGGGCCACAGAACCATGGATGATCCATGTGTTCACCTACCAGTGAACAAACTGCACTGACAAATTAATCTTAGTCTGAAAATATAAAAAAATCACAGCACAGAGTGTGGTCTTGACAGAATGCTGGTCTGTCTGGTTAGCAGTGATGAAAGATGTCAGGTGTAAGTATTTCAGTCTCCAGAACTCTTCCCTGTTCTGGCTTGCAGAGCTGCAGACAAATGATCACACCCAGCTGTGAAGTTCTTGCCTTGGGCTGGGAAGACAAGAACATCAGCCCTCTGAAATAATCAGCTCACAGCCTCTCTACAGACACCTGCAACGTGCTCATCATTCATCAAAGGGCACAACCCCAAACCAAGCCAAACCAAGCACAAAGTTAGGAGCTATCAAACCCTGGCTGTCAGACTTGCCCACGTGTTGTCTGATATTTACACATATAAACCATAAAACACTCACTACAGGCTGTGGAAACCGTGTACACAATTACCAGCTTCCTGCCTCATTCTCTCACAAAGTACTGATTCTAATCATAAAGTATATAAATCTTAGTCATTTATCATACCGGTTTCTATTAGTTGGAAGAATAATAAACTGTATTTTCTATAACCTTTTTTTCTTCATTGCAACAGAACAGTGTTGAAATAACAAAATAACACATATGGTCAGATTTGGGGGGGGGAGAAGACACGTCTTTCTTCAAACCTGGAGGAAACGTGGCATAACCTGAGCCCTGAAACAGTGAGCTGGTGTTTTTCCCTAGAGAATACCACGCTACTCTCCAACTGGCAGTGTTACTGTGCTTGGATTTTTCCTGTAGCAGGTCGTGCCTTTGAGCAACGGCACCAGAACCATCACCACCCTCACTGACCTGCGCGTAGGTCTTCAGGAGGTGGCTGTGCACCCGCAGCTCCTCGGGCACCTGCACGGACCTGGCTCCGATGAACTGCAGCAGTGGCACGGGCATCCCCGTGTCCCACGTGCTGATCGTGGCAGAGGGCTCCACGAGGCCCTTCCAGTGAGCCTGCAGGTTGGTGGCGGGGGGGCTGTACGACGCCGCGTTGGCAAGGCGGTCGTTGAGTTTGGAGTAGTAGGTGGTTTTTATCTCGGCCACTTCAGCCTCGGTCACGAGCCCGGCCGCCATCAGGTGCTCCGCGTACGTGTCTGGGATGCTCTTACGGGATCTGTCCGGGAGGGAAGCAAAGCCCAGAGAGATGAAATCTGCAAACACTGTCACAGAACAAGAAAATCCCGCCTTACTACAGCCAGGTACCACGGGAAACTGAAATAAATGGTGTCCTGGTGCATCACACTCATTTGCATCAAGTTTGCTTTCCTGGCATTTTTAGAAAGGTAACAGATCTCTTGGATATGTGTTTTACAGTCTTTTATTAAAAAATAAAAAATGCCTAGAGTTGGCAGTTACAGGTAAAAACAAGCCCAAAACCCCTCTGTGCTATCATGCATATTTTCTTCAGAGAAAATCACGCTAGGATTTCAGCATTAGATGAGAATTAAGCCATCCATTCTATAAATACTTCACCTAAAACACCAGAACTCACTGGCCAGTAAATTTTTGTGTATTTTTCTTTGGGGATAAGGATGGAATCTGAACACATTTAAATGCTCATGAAGATGAGTCCCAGCAGGACTGGGCAAAGACAAGACAAACATCACACTGGCTTCCTGCCCCATCTCCCACACTATCCACGCTTCCCCTTGGCACCCAGAAGCCAACTTTGCCTTCTGATTACTAATAGTCACGAATTTGAAATCCAAGAGCTGCGTGCTCCAAGAGGCATCAAACTGCATATTTAAGAGCCAACAGCAGCGATTACCCTCATTAACATCTCGTTATCAGACTCTCACCTCACTCAAAGGCTGCTGACAGTGTAGCTGCACTTACATGACGGTGTCCTGTCCATTTGGTGGAGGATCTTAATGACACAGAAACTTCTGCTGCAGCAGCAACGAGTGGGTGTAGACCCAAGCACACTCCCTTACCTGATGATCTTGTACATGCAGGGGTTGGTGAAGAAGGGCTCATCCAGCTCGTTGTGGCCCCACTGCCTGTAGCACAGCAGGTCCACGATGACGTCCCTGCGGAAGTGGCGCTGGTACTCCACGGCCAGGCGGGTGGCACGGACAACTTCCTCAGGATCGTCCCCGTTCACGTGGATAACTGCACACCCAACGATCTTCCCTGCCCAGGGATTGGGAACAGAACAGGAATCACAGCCAGTCCCTCCCAGAGGAAACACACACACAGCCACTCTGCTGAAATTACAGACAGCTCACGAGAAGTGAAGGTAACAACAAGGTACAAGAGATGCCCGTTGTGATGGGAGCTGGGGTAAGGAGAAGAGTCTTCCCTGACAGACACTGCAATCAGCCCAGCCTGATGTATTTGAGACAGTTTGAGCACAACTTTTTTTACAAGCATTAAATTCCCAAAGGACCTTCTATACAGAATTCCTTAATGTTATTGATCTGGAAGTCTGCAGGGAATGGGAGTGAACTATCTGACCACTCCTCTTTCAAACAGAAATTGAGTTTTATTTCCTTCCTATTCTAAGCTATCACTACTATGAATTCACACAGGCCAGAAGCAACCTTCTCCTTTGTCCCCTGCTCCAGAGAGGTCTCTTCATTAAAGAAAACACTACAAAATGCAAATGTATCAACACCCTCCCCTGTATGACAATTTGGCTCCAAACCCTCCCAGCAACAGTGCTCCTCCTGTACTTGAGCTGTCCAAATTCTGGGAAATTAATATATTTCAACCATTCCTGACCCGTGTCAAGTTTTCCTCCTTAGCAAAATCCTGGAAGTCAAATGGTAACATCTTCCCTCATCACTGACAGGTAAGAAGAAAGGAAAATTAAGGATGGAGGGGAAAAAAAACACAAGAACAAACAAAACCAACCCATAACACAAAACCAGCCCAGGGAAAAGCAGTAATAACTTATCAGCAGTAATCTACCTTATCAGATTTAATGAATCTACCTGTTTGATTTGATGAAACCACAAATACTGAATGTTAAGTCTTCAAAACATACAAAAGTATATTTTTAGTTATAAGTGACATACACAAGAGAACTTACTACTAGGTCTCTAATCTTACTGATAATACAGCTGTTCATCACTAAGAAAGGTCAGTCCAAACCAAAAGACTTCTGGTTTGACCTTAGAAAGCTCTTGAGCCTCATCTTTCCATTGAAAGCTCAACAAGCTCACCTGACAACAAACCCAAATAAAAAAATGAAGGAGTATCTGACCTATAAATTTTGCTCAGAAAACACACTGGGATGATTTTGATGAAATTTAACAAGGTATTTAAAATACGTGTTACACACTCCATCAAAACACCTTTTGGAAAGCTGTCAGTGACAGGACAGAAATTAAATGAGTTACAGAGACTTCACAGTAATCTTGCAAATATTTCATAACATCCCCTGAAAATGTGATCAGGTTTTCCCTTGGGTTTGCCATAAAGCAGTGGGGGAAGGGCATATTTTTAGCCTCTGAGTTGTTGCCAGTAGGAGGAAATAATCGATAATAATTTTAATTTCTAATCTAGCATGAAACTGGAGCTGTATCAGTACAACTCCCTAGAGTTGAGAGGGACTTGCTATAAAAAGCCCCCAGCACAGCACATATCCCCTCTGAAGTTAAAAACCCTTTCTGCCACAACAGCCAATCCTCCTCTGGATTCAGCTCCACGTACCAATGTCACTGCAGTACAGGGATGATCTCCCTCGCTCTGGAGGAGTGGTGTAGCCCAGCTGGTTATTAACAATCAAGTGGATGCTCCCTCCAACTCTGAAATGTGGTAGATTAGAGAGGGTCAGCGTTTCAGGAACAATCCCTTGCCCAGAGAAAGCAGCGTCGCCGTGAACCTACATGAGGGAAGAAGGTGGAAAAGTCTCATTAGGAGATGCTGGAGGAGCAGCAGCAAAATCAAACCTGTTGCTCATTAAGCAACACCTTCTAAATGGAGCACGTGGCACAGACACAGTTCCAGCTGGACCCATTTCTTAATCCCTTTCATGGTTTGAATTTTTACATTACCCTATCAGTAACACAGGGCCATAGCAGCCAACATGTGTGTGTGACTGCCTGATGGAATTCCTGCCTGGAGCTGATCTATAATCTCCTCAAACTGACCCACCAGTGTCCAGGTGAGTGCAAGTGTCCTGCAGCAGTCAGCAGCTGCCCCCTGGCCAAAGGGAGCCCGTCACACTGCACCCTTTGCTGAATTTGGGTGAACTGGCACTGACACCTACTAGCATGAGTATCATTTAGCATTCCAGTGTTTTGAAACTACAGATAGTTCTCCATTGGTGAACACGATCACAGCTTCCTCAGAATGCAAACTGAAGTCTTTTGCAGATCAAAGTCACTATGCAAATTTATGTGCTTTCTTATTGACAGTTTGACCTTCTAGCTATGGGACAGTGATTTCAAGCCCTAGGAGACTTCTGAGGTGCAAGTGCACCTGCAAGACAGAGATGCAACCAGTGAAAGGGCAGCACTGGGTTTTACCAGAAAGATGGAGACAGTTTTTGCTGGGAGAGGCTTTTTTTTTTTTGGGCTGCATTAGGAAAAAAAAACATAAAAGATCACCATCAAGTTTAATTCATTAAACAGGGACCCTGACAGTAGAATGTCAAATGTCAAATATATTTCTTATTCTCAAATTTCAGTTGAAATCATAAGCATCAGCAGTTGCCTGATGTCCAGGAAGTGGAGTTAAGGTATGTGAGAAGGTGAAAAATAAGCCACTGTCAGCAGAGATGGACAATTAAACACTGCAGAGGTGTCCATGCAGAGGAGTTTTATAGTCCTCATATATTCTAAGCACGCTGAATTTCCAAAAACCAGATTTTCAGACCTTGGAAAACTAGGCTTACACTGGCCCCTTAGCTGATGTTTACTCTTTTTCCCCTCAAGCTCTGCCCTCAGGCTGGTGGAAGTTCTATTCTAGTGGAAGAACAGAACAATTGCCAGAGTAAACCTCAATTCAGTGTCTACCCTTACACTTCTCAAGAAAAAACACTGTAAAACCAGAAACCCCCAGAAAGCCCAAAGAGAAACTTCCACACCAAGATTCTGGAAATGAAGGTGTCTGCTTTCATCCCTTTCCTCTCAATTAGCTGAGTGAGAGCAGTTCACAGTCACAACTAAAAATTGGCCTTTTTATTTTTTATTTTTTTTTCAGTCTAACCCTTGGACCTCTTGAAGATACAGTCACAAGTACTGACACTCATATTCCATGAAATATTTTCTTTCTTTCAGGAATACTTTGAATCAGTTACTAACATGGAGGTGTCTAGCTCAGATTTAACGTTGTTCTTCTCTACTATGCAGCCCTCCCTGCCACTTACCTCACAAAAACCATACAGGTAAATTTTTCCTGCTTAGGGAAGGTCCATTTATCCTGAAGAACCTTTGTTTAAAGAGCTGCAGTGCTCTCACTACTACATGGTGAAAATCTAACATTATGAGCAAGAGAGAATCCAAGAAACAATAGTATGTTCTCAAAATAACTGACATAACTGCGGAGGACTCTGCAACCTTGTTGACAGATCTTCTCCAAACTTATTAATTTAAAAGGATTCTGGTGGTGGTTTAAATGCAAAAGTGGCCTGTGAGGAAAGGCACACATGGCTCCCAATGCAGATATTATTTTAAAAAAAGGAAGATATCAGAAGCATTTCTTCAGAAATCTTAGAAGTGCAGTTGTTTAAATGGCAGTGTCATCAGGGATGGCACCTGGAAATCTTCCTCGCCCTCCTCTTTCCCCATTAAGAGGATCCCAGTGCTTGACATTATACATCAAATCAGGGGTTTTTTGCTATTTCTATGCACACTTCTGTTCACATTCTAGTCCAGCAAGTCTTACAAAGATGAGTCAGGAACTGTGAGCAAAATACCTGCAGGCAGATAACTTTGTCCCCTGGCTGTGCAGAGCTGTCTGGGGAGTAATCTCCATCGAGCAGGGTCTGCTGCCTGCCCCGTGTCTTGCCCACGGCCACGGGGTTGATGGCTTCCAGATGGGAGGGGTTGGGCAGCAAGGTGACGTGCACAGGCCTGTGGGCACCGAAGTCGAGGTCTACAGAAGATGTCAGGTGGGAGAGAACATCCCCAATGGCTGCTGAATTCTCTGGGAACTCACTCAAACCACGCATCTTACGGAACATGACCTGCACGGAAACAGGTTCGGTTAAAACCCTTCGCTGATTCACTGACACGGCGAAAGAAAAGCATTTACAGAACCCTGCGCTCTCCCTCTCCTGATACTGCAGGGATGCTTCTGATAACAGCACAGAAAGCCCTGCATTAGAGTTCTTTTCATAGCTGGCCCAAGTGTTGACAGGAGGGGAAGCCACTCTCACACAGGTTCACTTTTATTGCTCCAGCACTTACGACCCGACAAACTTTCAGGGGTTTATTTCCCCACAAATAAGCCAGGCATCAAACAACTGCTCGTGAGATTATCAACCTCTTACCTCAGGTGGCAGCTGGAGCAGACCTGCGAGGAGATTAAGCCTTCCACGGTGAGGCATTCCAATAACAATATCTGTCACTCCACTGTAGGCACACATCTTGAACAGCTCGTGGAAGAAGCCCATCATGCTCTCGGCCCCCTCGCCACCGTAGCGCTTCACCGTGGCAAACTTGGTGGCCAAGAAGTGATCAAACTCCTGTGGGAAACAGGAGAACTTCAGCTATTGGGCTATTTTAGGCAGCAGTCATCTGTTTATAAAATTTAGTAGGATTTAAGTTTGTATCCTTAAGGCACAAAAACCCAAGCACACCCCTTCAAAAAGTCTCGGCTCACTCTCCACCCACCCAGTCTGAGAGCAGAAGCTATGGTGACTACAAGAAATCAGCTCTTATCTCCTCCTAAGCAAAAAAGTGTGAGGTTGAGGATCAAACTCTCTCCATCTAACGTGGAAGGAGATGTATGAAGAACTGTAACACCACAGCAATTTACAAATTCCTTAATGGTTTACCTGTTTTAGGTGGAAATTATGGAATGGTGTTTTTTTACAGTATAAAACATAACTATCTTGAGATACAAAGTGCTAGAGAAGCACAGTGCCTCATTTTGATTTATATTAGGCACAGTCCTTAGGGCACAGGTGGAATGCTTGAGAGAAGAAAAATAAATGAATCTGTATTTATTTCACTTTCTTCTCACTTCACTCCATTCACCTGTGCCTTGACAGCTCTCCTAAGGGACCACATTTTGGAAGCACTGGAAGTTTACTTAGAGTTTTGCAGCTGAAGACTGAAAATAAATGAAGTTTGTAACTGAAAAGACAGAGCTACACCTAAAAATCAGAGCCAACTGCTGAACAACCTCTAGTTAAATAACATTCAGTTCTAATAGGAATAAATGATACAAAACTGTTCACTCATAAAAGCAGTTTTTCTGTCAGGGTTAAATTCTTAGTATAGTCCTGATCATGCTGAAATCAAAGTAGGGTACATCAGGGTCCCAGTATCAACCTCCTGTGTCACTGTGAAATTCCTCTAACTGCCAAAGAGGCAACAAAATACATCATGGGCCATATACTTCTGTTTAGTCATCAGCAAATATTACAGTTAACACTCCTTCCACTTGGAAAACTGGAAACAGGGACAGTTTCACAGATCCTGCTCTTCTACCTTTCCAACCTTCACCGATCCTGCTCTTCTACCTTTCCATCCTTCTGGACAGCATAGGAAGAAAAGGGGAAAAAAATTAAAATTTTTCACAGTACAGAAGTATTGGAATAAATTTTCTCTATGCATGTTGAAAGTACATAAGTATTTCCTCACAGAATGCATTGAACAAAGGTTCCTCGCTGAGAAGCAAATTTGCCAGCTGTGCTTTGTTCTCCCAAAACCTCGAGAGACACCGTACTTTAAAGCCAGTAAAACAGATCAGCACCAGAACACAAGATTTCACAGAGCTCTGCCCAGCCTTGTGTTCCCATCAGAAACATTTCAGTGAGCTGTCAGACCACGAGGCTCAGAGAATCTCACTTTTGAAGACTGATTGCTCACGGGTTTGTACAAATTGAAATACTGCTCTTTGTTTCAATAATGGCTGCCAAGTAAATTCAGCAACAAACTCCAGTGAGATTCCTGCACCTGTGTACTGCAAAACCTTGAACTTCTTCCTCTTGCACACTGTCAAAGCCTTTCAGGATGGTGATTGTTCTTTTTCTGCATGAATCGTGTCCAGAGCAGAAAAGAATCCATGACAAGATTCCATGACTCTATTACAATCCAATAATGGGGAACAAGGTACCTGGGACTCCAGCATCAGTTTGCACAAGTGCTTTTTCTCTTCAGGTGTAAATGCTTCTTGCTTTAGCTCCTCAAACCTTTTAGCAAACCATTCCCTCTCCTCCAAAGTTGGAAGCTGGCTTGTTTCTATGGAAATATGCCCGCAGTAGATATGGTCAAGGTAAGCCAGCACATCCTCTAGGGAAGATTCTTCTTTTCCCATGTTTAGAAGTCCTGGTTGGGAAATAAATGTTATTGGTCACTTTGGGGGAGGAAGGGGAAGCACTAAGGAGTGTTTTGGAGAAAAAACATAGAGAGAGACCCTCCTTTGTTCAAGGTCACAGCAAGAATCTAGAGAGGCAGGAAGACAAGTTTTGATTTCTGCCCCTGTCCTTTGACAGCCTCTCCACAGTGTTAAGTATGTAAATCATCAAATGTTACAGTAACAAGACATTAATGTTTAACATCAGCAGCTGTAAGAACAAGTATAAATTTTCCTGGTCTCCAGAGATGCCAGAAGGCAGCCCCTCATTGCACTGGGATTTTTTGCAACAGACATAAGCAGGCCGAAGTTGACAATTTCCCGTCCAATGGTTCATTTCTGATCGAACCACCACTTGATATTTGGCTCCTCCACAGAGGCCACAGCCTCCCAATAAATCACCCATGAACAGAACTCACTGTGAGCAGGCTGGGGACCCACCTGCAGTAACGAGAGGCCCTTGAAGAACTTCAGCCAGCTGTTGGATTTCAGGTACCATGGTCATAAGAGCCTGGCCAGCAAACAGGGGGTTAATTTTGGCTGCTTTGTGGCCATGTTCAGCATAGGCGGTTATTAAACGAGCCAGAGCGTGGTCAACTGAAAGCAAAAAGAAAGCAGAACAGCATCACACATGTGCTCTTGGTAAAGTGCTGACAGTATTCAAGTCTGAAAGCTTTCATTTTCCAAAACAATGCACTTCTGAGACCAGTTCACTAAGTTATTTCTCTGACATTTGTGTTTCCATTGCTGACACTCTGCTCCAGCCACTATGTTCACAAAGTCAGCCCATTCAAAACAGGCCCTTTTCTGTAGTGAGTTGTGCAAGGGGGACATAACCCAGAACATAACTCTTAACATCTCCCACAATGCTCTCAGCAAGAAAGCCATTTAAAATGTAACACAGAAATATGTTAACTATTAACAAGGAGGATACTTTGTGGACTTGGTGCCCCAGAGCTATAAACCTGTTTCAGTCCTGCTTCTGTCCAAGAATCTTAATTCACAAAATTCCCAGAATCCTCATGTTTGGAAGGGACCTCTGGAGATCATCCAGTCCAACCCCGCTGCCAAAGAGCAGGTGACAAAGGAACTCGTCCAGGTGGGTTTGGAATGTCTCCAAAGAGGGGAAACTCCATGCCCTCCCTGAGCAGCCCATTCCAGTGCTCTGCCACCCTCCATGGACAGAAGTTCTTCCTCATGTTGAGGTGGAACTCCTTGTGTTTCAGTTTATGGCCATTTCTGCTCGTCCTGTCTCTGGACACCACTGAAAAGAATCTGGCACCATCCTCCTGGCACTCACCTTGGAGATATTCATGTGTATTGATGAGATCCCCTCTCAGCGTTCTCCAGACCAAACAAATCTCAGTCTCTCCTCAAAAGAGAGATGCTCCAGACCCCTCATCACCTCTGTGCCCTCTGCTGGCCCCTCTCCAGTAGCTCCTTGTTTTTCTCACATTGAGAAGCCAATTCCTACCTAAGTCTTCCAACCTCTTAATGCTGGAGACCACACACTCCTGCCCCGGAGAGTTTTGTGCACTTGAAATCCTACTTCTGCACCGTAAAACCGAGTTAAAACCATCACGGTTACCGCTATGGGACAGAGTTACCTATACTGGTAACTAGATGGCCGATTCAAGCAATGTAATTAAAAAAAAGGGAAAAGACAGCCGCGGGGCTGAGGTACTTCCAGGGCAGCAAAAACTGAGGCAACTTCGAACCGGCTGAAGCAACTCCAGCAGCTGGTGCAGGGCCAGGCACCACAACCTTCCCCGACAGCAAGCGGGGACAACAACACGGAGCCCCCTCACCCCGATCCCCCTCACGGACCCCGCCGCCCAACCCATCCCAGCCGGGGGGGGGGGGGGGGAGGAATCCCACCTGCTCTGCCAGCTCCACGGGGCTGCTGCTGTCGCTGCTGCCGCTCCGCCGCCTTGCCGGGTTTGTAGCCGTACACGCCGCGCTCGGTGCGGTACCAGCGCTGAGGGCAGGACCGGCGCAGAGCCCAGCGGAGGGCGCGGGGTCCCCCCGCCAGCGCCGCCATGGCCGCGACCGCCTCAACCGCCCCCCCCCTCCCCGGGGCCCGCCCAAGAGCACCGGGGGCGGCGCCGCGCCGGGACCGGCGCGGCGCCGCCCCCGGTGCTCTTGGGCGGGCCCCGGGGAGGGGCGGACGGAGCCCTCACACATAGAGCGTGTGTGGATGATCTCTAGAGGTCCCTTCTAACCATAATTATTCCGGGATTTTTGTGAATTGCCGGCAGGTTGAGGGAGGTGGTTCTGCCTCTCTGCTCTGCCCTCATAAGACCCCACCACCACCACCATCCAGCATCAAAGTCTAGGGGTTCCCCCCTACCCGCAGGGGAAAGGCGTGGAGATGTCGAAGGGGGTTTAGAGGAAGCCACCGGGATGATTGCAGGGGTGGAGCGGCTTCCCTGAGGGGAAAAGGCTGGGAGAATTGGGATTGCTCAGCCTGGAGCGATGTAATTGCAGCCTTCCAATACCTGAGGGGAGCCTTCAAGAAGGGTTTTTTACAAGGGCGTGTAGCGACAGGACGAGGGTGAATGGATCCAAACTAAAGGAGGGTAGGTTTAAATTAGACATTAGGAGGAAGTTCTTTGCTGTGAGGGGGGGTGAGGCCCTGGCACAGGTTGCCTAGAGAAGTTGTGGATGCCCCATCCCTGGAATCGTTCAGGGCCAGGCTGGATGGAGCTCTGAATTAGTGGAAGGTGTCCCTGTGCATGGGCACAGGAGTTGGAATGGGATGATCTTTAAGGTCCCTTCCAACCCAAACCATTCTGTGATTCTGTGATTGCTGGCAGGATCCCTCTGCTCAGCAGTGGGGAGGCCACACCTGGAGCACTGTGTCCAGTTCTGGGCTCACCAGGACAAGGCAGACATGGACATACTGGGGAAATTCCAGTGAAGGGCCATGAAGATGATGAAGAGGCTGGAACACCTCACAGATGAGGAAAGGCTGAAAGAACTGGGATTGTTCAGCCTGGAACAGAGAAAGGTCAGGAGGATCTTATCAGTGTGTGTAAATACCTAAGGGAAGGTGCAAAGAGGATAGAGCCAGGCTCTCTGAACATTAGGACACAATTTTTTCACCATGGGTGACCAAGCACTGGCACAGAGTGAATAAAAAGAAATAGAAGTTAATGTTGCAAAGAAGGCAAAAGGATACAGCTGTATGACAGTGAAGCAGAAACTGAATACTAATATTTTTTTTCAATTAGAACAAAGCAACCTTGAAAATAATGCTGAAAGATGACATGGTTTTGTGAAGTTGACAGTAGAGAGGCATAAAGGCTTGATATAGTTAAACATTTCCATTCTGTGCTTGGGGAAAAAGACAAATGTTGCAGGCACACTGCATGATGATGAAATACATTTCCCCAGTTCCTAAGCAAATAACAGTCAAATAGCAGATATCAGTGTGGTTTTGCTTTAAGTCAGGTAGGCACTTTGACTATTTCCCAATTAGCACTGATAGGAATAGGTTTGAACATTAAAATTTTTTCTACCTTTTCAAGTGAGATGGTTGGCCACAAAATGTGGATTTTGGAGAAGTAACTGAATATTTGTATATATGAGTTCACTTACTGGTTCAATCAAGTCTAAGCAGGGGTTTATGGGATATATTTCTCATCAAGTCAACTTGCCGTTTTTTTTTCTGTGACTCAAAATCCAGTTAATGAAGATTTAAAGTCCCTTGCAGATTTGCCAGGTTAGGACAAGATTACACGTGGCAAAAGCATTGCTGGAGCCGTATCTGGGTCAATAAAAGGTTTTGTTGACTTTGGCTCACGTCTAAATGTGAGGAAGCGGTCCCTGTGCCAGCAGAAACACTGCTCCTGAGGGTGGATCCAAGGGGACACTCCTGGCCTGGCTTTTCTGGCACAGAGAGCCTGTCCTAGAGAAGGCTCCTGTGTGAGGCTGACTCAGTTCTATGTGTTCAGGAGTTGTATCAACCCCAAAAAACCTGCCCACAACTGAGGAAGTGCTGAGGAAGATTGTCAGCTGGAGGTGTGTGGTGGAGAGAGGTTACCTGGGATCTGAGTGTCAGCATGGAGATAAGCAAATGTGATTTATTGTAACAGGGTAAGATGAAAGCCTGTACACCTGGAAAGAGTGTGTGCACTGAAATGTAGCTCCTTCCCAGGAAACGGGGACTATAAATAATCTACAAAACTCGTGAGGAAAAAAAACCCAGATGGGTCTAAAAAAGTTATACGAATATCTACTCACTTGGCAAAAAAAGATGATTTCCTGGATTTGGCTACGAGGAAATAGTGAGTACACCTACAGATTCTGCATTGGCCACTATTTGGCACAATTTGAATCCTTTGTGCAAGTTGTGTGACAATATTTGAGGAAACACAGAAAAACTTGGGAAGATGAGCTTCAGGAATTAAAACAAAAACAAAACCAAAAAACAAACCACCTGCTTTATGTGTGAGACTCAGGAATTGAGATCTATGTAGTTTTGGCAAATCAGTAGAAAAGCTTGATCAGTGTGTGCACAAATGAAGCAGGTGCTTTAGAAGCAAAAGCTTTCTGAGCTGTCAAAGGTAAAACCAGATCTACTTGTGTGGCCTTTACAAGAGACAGTTCCAACACAGTCAAAGGTGTGGGAGTATGTGGTATGAACACAGGAGGAGCTTTTGTTTCCTTTCAAAATCGTGGTGATCATGCCCTTTATTCATGTTAGAAAGGGCAGTGACATCATGCTTCAAAAGAAAATATGGCAACCACTGTCATTTAAGCCTGACCTAACACTGAGCCTGCCTTTTCAAGCAGACCCAAAAATGTGTAATCCAAAGGCATCCACTGACAGGCCAAAGTGTTGGTTGGTGCCTTTGAAACACTCAGTGCCAACACTAACACAGATTTTACTGTGTCTAGCCCATGGATCTTCACTCCAGTGAATCAGTTTAATCAACTTGGTAACTCAAGATATTTTGCTAAGTAAATGAAATCTTTGTGTAGCAGGGACATGTGAATGATCTGTGTCAATAACAAGCACAACTTTGTCCTTTTGAATTTGTCCAGAAAGAGATTTCCAGACATGTCTGCAAAATGAGCAGTGAACAGCAGGGAGGAGAAAAAAAACAAACCTGTCTAGTCCTGCCTAGTTCTGGCAGAGCACACCTAAAACTCTGCATCATTAAACAGTCTCCTAGTGGGGCTGACTCTTGCCTCTGAATAAAAGGTGGCTTTAACAGCTGAAAAATCCCATTCTGCACATCCAAGCCTGTGCCTGCTGTGACAGTCCAATATTGCTGAGGGTTTGTTCTAAGCCTAGAGGGGTGTAAATGCTTTTCCAGCCCTAAGAAAAAGCTTCTGTCAGAGCCTGGATTCTAAATGTAAAATAAACACCAGATCCCCATTCTCCAGCTCTGGGATGTGCCAGCTTTTCCCAGCTTGGGCAGCTTTGGAGTTGCCCCAGAGGCGACACCGTGCCCAGACGTGCAGACAGGGAACGTTTCAAATAAATCAGGGAATTCTGTGCCATTAAATTCACCACTGCAAAATGCCTTCTGGAGGTCCAGGTGGGAACAGTGCCTGAGCAGGGGAGCAAAGTGGCAAGGACCAGATTTAGACTACAAAAGACATTCTGAGAGAATCCCAGAATGGTTGGGGTTGGAAGGGACCTCTGGAGATCATCCAGTCCAACCCCCCTGCCAAGGCAGGGTCACCTGGAGCAGGTGACACAGGAACACGTCCAGGTGGGTTTGGAATGTCTCCAGAGGAGGAGACTCCACGCCCTCTCTGGGCAGCCCGTTCCAGTGCTCTGCCACCCTCCAGGGAAGGAAGTTCTTCCTCACCTTGAGGTGTAACTTCTTGTGTTTTATTTCATGGCCACCGCTCCTCGTCCTGACACTAAACAGGGTCTGGCACCATCTCTTGGCATCCGCCTTTGATTTATTTATTTATATATTTATGTGCATTGATGAGATCCCCTCTCAGCGTTCTCTTCTCCAGACCAACCAGGCGCAGCTCCCGCAGTGTCCCCTCACACGGAGGATGCCCCAGACCCCCCCTCACCTCTGTGCCCTCCGCTGGACCCGCTCCAACATCTCCCCGTTTCTCAGACCGAGGCACAGCGGCGGACACCCGTTAACCCCCCAGACCCGGTATCACCCGCTGTTAACTCGCCGCTGCCCGCGGTATTCTGAGCGGTGACACCCGAGTGTCCCCCCGGCCGGGGTGGCACAGACACAGCACGGCGGTGGCGCCGCGTGCGGCCACCGGCCGAGCCGCGAGCTGGGACGGCCAAGCCAGAGGCACTCCGAACCCGTTCTCCCCTTTCCCGCCGCGGCCAAACTCCTTCCCGTTCCTGTTCCTTTCCCTTTCCCCTCCCCTTCCCCGCCCCATTCCCGTCCCTCTTCCCCTTCCCCGCCACTTCCGCCTCCGCAGGTCCCGGTGACCCGCCCGCCGCCAGGCCCCCGCACGGGGCTGCCCCTCGCGCCGCCTGACCGCCGCCGCTCGCGGAGCGCCGCTCCGAGCCGCCCGCAGCCACAGCCACGCCGCTCCTCAGCGGCTCAGCCCTTCCCTCCTCGCCGGGGCGCGGCGCGGCGGGCCCGGCCGGTGTGGCGCGGGCCCGGCCGGTGCGGCGCCGCGGCTCGGGCGGCGCGGCGGGCGGCCCCGCGGCCGTGAGGGGAGCGGCGGGCGGGGGCCTCGGCGGGGCAGCGGAGGCGGCGGGCGGGCCGGGCGGGCCCATGTCGGCACCGGGCACAGGTACGGGCGAGCTGCGGCCCGGGGGGTGAGGGCAGCGCGGTCCCGGGGGGACGTCGGGGAGGGGGGTCCTGGGGGGTCGGGGCGGGGAGGGCTCGGGCGGCGGTACCGGAGGGCACGGGGAGAGGGCAGGGGGTGCTGCTGCTGCTGCCAGGCGGGAAGGGCGGCGGGAGCGCTGGGAGCGGGCGTTGGGGGCCGGGAGCGAGCGGGGCCGTTCGGAGCCCCGTTGTGGCCGCCGTTTGCCGGTGCACGGCGCGTCCCCGCGGGCCTGGCAGCGGAGCGCCCTGTCCCGAGACGCGGGGAGACGAAAGGAAAAGCGCCCGGCTGCTCGCCAGGCCAGGCCGAGCGTGGGGCAGCGCCGTGGAGTTGTGTCAGGGGGGATATCGGGAAAGGGTTGCTCGCCCAGAGGGGTGGTCGGGCATTGGAACAGGCTCTCCGGGGCAGTGGGCACAGCACCAAGCCTGGCAGAGCTCAAGAAGTGTTTTCTCAACGCTCTCGGGCACACGGTGGGATTCTTGGGGCTGTCCTGGAGCTGGACGGATGATCCTTGTGGGTCCCTTCCAACTCACGATGTTCCGTGGCTCTGTGAACCTTCCCTGCCAGTGCACGGGGGGCTCCTCTCTCTGCACTGTGCTTTCCTGCTCTGCTCCTCGTCTCATCTTCCAGAACTTGTGGCTGAGTTTATTTTCTCCTCGTTGACCAGGGCATTTTTCTGATGCACCTTCCCTTGCTTTGAGAGAACCCTGGTTGCATTTCATTCTTTGAAACTTCTAACTCTCCAGTGGTGTAATGATAACCAGTGACAGAGGAGTTTGTTGCTCTGTCGGGTTTTTCAGCTGGTCAGAAGTGGGGATATCTTGCCCATGTTCTTCATCTCCCTCATCTCTTCCGTGGTAGAGCAGCTGCGAAAAGGACCGTTTATGTGATCAGTTTTATTTCCAGTGCCAGTAAAAAGAGAACATGAACAATCTCAGTGTGTTTAGTTTAACAGAGCTGTATTTCTTCCCCCCATATGTGTGTTTGCAAGGATTGAGGTTCTGGATCATATTAATGCAGACTGTGAGAAGAGACTTTTTATTGCCTTGAGAAGATTGATTTGAGGGCCACAGTGTTGGTGTTTATCCTTTATTCTGAATTGTGACTGGGTTAATGATGCTGAATACTTTATATAACTCTAGTTTCCTTGAGAGTAAGTACAGAGATGCTTTTTCTTAAATGTTGCTTCTGCATTTCAAGACCCAGTTCTTAAGTTTGTGAGCCCAGAGTATCATGAACCCAGACCCATCACTTTTTCAAATTCCCAGAATGGTATGAAGTAAAAAAAAAATGTAGAAATTTATGCACACTAAAAATGTCTTAACCACAAATTTTCCAAAAGTGTGTCAAATATTGGAAAATTAAGAGAAGTAGATGTCTCTGAAAAAACAGCGTCTGTAGGCACTGAAACTCAGAAGGAACTTTAAAGCATGAGAGTGTCACTGCAGGAGCGGGCTGCCAAAGGCACGGGGATGGAGTTCCTGTCATTATTGTGCCTTCTCATCAGTCCATTCCTATAAACACGAGGTATTCAATAAAAGTTCTCCTAATGTTTCCATTCCATCCCCTTAATTAGAACCAAACTGTGTCTTCAGCCTAATTCCCTCTGGAGAGGAGACCCAGGCGAGCCTGCTGTCCCTCTGTTTCCACTTTTCCCCTTTTCCCACATCATCTGAGCCTTCCAGCCAATTTCTGTCCAACGGGGCAGATGTTCTGAAGGTCTGAGTGTTCTGCAGATGTGATAATTGGCAGCTGAGGGAAAGGAGCGAGGTCTGGCTCAGCGTTCCCTGCCCAGGGAAGGGCGATGGACGCGCTCCTGGCACAGCTCTGGGGCAGTTCTGCCCCGTCTGGCAGCGGAGGCTCCAGGCTGGAGCTGCCCGTGGATCAGGGAGCAGCCCGTGGATCAGGGAGCAGCCCGTGGATCAGGGAGCAGCCCGTGGATCAGGGAGCAGCCCGTGGATCAGGGAGCAGCCCGTGGATCAGGGAGCAGCCCGTGGATCAGGGAGCAGCCCGTGGATCAGGGAGCAGCCCGTGGATCAGGGAGCAGCCCGTGGATCAGGGAGCAGCCCGTGGATCAGGGAGCAGCCCGCGTGTGGCTCGCAGGCAGCGGCCGCTCCGCCTCCTCCTGCCCGCGGGGGGTGGCGCAGTCACAAAGGAGCTGGCAGAGCCATCGGAAAGGTTTGGGAGATAAGGAGCTGTACACGTAGCAGGCGGTGAGGAGTATTGGAACACACCTGTTCTGGGATACGGGACAGGAATCTCCTGTAAACAAGATTTTTTGGTCACCAGTGTTCATGGGGAAAAAAGTGGATGGATAATACTGCCCTGTGGTCTAAATCATAATGTGCCTGATTATGCCCATCCCTGTTCATTTTATCACTTCTTCTCTGTTTTGCTTTTGTACAAGCAAACACCACGTACATCTCTAAAACAGAATCCTAACAGAGTTCCTAAGTTTAATAAGAGCTTTATACCATAATGATTTTGGTGAGTGACCCTGTTGTTCAAAGTTAACAGGTGTAGATGGATATTTTGTTGTGTGTGGGGTTTGTTAGTTTTTTTTTGTTTGATTTTTCCCAAATTGTAATTGAATTACCCTTCTGACAATAGGTGGGGGGCAAAGATAAAAACGGGAGTATTGGAATTCTGACATGCTTTTCCAGCATTTCTTTAATCATAAACAACTCTTTTCTCAAAATGTTTTCCTTTTAAACTTAGCTCCCAATTAAGTAGCTTTCAGAATCTTAACACTTTTTAAAATGAATGTGTTACTCTATTGTGGGTTTTTTTTTTTTTCATTTAATTGTAGAGTCTCATGCAATGTTCTACCTCACCTGCTAGTGAGACACTATGGTGATGTTTAAATGCTGAAAGCTTCCCTTGCAAACCCCTTTTGTTGAAAATGGTGGGAGGGATAATTCAGCTGTCTCAAACTGATGGAATTTCCAGTGTGGGTTCATAGTGAGAAAAAACTCAAGTAGTTATTATTGATTTTGAAACAGGATGCGTAGATTTTCATCTCCCAGGTGGAGCTGTGAGGAACAGGTCCCATAGAAATAGAAAAATTAGTTCAGATTTCAATATGAAGAGGTTTGGGGGGCTGTTTAGTTGTTTGGATTTTGTTGACCCCTTCCCTCTTAGGTTAAGTGCTGATTTCACAGTAACACTGCTTTAAGGTGAGGTAGTTCAGTGTTTTTAAAATCCAAGTAGTTCTAAGATCTTGAGATGTGAAATCTTTCAGTTGCAGGACATGCATTAGGGAGCCAAATTTGCTGGTGCTTGTTTAGGCAATGCTGATTTGATTTCCATAAATCAGTGTCAGGGACGTTTCTTCTCCGGTGCTGTTGCCAATTGCTGTCAAACAGGCGAAGTCCTGAGTAGGTTCCCAGCTGGTGAGTTGTCACTGCCCCTATCTGAATACACTGTGAACTTTTGCAAACATTTTTTTTTTCTTTAGAAGACCTGGACAAGCACATTAAATATTGTAACACAGAGTTCCATATGGGTGGGATAGTCAGTATGTGAATCTGTCATCTTATTGTTTGGGAGGTGGGGGAGGAAATGTGAAATTCTTACTTAGGAACAGAGATTTTCTTTAGTGTGGTGTCTTATTTATAAATATATTTTGCAATAGTTAAAAATAATACCAGAAGCACCCTAAGTTAGATTGGAATGCAAGTGTCTCATCATCAGCTCTGAGTAGATGCAGGAAATCTGTGAATTTAGCACGTTTTCATCACCCAATCAGAGTTAAATGTCAGAAAGGCAAAAGTAGGGGTGTCAGTTGGGAATCAAACCCATAAAAACAGAGATGGTTCTTCAGGAGGGATCTCGGTCACTGGTGTCCCATCAGTCCCACCCACATCTGCATTTAACTTGAGGCATGTGAATATGTGAAAACTATTTTTTGTTTGAAGAGATCAAGGTAGCAGGAAGTAAATAAAGCTTGGGTGGTTCTCATTGTCTCTTGTGGTCCTGTGGGGCCCACCTGGTCCTGCCATGAGTCAGCAGAACGCCCTTCCCTGGGGACAGCTGTGTCCTGGACTGCAGTAGCAGGAGTCACCCACCAGGGTGAAGAAGGGGAGTCTTCCCCCTCTGTTTGGTGCTTACAAAACTGGAGGGCCACCAAGAACATCAGGAGGCTGCAGGATGTGATAGGTTAAGAGAAACAGGGGGAACTGGAGGGTTTCTTAATCTGTAAGAGTAGAGGGGGAAATCTTATTATTGTCTTCAAACAGACTCTCAGGAGAGGATAGAGAAGATGGAGCTGGCTTCTTCTCAAAGCTGCACAGGGGTGGGATGAAAAGAGGCAGATAGAAGATAAGGCAGAGCAAATTCCAGGGAAAGCTTTTTCACAGTGTGGTTATTCAGGTACTGACAGAGGGGCCCAGAAGGGACCATTGCATCTCTGTCCATGGAGATACCAAAACCTTAGGTAGCCAATTCCTTGTTCTGATTGGACCTGCTTGGAGAAGGGGGTGAAGGCTGAGCTGGGTGTGCTTCACAGTTCCTTTCTGATCAGAGTAATTCTGGGATTTTCACCTTTTGGTGTTCAGTCTGTGTTACCTCTTGTATCCTTAGGCAAGTGAAGCCAAAGCTTAGAGGGCTGGAAACCCCAAAGAGGCTGAAGGTCCTACAATATGTTGGTTGAGAAGAAGGAGAGAGGAATTGTACCCTTGGATAACTCTTGATAATTGTAGCCTTTCTACCATTATTTCCATTTGTTCTGCTGCCGGGGAGGTTTGTGTGTCCAGCATAGTCAGCACAGCTCACTCTGCAGCTGCTATTTGTGCAGCTTGGGGGTTGGAAAAGAGTCCTGGAGATGTCTGGGGAAATCTTGGGAAGGGTGAGGAAAGAAGGAAGCAAGAGGATGTCTTTCCACAGCTAGGAGAGTCAGGCACTGGAGCAGGTTGGCTGGAGGGGCTGTGCAGTTTCCTTCCTTGGCAGTTTTCGAGGCTGGAGCAGGAGCAGGAGCAGTCCTGCCTGACCTCACTGCTGACCCTGCTTTCAGCAGGATGCTCAACTACTTGAGGTCCCATCAAACCTGCATTATCCTGGGATCCCAAGCAGTGGAAGGGGGAGTATTCTTAGGAGTTGTGTAGAAAGGTCAGCGAGGTGCAGGTGCACGCTGATGAGTCAAATACTTAATTATTTAAAGTTGGGGACACTTGGCTTTCATCAGTCTTGTTGGTTTTGTGGGTTTTTTTCAGGTGGGCTTCAGTATATATTGCAAGATCTTGTATTTCCTGGGTTGTGGAAACTTGAGATGCTTTTACTTCATGCTGAAGACAACTTTGCAGTACAACACTCTTACAGAATGATCAGTTTTCACCTCTTAGGTCCATTCCTCAGTTCGAGAAAAATTAAACCTCTATTCTGATGAGTCAGGCGTTTGTGAGTTGATTGAATATGGGTAGGCTGTGAAAAATGACTAAAATATCAACAGCAATTTAAAAATACTTCTTGTTCTGCTGTGATTGTGCAGGTTTGCCTGGGTAACACGATGCCAGCTGAGCGCAAAAAGCCAGCAAATATGGAAGAAAAGGAATCTCAGCTAAACAATAAAGAATTCAGTGAAAGGAGAACAGTGAGCACCAGGGACAAGCCGAAAGAAGATGTCAAGGTTGGCATGAAGAGAGAGACTTTAAAGGTTCCTGAAGATAAGAAGAAGAAAATGGAAGAGGATAAAAGAAAGAAGGAAGACAAGGAGAGGAAGAAAAAAGAAGAGGATAAAGTAAAGGCAGAAGAGGAACAAAAGAAGAAAGAAGAAGAAGAGAAAAAGAAACTTGAAGAAGAGGAGAAGAAGAAACAAGAGGAGGAAGAGAAAAAGAAACAAGAAGAAGCAGCTGCTCAACTGAAGTGAGTGGCCTTTTAATGGTTTAATTGTGCCAGATGCTGTAGTTCTGCTACTGGGATTGGGGGCAGAGTTATGAAAGATGAACTGTTTGAGTTACTTTTAAGAAATTGCCTGTAGTGTTTTAAGTTTTATGTGGCTGGCTGAGTATGCTTTCTGACTTCTATACAATTTTGAGTTTTCACTTGTAGCCTCTGTTATTTTAGTCTCTGTTATGGAGCTTTGATAGTGTTCTGTGATGACCACATAATGCACAGTTATGCTTGAAAGCCATGCTTTAACCCCAGCTGGCAGCTCAGCCCCACACAGCCCCTCACTGCCCTCAACAGGATGGGGAAGGGAATCAGAAAAGTGAGAGAACTTGTGGGTTGACCTAAAGACAGTTCAGTACATAAAAACAAAGCTGTGAGCTCAAGCAGAGCAAAACAAGGAGTTCATTCCCCGTTCCCCTGGGCAGGCAGGTGTTCAGCCATCCCCAGGCCGGCAGGGCTCCACCAAAGCTCCCAGGGACTGGGGAAGACAAGCTCCATCCCTGTCATTTCTTTTAATCAAACACAGACAGCTGGGTGGCAAACTCAGAGTGTGAGTGTAACCTGGTAGTTTAATACATGATATTCCCAAGACAGTGTTTTTTAATATGTTATCCAGGGGTGCTGCTGTGTTGAAGTGGCATCTGCAGACCAATCAAGCTCAGATTCTGGACATTCTTATGTCTGAAATATGTCACTTTTAAGACTGAGGCAACGTGATAGCCAAATTCTAGCTGGGACTGATATAGTTCATCTATGTAACATTTTCTTTGTAATTTCAATAGTCTGGGAATTAGAGATTTCCCTTAACTGTGTAATACAGTGACCTGTTGAAAGGCTGTTGTCTTCTTTTGTAAGAACCCCCTCTCCAGCTGGAGTAAATGGAGCTCTGTGTTTATATTTTCGAAGTCTGTTGGGATTAATGTGTTCTGCCTAGAAGTATTTAAAAATTTATTAATTTTTTTTTGCAACAAGTAGTACTTGCCTTTTGCATTACAAAAGTTAAACAGAATTTATGAAGCTGTCTAGGATTGATTTGGGAAATATTTGAGAGGGAAATATTTAGAGCTGCTGAAGGGTGACCTATTTTCCCTTTGAACTGATAACCCGCAAGCAACAAAATATTTTGTCCTGTAACAAAACTGACTCATTTTTACGTGTCTCAGGGAAAAAGAGGAAGCACATCAGCTCCACCAGGAGGCTTGGGAGCGCCACCAGGCAAGGAAAGAGCTCCGCAGCAAGAACCAGAACGCCCCGGACAACCGGCCCGAGGAAAACTTCTTTAGCAGGCTGGACTCCAGCCTGAAGAAGAACACGGCTTTTGTCAAGAAGCTGAAAACCATCACAGAGCAGCAACGGGACTCCCTGTCCCACGACTTTAACAGCCTGAATTTAAGCAAGTACATTGCAGAAGCGGTGGCTTCCATCGTGGAGGCCAAGCTGAAGATCTCGGACGTGAACTGCGCCGTGCACTTGTGCTCCCTGTTCCACCAGCGCTACGCTGATTTCGCCCCGTCCTTGCTGCAGGCCTGGAAAAAACACTTCGAGGCGAGGAAAGAAGAGAAGACTCCCAACATCACCAAGTTAAGGACTGACCTGCGTTTCATCGCAGAGCTGACGATAGTGGGGATTTTCACCGACAAGGAAGGGCTGTCTTTGATCTACGAGCAGCTTAAAAACATTATTAACGCCGACCGGGAGTCGCACACGCACGTGTCGGTGGTGATCAGCTTCTGCCGCCACTGCGGGGATGACATTGCTGGTTTGGTGCCCAGGAAAGTGAAAACTGTTGCGGAGAAGTTCAACCTGAGCTTTCCTCCCAGTGAGATAATCAGCCCAGAGAAACAGCAGCCCTTCCAGAATTTGCTGAAGGAATACTTTACGTCTTTGACCAAACACCTGAAAAGGGACCACAGGGAGCTACAAAATATTGAAAGACAAAACAGGTGACGCTCGAATGTTGCTTTTTATTTATTAATTTTAAAAATAGGCTATTTATGAAATGCCTAGATTTGTTGCAGTATTGATAAACAAAGTCTGCTGTAGTTGGTGTGTAGAAGATAAGTGTGTTCTGCGTGGTATCTAAAAAACTTCCGAATTTGCTCTGAATACTTTAAAAGGAAAGACTAAATAGACTCTTCAGATATCTTCAAAGAAAAGGCAGGCTGACCTTAAGATTTAATTCTCTTTATTTCCTTATCAGTGTGAGAGCAATGCTGCTTTCCCAGCTGCTACTGTCCTTTTCCAGTTGGCACAATCTGATTTTTCCCTTTCCACCCACATGTATCTAATGGAGCATATGTTTACTTTTTTAGTGTACCAGCATGGGGGACAAATTAGTTTACATTAACAAGGTATCCATTACGCTTCAAGGTGGGCAAATTATACAGTATTATATTAAAATAGAGGGCATAGACAGTTTGATTCAAATCCTCTTAGATATCTGTATATAATACTAATATTATACACACCTTTGGGGTCTGAATGATGTTTTTCTACTATGTTCACATTGTTTAATCATTGTTCTCTTTAAGGCATCCTGAATTCTCATTATTGGAGCCAGCCTAAACCCAGCTGCTGGTCTGACAGCAGAGTCATTCTTAAATCCTTCTGGAAGCACAGAAATGAGCATGTTGCTGGGTATAAACACAGGTTTCAGCTCAGGGGCTGGACATCAGTCCAGAGTCCTGTGTGTGGCTGGAATACATTCAAATGTCATGTTCCCAAACCAAGGATCAATTGTGCTGATGGATTTTGTGCTGCAGTCCTGTCTGGTCTCAGCCGGCCAAGTGTTGTATTCACAGGGCTATAAACTGACTTTTGAGGCGCTGTTATTTCTACAGGTACCTTATTGGTTTAAAGTGAGTTATCAACTTAGCTGTTATTTTTTTTCAAGTTAATGAATATGAACCTTTGTGCTTTCATAGTTGTGGTTGGAACCTCCTCACCTGAATTATCCCCCTGGACTGGGGTGCAAAGCTTTATTTTGGGGAAGGAATGTGAAGAACTATCATTTAGCACTGGATTAAGGGAACTCTTATTATTTATCCCTCTGAACTTTAAGGTGTTTATTTTAACTCCTTAGTAAAAGTTGAGGAATAAGTTTTCTTAAAGAAAAAAAACATCAAAAAAACTTTCCTGCCACATTTTATTCACTTACAACGTGTCAGTAAGAGAGATCCTTGGCTTTTGCACGCTGTGGAAATGCAAGTGAGGGCAGGACAGAAATTTGCCTGGTAAGAAGTCAGTGAATACTTCCTAAGCTGTGGATTTTGGGAGAGTGATTGTGCAGTTGGTTGCTTGCTTGCTTTTTTATTGTTTTTTTGTGGATGGGTGGGTTTTTTGGGGGGATATTTTTGTTTGGTTGTTGGATTTTTTGAAACTTTTTTATTTTTTAACAACCAATAATCCTATTGGATAACTCAGTTTTCCATGTAACAAAAATCTGATCCATTTTGCTGATAGCACCAGTTTTTATTCCCACTGTTGTTCCAGGATCAATGAAGGGAGCAGGGAGTGAACTGTTCCCTCTTGTGCATCAGCTGTGTCATATGTTTAGGTTATGATATTTTGTCAGGTAAATAACTCGTAAATTCTTCTGTGTCAGGAGAGGGACTGTGCAATAACTCAAGCTGTGCAGATTGGTTAATTGAAAATTAATACCCTAAATTAACAGTGCATTAGGCCTGTGTTGCCTGCAAATCATTTCGGTAAAATTAAAGCATTATTATACACAGGGGTTTCTGGCTAATTGGATGATTAGGAAAACATTTGTCAGGCTGTGTCAGTGGAAGGAAACAGCTCGATTCCCAAATTCTATAGTGAGTTTTCAAACATGTGTTTGTTAGATGTGGAAGAAACTACTTTGTTCCAACCTAAGGATGGGTTTAAGCTGTGCTGAACTTGCCCTGTGATGCTGTGAAGAGCCATGAAGTGAGACAAGTGCTGTGCTTTTGTGTTCAGAACACAGTTGTGCTTTTTAAGGTTTGCTTCGTGTGCTTGAGCTTCCTTGAATCAGTGAACACTTGTCTTCTGGGAACTGCAGATGAGAACTGAAACTCCTGTGCTGTTCTTACAGCACTTTGCTTTTCTGGTTTGTTTTTTTTTTTTTTTTTTTTTTTTAATAATAGCACAGAGCTTCAGTGCTCGTGTTTGTAGGGCTGTGGTGTATTTTAAACTTAAAGTATCTACATAATGGGCAGCTGTCTCCATGGAAAAGCTGGGATTGGCACTGAATGTGTTTCCTGAACCCAAACTGAACTACTGCACGTCAGAAATTGTCAGTGGTTGTTTCATTTGTTAATTTTTCTTGCTCTCCTTTGCAGGAGCAGGTAATACATTTTTATATAAGTGTCAGAGGGACCAGAAATAGAACTTTTGGCAGCATTGCTGCTGTTTGCCCTCTGGCCAGGCATCTGTGTCCAGCTTTGGCTCTGAGCAGGTCTGAGGGGATTTTGTTGTGAATGTGTTGTGTACAGAGATGACTTTTCTTTTACAATTAACCTGCAGCTGGAAAAAAGCCAAGATTGATATCCCTCAACTTGCTTAAAGTATTTTAGAATTTTTATGCCACAGAATATTTGTCTTTTGGCAGGACTGTGACTGTAATACCTGTTGCTTGATAAAAGCAATGGAATCATAAAATGATGATGCAGTGATCCAACCTGCTTCAAGAATTGTGACATTTGCACCTTTCTCACTTCTGATGCTTTCCTGTCAGCACAGGGGGCCTTGTCAATGGTTCCAGCTGGTTAGTCCAGTGCTGTAGTTTGGTAAGAAAATAGAGTTGTAAGAAAATAGAGTTGTATTGTTCTGCCTGTTCTCCTGAAACTTTTATTGTGCACTTGCAAGCAGTGACTGTTCCTTCAAAAGCAACCTGCTTTTGTCAACAGAGCTCGGTTTTAAAATGATAATTTAAACCAAGTATGAATAGTTTCATAAAAGAAAACAAAGAGCAATTGAAAAAAAACCCCAAATGTAACTGCTCTTAGTTTGGACCAATAGTCTTGAAATAACCTGGTTTGTTGGAAACTCGATGGGCTGCTTTTAGTGTGTGATTTTTTTTGAGCCTGCTGGTGATAAAAGCCCATGTAATCAATGTGGAAATGGATTGTTGCAGGTGCAGAGCAATTTTTATCCAACTTCTGTGTAAATTGAATGTTCTCATTTAACACAGAAGTATTTTCATAGTGCAGTGACTGTCACAGAGTGATTGAGCAAAAAGGACGATGGCCTTTCTGTGTGGCCCTTGCAGCTTCGGTGCTGCTCCATCCTCAGAGGGACTGAAGCTGGAAATCCAGCCTGGTTTGGAATAATAACAGCACTGCTCAAACTTTTGCAGTGGCAGCCTGAACTGGAATTCTCCCAGGTTAACTTTGCTCCCAGTGGTTCAAACACCCTCCAAGGAAAAAGGTTGTCTCACCGGAACTTTGATTTGATTTTCGTAGGCGCATCCTGCACTCCAAGGGGGAGCTGAGCGAGGATCGCCACAAGCAATATGAGGAGTTTGCAATGTCCTATCAGAAGCTGTTGGCAAATTCTCAGTCTCTGGCTGATCTGCTGGATGAAAACATGCCTGACCTTCCCCAGGAGAAACCAACACCCGAGGGTAAGGCAGGTCCTGGAGTGAGGAAACAAGCTGAGCTGGGCTTGGATGTGGTGGGGAACCAACCAAACCTTCTCACTGATGGGTTGTTTCTGCTGGTTTTTGTTTCATTCCCCCTGAAGCATATCAGTGAATTCATTTTTTAATTGAAGTAATTAAGCCTAAAGTGCAACCATAACTATTATATATGCTGTGTGTAATATCTCTTTAGATTTGTTTCAGGGAAAACGGTAACAAATGGAAAACTAAAAATGTTTTTAACCTGATCCTTTCCATTTAATATCATGCAGGTTTTAATATTTAAAAATTGCTAGAGTTTTAAAAGCTGATATTGTTCAAAAGTAGGCCTGAAGTCTATTTTGGGCCCTGATGTTATGAGCAGGAACACATTGTGAAGCCAGATAAGTCACTGGGTGTGGCTGGCCGGGCTCCTGAGCACAAGTGCAGCTTTCAGCTGACACTGCTGTTCAGGGCCTTTAAAACTTGAGATTAATTGAGGTGTTGAAATCCTGAGTGTATCTTTTGCCTGAAGTGATCTTGGGCTTTAAAAAAGCTGTATTTCTTGAATGCCTCTAAAATGAAGATTATTCTTTCTAAACTCCATTCTTGAAATTCAATGGGGTACCAGCTCTTCATACTCAAAGTGATTACTTTTAGTGCTAATGTCATTAAAGTCTGTTATAACTTTCCTTTCTAATACCTCATAATGTGCTGCTTGATTTGACTTTCACCCTGATACCATCTGCATTTTCAATCAAAATCAAATTTACAATTTTAAGACAACACTGTGATGTATCTGATATTAAGATGGAATTGTTAAAAGCACATTAAAGCATACATTGCAACATTTAGGTGAAAACAGTGCTAGTAATAAATTAACGTTTCTAAGTGGATTTTTTTGATCTTCAGGAAACCTCCCTGTAGAAGATTGTAAATTTGTGTAAATAATTTTCTAATGGTTTCGCTGTCTTTGCAGAACATGGACCTGGTATTGATATTTTCACCCCAGGAAAGCCTGGGGAATATGACCTGGAGGGGGGGATCTGGGAAGATGAAGATGCCAGAAACTTCTATGAGAATCTCATCGACTTGAAGGCTTTTGTGCCAGCAATTTTGTTTAAAGATAATGAAAAATATTCCCAGAACAAGGATCCCAGCAAAGATGAATCAAGAGGTAGGATGATGAGTATTTATTTAAGCATATCTTGTCCAGCAGCTGTGCAGATTTGTGGGAAATAATGAGTCTCTAATGAAATAACTTGTGGTGATCAGGACAGTTCACGCTTTTGGATGAATTTTAGGGAATAAACTTTGTGGGATAGGGATTAGACTTGGATATGGTATTCAAGGAAGAAAAAAAGTAAATGCATTTTAATATAGATATCACTTTAAATTTCAAATAATTGGAGGTAAACCAGTGTGTGTAAACACCAACTTTCCTGCAAGAAGCATGAGAGTTTTCCTCCTCTGAAAGGCACTGGTGTTTATTTTTTCCACTCTTACTTTTTTTTACCAAGCTGTTAATGGGAGCTGAGTTTGCTATAAAATCCCAGTAGATTAATAAGCCTGGATGGTTCTTCTGACTCAACCCTCAGTCCACAGCCAGGCACTGACAGTCTTTAATTAGAATGGAAGATTCATATTTGGATGGCTGTGAAATTTCCTTGTGAGAATCTTCAAATATTGGAGCAGCTTTCCCAGGGGGACTGGAATCTCTGCCTTAAGATATTTTTCAAAACAACTGGAAAAATACCTGAGAAATCTGATGTGTTCATCTGTGTGAAGAGTGTCCATCCACTCTGAGCAGGAGGTAGAACTGGATTGTCTGTGATTCTTTACATGCTCTTGTGATCCAAAAAAAAAACCCCTTCCACCTGATATAAGGCAATCTAATGTTTCTGTTAAATTTTAAATTAACTTTTAAACAGATTCAAAAGATGCCAAAGATAATAAGGAAGCAGCTGGGAGCGAGGATCTGGAGTTGGAACTGGAGAACCTGGATATTAATGATGATCCATTGGAGTTGGACTGTGGAGATGAGGCAGAAGATCTTACAAAGAAGCTTCTTGATGAGCAAGGTAAAAAAAAAAAAACATTGTAAGGATTCTTTTTCTTCCTGATTTGTTTGTGGTTTGTTTTTTGTTTTTGTGTGTTGTTGTTTTGTGGGTGTGGTTTTTTTGTTGTTTTTTTTTTGAACTTGATGATTTTTAGTTTGTAGATTTGTAGGGTGCATTCAGGAAGAATGATTGCTTGATTTATTTATTATTAATGGGACTTGGTAGCTAGAAACTGCTAGGATTGTGGTGAAAAATGCTTTTGTAACAGTTCATTCAAATACAAGTGACAAGTGTTATAAACAGGTTTGTGCAGTGGAAGTTACTGATTCCTTCAGACAGCTTTTAGAAATAATCTAGTGGAAAGGCCTGAGAAGTGACTGCAGAGAGGTTTGTAGACTTCAGTGCATAAATAATTTTTCTCATCAAATGCTTCTAATAAAATATTTTCTGGTTTTGACTTCTCTTGAAATCTAAGATTGAACTCTGTCCTGTTAATTAAGATTTTTCTTATCATGTTCCATCTTCACATAGCAGGATTTAAGAATTCAAACCTCTGATTACACAAATAGGGCTGCAAATGGCACCTCTGAAAACCTGGCTGTGTTAGTTTTACTGGGGGAAACAGCAGCACAACGTTCCTTAAGATGATTTTCTTATGAATTACAGAGTTTTCTTTTAGTAGCACTGAATAGGAAGAAAAGAGAAAAATTCATAGAGGGGCAAGTGAGGTGTTTTTCTTTGAGCCCAGTTTGTAACACACATCAAGTCTGATGCTTTGCATTGCCAAGGATCAGTGCAGATGATTTTCTTTCATTTCTCAAACAGGAAACTTGTCTTATATCTAAAAAGCGAGGGGAAAAAAAATCACATCTACAGTCACTGGCTATAGAGGTTCTGTGGCTTAAAACTGAAAATCCTGCCTGAATTTAGAATTTAATCATCACAGAAAGGGTTGGAAAGGACCTTAGGGATCATCTTCAGTGCTGCTGAAGTAAATTGTTTGGTACCCATTGTAGCAGGAAATGACTTCAGGAAGTCTTTTTTGTCTTCTGATGCTTTTTCAGTTCTGATCCATGAAAATTGCAGGGTTGCCTGTGTTTCTGATTAAATATGAAGGTGTTTAAAAAGAAAAAACACTGCTTTCAGTTTGTACAGTGATCCCACTGCTTTATTTGGTTTTCACTCAGATACACTGTTGTAAATAGTCTAACCATAACTGTTCAACATTAAAATTGCATTAACCCTTTTTAAAAATATACTACAAGGAGTAAAGTGTGCTCATGATGAAACACTGGAACTCAAGAGGATCGCTGTGAAGAGCAAGAAATCAACTAATTTTTTGCATGAATTGCACACTTTGTTCTTTGCCTTAGTGAAGGCAGCCCTGACCAGTTTAATTTCTTGTCATTAATTTTCTGTCTTAAGTCCTGGACTTGCTGCAGTTACTGCAAAAGAGCCTTTTCACTTGGAAAGGATCCACATATTGTCATGAAAAAATACAATGTGAGAGTATCTGTAGCGTTCCAGTGGAGGAGAGGACCATGGAAAGACAAGATATATTTGGGGAACTGTTGAAATTGTGCAGGGCCTCTTGAAAAGTGACTGAATTATCAGAGACTTATTGTTCTTGATTTATTTCAAGGCCATTGAACCAGTTTCAGTAGAAGACTCAGGTGAGGCAGCCAATTGCTGTAAGGGAAAAGGCAGGAGACAGGAAGGTGTGGCTATGAATATTTAAATGGAAAAAATGCATTAAACCAAGATTTCCAAATTGCTGTGTTTGGGCTGTTGCATGTTAGTGAACTGGAAATATCTGAGTGATGAGAGAGTCAGGGGTCCATTAAACATCTAAAGCTTCTTGGCTGTCTTTTGTCTGAGCACCTGGAACATCCTCCCTTTCTTCTTTTCACTCCTTCCTTAATGAATTCTTTATCTCTTGTTCTTCAACTCTTCCTTCCTGTGCAGGAGAGGAGGTGACGTTTCTGCTTTGATCTCCAGCCCTTCAGGGCAGTGTTCCCTGGAGGAATTCCTGGTGTTTCTCTACCTCAGCTCAGCCCCTGCCCCCAGCAGGTTCCAAAAACAGGAGAGAAAGTCCTAACAACTTTATCTCTTCCTTGCAATGACTGGAAAAAGGAACTTGAGTCTCCCAAGATAAGGATTGTGTGTAAATACAGAGTGTAAATACAGAGTGACTTCCCCAGGTGTTGGGTGTGATTTCCACCCCACCAGATTCTCCTCTCTGAAGTCTGTCTCTGTTTTCCCTTCAGATACCTCTGGGTATCCTTTTTGCTGCTGAGCAACCTCAAACTGAAAGAAAGAAACATAAACATGGTGCTCCTTTCTCAGGAGACAATCTCTTTGGTGTTGCTTTGGCCAGGGAAGGGTTCTTTCCAAGTGCTGAAATTATAAATTCTTGTGTTATAGAGCAAATAACATTTCTGAAGCATCCCACAAGTGTTGCAACTAGAAGGGAACTGCAGGGGAATTGGTGTGGTGAGATCTTCTGATGTCAGAATTTTGTTTTCACCTTATGTCTTTTTTTTTTTTTTTTTTTTTTTTTTTTTTTTTTGAATCTATGGATGAAGATTTAACAACTAACCCATCCAAATTCACTGTGTTTGGGGAATATGATGGTAAATCTTTATATCTCGTGGCTTAAAGATGTCTGCTGCTTCTTTATTATTCCTTTAGAACAAGAGGATGAAGAAGCCAGTACTGGATCTCATTTAAAACTGATAGTAGATGCTTTTCTTCAGCAGCTTCCAAACTGTGTCAACAGAGACCTCATAGACAAGGTACAGTCACAGTTTTATTTTTTCCCACTCTTAAAAGCCATTATGCTGGATCATAGAGACCAGAAATAAAGATTTGAAGCTTTGGAGTCTCTCAGTAGCTGGATTAGTTTTTAATCAGTCTGCATTCCTGGCCCTGGCCATGTTTTTTCTGACTGTCTCAGTTCCATACAAAACTGAAGGGTTTATGGTTGTTTTTAAAGCAGCTGCATGCAGTAGGAACAGCTCTGGAAAAGCCACTTTTGAAAAGCATTTTCCACTGCTTTAAACAAACCCCAGTCCATTAAAGCTGAGGTTCTGCACTGACTTTTCTCTTTACAGGCAGCAATGGATTTTTGCATGAATATGAACACAAAAGCCAACAGAAGGAAACTGGTACGAGCACTTTTCATAGTTCCCAGACAAAGGTAAGAACTGAGGCTGGATCCACCCAGTCATTATTTAACTTATGTGTAGGGATTTTTTAAAAACCAGTGTATATTCCAAGTTACATTTTCTTCAGCACTTCTGGAATGGCTTATCCTGGAGCACAAAAGAAAGGTGTAGGATCAATGATCAAGGAATTCACCACAGTACTTTACCCAAAGTTAACATTTTTCTTAGTTAATTTATTTTTTTTTCTCTGGTGCTTGGTGTTTATAGCAGATCATTTCATCACTTAAAACCATGAAAACAACAGCAAACCCCACCTTGTGCCAGAAAGGGAGGGTGTATTTCACTCAGGACAAGCTGCACTGTTCAGAGTGGGCAGTTAGAGCACAGTGCAGTTTAGGAAGGAGGATTTCTGGTGCTGTGTTAATTGTGACCCAGCTCACAGCCTGTCTGATAGCCCTGTGTCTGCTGGCACAGCCAGTTCTGGGTTAGCCACTTGGAGCCTCTTTTGTCCATTTACATCTGTCCATGTGCAGTTTGTGCTGCTGCTCCTTGTCTCTCTTTCTGTCCTGCACTTACAGGAAGAGCCTTTCTTCCAAAAATGGTTGGAAATATTGAAAGAAACATTGAATTAATTGGAAGAATAATACATTTCTGTGCTCTCTGGTAAACTTGGGCCTTAAATAGGTGAAATTAGGAGGAAGTTGCTTTTCTTGCTGCACCTTGCTCCATTTTTCCTGATAAGTTGTTTGATGCTGCCTTTAGATTGAAGTGTTTCATGATCACCTTGGAATTCCTGTTGGAATTCACACTGCTTTGATTCCATTCCCTTTTAACACTGGGCGGGGGAAACATACCTTGAGTGTCTTGTTTTGTAGCTTTGAATAAACAGACTTTGGTGTTTGGTTTTCCTTGCAGTCAATCACTGCTTGCACTGTGCTTTCAACCTTAATTCTATCTACATCCCACCTGTAATAAGCATCAGCTGTGCTAATAAATAACCCTTAGCTGTGTCAAACCAGAGGTTTGTTTGCTGACTGGAGCCATTAACCTGACTGTACATTAAAACTCATTTTGGCAATTAGAAGTGCATGTAATCTTTCATTCTCTTCTGTATTCTTGCCCCTGTAAATTATGAGTTTGACACCTCAGTCTTTGGAGACTTTGAGAGAGGCCTGATTGGGCCTGAAATATGAATTACTGACAGAGGAGACAGCAGTTGAGAATCTGCTGTGTTAGGTGTAAAAAGGTGCTCCTCAGCCCACATTTAAGTTGCAGAAGCACCATTTCTGTTTCTCAGCCTGCTGATATTCATGAAATGCATCAAAACCCAATGTGAGAACTTCTTTTTCCCAGCCTAGAACATCTACCACAGTGTGAGGCAGCAGGACCACTCAGACTTCTGTCTTCAGCTCTCCCACAACAGAGATTTTTCCACGTTTGCACAGTGGAAGTGGCTTGTTGTCATGTCTGGGAGCACACAGGGATGTTGGCACCACTGCCCTGTGGGGGCTGTAGATTGCAGATTGCTCAAAGTGATCATTAACTCGTGGAACCTCTTTGAATATCCATTATTTTCTTTGCACAATCTGCTGAAGTGTGCAGGTGATGATGACCTGGAGGAGCTTGGTGGGCCCTGTGCCCAGCACAAGGAGGTGCTTTCAAACAGGAGCAGTGTAAATTCAACCCAGTGATTGCACAGGTGGCACGAAAGCAAAAGTGAAATTCCCAATACATTGTACTGTCCAAACAGTGTCTTTGCTCAGGCTGTAATTTGAACACAGTGAAGTTCCTAGAAATCTGTGTAGTGTCTGCATTGCCACTGATTTGTTGTCTTTCCATTAATTATGTGAATGGATTTAACCCTTCTGTAGGAACTCAGTAGACCAGAATAGATGGGCTTGGCTCGAGGGGCTGCTGCCTTCATGGCAGTTTTGGTTTCCAATAGTTGGGAAATATTAACATGTACAATTCCTTCTTAATACCTTTTTCTGCTGGGATGAGACCTACTGGACTAATGAATACTCCAGCTTCCAGCTGGAAGATCTCAAGTTCAGTTGCATCCATCTGCCTGCACTGGTGATCCAGTCTCTGAACTGCTGGAATTTCCAGCAGTAAATCCTTTTTCCTGGAGCAATTCTGTGTATTTTGTGGCTCTGCTGTGAGGCTCTGTGTGCTGGGAGGCTCTGTTGTGCTCTGGGTGCCTTTGCCCTGAGCCAGGGGGCACGTCTTGCCTTTTCATTATTGTTGTTCCACACTAATTTTCACTGATTCCAGGTATTTCTACAGTATCTCCCCAGGATGCTGTGGGAGAAGAAAGTTTGTTGTGGTTGTGTTTTTGAGGAGGGTTTTGTGTGAAAGGTCCAAAGGAGCAGTGTCCTTGTAGGATGCAGATAAAAGCATTTACATGTTAGATAATGCTGTCCAAGTCTGCCTGTTTTGTTGGCAGCCATAATGAGATATTTCAATAACAGAATAAATTCTGTTTCTTCCCTTGGGATCACTTCTGGGAGCTGTGCAGACACGACACTTTTCCCCAGGAAGTGTGGAACTGGTTTCATGTTTGAGGAGCAGTGAAATCAGGCACTGTGTGGTGTTGCCAGGGAGCTTTTCCTGCTCCCCCCAGGGCTGGGTGGGTTGGGACACACCAGGATTCTTCAAGACAGAAAACTTGATAAAAAAAGGCCATTTCTTCCTCAGCTCACTGTAGGTCAGTGTTAGAATTCACCATCTTAGCCCTGCTTTCTTAAATACTGATGAATGGGTCACATTTACATTTTCAGCTGTGATTTGAGCCTCCAACCCAACAGAACAGAAAGCCTTTTAAAAAGATTTTTCAGTGCTAGCAATCCAAGTGGCTTTCAGATTTGCACTGGAGGATTGATTTAAAATGAAATATTAGGGCTTTTAATTCAGGCAGTGAATTTAATGCAGGCAGTTAACCCATGCTGCTCACAGCCTCAGGGCTTTGATGTGTAATTCTTTGCTGTCCAACTGAATTATCTTTCTGTACAGGTACACATAATTATTTAGGTTTAACTGCATGCTACAATTTTGTTGAATTTTTTTACTTTCAGAGAGAGAAGTTTGAAATCTCTTTTTAGCCTTAAATTCCAAACTATTCTACAGAAATGCTAAGCAGTGAATAAGGGGCTGTGCTGACTTCTCATATATTTTTGCCTTTCCCATCTGTGGTGATCTGAGAAAAGTTGCAGGTTTGCTGACCCAGGAGCTCAGTTGTTCCTGTGGAAATTGTTAGCATTCCTGTTGGTTGTTCTGAATTCAGGAGTTAGCAGCTTCTTAAGGATTAAGAACAAGGATTAAATAGTTCTGCACATTTTAACTCCCTAATTGTAGACCTCCTGTGCATCTCCCTCCTTTCTGCTCTTCCTCCTGAGAATTCCCAAGGTCCTTTTTGTCCTGTTGAACTCTCACCAGTGTCTCAGGGGAGGATAAAATTGAGGGATGTGCTTGAGATCAAGGAGTTTATGCCAAGGCAGAGGAATAAAAAGCATTCCCATTCCACAGCATCCTTCTCTTCCCATGGAACAGCGTGGGTGGCACTTTGGACCTGCCCAGGCCCTGTGAATACACTTATTTTGTCTGGATTGGGATTATGGTGGTGAGCAGGAGTTCTCGTTCCACTCTTTCATTCTTTAAACTGTGTCCAAAAAATGCCAGAAATGAAGAAATGTTCCAAACACCCTTCATTCTTTCTGGCCATAAAACTTTGGGTGCATCTGTTTTAGAGGGATTGCTGTTAGGACTTTATTGAGGGAAGTTGTGGTGTGGGTTGGTTTTTGTTGGGTTTGTTTAAATAAACCAGCACTTGAAATTCTAGAAAGGACAGGCTCTTAGATATTCACTGGAGTGCAGTTGATGTGATCCTGAGCTCCAGAGCTGACTGCATTTCAATCCAAGCATGTGGGTAAAATGTCAGTGGTCACAAATAGTGGTTTTTTTACAATGGTGATCCATATTCAGGGTGATTAACACAAACTGCAGAGAGGAACTGACTGAACCCTGATGCCAGATCATGTACCAGAGTAGGAAGAGAAAGCAATGCTGTGGTGGGGGTGGTTTTTTTTTTAGCTAATTTCTTCCCCTCTTCTCAAGAGGAAGAAATGCTTTTGGAGAAAACCAAGCCCTGCAGGTACCAGCAGATGGTGCCACTGATGCTGCGATGTCTCCACTGCTGAACTCCCAACTGTGTCACCTCTGAGAGGGAACTGATTCCATCTCTGATTGCCAACGTCAGAGCAATTCACCCAAGGCTTTTCTTTATTATATTTCACCTGTTTAGAAATGCCCACAGTCTTAGTGTGGTTCCCCATGAAGAGACCTTTTGTGTCCAGGGAGGGAAGAACAACAATGTGCTCTAAGAGTTTAATTTTCCCCTGGGTCTGTTCAGTTTACAGAGATGAAATTATTGGCTCTCAGCAAGCAGGGAACTTGTTCAGAGCAGAATAAAACTTTCTGATGTTTGTCTTAGATGATGCCATGCAGAAATCCCCTCAGTTAGAATCCACCCCCTCAGTTCAGCCCCAAGTTTGTGTCTGTATGCGAAGTAATGAGACTTTCACTTCTCTCAGAGTTAATGGCTGAATGCTTAATAGCATGTATGGGAGTAATTTGCTGTGGGTAGCCAGCCTTGGACAAGCTTGAAAAATGTAAATAGTGCTTCAGTTATTGATTAACAAAAGAGATAAAAGCTGTTAAATAGGTAACTGAGGTACCTGCAATGTTTCACCACGAGTTTCACGTGACATCAGGAGGCTGCTCAGCTATGCCTCTTTCAGAGAGCATATTCTGATGCTTCTCATCCACAATTTAATACCTAATCATCTCCTTTTCTGCAAGTGGATGTGCTCTGTTGACACAGAAGTAGAAAGGTGAAGGGAGGCAGTCGTGGGTGTTTTGTTTTGGGGTTTTGGTCTTGATGCTTTTCCAGTTTCACTTCGTGCCAGGACAAGCTCTGTGTGTCAGCTGTGCTTTTGGATTATTTTTGTCAGCATTTTTTTCCTTTAGCAGTAGGGAAAGCCTTAATCCTTCCCAAAGTGTAAACTCAAGATCCATTTCTCCCCTTACAGGCAATTTCTTACTTGAAACATGAAAATCTAGGACGTTTCTCTCCACTGAAAAAAATTAAGCTTGTTCTTCAGTTCACCTGTTCACTGCATTAACTGAGCAAGCTGAAAATCAACCAGAAACATTTCCTTCAGCTTGTGAAATGATGTTCTGAGGCCTCAGAGTGCATGGAAAGGGGATGTGTGCACACAACTGGTCTGCATAAATGTGCAAAGAGTATGGCAATCAAGGAGAGGGAAAGGAAAGTGAGGGAAGTTCTGTAGAAAATGTGCAAATATGACCATTTGTGAGAGTTTTAGCTGCAGTTTTGGGTGAAGGGTGGCCACATCCCATCTGCTGGGCCTTGTTTGACATAATAACTCCCACATTAATTTAGAAGTTTGCTGCCTTAAAGCTAAAGGTGTTCCTACTTCCCTGGTTATTTCAACAAAAAAGATGTTGAAACCTTCCAATTAGCAGTGGAGTTCTCTGTCAGGGTTTTTTGTTGTTGAGATGGATGTGAATTTTGTTTGTGTCTGGTAATTTACTGAAGGTCAAATTCTGTAGTGAGATGGTATTTGGCATTTTACCTAAGGCAGTAGCTTCCAAAGGAAATTAACTGTGAAGGATTCCAACAGGACATGGTAGTTTACCTTCTTGTTTTGTTGTTTTTAAATTACATTGCATTTTGAAGTGAGCCCAAAAAACTGCATGTGTGTAGTGCTGTCACTACATGCATTGATTCTTTTCATAAGTAAACTGCTACCCATCTTTGTAGACACAAATAACCTTTTTGTCTGTAAATTAATGGTCTCTTTAATCCTCTCCTTTGGTTGCAGGTTGGATTTGCTCCCGTTTTATGCCAGACTGGTTGCCACGTTGCACCCCTGCATGTCTGACGTGGCAGAGGATCTGTGTTCCATGCTGAAAGGGGATTTCAGATTCCATGTATGTTTGGTATTCAGAGTAACCAATCTGAGAAGTCACCCTTTGGTGTAAAAAATAACATTTGGTGTTGTAATGGAGTATTTAATTCAAATTAGTTTTTCTGATTTTCATCAATCAAAATTTTGTGTTCCTCTCAATTGTATTTTTCAGTGTTGTTTCTCCTTTTTTTTTTGAGTTTTGTACTCCAGCTGGTTATGGTGCACAGTGATGATTTCTTCACCATGTTCTGAGTTTTATGGCACAGATTTCAGATTTTGTTTCTAACACTGACATTAAAATGTGTGTGAATTGCTCAGGCTCACTTGAATCGACTACCTGAAGTTAACTGTTCTCAGAAAAACCTTTATATGTTGGCAAAATCCAATTTTTGTTCTGGGGATTTATGTTCAGACATGGAGACATATTTGTGCTTTGTTAGTAAAATTCTGCTGGATGTCAGGAATTTAAAAAAAAAAAAGAAAAGTCTGCACATTATTAAATCTGACATGAAAAAGCCATCAATGTTTAATATTTCCTTGAGGGCTACACAAGTGACCCATGTCAAACACTGCTGATTTCCCAACCTGCTTATGCATGTTCAGGTCAAAGTAATTTAGAAGAGCTGGGTATTTTTGAGGGGCTGAAATCCATTCTTTTAATTTTTTTTAGGTAAGAAAGAAGGACCAGATCAACATTGAAACAAAGAACAAAACTGTGAGGTTTATTGGGGAGCTCACCAAGTTTAAGATGTTCTCCAAAAATGACACCCTGCACTGTTTGAAGGTGGGTGTTGTGATATTCTGTGCTCCTGCACGTGCTGATCATGTGTCCCCATCCTATTCCCCTTCATTTACCTGCTGCTGATGTTCTCTGAATTTATTACATATGTGGTTTTAAACCCTGATGTCTGCTGTTAATTGCATGAGGAGACTTTTATGGCTGTTTGTGGAAGTTTAGAATGTTTTTGTTTCTCTGAGGGTAGAAATATATTAAAATAAATTTTCCCCTAAACTGCTGACAGTGTTTTTTGCAAGTATGGCAGACACTGCTGCTTGTTAATCTGCTATACCTTGCAAAACTTTCATTATGTTGATTTCAGTTAATGTTTTTGACAGTAAGGGGGAGGGGTTGGAGGCAAAAATCTCAGTGATGCAAGGAGGGGCTTTTATGCTATTTTAGCAGGTGCTTTTGTTTGTTGAGGAGCAAAACAAAAATCTTTGGAAAGCAATAATCTCTGGGCTCATCATCTCACTTTGCTGATAAACATGCAAACTTATCTTTCATGTCGAGTCCCAAATTTTAAAAATGGTTTTACAAAAATAAAAGGAGTTTGAAGACTTTCTGTGAACAGTTTCTGTTCCTTCAAAGCTGAATTCTTAAGCCATTGCAATCATCCCAACTTAATGTTTTCTGCAGTCGAAAAAGATGTTTAACAGGCTGTGTTTTCATATAAATATATCCCAGATGCTCCTGTCAGACTTCTCTCATCACCACATTGAGATGGCCTGTACCCTGCTGGAAACCTGTGGCAGATTCCTCTTCAGATCCCCAGAGTCTCACCTAAGAACCAGCGTCCTTTTGGTAAGAAAAACTCAGCATCTCATGGGGGAGGTGTCAGGCACTGACCTAAAGCAATTATTCCTTTTGGAAAGAATCCTGGAGAGCTCCAGTTGACCTGTAAATCTGTTCAGGATTTAAAAGAAATTGTAAAAAAAAAGAATTGAATTTCTGAAGCAAAAAGGTATCGCTTTTGAATTCCAATAATTCAGAGAGAGGGCAAAAGCAGAGGATGAGGTTGAAAGAGTGCAATGGGTATATCTGAACATTGCTGAGATACAATTTGGGAGGAAAAGCAGACAGGATTTCAACTGCAGGTGAAGAGGATTGTGGAGGAGGTGGTTTCTGTGCCCTGTGCAACGTCTGGGGTTTTAAATTTGAAGAAAAAGTTCATGAAGGCACAAGAGGAAGCAGTTCTTGAAATAGATATTAAGAATTAAGGTAAGAGTAGAACTGGGATCTGTAAATCTAGATAAGTGCTGGCAAAGACATAAAAAGAAATGGCTTTGGATCTTTTTTATGGACCTGAGCCCTGAATACTTCACTGGCATGAGAGACAATCCTAAAACTGTGTCCAGGGCAAGAGACTGAGTCAAACATGGTTGGAGAATTCCTTTACAGATAAATTCCCTTCAGCCTCTCCTCTCATGGAGAAATTGTACAATATACCCAAGTATGCAGCTGCTTCTCCTTAATGGAGAAGCAGCTGCATACTTGGGTATATTGTACAATTTCTTTTTTCACAAAACAGTTTCTTTCTGAACCTCTTTGAATGTCATAACAACATCTGTTGGGGTGGTGGAGCCACAGGAGGAAAGAGATGGGCAAATTGACTGCAGGTTCTTGGCTCGTGCTTTTTGTAGCAATGCACTTGGGATCTTGAAAGGTTTGAGTCTCAATTTTCTAAATTTATTTCTCTAAATTTATTTTATTTGACAAGAAATGTGAATGCTAAACCTGGCTCAGCTGTGAGGTGCAGGACAAACCTCAAACACTGAATATCTGAGGCTTAAAAGCCTCACAAGGTTTCAGATGGGTCATCTTTCTTATGCAGTGAGGAACCAGGAAAAGATAAGTTTGGAGTAACTATTGATCAAGATGTAAAATTAAGCTCAATAGATATCTGTTCTGCAATCTTTCAATGTTCCCCTAAATACAGAGATTAATTTTGACTTAAATAGTCTGCTGCAAATTGGATCATAGTCTTATGGTACCAGTTAGTGTGAGCTGGAGAAAAGATTACTCCCAAAGCCAGCTAATTACAATCTTGTGGTAAAAAAATCTAAGCAAATATAAAGCTGATCTCAATGACTCTTATGGGTAGAATTAAGGCTGTTGATCCTTCAGATAATTGTTGGTCTTAATCTTTACTGCTGATGCAATATTATGTAATAAGATTCCAAAGGGGCTGCATGTCCCCCATTAAACACAACGTTGCTTTGTCCTGGGGTGGAAGAAAGTCACAGTTAAGAATGGATTTTAAAAGTAATTAGGGGAAAATTGATTATTGAGAAGTAAAGTGCTCTGTCAGGGTGTTGCAAACTTAGTGGCACTGAGTGACTCAGTCTAGAGAAACATTTAGTGGTCGTATCCTGGTTTTGTAGAACTAATTCATGTGGTGCAAACTATTTAGAGATTGTTTTGTCAGGACAGTGCTTATTTCTGTTAATTGTTCTTATTGGCAAATCTTTCAAATTCAGTGTCCTTTATGTAAATGCAAATATTAACCTAAAGTTGACTTGGCCTTGGGATCTTTGAATTGGATTCATTGAGTTGGAGCCTCGAAAGGAAGATCAGCTTTATTTTGATCCACCTTTCTGCAGCATAATCATGTTAAAGTGTCAGGTTCTTGTGTTGTGCTGTCCTGGCCTTGTTAAAAGGATATTTGAAGTTTGGGTATTGAGAGCCTCCTGATGCATTTTTAATCATTTAACTTAGGCAGTTGTCCTAAGCTTTAGGGCAAGGTCACTTGTGTTTATAAATCCACAGAACTGAAGCTGTGTGGTGGTTTCTTCCTTGTGCAGATGGGGTTGGTGCTGTGTGTAGGCTTAGGTTTTTAAAAGTTTTCTTTGCAGGCCATTCTGCCATTTTCTGTTGTCTTTCACTTTGCCCCACTTCATTTTTCAGTTGATAGTAAAACATGCTAAATGGCACTGTGGCAGAAAATAGGTGTTTTCTCCTGATCCATCTACAAAAGGTGAATACTTAAACCATGACTTACATATCCAAAATGAAATATGGAGAAAAGATTGTATTTAATAAGGAAAATCAGGCCAATGCTGACAATTAAGCACAGTAATTAGTGTTACTTGACTGATTTTTTTCCTGCAATAATTACTTTATGGTGGGTACTGCTTTTCTTGCAGTCCATTCTGCTTGGGTAAACAGCAACAATGGAGCTTGGAATAAGGAAAATGCCATTGCCTAAACCTTTGGGAATTCATGTGAAACCATCAAAATAGACTCACTGGAGTTGCACTGATGTAAAAAATAGATTGTGAAGACATCAGTATTTCAGCTACTTTAGTTAAATAAAATAGCTGCTGATAATCTAAACTTCTGGATTTTGAGGGGAGCTTTAAATACTGGTCTGAAACCTTTCTCACCCCAGGTGAACCATTATAAAAACAGGGATTGTAAATTAAAATGACAATGGAAAGAGCAACACAGAACCATATCAATGCTTTGTTCTTTCTTTTCTCTGCCCAAGCTTTTAACTTCTCTGCAACCTTTCATGTTTCCCTCCTCCCAAATGTAGCTGTAAGAGCCTTTGGCTGGAAAATGTGGTGTGTCAGCACCTTGAACCGATCATTTGCATTTATTTCCAGGAACAAATGATGAGGAAAAAACAAGCAATGCATCTGGATGCCCGCTATGTCACGATGGTGGAAAATGCCTATTACTACTGTAATCCCCCCCCAGCTGAAAAAACTGTGAAGAAAAAACGTCCTCCCTTGCAGGAATATATCAGGAAACTTCTGTACAAGGATCTCTCCAAGGTCACCACAGAGAAGGTAAATCCTGTCAGAATCTTCAGTGGAGTTTTTCCTGGAAGTGATGCAGCTTTGGAAGGGTTTGGGGGGGGGGGGTGTTACAGTTTCTTTAATTCAGGGATAATTGTTGTGTCCCTGATTAAGGTGGTTTTGTTTTGTTTAGTGGAATTGGTGGAAGCTCCAGTTGGGGACCTGCATCCTCTGGAGCATTAACAGAGAGAGTGAGATGAAAATCTTTGTGTTGGGAGAGTAAGAGAAAAAAGGCTGAAATTAAACACAGACTGCAAGAGCAGGGAAATGATGGGACACACTTGGACAGTGGATCAGTAGCTCCAGGACAGCACTTGGGTTACACACACAAAATATTCCACAGCAACTGCAGATCTGAAGGATGCTTGGAAAAAGGAGGATGAGGTTGTTGGCAGGTGCTCAGAGGGATTCCATCCCAACCAGGAATGCTGGGGGGTGACAGAGGGAGCGCCTGGATATTTTTTTACCTGCTAAAATGTGAAGCTTGTCTTAAAATTTGGTTTAGGTCCTGAGGCAGATGCGCAAGCTCCCTTGGCAGGATGCAGAAGTTAAAGACTATGTTATATGCTGTATGATCAACATCTGGAATGTGAAATATAATAGTATTCACTGTGTAGCCAACCTCTTAGCAGGGTTGGTCCTTTACCAGGAAGATGTCGGAATTCATGTTGTGGATGGAGTGCTGGAGGATATTCGACTGGGAATGGAGGTAAACACCCAGCATCCTTGCTGAGCTGCACTCGTTTGCTTGTCTTGGAAGGACAACTAAAATGATCTTGCTTAAAGAAAAGAATCCTTGGATTCTGGTGTTTTGGTTTTTTTTTTAATCTGATGACTTTTGTGCCTCTGTTGTTGCTTTGTAAAGGTTTATTTAAATTAATACCCCCCCGCCCAAAAAAAAAAACAAACAACAAACAAAACCAAACTAACAAGATTAATAGGACAGTTGTTTTGCCCCCCTTGTCCTAATAAGAGCATACCATTTGTTCTTTCCCAGTGTAGACAGATTCATGCAACTTTGAGTAATTTTGGACACTACTACGTATTTTAACAGATGCTAAAATTACAAGAATTCTCTGGGAGATGAAAAATTATCATAGATTTAAGATGGAGTATGGGCTAAATGGATTTGAACTTCATAATAAATACTAGTTGACCAGCTTTCATAACTACTTCTAAATGTTTACTTTTGTGTAATGCATGTGGACATAAATAATCATCTTTTATTATAAGAAATCCTGTCCATATTTCTATACCCCTTTTTTCTTTGTAAAAGCTTTGTTGGGTGTGGGTTGTGGGGTTTTTTTCATGTTCTGTTATGTCTGCATGATGCAGTGAATTTTCCTGTCCTGTTTTGGTGCAGGTTAATCAACCAAAGTTTAACCAGCGGCGGATCAGCAGTGCCAAGTTCTTGGGGGAGCTCTACAATTACCGCATGGTGGAGTCTGCTGTCATATTTCGAACTCTCTATTCCTTCACCTCCTTTGGGGTGAACCCTGATGGCAGCCCCAGCCCCCTGGACCCTCCAGAGCATCTCTTCAGGATCAGGCTGGTCTGCACCATCCTCGATACCTGCGGGCAGTACTTCGACAGAGGGTCCAGCAAACGAAAGCTCGATTGCTTCCTTGTGTACTTCCAGGTATTCTGGGGTTTCCAGAGCTCTGTGCAATTCTTCAGCAGGCTCATCTAAGGCAGTCTGGTGCATACCTCTCTCATTGTTCTCTAGTTTTTAGAATCCTGTCTGTCTGATGGCAGTTTTATTTCCAAGTGATGTGTGTGTTGTTAATCAAGACAATCAGGATGCTCTCAGTGCCCCCACTGTGGGTTTGCTCAGCTCAGAGAAAGTTATTTAGGTTGCTGTCCTCATCTGATAGTTTTGGGGGGGACAGAGGGCTCCAGTACTTCCCAGGCATGCAGGGTGAAAGGATCAGAGGGAATGGGCACAAGCTGCAGCAAGGGAAAGTTGTGACTAAATAGATGTCATGAAGTGGGGAGAAGATTTCATAACCAGAGTGTTTAAACACTGGAATGGGTTCATCAGCAGATGGGGAATTTCAGCCCATGGAATTCATGCTAAGACCCTTCACTTATAATTCCTGTTTCTTTCTGCTTTTTCTTTCTAAATTACATTAAAACAAGGGTATTAAAAATTCGGATGATAATGACTTATTCCAGACCTTCAAGACGTGTATCCTTTGCTGTGTATGAGATGTGAAACGTTGTTTTAATGTATAATCTAGTCCCACCTTTAAATGCAAATTAAACTTTTCAGGGAAGAAGGTATCTTTGTTACACCTTATTAATTTCAGCAAGCCTTCCTTTTGACCATGCCACCTTCTAAGTAAAGTTTCTGTTACACAATCTTCATTTTCAGATGCAGATTTTGCTCTCAGGTTGTACCCCTATGTTGGCTTAAAATCAGCACTCAATTGTGACAATGTCTCTGTAAGAGGTGTCTGCAAACTTTTTATAAGGCAAACTGGATCGGGGACTTGAAACTGGCTGCAGTCTCAAGACTTTTTTATGATGTTTCCCCCCCTTCTCCCTCAAATATGCCTTTAGGAAATTCATTTTCTTGAAAATATATGAGGGGAGGAATTGAGGGCAGGCAGGTTGTTCCGTGCTCATACTGAGAAGGGACTTCATTTTCACTGCTTTTTTGTGCTAAGTCTTCTTATTTCTAACAGTACTCGTGATAGAAGCAGCATGTTCTTAATATTTGTGATATCCAAACACCTCATAGCTGTATAAAATTTAGCATTTTCCGCTGTGCAAACAGGCCTTGGCATGACACACTTCAGTGTTTTAACCCTTCAGAGGTGAATTAGTTTCTAAATATCAGTGTGCCTGGAACTCAGTGGGATGTTTTGTCTTCCAGCGCTACGTGTGGTGGAAGAAAAGCCTGGATGTTTGGACAAAAGAGCACCCTTTCCCTATAGACATAGATTATATGATCAGTGATACCCTGGAGCTGCTGAGACCAAAGATCAAGCTGTGCAATTCCCTGGAAGAAGCTGTGAGGCAGGTGCAGGACTTGGAACGAGAGTTCTTAATAAAACTAGGTGAGGAAATGAGGATTTTGGTGTTTTGTTTTTTCTTTTTTGTACAATTCCTGTAGTTTTTAAAATTGCCTCTTGTATGATGGTAGTAGGTAACTATTTTTGTTGTTTTATTCTCATGATAGGAATATTTCTGTAGCTTCTTTGCCCTTTTCTAATCACTACAGAGATCATACAGAATCTCCATAACTAAAGTGATTAAGTGTTTAAAAAAATTCAGTGTGAGTACTATAAATATAATAGTATTTGGAGAGCAGAATTGTGTGAGAGTATTAGTTAATGGAGTCACATGGTGCAAGTGATGAGGAAAATTATGAATTTAATCAGAAAAATGATTTATTACTCTTAATTTCAGCCCACTTGAGAAAATTCTGGTTAGTATCTAAAACTGTTACCATATTAACCTTTAAGCTTTTGTTCTTACTACATATTGGGTACTGCTGTGCTCATTGCTTGTTAATTGGAGTTGTGTTCTAATATCTCATTTTTATTTGAAAACAGGCTTGTTCATGAAAAGCCTGTAAAAATATATAAATTTTACACTTTAGGTGTTAATTAGAGCTTTAATAGCACTTCATCTTCTTGGACAAGTTCAATTTCTAAGAATTCATTGGGAAAAGTATGTACAATACCATGTAAAATGCTGCAACTTCTGGTTTAGGACAAATTTATTTTTTTAATATGCTGTCCATTTAATTGACATTGCATGTTAGAAGCTTGTTATTTTTTTTTTTTTTTACACTGGATGACTTAAATTTTGCAAAAGCAGTTCTCTAAAAACAGATATTTTTTTTTTTTCCCCCTGAATCAGAATCATGATCAATTCTTAAATATTTTCTCAGCAAACATTCTGATTGAAATCCTGTATGTGAGACTAAATGTGGAAATGGTCTAGAGGAAGGGAACTACATAGAAAATGTGTCACTCAGAAACAGATTTTCCATGTATAACTTGAGTGGTTTTATGTCTTCTGATGTTTTAAGTCTTTTTCCAAATTTCAGGGATTGTGAATGACAAAGATTCCAAAGATTCCATTACGGAAGGAGAGAACCTGGAAGAGGACGAAGAGGAGGAGGAAGGTGGAGTAGAGACAGAGGAACAATCTGGAAATGAAAGCGAAGTAAATGAGCCAGAAGAAGAGGTGAACTTAATCATTTACCTTCCTTCATGTAAAAAAAGGACGAGTAATCAAGGTTTTGATTGCTTGGTGCTCTCTGAACCCCTCAAAGTCCCAGAGCCAGTGGGTGAAACGTGGCCCAGGCAGTACTTGAGGATATTCCCATCCCACTTTTCTGTTTGTGGAAAACTGATTACAGAGTTTCTGAGGCTTATTCCAGACAATTTACAGCAGAAACTTGAACCTGACAACTTTGCTTCTCAACAAAAAGATGCCTTCAGTTTTTTTGGTGTGGAAAAAAAAGCACTTTAATATTATTTTTTTAATATTATTAAGGCAAATGTATTGACTAGATGTCAGAGCAGTCAGGTAGGAAAAATAACAGCTGCTCAGAGTATGCCTGTGTCATAGGAATAAATAAAAGATTTATGGAGCATAGAAACCTTCCTTGTTTACTGTGCTAATAATATTTTGAATCAAAAGTGGGGGAGCCAATAAAAAAAAACGACAAGTACATAGAAATTGTGAGTTGTCACTGTGACACAGCAGAGTTGACGTGATAATGGTGGTGTCACCAGAAAACCATTTCATCAAGGAAATAGGAAACAGGGTTTTTTTCCAGGTGCTTGGGTTGGTTGGTTTGCTAAGGAGCCTTTTTCAAGCTGGGTCTGTCATTGTTAAAGATCCTGAAGTTTGGCTGGGTTTGTGCTTTTAGCCACAAATCAGTGCCAGCAGAACCACAAACAGCTGTGGGGTGGGGAAGGGACCTCTGGGGATCTTTGGGTTGCCCTTCTTTGAACTGGTGAGTTCTTCCCTCTGAGGAATTCCCTAGAGTGGCAGCACAACCATGTGGGGTGTTGGCCTCTGCTCCCAGCTTTCTGCTGGACACTTTTAAAATTATCAGATAATGTCCCATGAGTTCAGACTGAACATTAAATAAAAAAATGTAACCAACAGATTTACTGGAACTGAGCAGGTTCAGATGGAGAGAGGGGAGGGCGGGTGTGGACAATGGGTAAGAGGAACCCAGGTGCAAGTGGTCCTGTTTTGTTTTAAATGGTCACCAGTTATTAATTGAATATTTCAGGAGGGCTCTGACAATGAGGAAGAAGAAGGGGAGGAGGAAGAGGAAGAAAACACGGATTATCTTACGGATTCCAATAAGGAAAACGAGACTGATGAGGAGAACACGGTGTGTATTGCCCTGGGCAGCCCTGAACTGATCTCTGCCTCCTTTACTGACTGCTTTTTGCCAGTGCTGCTCATAACATTGCTGGGAAAATAAACATAGTAGGAAAATAAAGAACATTATCAAACAACGTGTTGGGATACTGACTTCAAACTTTTTGTTGTCACATCGTGCTTTCCAAATACTTACAGGGTAGTTTCTGTCTTGAAAATACCACTTAACTTTATGGACTTAATGGAAAAATGAGTTAAATAGGTGTGTTAAGGGTAGAGAGTTTTCTTTATATTGTTGCCACATCTTGGATGTGACCAATTTGTCTTTCAAGAAAATAATCAAGACTGAAAACTTCTTTCTTGAACAATTTGGTGTTTTAAACCCTTTGTGTATGATACAGAAGCAATAAGGATATTTTCCCACTTATTTCTAGACCAAATATTTGCATTTCTGGAACTAATGTAATGGAAAGTTTTTTTTTCCCACTGCAATAGGAAGTAATGATCAAAGGAGGAGGATTGAAGCATGTCCCTTGTGCAGAGGATGAGGATTTCATTCAGGCGTTGGATAAAATGATGCTGGAAAACCTTCAGGTATAAATAGTTACTTTCATAATTTAATGTACAATTAACTGTTGTTGATTTTTCTTTAAATAAGTGATTAGTGCTTAGCTTACCATACTAAAGAACATGGATGGGTTTTTTTCTTTATTTCCTCTTCTCTGCAGTTGACATGTTTGGATGAGTGGCTTTTAGTGAAATAGCTGTTAATTGGATTGTTTGTCCAGGGAATGTACAATATATATTTTACTGAATCAGTAATAACTGCAGTAGATCCTGTGCCACACTTCTGACTTTATCCTGGGTTTTAATACATTTAGTATGTTTAAAATGCAGATGCATTAAATTTACATAGCCTTTTAATCCTTGTGTTTGTTTGTTTTAGACACATCTGGTAAATATTTAAGTACTGAGTATACCAAGCCATGTATAATGAATATATTAATAAGACCTGCCAAAAAAATCTTGACTGTAGAATGTGTCCATCTTAAGTGTGTCTGATCAGGTCTCTTGATTTCTTTCCACAAGAGACTGCTATCCAAAATTCCTTTATAATTTGAAGTATTCTCTGCCTGTAACTTTTTTTTTTTTTTTGTTCTCACAAGCAAGAAAAACTAAAGGGAAATGTAATAAATCCTGTTAGATTTATTTCTGTATTACTTGGTTCTCCTGGAAGAGAGACTTTAACAGTCATGACAGCCTGACAGTTGCCATCCTGTGGCAGCATCTCAGCACTGACAGGATTTCCTCTCCCTTGGCAGCAACGCAGTGGGGAGTCAGTGAAAGTGCATCAGCTGGATGTTGCCATCCCTCTGCACCTCAAGAGCCAGCTCAAGAAGGGGCCCCCACTCACGGCTGGGGAAGGAGAGACCGAGTCTGGGGACACGATGCCCTTTGTCATGTTAACAAGGAAAGGCAACAAACAGCAGGTGAGAGGTTCCACAAGGTACAGACACCTTAAAGAAATAAATAAATAAACAAATATAATCCTTTCACTTCTTTGAAGGTCCCACTCCTAACTTTTGAAGTCACGGGGTATTTTATTTGTTCATCCTGTTCTCAGGATAGGATACAGGCAGATTGATTTTGGTAAATAGGAAATGCCATCTGTAGTTTCTCGGAGTTCTTGGTTGTCCGTGGAAATGATGTAGAAAAATTCCACAGTCAGATTATGCCGTTACTAATTTACATTTGGTGATTACACCAGTAGGAGGTTGTCATGTCTTACCTGTGTGTTAAATGTAATTGTGGAAGATGGAGGGCTGTGCTTGGTGGGCTGCCAGTGAACACTGAAAGGAGTAGGGGGGGGGAAAAAAAATAAATTCCAGAATCTTCAAGATTCTACAGGTTTTTCTGGAAACACTTCCAGGTTCAAATCAAGATATGTGGCATTTTCTAAATTCCACTTCCTAAGTAACTGCCACTTGGCTGAATTTGTTCAATTTAAAAAAAAAAAAAAAAAGAAGAATTATTGTCTCTGAAGATATTTTTAGGGGGCTATTCCAGAATGGCTGAGTCTCTTGGAGGAACTTAATTGGAAAGGGTATTGATGAAACAAATAAACTCTTCATGTATGTGTTGGTCTTGGCCCTTTTCTCCAGTATATGTTTGAATTTTCCCGTCTCAGCAAATGCATCATCTCCAGCTCAGTACCTCACACATTCCACATGAATTTCTCCCCATGGTTTGGGTCTTTTTAAAGAAACCTTTTCATTCTGGTTGTCCAATTTGGTGATGGAAATGATTGACTCTGAGTTAACATGGCAAGCAAAACCCAGGCATTGTTTCATTCCAGGCATCAGTGTTTAGATCAATGTTGTTACTTGGCTCTTACTTTTGTTCCCTGAGCTGTGACAGTGGTTTGACAGATGAGATTTATAAACCTGAACCTGTTTCTCTTTTCTTTCCTATGAAAGACACCTAAAAAAACCCATGTAGAAAGTGGTTGCTGTGTTTTCCTGGAACTTGAATGTTGTCTGTGAAGTTCTACAGAACTTTTGAGTGGGGGATTTTTAACTGCTGTCACTGGTCTGAGAAGGGATTTAAGATTTTGTAAAAAAAAAAAAAAAAAAAAAAAGGTGTGTAACATTTTCAGGATAATTTACTAGGAGTATCTGTAGTTGCAGAGAATTTAGGGATCTCCATATTCCCTGTGAGGGGAAAAATATTGCTGGTATGTGGCTTAAAAAGAAAGCAGGACTTGTTCAGGATTTTTCCCTGCTCCTCCCCTAATATTTGGTTTTGGGAGTAGGTTCTTCCTGCCAAAACTCCTCTCAACGTTTCTAGAAATGTAGAAAACAGTTGCTTTATGGACTCCTTCAGCTCCTGACTTAATGAAAGGCTTCTTTGTCCGTGCTCCTGTATTCAGAAAAAAAAATGTGTCTTAGTAGTCAGTTTTAATAGAAAAATAAGCAGGAAAGAAGAGGTGGAGTTGAAAAGAAAATAATTATTCTGTCTCCCGGTGCTTTAGTTGAAATCTGCGTGAGCAGAGCGAGTGCAGAGTTTTGAAGTGACGGATGCTCAGGTCACTGGTAACTTAGAGCTGTCAACTTGCAGCTTTTTCCAAACAAAAGAAGTTTGCAGCGAGCTGGGGGGGCTGTGAGTGACTTCATCTGCACAGTCACTGGAGTGACAAACAGCCCACTTTGGGTTTGGTCCCCATGTTCCTTGGTAGTGGCACTGCTGAAATGAGAAATCTGCGCTGTTAGAAAGCACCTTCTGATGGAAATTGGTCATGCTGTGCTTCCTTCCAGAGGTTGATATTAGGTAGTTGAGGTCCAGTTGCCAAATATTCACATGTCATTGTCCAGCCAGATTTCAGTGCAGCATTGACAGCTGCTTTCTTGAAGCAACACAAGAACAACTGAGTGGTATTTACCAGCTGCAAACAACCTGAATTAATGGTCGTTGCAGGCTGGTAGTGACGAGGACATCGTATTTTATCCTGAAAACTTACAAAACTGGTAGCAGCAGAACCTAAAACCTAACGTGGTTATTTGAAATTAGACAATAGCACTGTGAATTATTCATGAGCCGTGGGAGAGCAAAGGGAAAATAACATTGTCATCATAATGCTGAGCTCTGTCTGATAGCATTTGATTGTTTGTGAAACCAGCCAAGTTTTGTCAGGTAGGTGTGAAATGAAGTGAGATTTCGATTGTAAAAAGAAAGTCCCCAAGTGTCAAGAAGTTTGGTTAATACCCAAGACAAAAGATGTCCTTTTGTTTGAAAGGTCTTTAGCAAGGCTCCCTAAAAGAATGACCATATTCATGGAATGGTCAGGTGTGTCCTTGAATGTGAGATTCTTTATCTCATTTTTACCTTTATCTCCTGATCTTTTTTTTTTTTTTTTTTTTTTTTTTTTTTTAATCTGTAATAATCCAGCCTTCTGAATAACCATTTTTGATCTTCCTTCAGTGGAACCCTCTGTCCTGCCCCCACCTCGCAGGTCCTGTGAGAGGTTTTAGATGCCCCTCTTCACTGTGTGCAAATGGAAAGCCTTTCAGTTGCTCAGTAATCATCACATCCTGTAGTAATTGTCATCAGTGACTTGATTTCAGGTGGCAGCTGATTGCCTTGAGATAGTGAGTCACTGATGTTTTGATAATTACCAGGCTGTTGTTTTTCTGTTTCTCTCATTTACAGTTGGGTTTTATTTTTTTTTTCTGCTTTGTGCATCTTGCCTGAAAACACCAATCCCATTAAGCTGATAAATCCACGGAACAGAGAAAACATAAAGGACATATTAAAATGGATGAGGAGCTTAATGGTGAAGCCAAGGAATGATTTCTATCATGAAATGCTGCTAATGGATTAGTTATTTGTGTGGTTCACCTAAAGCTCATTTGCTGATCTGTGGGAACAGCCTGCTCAGCAATAAGTAACTAAAGCTTCCTTTGCTCTTGGAACTTCAACTTCCATCTTTATTCTTCCCTGCACACCTTAATAACAAGCTTGTATTTATAATCAATATAATATGCTATTACTCTCAAAAAATATTTTGTCTGTTTTTTCTCTTCTCAACACCTCTTGCAGTTGGTAGGATTTAGGGGGTCACTGCACCCAGGTTTTTCTCAGGTCTTTGCAAGAATTTATCTTTGTTTCAAACACAGTTTATTTTCCAGTGCTGCATCTGAGTACTTGGAGTCTTCTGGTGGGGCTGTGTGAGATACCTCGAGATTGCTCAGTAATCATTGCATTAAGTACCAACCACGGGCACTGAGGGGTTTGTTTTACTCTAAACCTTCTCAGCAGAGGTTCTGATAATGTCCCTTTCCATCTGCAGCTTTTGACAGTGGAACAGAAAAGAACACTCAGGGGAAATAGATCTCCCATGATGGGAACAAGCAGCAGGATTCAGAGTGGTTCAGGGAATATTGAGAATCATTATCTTAAATGCCTTTCCCTTCTTATAGCACAGAAATATTTATGTCTAATGGGCATGCAGTTGAAGGAGGGAGTCACATTTTTATAAATACCTTCTCAAACTTCAGCATTAAGGGTTTCCTGAGAGCTGTTGTTTCAGTTGCAGATAAGATTAAGAATCACTTCTCTGTTTGGGAACGATTGTAAAAAAGAAATAAAATCTGTGGGAATAACAACTTGAATTTTCTGAATCTGAGGAAAAAGAAAACACCTTCCTTGCACCTCTCTGAAAATCTCCTCTGAATTTCCAGGGAGAGGGTCCTTCTGTAGGAGTGCCAGGGTTACCTGATGGACCTCAGATAAGGTGTTGATTGTGGAGTGGGGATGAGGAAGAAAAGATTCAATTTGCCACCACAGCTGTCTCCAGGCTAATGAGAAGCACTGGGGAGCCAGAATTATCCATTCAAAGAAAAGTACTGACCAGGGAATGTCAGAGGATGCCTGGAACATTTCATCACAAGGGATTGTAGCAGGAATTCTGCTTGGGGGGCTTCATCTCTTGGGAGGGAGATGCATCTTTCTGAGCCAGCTCACGATGCTTTCATCTGGTGTGATTCTGTCTTGGGCACACTGGCTGGTGTGAAGAGAAGAAATAAAGGTGGCTGTGCCTTCCTGTGTCACTGGGGTGTGGATGGGTTCCGTTTTCTCCTGCTGCTCCAAGTGAAGCAGAGCCTCAAACCAAACCAGCAAACACCACGCTTGGCAGGAGAAGCTGCTGTAGAAACCAGCACAGTAACTACAATAACTGTGATCTCTCTGTAGTTTGGGTGGTTTTGTGGTGTGTCTTTCCCTGCTGGGTATTTACAAACCTGTTTCCACTTGCAGTTTAAGATCCTGAACGTGCCCATGTCTTCCCAACTGGCGGCAAACCATTGGAACCAGCAGCAGGCGGAACAGGAGGAGAGGATGAGGATGAAAAAGCTCACTCTGGATATCAATGAACGGCAGGAACAGGAGGACTACCAGGGTAAGAGAATCAGAGAGGAGTTCGTTTTCATTTTCAGGGCAGCTCTCATCATCTGCAGAAAATACCACGTGTGATGATAGCTTAAATTCTGAATATTGATCTGCAGCACTTGGGGAAACCTGGATTTGGTGTCAGGCATTCCTTGGTTGCTTTGGACTTGTTTTTATAGCTCTTCCATGAAAGGGAGTTTTCAAGTGGGGCTCAAATGTCAGGATTTCCATTTATTTTGGGAAAGGGGAAGAACTGAGATGGTTTCCTTAACAATAACACAAAATGAATCTGATGTTTGCTGCAAAAGTTATTAATAGGGAAGAAGGGGATTTACTTTCAGATCTACATCAGATTCATTCACAAAATGAATCTTATGTTTGCTGATGTTTGCCTCAGTATTCAACTGAGTTGAATACAAGAGGAATGAACTCTGTGCAACTTAAACTATTTTTAAGCTATTAATAGGTATTTTAGATAGTAATAGTGTTTGGACTCTTCATTAAGTCTTGCTGTGACTTCCAAATACTGAGGTGACCTTCACTTGAGAAATACAAACTGTCACCTCAGCTTCATGTTGTCAAAGTTCTAAGAGTCCTCAAATCTGGAGCTTCAGAATATATTAACAAAATGAAAGTTTCACAGAAATTGTATGATTTAATTTGTTTTTTGAAGATGTGCAAGTCAGGCATTTTGGAACCTGGACAGACTGAAGCAAACAGTTAATACAGCAGATCATGCAGTCCCTAAACCAGTGCATTTGATGGGCTGCGTGGTTTGTTTTGAGTTGTTTTTATTTCAGATTCAACTTCCCTTGATCTACTCAGACAGTAACCAAAGCCAGACCAGCAGAACTGGTGATATTCAGCTCTTATGTTCATGTTTCTATTGAACATCTCCAAAATTCTTGCTCTGTTTTTTTTTTGTTTTTTTTTTTTTTGGTGAAGATGTTGCAGTCTGGTGGCAATCACAGTATAAGTAGTTAATTAGCAGGAAATCTCATTTAAGGTATTTAGTGAAAGGTCATTGTTCATCAAGAAATGGGAAATAATTAAATTAAAGCAGCTCTGATTGTACAAGTACTGTGGAATCCAGCACTCCTTGCAGAACTTTGATAGTACCAGAACTAAACTTGTAAAAAGGAGCATTTTCCAGAGTGAGTGAAATGGGAACACAGTATATTCTTAAACATGGTAATTAGCTTAAAACTGCTTTTCTGAGACAAGCTGTTCCTGTAAAGCCCCCTCATGAAAATGGAAGAGGAAGAGCAGACTCCAGAATTGTACATTGAAGTGCTTCTTGGTGGGTTTTTCCTCATTAGATACTTCTGATAGTTTTACTGGTCAAGACATTTGGGTTTTATGCCCTGTTGTGTGACTTTGGTGATCTCTTTTAAATGATTCTGTTTAATCAGGGATTTTATTGTGAGTAGTTGTGCTTCTTAGCCAAAAAAGGGACACATTGATTAATTGTTGTTGAACAGAATCAAGCAATTGATACCAATTGATAACCAGTAAGAGACAATTTTTTTTATCATTTTCTCTCAGATTTTCTAGGGGTTTAAAGCATAGGAGGAAAATCAACATAGAGGAAAAAGGGGTTTTCCACAATTGACACCCTTTTTTAAAACAGCTCTTGGTTCATCTTGTTAACCTGGGTAATACACAGAGTAAAACCAAAGAGGACCTTTTAATCAAGTCAAATTAAACAGGCCAAATTACATTCCTCTTTGAATTACTTTTTATTTAGATTTTGAGCAGCTGGTTGTCACTTTTGAAGAGTCAGCTTGTCTGTGGCAAGTAGCTACTTACCCACTGAAAGGAAGAGTTGGGTTTAAATTTCTGTGTCAAGCTTTGAAGTTCCCAGAGGAGGCAGAAATCTCCATTTCTGGCTCAATGCCTAGGGATTGTCCCAGTGTTTGCACATCCACTTGTGTTTTCTCATCTGCACAGGGCAGTAATGGATGGGGATTCACCAGTGCACTTCAAAGCAGTGTCAGATAATGATGTCATGCTTCAGCAGAGTTTATTGTATTACTACAAACATTTTTTTAATTTAAAGCAATGGTGGGAACTGTGTGGCTCTCTAGTTTAGACTGGTACTTTTCTGTGGAGGTTCTTTTTTTACATCAGTAAAAAAAGAGGTTCAGTGATGGATAACACACTGTGCTTCCTGCCACCCTGCCTCCTGTTCCCTCCTCCAGTGCTGACCTTCCAGTTCCTGCCTCCTCCCAAACCCTGAGCCAGACGTGCCTGCACTTGCTCATTCCCTGCTTCCAGCACCTGGCTGGAATCACCTCCTCTGATTCCCTTCCTGAGTCTCCTCCTTGCCCCTGGAAATCTCTCCTGGAGCTGTTTCCTGGTGTTTAGGAGGTCTCTCCTGGAGCTGTTTCCTGGTGTTTACAAACAAGGACCATCAGTGTGTTCAGTGGTTTCCTTTGCCAGGTGTTGGGAGTGCACAGAGCATGAGTGCAAGGGCTGTGGGCTCTTGACTCCAACACTGGGTATTAATTCAGTCACAGCTCCCCAGTTAATGGAAGATTGGGTGGATAATTTACTGAGAGCTTCCCCTGCATTCCAGAAATCATGAGGGAAACTCCTTGGAGTCCCTGACTTTGCCCTGTGAGTCCCAGAGCACAGTGGAAGTGCTGTGTGTGTGTGTGTGTGTGTGCAGATGATGGGTGTGTCTCCAATGAGATTACCAGAGATTACAGAACCAGACAGAGCAGACTTTCAAACATAATCTGTTTAACAGCTTATTCCACTTTTCCCCATCGTTCATCCCATCTGTCTGTTTGCTGAGGGATGTCGATCCTTGCACAGGTGGAGTGTGGGGAATACTTTCCATTGGATGCACCAACAGATGGGCAGGGGTTACCCGGTGGTTCCTGGGATGTGTCTGTGATTATATTGGCCACTTGATAACCATTAACTGAGCCTGCTAAAGAGGCGTTTTTTTAATCATCAAAAACTGAAAGGAAATTTTAGAAATTGAGTTTTACTAAACCCCTAAATACAATACTTCTCTGGTTTAAACAGCCCCAAAGTTGGCTGTCCAGGGCTAAACTGGGTGGTGTGGCTGCTCTCTGCACACACCACGTTCTCCCTCCTGCTGATAAAACCTCCATCCGTGGGACAGCTGGTGCAATGTAGGTCAGCTGAGTCACCTTCTTCAGGTGCCTGCCTTCCCTACAAAAGGATCCAATTATGCCAAGCTTAGACTTAAATACCTGACTTGAACTGCCTGATTTTAGGACAGGTTCCTTGCTGAGTCTTTAATTGGCAGCAGCATTGGCCACTCGTTGCTATTTCAGGGAGGTTTGATGTGCGAGGTGCGAGTCTTTGTCCCTGATCAGCGACGGAGAAAGTGGTGGCTGATGTGTTGAGAGAGAAAAGGTCACAGGCCCTTTCTTAAGCACCTGTGATTAAATCCATTGCTGGCAGTTCCTTCTGTAGGAACACCTGGAAATGCAGGTTCACGTTGTTGGGTGGTTTGGGTTTGTCAAAGCCGTCGATGCAATTTATTAACTTCTTTAAATTATCTGTTGTGGAATAACTTGAGTGTCAACTCTATAGCAAAGTGTAAGTAGGGCCTCTTTTACTAAATGTCAGTGAAATGTGCTTGTAAATTCCTCTGTAAACAGATGTATAGAAACTGTCCTGAACTTCCTTCTGTCTGCCATTCCAGAAATGCTGCAGTCTCTGGCACAGCGTCCGGCTCCAGCAAACACCAACCGGGAACGGCGGCCTCGCTACCAGCATCCCAAGGGAGCACCTAATGCTGATCTAATCTTTAAAACCGGTGGGAGGTAGGACAACCTTCCTTTAAATGTGGTGATTCTGGTTCTGGGCGAGTAATTACCTTCATAATTGACACAGATAGTGATCTGTGCAGTGGATTGGTTGTTCGTTTCCATTCTGTGCCTTTTGCTTCCAACACGGTGTCTGGGAATACCTCCCTGGCAGAGGGTTGGATGTGTCTGGGAATACCTCCCTGGCAGAGGGTTTGGAAACCAGAGGATTAATTTTCATTTGTGAAATGGTTGGCAGAATCTGAGCCTCTTTTTGTAGGGGAAAAGATGTGAGTCTGATTTCTTGGGGAGAGGGTATTTTTGGGTATCTCGAGAAATTCCCACTATGCTCTTTCTGTTTGGGGAATTTGACAGCTGTTCCTCTGGATCTGATGCCCAGAGTGGAAAGTAAATATAGTAAAAGTAGGAGAGGGGAGGACAACTTGCAGTTTATGGCGTGCAAGAGCGTACCAAAAGCAGCATCAACACAAAAAGTCACTCCAGATTGCCTAATGGTTGTTCTGAGGCTTTATTGTATCTCAGAGGGGCTTTTCTCACTCGGAGTAAGCTTGCAAATCAACCATTAAATTAACCCTGCAGCACAAATTTGAATAGACAGAGTTTCAGGTGAAACACAGACTTGCTTTCATGTTTCTGCTTTCTTTGCAAGTCCATTTTGGAGGCGGGTGGATGGGAGCAGCAACTGGCAAGGGACAGTTTACCTGCTAATGGTTCTGTCCTTGTGAACCTCAAACAGGTTAATGTATGTGTTGATCCTGTGTTACAGCAGCATTGCCAGCTTCATGGTACACATTTATAGTCATTTTATAGTGTCCTGATGAGCACTCATTTCACTGAGACCCTATACAGATACTGCTTGTACACAAAAAACCCACCCACCTTTTTTTTTTTTAAAAAGAGATTGCAATTTAAAAGAAATGCTTTTTAAAAAGTGAACCAGATGTAACTCCATAAAATGAGCAGTACTTTCCATTTAGTTTTCTCATACCACTGTGGCCTAAAGCTGTCCTAGAAATACAGCCTGTTCAGTGACACTGAATTGCCACCACACTTGCAGGTGTTTCAGAAATAACTGTGCAATCTTCTCCTCTTTGTCACCTCTCCCAAAGGCCTGGAACCTGCACGGGGAGCACACTGCAGTTATTCTTTAAATACAGCAGCCACACCAGTAGATGTGATATTTGTGGATTTCTTTTAAATGCAGGTTCTTTAGAAAACTTTTTCCTTTCAGATATTCTGGGGAAAATGTAATTTAGGGCTTCGTTGTGAAGTAGGTCAGACATTGTCCAGTTTGAGTGGACAGTGCCTGTTCAAATAGCTGGGCCATGTGCTTCCCATTCTGATGTAGTTTTATAGGATGTCATTTGCTCTTTGTTCCTTTTAATCCATGAGCTCCTCAGATCAGAGACCAGGAAGTTTGTCTCAGCAGGTGTATTTTATTTGCTGTGCACTGCAGTGTTTGTTCTGCCCCAGCTGAGCCATCTCAGTGAGGCAATGCTACGTTTCTGGACTCCAGCTGAAAGGTATTTAAGCAGAGATTTATTTACTAGAGGCTGTGGGTCCACCAGTGGCTTTCCCACTGGCATAGACAGTCACCTGCATTTTAGGGTTTCTGATTTATAGGCTGTATTGAAGATTGTCTGTGCCTGGTGCACTGCAGTCTCTGCCCACACCTCTCATGTTTTAGCTGATTACCCTGTGGGTTCTGAGGACACTGGAGTGTGTTGCTGACAGCAGATAGGAACTGAGCTCTCAATTTTAGTGTCTGTTGGACCAGGTTTCACATTCCTACGTTCCAGAACCAACTGGTGTAATGCAGATGTTACCACTTCCATCAGTGAGCACTGCTCTGTTGCTGCTTCTTTGTATCTGAAAACTGAGGGGTTATTTTCTTGCAACAAGAACTCAAACTTAGAGGAAATAAGAATTTGTTGCTTTCCCTAAGGAGTGCAATTTTTTATTTTAAATCTCCTGAGATTAGGGATAATCTGAGCAAGTAAATCTGGTGGTTTGCACTGTAAAATCCAACCTGACAGGTTCCATAGCCGAGGGAGGGATGAGGCCTTTCTTGCATTTCAGGGAGTGTTAAGAGTAGAGAAATCAATTAGCTGGTTTTATCTTTGCTTTTGTGTTCCTAAACACGTCCTGAGCACCGTGTTTCAAACACCTTTCAGACAGTTAAATCCAAATCTACCTATTGGAACAGCTGATTTCAGAAATTAAGGCAGCCTGGGGTTCTGCTTTATGTTTTTGGCCTTGAACGACTGGACCTCGCTGAGCAATGAGCTCCATTTATTTAAAAAAAAAAAAAAAAAAGGAGAGAAATCTTTTGCAGTGTTCACTTTATTTGTCATCTATTACTGTCCTGTTCCTTTATTGAAGTAAATGCAGTGAGATTTACAGGCTTTGTGAGATTTCCCATTATTTAGTGTGTGCAAAAAGGCTGGATCAAAAATTGGAGTTTATTGCTGTTTGTGTGGAATTGCCTCAGGTTTTGAGACCTGCTAATCCTGTAAGGTGGGGATTCTTTTCTGGGACTGACTGGCCTTAAAGATAATTTACTGGGACTCCATTAAAAGTAGGGTTCCTTGATTTGCTGCAGCAGCACAGGGAAGGCAGTAATTTTCTCTCTTGCCTCCAGTTCTGCAGCATTTGTGTATTAACAGAGGACTTTGTCTGTTGGGCTGTTAAACTGGTACCTTCAGGAAACACCAAATTTACTGAAGTAATTTTTTTTGTTGATGGGATTATCATGAAAATGCACTTTTACAGTTATGAACAGACTCTCACTTCAAAAAAGTGGTTTTCCTTTGCTTAAAGAGGATTGAGATCCATTAAATGGCTTGATTTTTAAAGTGAAGGTAAAATAACCACATTACATGAAATGTATTTAAAAACATTGATTACCAAGAAAGAAAAAATAATTACAGTGAGGAATTTGTCCATAGAGAAGCAGGCCTTACCAAGGAGTTTGATCTCTTTAAATCTCTCCTTATTAAAAGCAGTAACCTTAAAATTCACTGTTGCTCTGAAAGTTTAGTAAAGAGGGCCCTGCCTGTGTCCAGAGTCCCTCTGGGCATGCACGTGTAAGCTGGGAACTAAATGATATTCAAATTAAATGGGGATTTTAGGTCTCCTGTTTGCCTCTGACTCTTGTTTCTCTTTAACCCATTAAATAAAGAAAAATGAAGGGTAACAGTAATAACAGGATGCTGGGATTTTATTAGCTAAATATTCCCATCATATAATATTGCATTAATGCTGAAAAATCAGAGTATGGATAATAAGGAAAAATGGGAATTTAACAGGATTTCCTGCTGGACAAACACATTTCATCCATCACCTGTCATGAGGTTGATGCACTGCCCAGTGCTGTGTAATGAGCTTTGGATCCAGTTCTGACTCAGATGGGCCTTTTAAACAGAGCTGAGAAATTCCAAGCTCCCTTTTCAGCTGATTTATGGGAGGAAAGCCCAGGGTGGGATGTGGGAGCAGGGGCTTGGCTCCAAACCTGCAGCTGCAAATATCGGGATGCAGAGAGACCTGCTCACAGCTGGAGCTTAGAGGGAAAGGCAGGCAAAAATGTGTTTATTAGCCATGTTCCTTTATAAAGAATCTGTGTTTAAAAGAGTTCTTGCAATATAAATAAGAACAACAAGCAAAGAAAACATTTTACTTTTGATGACCAGATAAGAACATGAAATCACTTGCACAGGTCAAGGTTCTCTTGCTGAGGTGAGTGCAGCTTTTGTGGGCTCTTTGAATTTGGGATGTTCACAGTACAGAAATTTATGATTGAGATTTGTTAGGAAATTCCATGGACACCTTGGCATTTTCTGTTTCCTGGTCCTGGTTTTGGTTGATGTGATCAGGGGAGAAAGAACAAAGAGCATCAAAGCTGGGATCAGTCACGAGGAGCAAAGCAGGGAGCGATGGGAGAGGAGGTGTGGGGAGAAGGAAGTTTGTGAAGGAATTCAGGAAGAAATAAAGTCCTGCAGAAATGCAGAGATCCTTGGGATTGGAGGGCACGAGGGGATCAGGGAGAAGTGTGAAATCTTAACTTCAGAGGTCTCAGATGTTAAGAAAAAGGTGATTCTTGTGATTTCAGCAACGTGCAGAAAGGACTTGATGATTGATGCTCTCCTGGGCACTTGTGGGTGTGATATTTGTGTCTGTGTTCAAGGGTTCCATTTCCCATTCCAGCCACGGTTTGGGCAGAGTGGTTCTGAGTGTTTCTGTCCCACGAGGGCTGTGTGGGCAGTGTTAATGCTTGGCACTGGAGAGAGGAGCTGACTGGGGGGTTTTATACAAATTAATAACTGTGTCAGTAGCAGGAAAGGAAGGGGGGGAGCAGAGATTGCAAAAAATCGAGTCCTTTTGTCCGTAGAGCTCAAGGTGGTTTTAATGACAGCTGTGTGCTAAGTCTGACCTTGCCAAATAACAGGTTTGGGTCGAGTTTACCAGTTCAGACAGAAGTGTGAAATGTCTGTTTGGGAAAAACCACTACCAAGATTGTTGGCAGCAGCTCCTTGCTGTGATCACTGAAACGCTGCCCTGCCACCAGCACGTCCTGCCAGCTGCTGCTTTGGGTCTGATACAAAATCAGACACGTGCAGCCACTCCCAGCCCTTCTCCTTCCCTCCCCAGCAGCAGCAGAATTATTTTTTAAGGGCAAATGGAGAGGGAAAAGCAGGATCCTGCAATTCAGTGATGTTTGGAGTTTCTTCCCAGTTGCAGCATTCTGCAAGGGAGATCTCAGGTCTGTTAAAAATACTCAAACTAATTAAGGGTTCTTTCTATTGAAACCACACAGCCAGTGTTCCTGATGCTGAGTGTGCCACAAAGATTTGGAATGTTAATTATTTTACACTAAAAGGTACTCAAAACCAAATAATAGAAGCAGTTCTGCAGTGAGTTCCAGTGAGGCACCAGCTCAGGAATTCATGGTAAAAATACACAACATGTTTAAATAAAACACACAAATATTGGATATCAAAGCAAAGCAGCACATACAAATACAGGATTAGTGTGAAAGCTTCCTCTGGTACAAGAAATGCAGGAGTTACTGTGTCTAGTTAACATCCTTGTGACATTTTTCTTGCAAGATTTTCAGTAAAAAGCCGGTTTAGGTGAAATGACTGTTCAGCAAACACTGGAGGTTTGTGCACTGGTGTAAAGAAACACGAACTGCTGTGTTTACATGGTACAAGATCTGTGTGTGTAGCCCTGGAGATTTGTAAATGTTGAAGTTCTACTTTGCTGTGTATTATTAATTTTAATTTGCAGTCTAGAAATGAGCTGAAAAGCAACTGGCAGTTGTTGTTAAGAGAATTAAAAGTGACTTCTTGTGGGCAGAGATGAACGAGGGACGATGCAAGATTTTAATACAACTGCCGGCTCTGAAAAGGTTCTAACCAAATATTTGCCTGTAAAAAGCCCTCTGTAACATTCCTGCAGTACTTCCAGGTATTAAGAGACTGCCCAGAAAGGTGAAAACTGTTTAAAATAACTTGTTTTTCAACAATTCCGCAGCCCAGCTTCGATAGTTTAAGCAGCTCACCCAGGAGGATAAGGTGCAGATTATCCACCGTCTTTTGGGTGATGTGACCTTTGTGCAGAAGGCAGGAATGTGCACCTCTGTATCAGAGGGTAAAGGGATATCAGAGTGCTGGCAGGTGCTTTTGGTGGTGCTGTCACACTGAGCCGTTCCCCCTGTCCGCTCTTCCCGCAGGAGACGCTGATCCAGCAGCCGGTGCCATTCCATTCGGTCCTGTTTCTCTGGTGTTGTGGAGTCCTCCAGCGATTAAACGAGAGCAGTGGACACATCTCAGCATGTCAGTCGAGAGCCTTCAGAAACCTGGGACAGGCTGGGGCCGTGGGGCAGAAAGAGCAGCCTCCCCTCTCCCCCCCCACCCCCCCAAAAAAAAAAAAAGCTTTTTGTTACGGGAACCGCGTTGAGGGTTAATCTTCTCCTGGGAGCAGAAGTCAGAGCACGAGGTGGTGAACTCGGTGAAGGCGGAGATCGGCCGGAAAGGTCGGCCGGACGAGCCCGGAACGGGAAGGGCCTTTGGCAGCTCCGCGGGCGGGAACGCGAAGCTCTGAACTCGCCGCCGGCTCCGTTCTGTCCGGAGGGAGCGCCCGGCGTTGGAAGGGGGTTCTGTGGGGGCTGCAGAACTTGAGTGGGAACACGCAGAGCCAACAGCAGAATCCAGAAGGAAACCCTGACGAGTGGGATGACTTTACAGATAGTCCTCAGCCAGCACGGTTTGGGTTAAGGAAGAGCCTTTTGCTGCCAGATGAGCAAGAAAAGGGGGTGGGGAGGGGTGAAAACTGCAGAGCCAAGAGAGGTAAAAATGTCTGTCGGGGTCTAAAATAGAAAGTGAAGTTGATGAACACGGGGTGTTGACTCGTACTGCTTGGAACAGCCTGACACCAGCCTAAGGACAGGGATATAGTTGAGCCCATTGTACGTATCATTGAAAACCAAAACGTGCCAGTCAGCATAGCAGGAGGATGTCGAGGAGTGGATCCAAATACCTTGTTGATCTTCATGGGTTGATGAGCCTCTGTGTCTATTGAAACCAACAAAAAAAGTTTAAAAAAAAAAAAATTTAAGTCTGGAAACAAGTAGAATTTTTATTTTTTTTTTCTAAGTAGAAATGAGGTTTCTTGGTCTGTTTCTGACAATCTGTTATTTATTAGCATAGGGTTTTTGTTTGCTTTCGGGTAGAGGTAGTTCATGGAGTTGCTCATCTGGATGTTACTACTAATTCTTTTTTCTAGCTCTTTTAAAATCCTTTTTACCACTGGTTTTGGTTTTTGCATGTAGGAAGAGAGACTTGTAAAATTGTAACATTTCATACAGAAATGCCGCCCGATCTTCACCAGCTTCAGAAATCTGACCTTTGCCAATGCTGCAATAAAGTGTTGTAATTTAGAGTCGTGTCTGTCTCGTGGCATTGACTTTGGGAATGATGTTTTGAAGGGTTTGTGGTCTGTTCTGGGCTCTGGTGTGGACAGGAATTGCAGGTCTTTGATTCAAGTGTTACGTGATGGTTTTCATATCATTTTTTTCCTCATGAAATTCATGGCTATGTTTATTAATCACATTTGTGACTCTCAGCTCCTCCAGGAATGTCTCCTGCAGCAGGGTGACCGTATCCATCAGTCAAATCCAATTTCCACTTCCCTGCTGGACGATGCCTTCCAATCACTAATAGCGAATTAAGCATCTAATTGTGGTTCAAACTAAAGTCAACTTCATTTCGTCAACGTGCTGCTGAGTTTCAAAAGCATTTCATTTATCCAGATTGAAGAACTGCATAAAAATAAAACATTAGCTCTGCTCTTTATGTTTCAATCCAGTGCCTTGGGTGGAATTGGGATCGATGGAAATACCTTTATAAAATTATTCGCTAAGAATAGTTTGTGGTCAGCTGGGGATTTCCTGGACTTCGGACTGAAATCAAAAAACAATTCAGTGAAACCTTTTGAAGTTCAATTTTAAAATTATTTATCCTAAGGTTGTGCTGAGTAAAACCTCGAAGATGGTTGTGAGTGAAGCAGTCAGGGTTGAACACCTGGGGACAAACTTTTTAGCAGGGCCTGTTGTAACAGGACAAAGGGTGATGGTTTAAATGAAAAAAGGGTTGATTTATATTAAATGTGAGGAGGAGCAGTTTCTCCTCCTGATCCAAGTGCAGGTTGTTGCTGCAGGAATTGCGTGGCTCCCTCTCACGTCATTAGAATCCTTCACCTTCCTTTAAGGAGCACTGAACTGAAATGATGGGATGTGCAGCCCAGGATTGATACAGGTCAGTGTCTGGTAGCTGTGGATATCGCTGCAGGATGGTTATCTTAACCAATGAAATCGTGTTTGATGTCATCGCTTCTCTCTCCCCACAGTGCAGTGACCCCCAGGTGCACCAGGAAATCATCCCAAGTTCCACCTGTGGCATCATCTGCTGGGGCAGAGGACGTTCCTGGGGGAGCATTCCTGCAGCAGAGATCTTGAGCCTGCAGGGAAGGAGTTAAGTCTGGGAAAACATATGGAGATGAAGGAGAAATGATGTCCTCGATTGCGTAAAAGATCCCAGTTATCTTATCGTCCTGTGGAAAGAATCTGGACTCGAGTCAGGCCCTGGAGTTGTGTCTTCACTGACGTGAGCTCCTCGAGCTGCCTCCCAGCCAGACACAAAGTATTCCACAGTTTTTGGGCCTCAGTTTTCCGTGGTAATTCCTCTTCCCACACCTCTCAGTCCCCTGAAGCTCCAGGCAGGGACTGGGGGAGTTAAGTCCTTCCCATTGTAGGAGACAAGTTGGTGACCATCTGAGGAACCTGAACATGTGTGAGTCCATGGGAACCTGACAGGGTGCTCCTGAGGAAATCCCAGAGAGCTGGATTGGTTCAGCCTGGAGAAGAGAAGGCTCCAGGGAGACCTTGGAGCAGCCTTTCAGTACTTAAAGGGGCTTAAAGGGAGATGGAGAGAGAGACTCCTTACAGGGTCTGTAGTGACAGGACAGGGGGTGATGGTTTGGAACTGGAAGAGAGGTTTAGATTGGATCCAGGGAAGAAATTCTTTCCTGTGAGGGTGGTGGGGCCCTGGCACAGGTTGCCCAGAGAAGCTGTGGCTGCCCCATCCCTGGAAGTGTTCAGGGCCAGGGTGGAGGGGGCTTAGAGCAGCCTGGTCTGGTGGGAGGTGTTGGAATGAGGTTGGAAGGAGGTTGGCATGAGATGATCTTTAAGGTCCCTTCCACCCCAAAGCATTCTGTGGTTTCTGGCACATCATTTGTAAGCCCGTTGGAGCTGAGGTGCTGTGTTAGCCCTTGCTCTGGGATGGAGCCAAGGAGGCTGGGAAGCTCTGAAATTGGGAATTGATCCCGGAATGTCAGTACTCACAGGCAACACCCTGAACCCCAGCTGGTGTTAGTGACTGTCTCTCTACCTGCAGTGATGTAAAGGGACTAAGAAAGAAAAGGTATAAGTGGTTTTTCTCTTTTTTCTTGAATTGCTGAGTTTCCAGACTTGCTATCATTTCAACTTCCCAGGCCTTCAGTTGAAAGAATTTCACTGTGCTGCTGTTTCTGTTCTGTGGATAAAAATGCTACATACAAGCACAGCACACACATCATGCAGATTTATGTATATTAAGGCTTAGAAAACCACCTCTGTATGGAGGACTCTGCCTGATTTCCTCACATTCTCAGCACTTTGCACTGCCCGTTCCGGCAGGCAGTGATTGTGTCCTTGGCACGGGCTGGGAGGAGCTGCCATGTCCGGCTCGGGCACTTTGCTGACACAGCCGCCTGTGCTTTACAGGGAATGTGTCTGGCTGAAGGAATTGCGGTGCCTGGGAAGTGCTGAGCTGGGAAGCAGCCCGGGATGGGCTCCATGGACCGACAGCACAACTTTCCCAGCCCGGACAGCTCATCCACATCGGCAGCGGGGCCGAGGGCAGGCAGGGAACAGCCCCTGCGTGTCCGACCCCAAACACCTCTGGCACAGCTGGGAGGGGAGGCCTGGTGGGAGCACAGTGGGGTGGGAATGAAGGTGAATAGATGAGACAGTGAGTAAACAAACTCACTAATTACTATTACCCCCAAAAAGTGGTGCTGTAGCATTAGGACCACACGTCCTCGCCAGGAGAGTGAATGTGTTCAAAATAACTCCATCAGCAACGTTGCCATGAGCCTGCTGCTGCCCCCTGGTAAATACATCCATCTTGATTTTTTTCCCCCTCTTTGAGCTTCATCACTAATTTGTTCCACACTGAGGTTTTCCTCAGCCGCTCTGCCCTGCTGAAGATGCTCCTCTGAGATGACACTTTGCTGTTTCTTCTCAGAATTCCTCTATAAATAGGTTTTTTTCCAACCACTCCTAAGGAGATCCCAGTGTGCTGCGAGTAGGAAACTATTTGAACTAGAATCAAACAAATGAGCAAATGTCAAAATATTTACTTGCATTGTTTGAACTATAAACTTTGCTTTTAAGTTGTTACTGTCGGGTTATGATTGTGCCATTCCAACACTTGGTGTTTATGATCCTTGTTAGAAGAACAAACAGTGTGCTGTAAAACAGCCTCTCTCCCTCCTTCCTTCCTTCCTTCCCTCGCTCCAATCCGTCAGGCAAATGAAAAAAATGGTTGAGGCACTTAAAAAGAAGGCAGACATTTAGATATTGCTGATGTTTATTTGTTCTTTTTGACATTCACCTGCAGGGGAAAAAAAAAGTTTCTGTCGTGCGAGGGATAAAGGGGAGCAACGTTTCCTGCTGGGAACAGGTCCGAGCTGAGAGCCCAGGAGCTTGAAAACTCTGTATTTTGCCCTTAATTGTTTTGGGGCTGTTTTTTTGTGATATTTTGGTTCTACCTTAGGGTTGCCTCGGTAAGGACACCCCTGCCACGTCTCTCAGAGTGTTTCACAGCCCCAAGGCTCACAAGGGGGACCTGGAAGCGATCCTGGATGGCTGGTGATGCTCCAAGTTTACAGGGTAAGGTAAAGATCAGAAGTTCTCTCCCGGGAAGCGAGACTTGAACAAGTCAGGAAGGCTTCCATAACCCAGCTGAAGGGAGGTTTGGTCTCTGCTGTGTTAATCCAGTAAGTGGTTATTAAATTGCTGCACTTTGCTGGAAGTTGCATCCCTGGAGCGATGGAAATGGAGATAAACAGGTAGTGAGAGGGATCTCAGAGGCAGCTGTGGCTTCTATTCTCTCTGCTCGGAGCAGTTTTCCATGTGGAGGTGCAGGCTGTGCTTTCCTCCTCGGGCTCAGGGCAGGAAGGGCCCTTTCCTGGGAGGAAGGCACAGCTTCAGTCCACTTCTCTGTGGGAATTCAGCCCAGCTGTTCCAGGCAGGCACATCCAGGTTCCTCATCCCTCCTCTGGCACTTTTTTTCTCCCCTGTCCAGCTGGATGCACAGCAGGACCTGCCCAGTCCAGCCCTCCTGCTGTGATGCCCGGCAGGTGGAATTGGGGTTTGTTATTGGGGCAGGTCCCAAATCCCCTGAAATCAGGAGTTTGTTCCTGGCTGTGAGTCCTGACCTGACGTAAAAGCAGAGCAGGTTTGGGGTTCAGGGGAAGCCTCAGTGCTGCCTGCAGGGTGACACTGCAGAGGGAAGTCTGCTCTTGTCACAGAGCCAGGGGGTTTATTATGGGATGCACCAGGAATGGCTGTGCTGGGCACACAGTGCCCATTTCCTGGGCTGGAGTGTGCTGGAAATCTCGTGCCATAAATAAAAATTAAACCTAATCAGGCAAACAAAAATCCATTTAGGAGGCAGGAAATGTTCCACGGTAATGAAGTTTTGTGTTGTGAAGCCTGAAGCCCCTGTTGATCCTCTACCCTTGTGCAGGGCTGGATGTTGGAAATAGAAATGTGCTGACAACTGTTTCCTAAGAGATGCTTGAATATGAAGAAATGACCTCCCTCCTGCCACGACAGCTTGTAGGAATTACTGGTTTTCCTTCTGGTGTCATTCCACCCTCTGAGCATCAGTACAGTGGGTGGCTTATCTTTGTTTATCAGAGTATGAACATCTCATGGCACATGTGAGTCTGAGCTGACGGATTTTCTCCTGGGCTGACAAGAGAATTTAATGCTACCAAAGCGGTAGGTGTGGTTGGTGGGAGAGGAAGGGTGATTCAGGATTAGTGCATCAGCCTGGAAACCCGAAGGTCAAGCTCATCTCTGCTCCTTTTCCTCGCTTTAACATCCTTGCCCTTGTTCCCCAGCCCTTGTGGGAATGGATAAGCCAGCAGGGAACAGATAAATAAAAATGACACCATTTTCTGATGCTGACGGTAAGAGAAGCTGGGAGAGCTGAGAGCTTCCTTTGAAATGCTGGGAAAAAGCACACCAGGAGCGTGTGATGGCAGAGCTGACCTCCCCAGCCTGGTGAGGAAATGAGCAATCCCCCTGGAACAGAGAGCTCCCAGGCTGGAGCAGAGAGGGAAGTGGCTTGCACGGGAAGCCTCTGGCAGTGGGGAGAGGGGGATGCTGTGAGGGAACAGGAGGTCAAGCAAAGGATTTTATGTATTTATTTTAAGTTCAAATGGTCAGCATATTTTTTATTTTTTAATGATGGGGGGGGGGAACCCTTAAACTTGTCTTTGCTTGCCCCTCAGGTGAGGACACTGCAGCAGCTGCATCTCTTTATGAGGCAGAGACCCCCACCGGAGAAGAAAATAATGGTCCTGGGTAGGAGTTGCCTCAGCAGCTTTGGGAAGCACTCAGAATTAGTTTGTGGTTCCTGGGGCTCTGTGAAGCATTCATTAAAGCTCAGGGCAGGTGCAAAGACCCATGAACAAAAGGGAAATTGAAGCTGAGTTGCTCCCTCCAGCCTGCCAGCTGGTTTATCTACCGATCCTTGGTGTAATCCTGAAGGTGCTGAAGCCTCTCCTGCTTTGCTTTTCTTGGCCAGTTGCAAGTAGCAGCAGGTAATTATGGCCCAGTGGAAAAATCCTATTAACAAAAATAATCTTTCCTCACAGTTCCCCTGAGGTAAGAACACATCTGACCATTTGGTGATGTAGTCAGGGATGCACCGATGGCTTTTCAGGGAAGGCATTTCCTCAGCCGGGAGGAGTCACCTCCAATGGGAAGAGAAAAGACCAAACAAAAAAACAAACAGAAGAGAAGGGTGTGTTCCCTGGGAAGGGCTTGGCTCCATCCAGTCTAAGGACCCTCCTCACCTCAGAGGAAAAGGTATTTATAGTTTGGGAGTCAATGCTGGGATGGACTCATCTGCCTTTGCCCCTCCCTGGTGCAGGGATTGTCTGAAAGCAAGAGCCAGGGCAGGTGGAGGGGGGATGGACCGGGTGACAGAGTCCCCTGGGAGGCAATCCTGAAGGGCACAGCGGTCCAGGAAGGCTGGATGTGTTTTAAGAACGAATTTTAAGGAAATACAGGTCAAAAAGGAGAGTGTAGGACCTGCAGATGAAGGGGAGGTAACCCAGGAGGACCACAAGGATGTGGTGAAGTTTTGCAGAGCTAAAGCTTAACTGCAATTTAATCTGGCAATGGCCATAAAAGCCTCTGCTGAGGCACAAACAGGACAGAGAACTTGCTGGGCTAAAACCACCACCTGCCTTCAGCCTCCTGTTTGTGGATAACACTCTCTGAAGTTGTTTATTTTCACGGGACACCCCAAATTCGGGGTGTGTGTGTATAAAACAAGCCCAGGAGTCAAAACATCAAAAGCTTCTTCCCAAAGCTGCAGCCACTTGAGAGGCTGCAGGCCCTGGGCAGCTTTACCTTCAGCACAGGGGAGGGTTTGGAACCTGGTTTAAGTTTCATTACAGATTGAGCCAAGTTAAATTCTCTCTCTCTCTGGCTCCAGGCTGGAGCTGGACACAATTACAAGAGGCCACCTGGCCTGACCTGGTTGAGACACGGACCTGAGCCCTGAGGCAGCCCTGGAAAGCTGGGAGACAGACTGCTACACCTGCTGCTGCTTTTTGGATGCCACCACCATCCAACCTCGGGGATAAATGGATGGGAAATAATTTTTTTTCTGGAGTGATTTCTACTGTCTCTCTTATGATACCTGACATTTGGACAAATGTTCAACACCTGCATACTTATATAAAAAAAATAATCCTTCTTCAAAGACAGAAAGGCAGCAACCACAGATGCAGCTGCTCAGAAGGGAGGGGTAGGAATATTCTCCAACAGGAACTTTGACCTGTGCAACAAGAAAAGACTTGAGCATTCAGCAGGATCCCCCTCATGCACGGTGCCAGCCTTGGGAACAAAGATGTGCTCCTCTTCTTTCCCATGGACAACATATTCCTCTTGGAAAAGGTATTTTAATAATGCAAACACTGGGGGAGAGGAGCTTTTTGTCTAAATCAAACCCTGTTCAGGATGAACTTCATTCCTGCAAGGACCCTGGAACAGCTCCTGCTGCCCAGCAGTGAGAATGCACAGTTTTTGTTAGGCACAATCCTATTTTTGTTGTTGTTGTCCCCCCTTTCTCACCTGGTGTGCCAGGGGTGAGCTCTGGCTCATCCACAGTCGTAAAAAAGAAAGGTTATTAAGGTTAATAAATCAATATTAGCCATTAGGAGAAGTCACCTCCCCCCTCCAAGAAGGATTCATTCCACAGAGTGACAAAAACCAAAATGCCAGCTCCCATCAGCCATCGTTTCATTGGGTTTATCCCAGTTTAATGGATGATTTATCAGATTTGTGCAAGACAGTTACCTCTAACACAAAGGGGGAAAAGTAAAATCACAGCAACATATACACACAAAAACAAGATACACAAAAAAGAGCTCAACTTATATACAGGTTATTAGCAGCTAGACTTAACTTCATTTAGTACATGGCTTTACTTACTACAGTTTTAGGCACAGAGAAGAATTTATCAGTAGGATATTTGCTCTAATGGAGGGCCACAATAAATACCTCGTTCCAAGTCCTCCCTGGGCAGAAACTGCTTTACCTAATGAAGGTCTAACTCTCAGTTCCCATCAGCTGAGGACACAGCCCTGCACAAAGGATGAAAGAACATGATCCAGCTAATTCAGCACAGGCAGCTTTATAATTTAGATATCAAACACCTAATTTGTGGGTTTTTTTTAAATAGGGTTACATTACAGAGTTATTGAACTGGACTGAATTTCAATGAAGTGGTGTCAGGGGTTTTCTTTCCACCACCCCTCCCCCTTTGCTCAGCATGTAAACAATTCCAAGAGGAGCTGGCAAGGAGTGATTAGATGTGCAGATTGCTCCGTACGCCCCTCACATCCATAATGAAGAAAATTCGCTTTACCAGGACCGGAAAACACAAAGGTCACGAAACATTTAAAATTTACTTTGCAGGTTATGTGAATAAATTGTGATTCATCCTCCACACATGCAGGACTCCACAGCAGCCTGCAGTGAAGCACGTGCTGGGATGTATTTTATGTGCTCCCCTGTCTTTCTGATTTGGGGCTGGGGACTCAGGGCCCAGCAGGACAAGCGTGTGCTGTGCTGGCAGCAAACAAGGAGCCTGCTTTGTTCCAGCAGCACGTCCCACCTCGGGCTGTGCAGGCCCAAGTGCTCTGCCAGCCCAGGAATGGCCACATGTTTTAATTGCTGATTGCTTATGTTAAGAGTGAGCCTGTCCCAGCAGGGAACACAATCACCTCCCCCGTGAAAAGGCTGAAAGGAGTAACTGCAGAACAGAACCAGCCAGATTAACGTAACGACACGATTAAGGATTGAAAGAGAGAGCAGATAATTTAAAAAAAAAAATTAAAAAAAAAAACCCAACCAAAACTTAACTTATGAGGCAGGTTGAGAAATGACACAAAAGGTTTTTCCTTCACGACAGCTTCATTTACAAGTAAAGCTCAGCAAGTTTGAAATACTTTTTTATCACAAGAACTCCAAACTTGTTTATCACAGTTATGGCAGAGCTCCTGACCCAAGGGTGTGTCGGTTTCTGCTGTAGCCACTCCCCTCCTCTCCTCCAAGGTTTATTGCTCAGCTCCTTGGGAAAAAGGAGTGGGCTGCTTGAGGCTTTAGAAAGTGCAGAGAATAAGTCAGTTTTTCCCTTTAGAAAACAAGCAAACACCAAAAACTCAAACATGGAGGAATAATGACAAAAAAAAAAAAACTGAGAGGGTTTGGAGTTTGGCATTTGATTTTAAAGTGGCTATTCTGGATGTTTTCAGGTATACAAAAAGGGAAGGAGTTTTAACATGGAAGAGCAGCTTTCCACATTAAAAAAAAATCATACCAACACACAGATATCTTTTGGGCCCATCTTTAAAAGCACGTGTGTTGAACAAAGGCAAAATACCACCAAGTGGGACCATTCAGGAACAACGTGCTCTTCCACACAGCTCCCCTGCAACTCCACTTAGCCTGCAAGAATTTTGGCTCTAACTTGTTATGGATTGGCAGGGCAGAATCAAATAAGGCTGTGAACAGAGGATTCTGACTAGAGGAAGATCAAATGACAGCTTTAGGAGTAACAGAACTCACAATTATTCACTGTAGTACATCTACTGTTCAAAAGGTAACAGTTCCTTCCCGGAACCCCAAGGTGAAAGACGAGGCTTTTGACATCAGGGTCTGGCATTTGGTACAAAGTTAACTTGTTCCTATGGCTTCTCTGCTGTGAGACCATCCCTGGTACGGAACAGTTGGGGTCACAGATTGTCAGGAGACTCTTTGGCTGTCAGTGTGAAAACCGGTGCACATCCTTGAGGCTTTTCTGGAGCCTTTCACTGGACACGGGGGTTGCTCGAGCGTGACCAAGAAGCAGGTGGCTGGGAACAAAGGCAAGGCTTGAGGGGCAGCAGCAGAGTGGTGCAGTCACCCATTCAGAGCTGGGGCTGCTCTGTCCTGGAGAAGGTCAAAGCAGGAGCCACCCCGTGCACAGTCCGGAGTGAAGCGCGCGCAGAGCGAGGGAGCAGAAGGCTCCACCACTGGGAGGGACACGAAGCCAAGCCAGTAACACAGACAACAACAACAAAAAAGTCATGGAAGGGTGTCACACTGCTCAGCTTGGGCATTATCTCGAGCTCCCACAGACAGACAGACACATGTGGGCAAGACAGGCGGAGCTCTCGGTTTTGGCTTCAGAAAGAGCAGAGGGAAGAGTCGCCGCCCAGTCCGCTCTGTACGACAATACTGCACTGGACACTTCACAAACGAGATGCTGCCTGCCACAGTCCAGCATTAATTAATTAAAATTCCTCTCAGTCACAAAGAGCAACAGCTCAGTATCTCTGCAGGAAGGAGAGCCAAACCCCACTGCTGTACACGACCCTACGTGGTGCCAGGCCTGGGATAAACACGAGGGGTCATTCCACAGTGTCTGGTACCGCCCCAGCTTGCCTGAAACAGAGAACATTCCCTTTTTATTTCCAATCCATCTGGTCCCAATTCCACTGGGACTGTTCCAGCACCAAGCCATGCCATGACTTTCCTCCCACTGCCACAACATTCCCATCCATCCACGTCACGCGGTCTCTTTCAGTAGTCCCAGTTTCCGAAGGGCCTCTCTCCGAGCTTCTTCTGTTGAGCCACGGCCAGAAAACTTCACCGTTATCCCTTGGGATCGAAATCCTGAAGGTCTAGGCAGCGATCCTGATCTCCTCCTCATGTCCAGGCTTACAGCAGGCTGTTTGTAATCGTTACAGCTTTTCTCCGCGTTCTGCTGGGCGCCGATGACCTTGTTAGTGGCAAGAGAGACCTCTGGTTTGATTGTGACAGTTTTGCCCGTAGGAAGGAAAGGGCTGGGCTCGCTTTTTAAAGCCTCGTGGATGTTTTTATATCCATTGGTAACAGCATCTGCCTGTTTGGGCTGCACATCAACCTGCTGAGTGCCTGGGGCACGGTCCACTTGGCCCTGAGCTGCCTTTCCCTTAACCAGGCCGAGTTTCGTCAGGGCCTCGTATCGGGTCTGCTCCGAGGAGAGATCCCGTAAGGAAGAACTTCTGCTGCGTGACAAGAAGTCGCTTTTGTGCAGCTTCTCCTCCAGCTCAGCCGCCAGCAGAGCTCCCCCGTTGATGTTGGCCAGCACCTGTGCCCGCCGCTCCTGCACGTTCACCGCGGCTCTGGAGATGGTCTCGCTGAACTCCTTGCCGCCGACGTTGGTGATGTTGATGTTGCTGGGGAAGCGGTGCAGTTTGGGGGCGGGGGCGGGGGGGTGCTTTGGTGCCCCGAAATGATCCCCGTTGGCCACCGGGGTTTTCTTCCTGTCCGAGCTGCCGTCCCTGGGGGCGCCGGGGAAGCGCGCCCTGCTCTCCGCCTGCTGCTCACACATCTGCTGGGCCACGATGAGGGGGGTGGGCACAGAGCGCAGCAGTTTTGGGTGCTGCACCGGAGGAGGGGGTGGAGGAGGGAGAGGGGGAGCCTCAGACACCGGTGGTGGTGCGGGGGGATACGGGGGAAGGTCGGTGGGTGCAGCTGGCTGGGGGCTCTCGGCTCTCCACGGAGCGTCCGGCACTGAAACACAAAGCAGCAAGGATGCCGTTAAATCTTCACACACAGCAGAATGCGAGGCTGCCTTTCAGCATCATCTCTCCCCTCCTCCAGAAACTCTCCAACTCAAACTCAGCCCACTCTGCCAGGGGAAACGATAACTGAACTCCCAGCAGTGCATCTCGTGGGTGACACTACAGCTCAGGTCAGCACACGAACAGGGTGGTCACTGGCAGCCCTCTTCCTGCCTTTCATTCACACTCTGCATGTTGCTCCACTGGGTTTCAATGGCTGCTCTTCTGCAAGAGTTTTGCAGCTCTTATTTTTTATTCTAAGAGCCAGGAGAGGACACATTACATCCCAGGGGATGTACTGGCTGATGCACTGCCTTGGTGCAAACTTACTGATAGGATCACCTGCCTGTCAGTCCCACACAGAGTGGCACTGCAAGCAATCTGCCACCTTAAAAACTCTCAGGGAAGAGGTCTTAGAGAAAAGCAGAGCATGAACAGGTTGGTGAATACTGCCTGCCTTGCTGCAGTGACTGTGCACAATAGTGACAACTCGGTCACCAGGCAGAGGACTGAGATGGCAGTCCAAAAACTTCATCACATGCATGAGCTCTGTGAGAGAAAAGGAAAAATGGAAAATAAGAAATGCTACGCTAACAGCAAGAATTTCAGAAACCCCAGGGCAAATGAAAATCACAGTCCTCAGAGCTCCTGCTGTGTAACAAATTCATCTTGAGGTAGTAAGGAAGGTGCAGAATTCCTTTAGCTGTTTCCAACAAGAACTGGAAGAGGTCAGGGATAGATCAAAGGGAAACCCACCCTTGGAAGAAATACACCTACCTGGCTCTGGATCTCTGCTAGAAGGGCCCTCATGGTCACTGCTCTCAGGTGTTGACTGCACTAAGTCGATGATATCTTCAGTCTCTGAGTGACTGGACACGTTCTCTTCTGTCGACCGTGGAGACTGGCAGTGGATGCCACTGTCACGCAGAGCCATCTCCTCCAAGTCATCTTCTAAGGCATCTATGGTTTCCTCAAAGAACATGAGGACATCCTGTTCCTCGTGGGTTAAGTATTTCAGACTCTCATCATCCTATGGGGGAAAAAAAAAAAGAAAAAATAAATAACAAACAAAGATTAATGCCTTCCCAAAGAGGAACTGAGGCACTACAATGCAAGAGGATAAAAAAAAAAAATTAAAAACCCAAAAGAGCAGCAACTGGTATTATATCCATTAAAATACCCACCCAGTCCTGTGTCAGATTCAGGGACAAGGCTTGGGGAGCAGCATGGGGGGAAAAGGTGCACTCAGGACAGTCCAACAATGGGCTGATTCCCATTTTGATATAGTCCAAAATGGGACTGGCTTCTAGGGGCAGAGCTGGAGCTCAGAAGTGTCTCTACCACTACAGACCACGAGTTATCCAGAGTTATGTGGTAGATCACAAAGCAGTAATAGTAAGGAGGGAGAGGGTTTCTACAGATTTTACCTCTGAGTTACAGAAAGGAAAAATTCTGACTAAATACGAGGATGTGCTCCAATGCTCCCTAGAAGTACAGTGCCTTGGGCTATTTCTTCAGCAGGAAATGATCCTGTAGACCACAGAAGTGATAAATAATCACTTGGATTATCCAGTCTTCATTTGCTCTGAGTCACTGCTCTTGATTAACTTGATTAACACAGTATCACCATGAGAAGCTGGGCAGCAGTGCCCTAACTCTCTTCCCTCCACCCTGGGAAACACTCACTTTTCCAGAAGCTTGGAGATGACAAAGAATGATTAAGAAAGGCACTACATTAAGACAATGGATACAGGAAAGACATTTCCCAAGAGAACTGTGTAAGTTCTGGAATGCAAGTCAGTATTGTTGAAATGTAAGTGAGGTTTTCCCTTTTCTGGATTGAATTTTCCCCCCTGCCAGGCATATACTGGAAACTTTGCTGTCTGTAACGTCACAAGAAGCACCAGCAAAGCAATACAAGACTTTGTATCCCTTCTCATCTCTGCTTTTCAGCTCTCCAAGGATACCTGATTACATGTGCAGGACAGGTAAAAAGGCTACTTCTCAGTGGAGGGCTGGGAGAATTTTGGTAAATGCATAAATATGCAGTACAAATATCCAAGAGGAGCCATGTTCTTGCCAGGGCAGCACAACTTGCTTCAAACTCACCGTGCCTGTTCAGATCATCTTACTCTAGATTAGACTAAAAAAAGAACACCTGAGTGCAGCTCTACCTGTGAACTCCCTGCACAAACAAAGCTTTTATCCCCCTCCTCAGCATTAAAAAATAAGAACAACACCCACAGATTAAGAACTGCAACGTGCTGCATTGTAGCAAAATTTGTACCAAAACTGCAGCCAAAACTGCTACAAAAGCTCAAATTTGGATGCCCTTTGGCAGTGCCTATTTAAAGGATGAACTTCAAAGGCTGACGTATTCCACAGCTCGCACCCACCACATGGCAGAGCTTTCAAAGGCCAAGGAAAGTTTTACAGCTGCACTTGAAAAGCAAGAGACAGACAAGCCTTCCTTTTTTTTTTTTTCTTTTTTTTTTTTTTTCTCCTTAATGGATGTTGCAATCTCCTTCCTTCCCCACCCAAATACTCACAGGGCTGCTATGTCTCATGGGCGAGAGAATGACAGGAAAGGAGCCCTTGTTAGGTAGGCCCGAGCTGGAGCTGAACAGGACTCCGAGAACCTTTTGTGGAGGGTGAGCTCACTGCAAGAGCCAGACCTCCCCAGAGGCAAAGGAAAAAAGAGGGGGTTATGTTTAAGGAGTTCTCAGTGGCAGCAGATCCAGAGCGTGGCACAGCACAGGAATTACTGCACCACACCGTGCCTTTAAAAAAAAAACAAAACTGCTCCCACATGAGCTTAACTTGCTCAGCCAAGAGCTCAGCAAGGCAGGATGTGAACAGAAGCAAAGACTGCCATCCTTCCATCCTTTCCTGTGCTGCAACACCGGGCACTTTTCCATGCCAGGTAGGATTTGCAGGGGAGCTCCACCTGCCTTCCATCCCCTCACAGATCTCACTGAAATGAGCAGTTTGCCTTTAGGTGAAGGATGTGAAATGAGTGACCCCCCCTTTGTGAACACATCTGCAGGAAGTGGCATACCAAGATGTGAAAGGCCAAGCCCACCCCTGTCAGCACTTCCATCTCTTCCCTCACGCAGCTCCCCTTCCAGGTGACCAACGTCACGTTTCATCAGCACAGAAACCCAGAGACAACAGCTCAGGAGAAGGGGCAGTGTTGGTCAGGTCGCTGCACTGAGGTGCAAGGATCCAGTCTGGCCAGAAACTCCCTCAGGCCAGGCATGGTTCAGTTTGCCAGACAAGGAAACAATCCCATTTTAGACACACAGGCACAGTGAAAAAAAAAAAAAAACCTAAACAAATAACCTACTCAAGCTGGTCAAAGCAAAGGAGCTCAGAGATGCAAAGCAAGCAGTGACTCGATTTACCACTGGTCTGAGAACAGGGATGTATTATAGAATTCCCACTTGTATTACTTGGATTATAGCAAAGCTTTCAGAGGGATGGGAGGAATTTTTTTTTTTTTAGTTAACAGGTGCCAGTTTTAACTAAGGTTACCGAGTCTCTTTGCAACTACTTCATTTTTCATATATTGCAAGTACTGGAACAGTTCATATTCTTTCCAGGCTGGTTTTCCAAGCCTCTTTTCTCCTTGATGAATCTGGGGTTTTTTTTTTTAGAAGCCAAAGAAAAGTCTTTTCAGCTACTTGAGTTATTCATCTCATACTTTCCATATACTCCCCACTCTTGATACACAAACACACCTTCCAAAACTAAATTTCACCTACACCTAACACTACAGACTTTAAAACTACTGTCAAAAGACAGTCTAAATTTGAAACTTGAAAATTCTGCCTCAGCTTCAAATTAAATTAAATTAGCAGGATTAAAAAGACTGCTCAGAAGGAGTTTGGGATGCAAGCAGCTGAAATAGCTGAGTATGCTCAGCTGACATTAATATTTTAGCTGTCTGTGCAGCCAAACATTTCCTGCTTACACCAAATAGGAAAGAGTCTGTTATGATAGTGTCTGGTGCAAAAGAGAGGAAAAAAAGAAATAAGAAAGCGAGAGAAAATAAAAGAACAGAATCTGTTTCATAGAAAAGATCCCTTTCCTACCTGTCCAAAACAGTAACTTAATATCAGAGGCCCACAATTTTTGACATGCATTTGGAGAAATTTCAGAACATCACATCTAGACCTAGAATCCTCAAACCAACCCAGCTTTGACAGGAACAGAATAGCACAGGAAATCCCAAGACATCTGCAGTGCTTAAAAAAAGAAAAAAAGAAAGAAAAAAAACCCAAACAAAAAACCACAACAAAACCCTCTTCTGAGAACGGCTAAAGAACCAAACTTCAATTAGCAAAATAACAGGGCACCAGATTTAACTGATTTATCAATCACCTGGCAGTGCCAAAGAATTAACAGGCACATTTCCATGGGAGAGAAATGACTGGATGCTTCTCAAAAAAAAAAAAAAAAAATAAAAAAAAAAAAAAAGGAGAGAGCAAACAATTCTAACATGCAGTAGAAAGGCTGATGTAGCACCACTTGGGCCACAGCCTGTTAATGACAAGGCAGCTCCAGTTGATAGAAGAAATGGGTGAAAAGGAGAGCCCTGTGTGCAGGAACAGTGTCAGAACAGGTACAAAACCTTTAGCACAGAAGGCAGTACCTCTGACTGGATTTACAGAAGAGGGAGGCAGAATGGACTGTACCTGAGCTGGAAGCAAATGCATTACAGATAACATGAACTATAATACAGGACCAGACCAAAAAGTCCATTGCTCAGTGTCCTTCAGCAACCAGGAACACACAGCCCAGGGGAGCGGGGCTGGAAGGGGAAGAGCTTTGGATGCAGGTTGGATGGATTTCTATTTTTCTCCCCCACATCCTTCCAGTTTCCAGCAATGCATGGCTTAAGGACTTCCCACGTGCATCTGTGTGCTGAACAGCTCTTAATGAGCTTTTCCAGCACGAATTTGTCTCATTGTTTGAGCCCAGGGAAATGACTGGCACTGGGAGCGTTCTGTGGCAGGGAGTTCCACACTAATTGCGTGCTGTGTCCAAAAGTGCTTCCTCTCCAACCCACTAGCTGATGATTTTGATAATACCATTTCATTTGGGGAAGAAGACTATAATACTGAATGTTGTTTTCTTCAGTTTACGAGCATAATTGTACCCGTGTGCTTCATAATAGGTAGCAAACCATATAATCAATAGGCCCTAAGTGAGGAAACAAATTATCTACCAGTGTTTAAAAGACAAACTTGATGAACCAAAGTCGTAAACTGACTAAATTACTTCTAACCTACTATTTAAAAAAAGCAAGCTGAAGATCTACTCAAACTCTGAAAGCATCTCTTTGATAAACAAAGTTAGGCTGATCAGCTTGTAATTTCTTTTTCCCTTTAATTTCTATGTTAGAACAACATTCAGAAAAATGGGGAGAAATTTCAGGCAAAAGCTGCTAAATAGTTTTTTACAAAAATCAAATAACTTCACACCAGTGTAATTCCCCATGAGGTGGTTATTGGCTTGGCTGATACATAGGCACAAGATGTCATATACTCGGATTTTATGAAATGCCCCTCAAAAAATGCTCTCACAGATGAAGAAGGAAGCTCTGCTGAGATGAAGTTACTGCAAGGTACCCATTTAATCTGTGATTCTGTCAGTTTAAGTGCCATAAAGAGGGGAAAGAGGACCGTTCAGGTATGCAGATCTCACCCTGGGATGTATTAACCAGGGTGATGACATGACAGCACATCCTCATTCAGAGCACAGAGTTCAGCCTCAGCTGCTGAACTTTTGGAAAGGATGCAGCCAAGCTGGACTGGGTCCAGAGCAAAGCAAGGAGTGCTGAGAGTTTAGATGCACAGGAAGGCTGAAATAATGGAGCATGTTTTATTTAAAACAGGGAAGAAGGAATGGGTGGTGGGCAGAGGCAGCCCTGTGCCTAATTTAATATATAAAAAGTTGACCACCCATATAATCACAACAAATCTTCCTACGTGCACTGAAGGCGAGACAAGTGCAAGTTGGCTTTCACATGACAGGAACTCTAATCCAAATATTCCAGGGAAAGTAGTGGAGCACAAAGAGAAAACACTCTGGAAGTTCAGGAATGCCTATCAGTGTGGTTTAAAGACCAGACTTGCCCACCTGCTGGAATAACCTTTATCTACCAGATCCTGCTTTGAAGCAGAATGATGCAGTTCCTGCACAGAGCACAAACTGCCTTCAGGATCTGTCCTCTCACTAGCACATCTTACACACTGGAATCCCTGGACCCCTTCAGAGAGGCTGGGGCAAAGAGACAGTAACGTGGTGCACTTAAAAAGTTAGGTCTGCTGTATTTAAATTATCTGTGCTGATCCAAAAAGGATAAGGGTCATTACAACTAATTTTTAGGCTACAGGAGACATCATAACTACAAAATAACCAGGTCAGCCCTGAGTTAAATGCTGAGTGTGTGAAACAAGACACTGAACCAGCTCAGATTACTCAGAAGATACTTGTTCTTCATGTCTATGTAACCAGTATTCCAAATGTCACCTGTACTATACAAGGTGTCCAGTAGTGACAAACCATCTGCAGTGATTGAGTACCAAGTCTCGCTAGAGCCACAGAGGAAGCTCATCTGAAGAAATAACAAACAGAATAAGCAAACCATCTTTCTGGAATAGTGGCCATCTGCCAATTTAAGCCACTTGATTTGTGACCAAGTGAAATAGTCACTTGACCCAACTGTGGAGGTCACCACTGCCCCAAAAAGAGTGGTGGTGGCATCAGCTGAGGATCTGTCTAACTCACAGGCAAAAATAAGATAAAACTAAAAACTCAGAGTGTGGCCACTGAGAATAATGAGAACTCACTATCCTTCAAACCTATCACTCAGCAAGGAATGTCCAGATACAGAAAGTACTGAAGTGGCAGCAACAGATCCAAGGCACTGACACAGCTTATTATTAGTGTAGTTCCAATTAGCACAGCTGCCTTCAGGTAGGACCAGCACCTCTGCCATGATTTTCACAGGTAGCACTATTGTCCCAGCACATTATCCACACCTAGAAACCAAAGGAGTTACTCATGGCTGAGAATAGATATCCAGTCCAATTACCAGGGGGAAGCACTGAAAGAGAAGGATTGGCTCTTAAGAAGCCACTCTGTGCCTATTCAGTCAATGGAACAAGACAAATTGCTTCAAAAAAAAAAAGCCAAGACCTAGTTTTGCCTCTGAATTAAGTGCCCTTAAATTGCTGCAACCTTATTTCATGGCAAGTTAATTCTTATACCACATGTCAGGCAGTGTCATTCAAGAATGGGGTTTGGAAGCCAGAATTGCCAAGAACAGAGTGTTTTTGTTTACCCTCTCCTTGGATAGTGCAGCTGATTCCATGTATTGAGAAGGAACACTTCTGTCATGCTTTTGCCAGATGAATGGAAACCACCTTTGTTAAAAAGAAACCAGAATATGTGTGCAAATTCATGTCCTCATGTTTAACAGCTTTCATGGTTATAAACGTTGGTGTGAGATGAAAATATCAAGGCAGACGTTCCTCCCATCTAAAAACAGGGTGTGTTAGATTTGGTAGCCTAAATCCAGATCCAAACACCCATCATTTCTATGAAAATTATCCTGCAGTCAAGGCAGGACATCAGCACCTTGCTTTTCATTTAAAAAAAATAAATAAATTTGGCTTGAAGGCCTGCAGTTGTCCAAGATCAGCTGAAAGCACCACTACATTGGTAAAAAGCAGCTGAGAAATCTGGCAAAATTAAACTGAAGTGACAACAGGGAAGAATCACACACACACACACAGAATTTTAGGACCTTTTCAGCACATGGCAATTGATATCCATGTCCTAGTCATTCCTAAATTGCAGTTCCACAGCAAGTGATGCCAGCACAGACATGGGATGCACAACCAGCTCTGAGCAGTCCGTGTAGGCTCAGGCCAGTCCAAGTGTTTGTCCCCATTATCGCTTCCCTGGGTTTGTTTGAACTCCACAGATGCAATACAAAGGTTATATTTAGTGACTAATGCAGTTTGACACTGAGAAGAGCTCGGTTCTTTTATAATCAAGGAGGAAGAAACCTGCAGCAGGACAGGCCTGACATAAAAAGCACTGCTACATCTTGTCTTTCCAAGGCCATTGCCAAAAAAAACAAACAAAACAAATCAAAGTCGACCCTGACCTTCCTGGCTGTGTCTCCAGGTGAACAGACCCAGGGAAGTGATAGATGAAGAGGTAGTTAAGTCTGGAGTTGCTTCTGTTTCAGGACTATGAAGATCTGGTGTGCCTGAAAATGCACCCCTTCCTTTCTCAGAATTGGTGTAGGAAGAAATTATCTGTCTCCACCAAGTTATCTATCCCCTTCTTAAGGGACCAGAACTTCTGCATCTTCTGAGCTTTCAGAACAAAAGCACAGAGGCAAGGTGGTAACATCTCTGGGAGCACGTTCCAGCAATTAGGCAGAATTTCCTTAATATTTAATTCAAAATAGACCCCTTCTCAAACTCAGAAACTGAAATTCTGCCTGTACTGAAGAGAGTTTGCACTCCCCAACCTGTTATTCCACACATACCAGTTGTCATCCTTGCTGGACATGCCACCTACCACAGTGCTGGGAGAACGACCAGGGAGGGGGATCTGTGACATCAGAATTAACTTGTGGGCACAGCTCCACTTTCTTCATGCACAGACTCAAACAAGACAGACTAAAGGCTCCTGGAACAGCTTCTGCTAACACACAGGTCTGATGGGAACTGCCTCAATCTTCAGCCAGCTTTTACTCCATCTATAAATTAGTGTGTTACAGAGCAGGAAAGGATTCCAACTCCAGCTGATGCATCATCATATGGCTTATCACATGGCAAGATCCTGTTGGATTAAGGGAATCTACATCATTTTCTGACACAGCAGACCCAGGATGGGACTGTACAAACAGACTGATTTACACACAGCATTGCTATTCAATACTGATTTGGTCAGATGTCTGGCCTCATGCCTGCTTACTGCAGCTAAGAATAAGCCCCATGGAAACATGACTGTGACTAGTGTGATAACCTGGGAACCAAATGTTAGAGTAATGAACAAAATAACTTGTAATTCTGCATAAAATGAAGTTGTAATTCTTTAACGAAGTACCACTCACACTGCCATTCTCTACGATCCAACCAGTTTTCATGTAATAAACAACATACACTAATTACCTGAGTCCAAGTGGTGCACTTGGCTCCTGACCTCCTCCAGCCCTGACCCTTCACAAATGTTTTCTAGAGCAGATCAAAAACAGATAAGGAACTAAATTTTACAATACTTGTTTTGTGTTTTAACCAGCAACACAAGCTGAAGGATGCAGCATCCTATTAACAGAGCTGTATTTTCAGTAGAAACAACCAAGAGGGAACAGCTTTAGAGTTACCTCCAGCTGCCAAAAAGCTCACAAAGTAGCACAAAACCACTGAGCATTTCTGAAGTACATGGATAAAGAGAGGTGCCAGCTTGCCAACTTATTTTCTCCACTTACTCTTTTACACAGAAAACTACTACATTAAAAAGGCAGCTGGGCAGGGAGGGCAGAGGCAAAGAGATGGAAAGCCTAAATCCACGTTTAAGGCAAGGCAGAGATTTAGATTTCCATTTAGGGAAGGTATGTTTACCAAAGTGCTCTTTCCTCAATTAAAAATGGATGCTTTTCAAATGGTTGGGATGATTTAAAAAAAAAAAAAAATCTGGAAGGAACCATACCTGCTTTCTAGGCTTAGCCTGTCACAGTACAAAGCCCACTGCTGAGTTCAGTGCCTGATTCACCCTGCTAATTGGGAAAAATGCAGAAGTGCATCCTACTCCCTCAGTTACTCACACACTGTTTAAGTGGCCACACACTCATACTCACTAATGTGAAGACAGCTTTGTTTGTGGTGATGCATTTGTTACTCATCTAATTAAGGTGGAATAAGCCTAGACCTTTATTCAGGAGTGTCAACAAAGAGCTTAAGCAAAAAACTGTGTGCAGAACCAACACTGTGCTTGAGTTTCTTTACGAGCTACTTAAGAAAGCAAGGGCAGAGCTGTGCCCCAAACTGTGCCCCAGTGAGGGTGACTGCACTGAGCAGCCTGGTGTGATGCCTGCTCCTCACTGCCAGGGCTCTCAGGGAGGAAGGGCTGCAGAGGAGCTCTCTGCAAGCTCTCAGAGACAATCAGACCAGAATAACAAGCTCTCTTAACAAAGCAAAGAAGTCACTTCTGGCCTTTGAGTTTAACAACCAAGACCACGAGCAACCACTTAGGACTAGAAACAGGAAAAAAAGAAATCAATCTTAATAAAACAAAAATCCTGTGATGTGAACAGAGCTTCTAATGTAATCTGTATCACTGAGCACAGGGCTCATTAAACACTTACCAAGGCAAGATTTCTGCACCTGGCCTGGCTGCCACGATTCTCCACGCTGCCAGCCCTCTCCATGCTCCCATGTGCGTGCTCTGGAGAGATGTGGGATGCCATTTCAGGAGAATCCAAGAGGAGATTTCTAGGCATCACACTTCCTTGGCTCGTCAGCCCCGATGCAGCACAGAAATCCATCAGTGGGTTACGTGGGGCTGGTGGCTCTGTTCATGTCTGGAAACAGAGAACAGTGTGGCACATTTAAACCTTCTGGTTAAAATACTTGAAAAGGAACAGAAAATAAATGGTAAAGAAAGATCCCACACAAGCTAATAAAGGGCTTATCATTATGCTCTGGAGCACATCTACCATTTACGGGTACCTTTTTAAAAAACTGTTTTATTCAAAAGGTGTGACTTGGAAAAAAAAATCCATTGAAAGAAAGGTTCTGTACCCCATCTTGTGTGCTTCCAAACCAGATGTATACTGGTAGCTACAAGCATGGACCCTGCACACATTTCTTCTACAGATCCAGTTTGTGTTTTCCAGCCTGACACATCATTAACAGTGATAAAATCCCATTGGCTGAGATTATCAACTGGCCCAGCTCAAGTAGCTTTATTAGCTTTTACACAAGAATTCTGTTTATTGGATCACACCAGGGAAACAGAGCCCAGTTCAGTTCCTATCACTGCTGTAGATAACTCACGTTCCTGAAGCAGCTCTGTGCCACCTACCCTTGGTGAAAGATCCACGAGCAGAACTCGGTGCTGCTTTTGCACCAACGCGTTACAAATTGCATTTTAAAGCTTAAAGAGCTTTTATTTCATTCAGCCATGAAGAAACAGTACTTGTACATTTGGAAGACACTTACTGGAGCAGACATATGCCTCAGCACTCACTGCAGCAAAAGCCCCCAGGTTTTTAAGCTACCCCAGTGCCCAGTTCTGTAATACCATTCTGAATTGTCGACATCTCCCAAAACATTCTGGCAGAACTTTTTCCTTTACTCTCAAGGACACAAAGACAAAAGTCATCCTAGTGCACTAACAGCATGAAGAGGGGGTAGGCAAGAAGTAGAACCCAGCTCATTTCTCGCTCCAATACATCAAGACATCCTTTGCAACAAGAAATGGCCTTGTTTTTCAGCAGTCCATCTTTTCCCCCCGCCCTGCCCGTGACCCGTGAGCAGCAGCGACACGTTCCTCAGAGCAGCTGGTACCACGTCAGACACAGCCAGCTGGGAACTGGATACCACCACCCTGACACTGCACAAACGAGATGAGACGGCCCTGCTGCCCAAGTGCTGCTCCTTTTATTATGGTTCGAGAGGCCACACGAGAAGCAGAGCCCAGCCTGCATTTCCAATTCAATGGGATTACTTCTCCTGGCTCCCCACCGCTGTGGGCTGAGGGCTGGGAAACCAGAGCCTTCTGGTGAGCTGATTAGTGTTTCATAGCAGTGAGATAACATCTGCCAGCACTGAGCAACAATTCCATCCCGCTGATCGCCTCCTCCCAGGAGAGGGCTATGACATTACCAGGGGTGCAGCACCGACGTGTGTCCTGTGGGAAAGCTCCCACACAATGCAGCCAGGCTGCACTCCACACACTCTTGGAAGCACATCCACAATCCACAGCCCCGGACTGCCACAACAAAAGTATCGGGTAGCCTTTCTTGTGAACATTAGGTCTTAATGATCAAGAGTTTGCCGTGCTTTTACACAAAAGGAACCTTCTTCCTTCCCTCTGTTAATAACTTGGGCTATAAATAAATATAAACACCCTCAGGATGGGCTTTAAGTGATGACACAGAGGTAGAAACACGCTCGTGGTCCTGGTTTTCAGACCTGCAGGACAGACAGATGTGGGAGTTCTGAGGCAGCCGCTGCATATCCAGGCAGAAAGATAAATGGGAAAAGTGCAGCCCAAGCCTAGAACACATCCTGCAGCAGCAGCTCCATCTACAACAAACCCTGTGGTGCTGAACAGCCACACACGAACACCCCCACACAAGAAAATAGGTCATTTTAGAAGCCAACATTATCAGTGAAAATCTCACCCCTCTGAAATCCTACACAAACACACAAATATATATAATTTTAAGAAGAGAAGACTATCAGAGAAAAATCTAGGCACCTCTGAAACTCACAGAAAACTCCCACTGACTTCAGATTTCATCACCTATGACTTTCAAGGGCATGTTCAGATGGAAAAGAAAGACTAGCAAGAAGTGAGTACTCCTACTGACATCCAACATAAGGCAAACACTGTTTATTTCTCATCAGCACTTTTAAGCTGCAGCATACATTTTTATCCAAGTGTCCCCCATATAAACTGAACATACCATGTTTGTTCAGTCCCTCAGTGATGTGTTACAGACTACTAGATTTCTAGATTTATACTCAAAACTGTGAACATTTTATAGACCACATTACGAGAGGTCATAGCTGCAGATTACAATAGATATCGTAGACAAGATCCACATCTGAGGACTAAACACATGAAGATGTTAATCCAAGTTACTAAGAAACCAGTCAACTGGCCCAGACTTTGAGGGAGAAGAGTTTAAGAGTATTGTCCTTTCTCCAACAGCAAGACCTTGTATAACCAGGACCGAGTTTCACGCTGGGCTATCTTTATCCAGGACAGCAGGAACACCCACGCTCAGCAGTAATAAACTTGAAAGCCACAAGTTCTAAATAGCAACAAATAACTCTGCTTCCAGAGAGCTCCCATTATTCATCCTGGAGCTCCAGCTCAGATGTTTCACCAGGCTCCTGAACAATGACTACAGGCAGGGACAGCGACTGGATCAGAGAGCCGCCCACACAAGAGCCAGGATCAGGAATGACGGCCCCGGTCCTGCTCTTGTGTTGGAAGCTGTGGCTTCTTTGGGGGTTTTACTCATTTCAGAAGAGCTTGGGAGCTGTGCAATAGCCCATGAGCCCACAGAAAGGGTGTGGGGGAAGATCCTTTCTTCCTTTTTATCTTTCACATCATCTTCAGCACTTCAAGAGTGCGTGTCATTAAGATCATAACCCATTCGTATACATTATTTCTTCTCCTCTTTCCTGGTTTTTTTTTGTGCTCTCAGAAACTCCCACACCTCTGTACGGTGTCTGGCACAGCTAGAGTAGAGCTGACGTGAGGCTGACTGGCACTGCTGCAATGCATCCAGCATTTGCTTTACAGACAAATTCCCCTCCTAACCGTGCCTAACACTGAAGTCCCTTCACCCTTTTCGTGTCCCCTGTATTAAGTGAACTTGATATATTTAAGATAGAAACAGTCAAGAATCTAACGGGCTTGCAGACCCCAGTGCCTGTTTCAGCAGGATTGCCAAGGTAACCAGCCAGGGTTCCAAACTAAGGTAACTGTGCTCAGAGAGAGCAGGAACAGCAGGATGACAGGCGGCTGTTCCTCCTGACCTTCAGAGATGCATTAAATATGAAAGTTGCTCGCGATGGGATTTGTTGTTCAGTCATCGTGGTGGGGATTTTTTTAGCTTGGTTTAAGAGATGTGTGCCTGCACCACTAGGGATTAATAATAAAAAGAGACCAGACCATGACACAGGAGTGCAGAAGTGTGACAGGAACAATGCTGTTCGGAGAGATGATCCCAAATATTAAACCCAAAAGACATCTTAGGGCAGATGTGATTTTATCAGCCGAAGTAATCACTTCTTGCTTACACTAGAGGTAGCCTTCATGAGATATTTAAAACAATACAAGTCACATCTCATGCATGTTTGTCAGAGGGCAGCAGGAGGAAATTGAAAAATTCTGAAGTTAGCACTGAATTTCACCTCCAAAGATTTAATTTTGCTTTGACACAGGCACATAATTCAAACAGAATGTATTAAGCTGCCATCAAAGATAAGGTGAGGTCTGCCCTTCCAAAAGAGATATTTTTATAGTTCTGCTGACTAAGGTTACTCCTTTGCTGAAGCTCAGTGTTAGCATTTAGGCTGTTTCTGTAGTAGCAGGAGATGGAAAAAAAAATTGTTTATTAACTATCCTGTTTGAAGACGAGCTTCACAGGCAAAAAGATCAATCCCACAAAAGTACAAGACATTTAGATGCTAAAAAACGAACTGCTACATAAGCCAGGAGCCAGCAGAGAGCATCATGCCATTAACTGCACAATAGATTTAGGATGAGTTGACAAAATTTAGAAAACCGTCATACATTTTTAAAAGGGCACCAGACCAGTCTGTCCCCTTCAGCACACACACAGTTTCTGGAACACTCTTTGCAGGAAATGTTTCTCAAGATAGATTTCTAAGCCTCAACTGTACTCTGGGCATCTCATCCACCTTGCCTGTTCTTAACCAGCTGTTCCTCGGTGATACACCTGAAACAGAGGAACTGGCCAGTGAACTTCAAGGCTGGTTTGATCTGTCAGCTGCAAACAGACACAGCAGTGGCACACTCAGCTCTGTGCACACTGTCAGTCATCTCACACTCTGTGGTGGCGGTGGAGCTTGGAGGGAAACACTCTGTGGCCACCTGATGTGTTAACATGGGATGGGTTGATAAAGGTGATGGCACAGGGGCAGATTAGAGACCTGGATCTCTACCAGTCTCTGACAGCTGGCAGCAGAGCACGTAAAACAAGGCAAAGGAGAGGAGGAATTCGTTCAGATTCCTGCGTGTTGTGGTCAGGAGACCAAAACAGGCCAGGTATTTGTGCCTAATAACCTCATGAATTTTTCCCTGTATTAAGTGCTCCTACAGCATACCTTTGAACCTGCTGTACGAGACCAGAGCTGAACAAAACCAGCTGGTCCACGACACGTCTCCACTGAGCCACTGCTGCTCCAAACTCCTCAGAACTAACTGATGGTTAGTTATGGTTATGGTGGACACATTCTCTCCTTCAGAGCTATCAGCAACTGAATTCTTCTTACCTTCTTCAGTATATGAAACACAGAGAAAATCCTGGAGTTGTCCTACTCTTGTGGTATATAATGTTTAAGCTTTCTAATGGAAGGACTGATCAAGCAACAGTACTGCCTACAAAGGTCACACCTCACAAACTCCAGGAGCACACAGGATGGCCAAAGAGGTTTTGCTGAGCACATGAAGCTCAGAATCAGACAGTAAATTTGTTCCTACAGAAAAAGTCAAAACAAAACTGAAGTAGCAATGGACATCACTTGGTGTTTAGGTTAGGATAACCAGGCTTATCCAACATGGTTAAATTCTGACTTTTCTTCTCCATATCGTAAGTGTGGAAGCTTAGGATAATGTGCTGTTTTACTATGATTCACATTTTATCTCCTCATGAAAAATCCTATCTGCCTGAAACAGTCATGGCCATTTAACATCCAGCAACCAGGAAATGTTCCTGCCCTTGTTTAGAGAGGGGATGCCATCAGAGTATGGTCACACAAACAGAAATGCTGGCCATTAATAAAAAAAAGAACAAAAAATACACACATACACACACAGACTATGCCAGTATGGTCCTCTAAATGAAAGCCAGGCCCAGCAGCATTTTTATAGACAGTTCCTTAGACATAATTGCTGATTGGTATTTTCAGAATAGGTGACAGGTAAGACTGAAAAATGTTTAGCCAAGTATGAACTCAAGGTGCTCTCATGGCAGCCCATGACAAGACATGCAACTACTTCCAAAGGAAAATAGAGTGATAACAACCCCATAGGGCTCCCAGAATTCAAAGCATGCAATACTGATATTTTGTTTCAAACTTTCTGGTTTCTGTGGTGCGCTTGGGACAATTCAGACTTTCCTCTTCAGGCTGGAGAGCTACAAAATCCGTTAGTTTTAAAGCTAAAAACAAAGATTCTCTCAGTCCTCTAAATCTGGAAGCTGCAGCCTCAAGAAACACACTGAATGTCATTCATAAAACTAGTGCTAGAATCCGTGAGAGCTGCCAACAGTGAAATAATTAATCCTGTGTACACAGGTTTTTAAAAGAACTAGATGGGCAAGGCACCAATTCAGTAAAACTGAGATCTGTCTGACTTCACCGGGACATTTCATCACACGCTGAAATGGTTCAGAGAATTGGATCTCAAATTAGATGTAGCAACCACTTAAAAAGAAAGGAAACAATCACAAACCAACATTTTCATCGCCCAATTAACAATTCAATTACTTCATCGAATTCTCCAAATCATGCTTTGCTCAGAAACAACGCTTAAGGTCACACCTTTGACCACCTTAATCCAAGCCTCAAGACAGCAGAAAAAAAGGATTCCATACCGTGCTTTGTTCTCAACTGGTCTTTCAAGATTTTCAAGAACAGCTTTTTTACTTTTTTGAAACCCTATATTTCAGAAACTTTGTAACTGCTGAAGACAACCAAGCCAGCACCAGAGCCTAAATCCTCAGTACCTCATCCTTCTCTCTGCAGCGTTTGGAAAACGCTTCTTTTAAAGCAGACAGTGGAATACCAGTGCAGGATTTGATGGTGCTAAGAGTGCTGGTCCACCCTCAAGACAATTTATCTGGGGAAAAAAAAAACCTAACTGTGAAGCGTGTTCTCACATGTCTTTGCTTTTTCCCTTGCAAGTAAACTCTGCTCTCAATTTGCTACATCGGCAACAGCTTCACTGAATCCTGTTGCCCAAAGCAAAGGCCAATGGCAAAGGTTCATACACAACACCGTGGATTAAACCACCAAAGATCCCTGAACTGCTCACATTTCCCACACCAACAGAATCCCTTCCTGCCCCAACTAAAAATAAAACTACAGCCAGTGACAAGTCGTTACCTTTCCTCAGGTTAAGGTCTGACCCAAGGACAACCATAAGGCTCTCACCGGTCCCCTCCAGCTGAGATTTGACGACCAGCAGCTGCTCAGTTGGGAGAACTGCATGGGATATCCAGAGCTGCCTAGTCCAGCATCATGTGGGGCTTTAAACACATCCAGGTGATGGCTGAGCTCTCCTCCGACTTCAAATGCCCCTTATGCAAATTTCAACCAGCAAAGCGTCCCATTCTTTCAAAGTTACTCCTTTTAAATCTGCCCTGTTAACATCAGGGTGGTGCTATCTGTGACAGCCAGCACTTTAGAAACATCAAGTGTACATAAACAATTTTGGGCAGAGACGCCTCTGTAATTAGCCAACTTCTGTCTTGCTACAGGTGCAGCATCGCTGGGGTTTAGGGTTTCATTATGTAACTACAGCTACACTCAGAGCGATGGGGAGCCAAATCCTGTTTTACAGAGCATTTAAGACAGCAAGATAATTTTCAGCCCCCGTGCGGCTGTGTCACAGTCACAGCTGGATTTTGGGCTGCTTTCTTACGTTTCTTTTTGTGATCGCTGTGCTGGTATAAGAAGGAAGGCAGAAGTCACCTGAAGCACAAAGCAGAGGTGTTTACTTTAAAAAAAAAAAAAAATTCAAATAATTTATGGGCATTTCATCCTATGTAAGTACATAAAGGTCTGCCTGCCCAAAGTAAACAGAGCTGTAAAGTCTTGCCCTGGACTTTACTTGGTACAAGTTTAATTCATGCACACCCAATTGAAAATGATATATTTAAGCAGTTAGTTATATTGGGAATTAAAATTAGTTGCTTTTATTTTTTAATTAAAAAAAAAAAAAGCAAAAACAAAAACAGAGGAGGGAGGACTTAGTAACAGCCTGTCTGGCTGGCTTTGAAAGCCACATTCATATGCTCATTTATTTTCATGCTCCAGTATTTTAGAAGGTCAGTCAGCCTGAGACTTGTCAACTGCTCAGGAGTTAAGTTGTTCCAGTTACTATATCCAACCAGCAATCCCTTTGCCAACATTCTTGGTTAATATTTCTCTCTGAGGCATGCAGAGAAAAAGCTGCTATGACTAACAGAGGAGTTTTACTACTGACAAAACAGAGACACAATATAGAATCTCCCTCTTCCTTTCCAATGCCAGGCATTACTTGCACTTCTAGTCATAAAACTTCATTTTACTCATTCACTTTCCATAGTAAAAGCCCCAAACAAATCCTTGATAAGAAAGGAAAATCTATTCCATTTCTGAGAAATAATTAATAACTTCACTTCCTGGAAATCCAAGCGAGCAACACTTTTCCCCCTCCTTTTACTGTTTTAACACCAGCTCCCCCCTTATACAACAGTAATTACTGCAAAGGAAGGAGAAAACCCACAGTCATTATTCTTTAAAGTAGTACCTGTACAAGGAAGTCCATCTGCAATGCTGCAGTCAAGGATCTGTGGCAAAGTCTTAAAATAATACCTTTTTATTAGCCTAAGCCAGAAAATGCAAAAGCTTTTAAAGCTAAGACTTAAGCTTAAGGGTTTGGAAAGAAGTCTTCCCTTCTGTGCCTTTCATAGAGGGAAGGGGAAAGGAAATAGCTGTTACACTTCTGATACTTGTTATGGTTTAAAGTACTTGCAAAATCTTTGGAAAGACAAGACAGCCTCCCCCAAAATCTCCTTCGCATTTCATCTGCATGCTTGTTACCGCAGGAATCATCTCTTGCTACACCCATCACAGGACCAAGCACAACAGAGCTCCACTTCCAGCAACCTCCTCTCGCTGCCACACTAAAACAAAAACTATTCAGGAAACATGCCCTTGAGATCCCGGATTACTGAAAATCCCGAGAGTGTTTTTAAGGCTGTGCTTTCTCCTTGCACACACTAAACCTCGCCCGAACCACCTAAGATTAAGATCTTAAGGAGCACCAGCCATCTCATGCTCACCACCTCCAGACGGAAAAAGCACCTGACGGGGGGAAGGGAGAGGAAAAAAGTATTTTGAACAAGAATCTGCTAGTGTTTACACCAACAGCTTTTCCGATGGTAACGTGTAATTGCAGACAGTCAGAAAGCCAAGAGGAGGCAGAAGGCGGCTGCTTCCCATCACCCTCAGTCCGTCAGGTACACCTCACATCCAAAGTTTAACAGCGAGCGGGTAGGAAACCCTTACTTAAACACATTTTCTTTAAGCTGCCAATTAGCACAAGCAAATTGTTTTTAAGTTATCCCAGGGAAGAACAAGAAATCCGTGAGGGGCGAAGGGAGGGGGAAGGGGGGAATTCTTAACAGCTCAACGGGGGGAAAGCAAACCTCACACGGAACAGGGCAGCAGTTCGCTGTGCCAAAACTAACCCAAGCCCAAAGCTGCTCCCCGGGGCTGTGCCGGTCCCTGTCCCGGTCCCAGTCCCCGCTCCCCCTGTCTCTGTGCCCGGTCCCGCCCAGAGCCCGCACGGAGCAGCGCACGGAGCTCCCGCCGCCCCGAACGCCGCTGCTCTCGGAACAGGAGGGAAGGATAACTGAAAATCCATTAGTGAGTAATAAGAGCAACGCCGGACCATTCCCCAGTGGCGGGCTGGCAGGGGCGCGGAGCTCCGCGGCCTCTCCCCGAGAGGACACCGAGCCGGGGGCCGGCGGAGAGGGGCGAGATGGCCAGAGGATCCCAGTCCTGAGGGGAGACACGCGCGGGAGCCGAGGATGGGAGGGAGGGAGGGAAGATCCGCTCAGCCGGGGGCTCCGGCGGGGCGAGGGGAGCTCGCTGAGGGAGGGCAGGCGGCACTCACCGGCGGCGGGGCCCGCTCCGCTCCCGGAGAAGGGCGGGCAGGTGCCGGGGCTCGGCCGAGCAGCCGCCCCGCTCTCCTGCGCACTGCGCCGGCCGCCACCCACGGCGGGCGGATAAAGCGGCCGGGCGGTGCCTCAGCCCGGCCCGGGGTGGGAGCGGCGCCCGCCACGGCCCCGCCTCGCCCGGGCGGCCCCGCCGCCTTTGTCCCGGGCTCGGGGCAGGGCGTGAGGGAGGGAGGGAGTCCGATCCCGCCCTGCGGAGGGGGCGGCGGGCACTGAGCGGTGTGGGGGCTGCGCTGCCCGAAGGGACCCCCGTGTGGGACAGATACAGGGGCCGTCATGGCTCTGGAGCACCTCTCTTACGGGGAGAGGCTGAGGGAGCTCGGCCTGATCAGCCTCGAGAAGAGGCACCTGAGAGGAGACTTTATTGACATATGTAAGTATCTATGGCAAGAGGATGGATCCAAGCTCTAGTGGCTCGTGGTGCCATTAGAACAGAGGGTGCCCAGCCCAGCCAGTAGATCAACTGGCAGGTGACAAAAAAAAGATGCCCAGGACGTTCCACCCGAACATGATGAAGAACCTCTTTATTGTGTAAGTGCCAGTGCACTGGAACAGGTTGCCCAGAGAGGGTGTGGAGTCTCTCCCTCAGTGCAGATATTCCAGAACCATCTGGACACAGTCCTGTGCTACGTGCTCTGGGATGATCCTTCTTGAGGGTTGGACCACATGACTCACTGTGGTCCTTTCCAACCTGACCCATTCTGTGCTGTGTCCCCCCCTGAGAGGAAGGCAAGCTGAGCTTCACAGTGGGGGCAGTGACACCTTTGGCTCCCTCAGAGAACCCTGAGGTGAGACCCTGCCCGGCCCCAGTCATGCCCAGAAAAGCTGTGGCTGCCCCATCGCTGGAAGTGTTCAAGGCCAGGTTGGACTGGGCTTGGAGCAACCTGATCTAGTGGAAGGTGTCCCTGCCCATGCCGGGGGGGTTGGAATGAGATGAACTTCAAGGTCCCCTTCCAGCCCAAGCCATTCTATCATTCTGTGAGGGATAAATTGTGTTGGAGCTGGTGTCTGAGGCATTTGTCCCTCTGCTAAGGGAAGCTACTGGGAAATGGTGAGGGTAAGAGATGGTAGAAAATGACTGTCCCCATCACCTGAGCCTGTGTCCTCAATGGGGAAAAGAGGTTGTGTGCCTTGTTAACCGGTGCCACCCATATATTTAACAGCTCAATAACAAATATCACCTATTTGTACTCTTATTTATTGCTAATATATCGTCATATGGGTATTTATCAGGTGATGGTGTTCTCTCCCTCCTTCATTGTGCAAGGCCCTAGCAGCCATCAAATTAACAGCCTGACTTATGCTGTTAAAATTTCAAGCTGCGCTCAGAAATCTTTGTTTTTCCTCCGTGCTGTGGTGGCTGAAATATTCCTCGAGAAGGAAGTACCTCAAAGTGTGGAAGATGGAGATGTTTCAAAAAGATGCAATTCTACCCAAAATAAATGGCGTAACAGAACTGGGAAGAGGGAGCAGTGCAGTGTGGGTCAGTGAGGGCAGGACAAGATTAGACCATCGCCAATCTGTAGCTTTCTCTTGAGCACTCTCCAGATACATGAACAGCGTCCAGGAGGAAAAGGGAATGACTGAGATTCCAAAAAGAGACTTACCTCAGGTAATTTTTGGTTATGTCAAAGCTGATGTCTAATCTTAGCTGCTTGGTCACTCTACAGCCAAGAGAGAGAGGTTATTTCCACCGGCTTAAGAGAGGTTGGACAAATCATGTTGTGAGGAAACGTGTCTCCAGTGGTTGTAGGGTGGTGAAGCCCAGATGAGTTTTACATGTCTCTCTTGACTGGAGGCGCCGTTCAGAGCTTGCTAATGTTAGTTAGCCTAAATGAATCCCACCTCTAGCTTTTATTCTTGGCTCTGCCAACAACTTGGTACAGGATCATATGACTATCCCATGTAACACCTGTCACACAACAGCATGGGAGAGGAAAGTGCCTTATTTTCATCAAGGGGCAAAGTGGGAGTGGTGTCTACTGCACATAGATGGCATTCACACCCTGGTTCAGGACAACATTTCTGTTCTGGGAATATTTAATTGAAGAATTTACTTAAAGGCAGGCAGGTACTTTACTGATTTCCAGTGTGGGAACATCAATACACAGCTGCAAAGGGCTTTGAGATTCATCAGTGCAGAAAGTTGGACAACTTCAGAGTATTATTTTTACAATGTGTTTGTTATATGCTAACTCACCCTGCCTGAGCTAAAGCTCTCCTTGCTAAGTAGGACATCACCTTGAGGGAGATACTACACTTCCAGGGCTTTGTCAGCTCCACAGTGTTATTTTCTTCATTTCTTCATTTACTCTCATCACCTTGTATTTTCAGGTGTAGTCCCACATTAAAAATGTCCTCTGATGACATTTTTCTCCCCCAGGTGTGCCCGAAAGAGATTTTGGCCTTTTGATCATCAATTGTGTGGTTTTTTTCTTCTTTCCTCATTCCTCAACATTGCTGATAATCCCAGAACCGTCTTTATTCTAGGAGAGCAACTGTGTGTTGACACATTCTGTCCTGAAGGTGGGGAAATTTATGGAGCACAGTTCCAAGTACACAGCCCATTACTATGTATTATAGAGAACTTCCCTCCTCTGCTCCGTGAAAACTCGTTATACCAGTTTAAAAATATGTGAGGTATGCGTCTCCTTCCCCTAACATTAATCATTAATTAACACGTGATACTGACATTTCTGGTTGCCAATGTAGCAAAACAGTATTTTGTGTGTGTTTCCAATTTCTCCTATCGCGCTCCAGCATCAGTGGAGTCTGACACATCCAGCTGTCAGAGTCAGCACAGTCCTCTGGGAAGCCCATTCTGAGCCCCTCTGGAGATGCTGCCCAGTCCAGAGCCATGACAACAGGCCCGTGTTTGCAAAACTCCTCTTGCCAATCTGACTCCTTTGCCTTGTGTGACAGGCCAAAATTCCAGTTTCTTCTCACAGAATGTGCTTATTGTATTTACTACTGCAAATAGCTGAGAATAGACACGCTGAACTAAACAACGGTGATCAAAGAGGATCTTATTCACTTGCTTTGGACTTCACAAATAGTTTTCATTTTTGGGTCTGTCTTTTTTCTTTTTTTTTTTTTTCTCTCTGTATGGGGCCTGGGTTTGATGAGAATTGGTAGGACTGAGAAGTCAGAAAGAAAACACAGACTGATGGAAAGCCATCTGCTATTGACTTGCCTTTCAGCAGGCTTTGAAAGCCCCACGGTCAAAATTCAGAGCCCCTTGTTTGAGGCAGTGCATGTAAAGTGAAAGAACGACCCTGCTTTAGAAAGCTGGTAGTTTACAGCTCGAACACAAGGCAACAGATGGACAAAAGAGGTAATAAATATGCACTGAGATAGGAGATAACCATGAAAGAAACAGGGTTTAGTCAAAGTGAAGGTCGGGTTACCTTTACGGTCAGTATGGTTGACTTAGTGTTGTGATAAACACGGTGTTATCATGACTTGTTGTTTGGCTAAGAGTGGCCATAGGAAACCTCCAGACAAGAGCGGGGCTTGTTGTACAAAGTCCTGTCCCAACAGCAGTCACTGTTACTGTTTGCAGTCAGCAATCCCACACGAGATGTGCTTCATGACTGATTGATGCACCTTCTCCTCGTGATTGACCGTGTCCTTTTTTTGGCAGGGCACTCACAGCCAGGGCCAGAGGGAGGCTTTGGTGTCACAGCACTCCTTGCTTTTCAGGGCCCAGCTGGCAGAAGGAATTTTCAAGCAGTGAGATAAACTTAAAGGAACCCAAACTTTGGGATTTGCCAGTGACTCAGCAGCAGGCAGATATCCCAGCCCAGATGGCTCCGCTGCCTGTCTCGTGCCAGCTCAGTGGCTTTTGTTTTGTGGCCGTTCAGGTTTGTGTAGGTTAAAACAAACAAGGCAAGATTGAAAGCTCCCTCCCCAAGCTCCCTCCCCAAAGCTCCCTCCCTCCTCCCTACTAAACTGGGCGGTGAGGTGGATGTGTCAGAAGGGACAGCCACTTTCCAGAGACACCTGGATGGGCTGGAATAGTGGGATAGCAAGAACTGTATGAGGTTTAACAAAGACAAGAGAAGGTCCTGCTCCTGGGACAACGTAACCCAACAACCCATTAGAGGCCCAGCCAAACTTGGAGTACTGTGTTCAGTACTGGACTCTGCCATTCAGGAAAGACACAGATAGAGGGTCCAGAGGAGGTCTGGAAAACCTGTCCTGTAAGGAAAGACAGGAGTTAGGTCTTTTCTCCCTGGACAAGACTTCGGGGGAACCTCATCCCAGCATTCCAGTACTTAAAGGGCTGTTGTGAAGAGGGTGGATGCTCTGTCTTCACAGGGAGCCACATGGAGTAGGCAAGCGGCAGTGGGTACAAGTTGCTCCAGGAGAGGCTTTGTCTTTACACAAGAAAAACATTTTTATGGTGAGAACAGTCACTCACTGGAACAACTTTCCAGAGAACCAGGCAGAGTTGGAGGTTTTCAAGATGTGACTGGGCAGGGTGCTAGATAACCTTGGCTCCCTTCCCCATGGAAGGCTGGACCAGGTGATCTTTTGAGGTCCCTTCCATCCTGGGCTGTTCTATGATGCTGTGAACATATTTGGAAGGAGCTTCTATCTTTTCTTTACCCAGATGTTTTTGCCTTTGGTTTAGAGTATCATGGGACAAACCCAAAACTTAGGTCGAGGAAGTCACATAAAGCTGCAGAGAGCAACTTCCATTCCTCCCCTGGGTGATCAGGGTACATCTGTGGAAAGTGAGAAATGAGTTTGAACAGTCTGGTGATGCAGAGACAATGGATTCTCCCAGATGGATGCTTCCTACACAAGCACTTGAGATACCATCACTTGCTGTAAAAAATGGCCGAGATAGGATCTGTGGGGAGCAGAGACAGCCTGTATCTGGTACTCTCTAGGAATGCCTTGAGCATTTAGTCCTCTTTGTGATTAAGCCAGAAGAATATCTGATTTCCAGGTTATGTTATAAATTAATTGAGAAATAGCCCTGAAGCTGCCGTGGGCAGTGCTGTTCTGTCCCGGTGTAGAAGCAGAGCTGGAGGCATCGAGAGCTGTGGTTATTAACTTCTCTCCAGCCTTCACAGTCTTCCTTTTGCCCTCTGGATACACAGATTCACTGCTGCCCCCTTCTCTATTATCTGCTGCCTGCACTGCAGAGGCCAGCTCACCTCCTCCAGCCTTTCCTTCTGCCTCCTTCCCACCATCCCCACCCCCCCTGTGCTTATCCACATCCCCTCGTTCCCCAGAACTCTCCCCACTGCCCTGGTGGTTTCTCCTGCCTTCTCTCTCCATCAAGCCACGTTCCCCTTCCTTTCTGGCAGCTCCAGAGCCTGACCTGATAGGCATACTAGTGAGTTGTCTAGGAAGCTGGCCCTAATTTCTCTCCTCTCCTTATTTCTGGTGTTAGTGCACCTCACTGGTGAGATGAGATTTGCAGGTACAAGGAAAACTCTGCAGAGGAAGAAGTTACCTGATGAGTTGTGCTGTCCTTGAGGCTTTGTCTGCAGTTCAGCTGGGGAGGTGAAGAAAGGGGAGCTGGGGTATATTTTTGACATTCAGTACCTCAGTTTCATTTTAATTCTAGTTTTGGCTCCTAAATCCTCTCTTGGATCTAGTCTTTCATCTTTTCCTTCAGCAGACCCTGTTCTGAAAGCAAATCCTTTGCTTTTCCCATGTTTTGTCTGTTTTGAGGGGGGTGGGACGGCCTTTTACTGGTGCTGCAGTATCTGGTTCTGAGTGGCCTGATTTTAATAGTTGTTCCTTGGCTTCTATTATCTAAAACATATGTTTTCTGACATTTAATAATAGTTTGTTCTCCCATACATCCCATTGTGTATAAACAGCTGGTTATTTTTCCAGTGTCAGTGAGTTTGAAATTAATGCAACTTATTTTCCTGTGGGGAATGGAGACATATGTCACTGAATTGCATTAAATATTAATAGTAGGATTTCCAAAGGGGAGAAGTGCAGCTAGATTAAAAGAAATATAGAAAATTATTTATTCCAAGAGAGCATAAAATACATATACTCAGAAATAAACCCGTCTTTTTAAATTGCTGTGGGTTTTTGTGGTTTCATTTTTTCTCTTTTTTTTTAATGTCTTTTTTTCTTTTTGTTTGTTTATTTGTTGTTTTGTTTTGGGTTTTGTTTTTTTTTTCATTTCTGGTTTGATTCCTGTTAGAACTGAAAGTTAATTCATCTAATGGTCTTGCATTGGCCCATGATCTGTGCCTAGATGATCTGAATTCCAGTTCCCAAGGACAGGGTGTCCTGTATTTTGCATTGGAGCCGTATTTTCTGTTCCAGCTGAACTGAATGGTTTCTGGAGGAGGAGAGCAGGGTGGAGGGGTTCCTTATAGATCATTTTTGAGGGAAGGACTTGCCACTGTCACCCAGGATATCCTGTAAGTGTTCTGGATGCTGGTAGGGCTGTGGGCTCTGCCCGGGGTCAACTTCAAGTCAGTGGAACAAATCGTGGTAATTTCATTAGAGGCTGAATCAGGCCTTTACGAGATGAGGGAAGGGGTTTAGGCCTCTGCAGCAGAATGCAGCTGGACTTTGGACACCCAGATTTCATCTGCAATCCAAACAGCCTCCGCTTATCGGCCGTCGAAACCCCGCTCCCGCCTTATCTCCGCCGGTGCCTCTCAGCGCGCCAGGAAGGTTCACCAGCTGCACGTGCTGCACGAGGGGAACAGGAAACTTCAGCACAAACTTCACCTTGGCCCACATCGTGGCTCAGATGTTTTCCATCCTCGGTGTCCCTCAGGCTCAGAGTGGCCCCAGCGTGTCCAGGGACACTCAGGGGCATTCACTCCTGAACTGGGTTCCTACGACTGCACCTTCCTAAAAACTGGGCTGGGGGATTCCCTTCATGGTTCAGAAAGTGAAAGCAGAGATAAAAACTTCTAGTCGAGGCAGTCCAGCAAGAAGATGAAAAGAGGAAAGAGGGATGGCAATCCTCACCTCCAGGCCTTCAGGGACAAATCACGTATTTTACACTGCCATCGATGGATAAAATAATTCCCCATGGTGGCAACCCCCTAATCCCACGGGACAAGGCTATTAGAGGATAATCCTAGCCTAAATTGCAGCCCTATGCTTGAGCATTGGTTCTCCTAATGCTCTAGGATACAATTACAGAACGAGGCCTGGAAACCACAGCCTTTGTTCTGCCTTATTGCTTAATTGTTTAATGAAGTATTCACTTCATCTAAGTGAGTGCTTTGTAATTTTGTACTTGCAGGCAGCTGGCAGTGGCAAAGAACTGGCTTTTTTACAGAATAATTTGTTCTCTTGGTGAAATAAGGTACCATTAAATATATCAGGCTCCAATAGTAAATAATTTGAGAAATCTCCCCATAAAGGGGAAATCTCACCCAGGAGTGAAAGCACATTTGTTGCTGCTGGGATTTTTTTTTTTCCCTTTTCCCCTTGATGCTGTGCAAAGACAGTTGGAAGAGGCAGTGTGACAGCTAGGACCAGATATTGCCCTAACAGGCCAGTTTCTGAGGCCAGGACACTGCCACCACATGCACCTCTCAAGCTGAAATGGGAGAGGCCTTCCCAACTGGAAAAAAAAAAAAAAAGAAAATTACATAAATAAGCTTTATATCAAGATAAGAGCAATTTCCAGGCCCTTAAGTAAGTGCAAAGTCACAATATACAAGTGCAAACAACATTTTAAAAATATTATTATAAAAACTTCTGTGGTTTTCAACAGTGCCCCCTGTTCTACTCTTGAAAATAGCCCTGTGCTCAGGACAATGTGTTGGATTCCAGCTCCCAGGAAGTTCCCTGGTGAAGGTCAGGTGCTCCAAGGCACCCATTTCCTCCCAGCTGGTGGCAGGCAGCTCTGTACCTCCCAGCATTTCGGGTGTTCTGATCTTTTGAAGCTTTTCTTTCTCTTTATAACCGTAGAAGGAGCTTAGGCAATCAGCTCTGGGCTCGGATGGCATTTTTGGCCGGGGCCCTGAGCTCTGGACACTGGATATCAGGAGGTTTGCAATAGGCTGGTGGGAGAATATGAGCCTGGGAACAGGGGAAAATTATTTGAATGTTGGAGGCTTTTTTTGAGTTCCAGTCGTGCAGAATCTCTTGCAAATGCTAAATACCAAAGTGACGCTGCCAGTGTGTAACACCAAGTTTTTTCTTTAATAGCTATGAAAGTGTTTTATGAATAACCTCAGTACAAACAGAACAGGTGAGGTCACCTGTGCACTGATCCCTTCCTCTCCTGCCAGCCCTGCCTCTTGGGAGGTTGTGCCTATGGATACATTCCTGGTTCTCAGGAGGAAGGGGGCTCCCACTGCAGAGGGACACAGCAGGAGAGGGGGTTCACTTACTGCTTTTCATGCAGACTCTGCCTGTCCGTGGAGTGCAGATGATGGGAAGGAAACCATCACACAGCTGCATTTGAGGCATCAACAAACAGTGGAGTACAGGGCACCTGTATGTATATGGTAGATACAAATGAATATAGTTCATGCATTGCTGTTGGCCCCAAAAAAGTGATGAAAGGATGACTTTTAGCTGTTATGTTCCATTAGAAAGGCAGCAGAGTGAAAACATTTTGTTTCTCAGGACACTTTGTGACTTGTTTTCGTGCAACCACCATTTTCAACATCATTTAACAACTCATTATAGGCCTTTTAATAAATTATAGTCATTAACCTTGCCTAGGGTAACCGAGGGCAGGATTTTAATTCAGGCAGTGGAGAGTCTGTCCTCTAGGCCCGTGTTCAAGATCACGAGAGTATCAGAGCCCACATCAATTCAAGGGCCAGCAGGAACACACCTGGCTCACAGCCATCTCTTGTACCTTTACAATGCTGCTGGTTCCTGCCTGTGCCAGTGCAGAGAGGCTTCCCAGCCTGCTTTTATCCCTGCTCACTCCCAGCTGCCTCTGTGACCTGTTCTGGCAGTTGGAAGAGCCAAAGCACGGGAAGCCCCTGGTTCCTTTGCCTTTAAGGATGTACCTGCCAGCTTCTCTGTAGGGAGTTTCCTGCCCTGACACAGAGGCAGGGATCTGACTCATGGCAGCTGGAGACACCTCCTGGAAGAGCTGTCATGGAATAGCCACAGGCAGTCGTGATTCAGTCCTGAGCAGTCTCATTAGCACCTGGTTTCTTAATGGCATCCCGTATATACTTACCAGCTATTTTTGTACCCTCCGTGCAACCAACCCCTGCCTTAACAGGAATGCTCTGTCCACATAAAAGTCTTTTGTTTTGTTTTGCTTTTTTGTTTTGTTTTGTTTTTAATCTACATGGAAATGCTTGCATAAACTTTTGCTTAAGCCCTTTAAAATTTAAGCTTATAATTAAGAAGAAAAAAAAACAAAAAAAGCCTTTGCTTAAAACTGACGTTCTGTACCTTTTTCCTAAAGCCAAGACTTTAGCTTCTTTGAAGAAAAGATTCAAAAAAAGCCATTGCAAAAGTATTTATCTAGGACATTTTTGTCTTAAAGTGCTGTCTTGCCAGGTCTGCTGTTATTGCCGCTTATCGCTCTGAGGCAACGTTTGCTTTTTGTTCCAAAAGTTTCAGCTGTTTGCTTTAAGGGATGTTGCTGGTGGTGGCTCAATATCTGGTTACAGATGGCCAGAGTCTGGAACGGCTTCTGCCTGAACCAGCTTCTCCGAGTCAGGGCAGGATCAGAGGTGGCAGAACGAGCCCGAGGGCTCAGGGCGGCTCTGCCTGTGCTGTCTGGGAGCACACCTGGACTGGACGGGGGGATTGGGGCTGTCTGCTGGAAAAGGCTGAATCACCACTGACAGGGATGACTCTGCTCTGAGTGCAGCCTTTGTAGTGAAAACTGGCAAAGCACTTGAATTGCACTTGAATTACATCTTCCCCCCAGTCTGCTGGTGAGAGTTGTCCAGGAGCTGCCGGGCACAGAGCTGGCAGAACCTCCTACCCCCTGACTCCTGCAGGGCTAGCCTGGGCTGGACCCCACTTGCCACCTTGCTGCTTATCGGTGTGCTTGTTGACCTGGCCGTGTTCCCTGCATTCCAGAGCTGCTCACTGGGTGTTTGTTTGAATTCCTCTGCAGCTTCAGCACAGCCCCGTGTGTGCTGACTCTTTTGGTGTTTGGAGTTGTAGACTTCCCTCACCGTGGCTTTGAACAACGTATGTGCTCCCCATCCTTCTTCTACAGCGTGGGAATCTGGGGAGAATCGGCTGATTCCCTGAAATTCCAGATATTATTAATGGTATCATTGTAGGTGGCCAAGCTCTCTTACTTTTCACGAAGCCAGGAGTAAAGCTGAAGCTCAGCTAAAGAGACACCTGGCATTTGTCTTTGTTCATATTTACAGTAGTCTAATGATTACCTTCGCAGGCTCCTGCAAAGTGTTCACCTGCCCAGAGGGATGGAATGACTCTGCAGGATATCTGCATTACAATTGGAATATTGTTCCTGCTGGGAGAGGACCTGAGAGAATATTTTTATTTTTCAGCAGCTCCTGCTGTGCCTTGGCTTTTACAGTCCATCTGGACTAACACCTTCAGCAGTTATTTCCATGCCCAGCAGACTCTGGGCCAGCAGTGACAAGCACATTGGTTCATCACCAAGCTGTGAGTAGCACAGTTGATTGGTTTTTATCATTCACTGCTTTTAGTGTGTCACACACAACTTTAGAACTTCCTTTACAGGTGGGGAAACTGAGTCACGGGGAGAAGAGGTGGTGCCACTTAGTTCACCTGTTCAGGAGGGTGGAAGAGATGCTGGCTGGCTGAATGGGAGACCTACCCTGTGGATTGCTACCTATTCCTGAAAATCTGGGGCACGAAGGCATGACTGTCACACTCCTCTCACCTCTCCTGCCTGGCTTGTGATCCACTCTACTAGGAAGGCCTTTCTGAATCCCTTGTTCCCTCCAGAACCTCTTACTAATCTAACACAGACTCATCTGGATCTAAAACTAAGACTCCCTAGGAAAGCCAGGACAGCCAGGCTCTCCCAGACTGTGATCTGAACTGTCCAGGTCCCCAGACACAGCTGTATTTGTCACAGGTGCATTTCTTAAAGCAGAATAGGGTCTTCTCTTGCTTCCAAAGACCTCAGAATTTGGTACTGAGTCCCTTGTCTTGAATCAGATTGCAACTGGTCCTCCAAGTGAGGATGCAAAGGCAGGGAAAGTGGGAGAAGAGAGTTCAGCCCCCCGAGCCGCGGGGCTTGCAGGAGTATTGTATTGTCTCACGTGTTCCGAGAGCCTCCCGAACAGACCAGGGGCTCGTTCCCTGCGAGCACCGAAGCAGAAAAAAGGCCGGCAGAACCGGCCCGACACATCAGCCGGGAGCCGCTTCAAGCTGTGAGCTGTCATTGCCCTCTGCTGACAGTTCGGTGCATGGGGCCGGCACCATTAACATCGAGCGTTCTCTGTTCTACAGCAAACAGGGATTTCCGAGGATCTGCGGTGAACTGAAGGAACCTCCCTCAGACAGAGATTTCTGGGGCTTAGTGCTTGATTTTTTTTATGTCCTTTCTCACTGTTGTAGCTCAGATGCTACACATCAATCGCTCAATCACACATCAGTCATCCCACATCCAAGACAAGCCCAGTGTAAGCTGCTGTGCCAGACATGGAGTGCACACAGTGAGATCCAACTTTCCCCTGGAGTCCTTGAGGTGTAGAGGGACAACACAGATAAAGCATAGTAAAAAAAAAAAAAAAAAAAAGAATGATCAGCCCCATTTTACCTGTAAATCACTGAGATGCTGAAAGGTCCAGCTGAGCCACAAACAGGCAGCTCTGGTGCCCTGCCTGGAAGTCAGATGAATTCAAAGCAGAAATAAACCACAAGTCCTGACCGCAAGGAGAACAGATCACACCCTTTGCATCTTCTTTTTTTTTTGTTTTAAATTTTTTTCCTCACAAGGTTAGGTAGCTCCTTAGGTCAACCAAAGAATTCAAATGCTGTTTGGGGGCCAGCAGGCCAGGAAGCAATGGGCTGTGATAAATTGGAGATTGCACTGGACAGTCACATTTCTTTTTGCCTCTGTCAGTTCATCCAAGGTCACAGTGGAGGTATGTGAGAAAGCCAGAAAGTGAATCAGTGGTGGGTTTTTGTTTGGTTTGGTTTCTTGTTGTTTGGGTGGTTTTTGTTTGTTTGTTTGTTTGTTTTTTGTCCATGGCCTTAAAATCTGTTTTCTTCTTATTTACATTTCAGAATTACCTGACAAATGGCTATAGGAATGTCTTTATTTAAATATTATGGTGAGAAATGGGACAGAAAGGTCTAGGACATTTTAACAAGTGTTTTTTCAGCCTATGAACTGCCACTGAACTCTTTACCAGGACTCTTCCTATGGCAGATTTACTGTTTGGGTTCTGCTGGTTTGGTCGTTGTGAGTGCTGAATAAATTGGTGTTGCATTTCAACCATCCAGTGCCTCATAAAGATTTCAGGCTCTCCGTGGAAATGTTCCTGGCTTGTCTGCTCTGAATAAATGCTCATGTGGAAAAAGACTAAAAGCTTACAGGAATATCCACAGAGAGCAAAGAAAAAGGACTTTCATCTTTGACAACTTCCATTTTACCATGCTGAGTACAGGGTGAGGACTAAGTGTGTTCTCACAGGCTCTGTAAAAGGATGAAAGTCTTCTCTTGCTGTCAGACAAATGCTATTCCCCCACTCAAGCAGCAGAGGCTTCTGATTCCAGCAGCTAAAACCAGTTTCCAAGCCCAATTATGGGGAGGAGACACCAAAATCTAAATTCCTGAATTGTAATGGTGTCACTGCATTAAGCAGATCATAGCAAGAATAAAAGCAACAATAAGTAGTAGTGTTGATAATTAATAATTACCTCAGGCTGATTGTCCTTGCATGAATATTCTTGCTGGTCCCAGTGAAAAAGGGGTAAATTAGGTCAGCTTTCCACTCCTCTGTGTGGGTGCACCTCGAAGTTTCTCCTGCAGGGCCTTTTTTCAGAGAGCCAAATTCTCCCACTGCCCTGCTCTTTCATCTGTTATTTATATTATCTCTCATTTCTTAAGGGTTTTGCATTAAAACCTGATGTTTTCCCCCACAGCAGTATTGATGGCCATGACACCAGGTTTTAAAATATGATGTGGTATTTTGTACAGCTTTACAAATTTGTGTAGAAAAATCATGGCATTTGTTTAAAAAAAAAAAAAAAAAGAAGATATTAAAATTAAGCCCCAAGGAGGGATGGGAAAAGCAGAATAAGAATTCCATCAAAAACAACAACAGCAAACAAATAAAAAAATTAAAAAAAAAAAAAAAAAAGAAAAAGAAAAAAACACCCTAATTTAAACTATGTATAACGTAATCTAGTGAGGTCTTGAAAGAGAAGGGAGATTAACTCAGAAGTATTCACCATGTCTATATTTATAGACCATCCTAACACTAAGAGAAGATTTTGTTACGTGTTTAACTCCCTTAACAGATGATACAGTTTTAATAGCATGAAGGATGTATTTCATTAAACAGCTACAGGAAGCCAAATATTAATTTCTAGATTGAGGAACACATGAGGAGGATGACTTCATGTGTTCTCTTGCTTTTTCCTTTCCCCCATGTTCTCTGTACAGTTTCCTAATTCTTTATTGTTTCCCTCCACAAGCATCACTCAATGTCTACACTGGGAATGGTTTTGGGCCGGGAAGTGCAGAAGACGGAAGCAGGGATATCTATCACATTATCCTTGATGCTGACAGGGCAGAGATGACAGGGAAAACATCCCTCATCTTTCCAAACATGATTTCATCCCCTGTAATTGTTTAGAGGAGGACAGGTCTGGAATAAAACCTGAGTGCCACTTCGGAAGGCCTGACGCCTTCTCTGTCATCAGCAGCTGAGGCACCTGAATGTCAACATTCTCTCACTGCAGTTAATTTGTCCTTAAAAACTCCTTCAGAAAGCAGGTTATGGCTGGATCTCCCACTCCCTGAGACATGGCCCATTACATCAGACTTCCTGACACGTGGCTCGAAGGAGCCAAAACGTTGCCATCCATCCCCACTCTGCCTCTATAGGAGGGGACATCTGGCCTTCAGCACAGTCAGTGGGTGAGATCAACACCTGTACCCATGTGAAGTCCAACAGCATAACTTGCACTGCCATGCAAGTTTGTTTAAAGAGTTGGGTTTGTTTTTACCTGGGCTGGAGGAATGTTTATTTTCAGTGAAGTCGGAGGGAAAGTTGAAGTCTCTTATATTAAGCAGCTAGGAAAAATAATCATGAATCAAACCCGTGGATCTGGCTTAACTTTTAGTAGTTCAAATTCAGTTATTTTATCACCTGGTTGTGTTTTCAGTTCTTTTCTCTTAACATGATCAATAAAATATGCAATAACCCTGTGATGCTCCTGTTGTCACGACTCTGGGATACAAATATTTTAAATAAATATTAATGTTTTAAAACTCATAGCATGGAAATTACCACAGTTGGCCACATCAGAGTCGAACAAACTTATTTTTCCCCTTTCCAAATACACAGTGATATTGTGGGTACATGTCTGCTTTTTTTTTTTTTTTTTTTAGAAAAGCTATGGACAAAAATAATTCCTAATATTGACAACGAGCAGCCAGGAGATGGTACATTATAATATGGAGAGTGAGAAGTGTAAACCTCTGATGGATTTTTCCTTCCTTTGTGAGTGTAAACCAGGATGGGGATGCATTATTCAGTAGTGAAATTCAGAATTAGTATAACTGAGGTGCAATGCCAGTGGAATCAAGACAAATGAATCCTACTCGTTGCAGGATGAGATTTGTCCTATAGCTTTAGGTCTTCATGGAAATTTAACCATTTGTCTCTTCTCCTTATTGCTTAGAGCGGGCAGCCTGCATTTCCATGAGATTATTTAAATGTAGAATTATTAGAAAAGTTTGCAGCTACAGAGACAGATGGGTTTTACATAAAATCCCTGCTCTTTGTAGCAGCCCAGTGTGATATTGAGCAAGATAATGGTCAGAAAGTACATTGCCAGGCTCCTAATGAGAAACTGTTGACAGCAGAATTACCCCAACATTCATCAAAAAGCCAATAAACGTCAAGCAAGGGGCCTTTGATGCAGTGGCTCATAATTCCTGTTCAGAAGCCTTTGCAGTCACTTCAGGGCACACAATCACCCTGCATTTCTGCTGATTTCACCAAAAACTTTGTTGCAGAAGAATTACAGGGAGCAGGTGTCAGCATTCCGAGTGCCCCGGTTCCAGCGCCACGGGCTCACCGGGACACCTCAGGCACGGCACATTTGGCCTCAATTTCCCCATCTGCAAGACAGGAGTGACAGTCCAGGAATCACCCAGAGGCAATTCTGTGAAGGACACGGTGTTGGCATCCAAATGCTCAGAAATCATGAGCTGGACGGGCAGAACTCCCATGCTGACTCCTGACAGTGAGGGAGTCGTGCATTTTTAATGTTAGCTGTGTCCAGCTTTTTGGGAACCTTTGCAGTTCATGTTTGCAAGCTCTCCCCTCCACAGCTACAGGGGATTACTTAAAACCGAGGTGAAACTAATTCTCACCCAGGTTGATGGATCCTGTGCTGGGCAGCCTTAAGGATGTTCTAGAAAAGCTTAGATGATTTGTTCTTTGGCTCTGTGGAACACAGAGGGTGTAAATACCTTGCCTGCCACCCAAGTCCTCTGTTTGTCTTCAGCAAATATCCCCCAAGTGATGTGGTGGGGCAGGGCCATGAATTAGGAACAGCCTTGAGCTGAGTGTTCCTCTCCTTGTCTCTGCTCCCTGGCTTTAGGTTGGCCTTGTCCATGAGGGGAGCCTGAAGCCACATCACAAGTGACAGACCACACCCTCTAGATTTTGCCTGTATATATCTTTTCTAAAGTTTCCAGGTAATTCTTCTAATGCTCCATGCACCCTGAGGTAGTTCAGTCCATCCACACTGGCCATTCCTTGCCTGTACTTTCTTGACCAGTTTCCATTCCAGCTGTTCCTGTGCAAACGAACAGAAAACATGTCCCTGTTGGTCATTTCCAGGGACAAGCTGCATCCCAGAGGCTGTGTGAAGATGGGGTTGTGCTTGGTTTCCAGAGGAGGCTAAGTGTGTGCCACATGCTATTAGGGTCACTTGAAACTGGGCTAATTACCTGGCAGACATCGCTGCAGAGAGCTCCTTTGATAAAAATGAATGGGGTGACAAGGAACAGGCTCCTCGCTATTTTGGGACAAACTCTTCCCTCGGGCAGCAGATAACCACGGTGGTAAGGCTCCCAATCCATCATTTGGTTTGCTGTTTCTTGGCTGTAGAACTTAATTAATAATTCTGGAACTGCTCTGTTTCCCGGGGATAGCTTGTAAGTCCATTAAATTAAACAATAAAGGCAGATGTGGGTAAAAATAAAAAATCCCATGCAAGTCCGAAATGAAAAAGTGTTTTGTCAGTCTTCAGGGGCCAGTGCAGGAATGTTATAAAACCTGCTGAAGTTTTTCTGTCTAGTGGTTCAAGCAAGAGAGAAATGTTCCTATGGATGCCACCATTTGGGAACTGATGATTACTAATTAAACAGGCATGTAGTGACAGGAAAAGGAGGAATGGTATCAAACTGAAAGACAGTAGGTTTAGGTCAGATACTGGGGAGAAATTCTTTACTGTGAGGGTAGTGAGGAACTGGCACAGGCTGCCCAGAAAAGCTGTGGCTGCCCCATCCCTGGAAGTGTCCAAGGCCAGGTTGGACAGGGCTTGGAGCAGCCTGGTCTAGTGGAAGGTGTCCCTGTCCATGGCAGGGGGGTTGGGATAAGATGATCTTTAAGGTGCCTTTGAGCTCAAACCATTTTATGATGATTCTATGATTACATAATTACTTGATTGCATGAAACAGTACAAATATCGTGAAAACTGAGTTAAAACCTATTTTTTCTATTCAAGATCTGAAAGTACAAGGCAAACATTGGTCCCACCTGTGAATTAGGCTGAAAAATACCACCAGCCTTCCCAAGAAGTGTCCTTCAGGATGTGAACTCAGCTGTCCAGAGCATTGTACTCCTCAGCTCGCCCAGACTGGAACTGTGAAGGAGCTCGAGGCATTGTGGTGCTCGGTGTTCTACAGGGAAAGCCAAGGACAAGGTAACAGTCCTAACCTTTCCCTATCACATAACCAATTTTTGGACACCATTTCTGATAGTTAACTCCCCCTCCCAACACCACTTTGCCTTGCTCAAGTGTGCCTGTTCTTAACTTCCATTAATTCTGCTCACAGTGAAAAGGCTTGGGAGACCTCTGTGTCTTTGGAATATTAAGTGTCCTACAAGGCCATTCAAACTGAATGAATCCATGTGCAGGAATAATCTGATTTCACTGTGATACAGCTATTCCAAATTAAGTAATTATTCTTTTAAAATGCATTTTTTCCCTTAAAAAATTGCAAGCAGGAGTTAATAATAATAATAATAATAATAATAATAATAATAATAATGCTCAAAGCCCATCCAGTATATATGGCAATCAACTGCAGAATATTTTCTAAATATCTGAAAGAATATGCTCATCTAAACTGTCACTTTTGCTTTAAGATGGCCAGTGAAACCATTTTATTACTGCAGTTAGCTGGAAAGAGCACTGTTCTGCAAAAATCAGATAATGTACTTATTTCTAAAAGCCTGGAACAAAAGAGCCAGTTGAGATTTGCTGAGTAGTTGCAAGATAGCCATTAAATATAAATATTTTTAAAAACAATTTACTCTTTCCTAATGCTTTTAGAGCAGCATGTGGGAACAGAGTCTAAGTGCAGCATCTTACTGCATTGAAAAGGACATGATGAAGGTTACTGGGCTCCAGATTTAACTCTTCTCTCTCTTAATTGCTCCTAAGAGTTCCTAATTTATATTAACTGTGTGAGGTTTTTTTATAAACTTACCCATCTTTAGTGGTGGTCACAATAGAAGTTTATATTTTTAAAACAAATAGTCCCAATGTACCCCTTTTTTCTCATTTCTGTAGAAACAAACTATGTTGAGTGGGGAATTCAAGTTTAGGTTTCCATTCCTCAAAGCAAAAACTGCAGCAGAACTGAAAATTTCTCTTTTGCACCTGTAGATGGGAAAGGGAATTGCTTTGTGGGGCTGGATGTGTATAAATGGTAAAATATTTATATATCACTGGTTTCAATAAAAGGGCTGTGGGGACAGTCCTGGGACTTTCCTGGGGATCTGATTCACTCCAGTGGGGAACTGAGGAAGGAACAGCCAGGGAACCAAGGACATGGGAGCAACATAGCTTAAAAAATCCCTCCTGATTCATGATACTTCCACATCTGGAGTTTTAGGAGCCATAGGTAGGATTAATTTGATCTAACTGAAGACACCCAAGTCTGTGCTTAGCACTTTGGGCTACTTGTACTGTCAACAAAGAATAAAAGGCCCATCCATGCAGTGATTGGCCTGATCTTGCTCAGATGTCTGTTTAAGGATGAGATGGATGAGCCTTCATGATTTGGCTACGTGGAACTTGGGAAAAAAATGCCTTTGCTGGGAGGCCATCCCATGTTGGTCACCATGGATTGGTATCAAGACTTGCATCACTCAGTATCACCATCAACATCAGATCCTCAGCAAGTCTGCAGGTGATACAAACCTGAGGCAGTGACTGACACACCCGATGGCCTGGCTTCAATCCCCAAAAAACATCAGCTAAGGAGATATGCGAGTTTCTGCACCCGGGAGGAGTAACCCCAGCACCAGTGCAGGTGAGGAGAGGACTGGCAGAGCACAGTCCTGCTGGAACTGGGCTCCCAGTGCATGAATCAGAGCCAGCAGTGCCCTCTCACCCCAGACCAGACCAAAGGCACGCTGAGCAGCACTCACTGGCCAGCACATGGAGGGCATATTTAGACTACAGTCCAGTTTGGGCACAACCAGTAAAAAGGGATGTGGAGAAACTGGAACTGGTCCACTGCTGGGCTGCCAAGCTGGTTACCTACACAACCTGACCTACAGAGAGGGTGGAAGAAGCAGGACTTGTTCAGGCTGGCAGAGAGATCAGTGTGGTGTAAGTGCAGCCTGTGACTGCTTGAAGACACTTACACAGATAATGGAGCTGGAGTTTCCTCAGCAATGTCAGATAATGTAACCAGGGGCAATAGACAAAAATTCAGCTTCAAGGCTCAGACTGGACATTAACAAGAAATATTTCACCAGGAGGGTTGCAAAGCACTGTAAGAGGCTGCCCAGAGGAGCAGCTGAATCCCTGCTGTAGGAGGTTGTCAAGTCCGTAAATCCATGGCTGAACTGCTCCAGTGCTGGTAAAAACCCGGCTTTGAGCACAAGGATGGACTTGCCAACTAACAGATCCAAGATTCTGTGATAAACTGAAGACAAACAGCCTGAAATTTACAGCTGGCTCAAGTCACTGCCAGGTGGGGATCTCTGCTGAAGCCCACGGGGTGGCTTTCACCCCAAGCCACGCTCATCCTCCCTGGAGTCAACTGCACAGTTCTCTAGAGCTGGGACAAGCTGCTTGAACTGATAGCAGAAAACCAGGATTTGCTGTGGGATCCATCCAGTTCATAAGCAGATATACCCATAAGGAGCAATGGATCACTGTTACAGGCTTCTGTCTGTAACACCCAAGCAGTCCTGGAATCCATTATGATGTACTACTATCATCTCTGGCACGTGCCCAAGCCCTTTAATTCTCTGTTAATAAATGGAAATTCTCACCCAGAACTATGGGGAGAGGTACTGAACAGGATGATCCGAACTTTCTCTCAGTCTCTGTGACTCCCTAAGTAACCTGGGACATCTTAAACTGATTTTTGCAGTGCAGAGTTCCTTCTAAAACCACAGATTAAATTCACTGCTGAGAAAACCCATTTTCTTTGATTTTTCTTAACATTTATTACATACTCAGAATGAATTTATTGTGTCTGGCATATGCAAGAAGACAAATTTAACTTTCAGTAAGAACAAAAATATAGTTCCCAAAGGCAACTGCGTGAAGAATCATAAAGCACAGCTAAGGTTAGTTAAGAGACAGGACTCATTTCTTCTCCTCCTGAGAGTGTGTCCAGACCGGCTTACGCTTCTGGATAAAGGCTTCGATACCCTCCTGCCCATCTCTCAAAGTCAGATTGTCAACCATGACCTGAGTAGTCAGTTTGTAGGCAGTGTCCAGGTCCTGGGTTATCTGTCTGTAAAAGGTGGCTTTCCCCAGGGCCAGGACGGACTTGCTGCTTTCACAGATCTTGTGAGAGATTTTCATGGTCTCTTCTTCCAGCCTGTCCTCCGGCACCACCTTGCTGACGAGGCCGTGCATCAGCGCTTCGTGAGCAGAGAGAGGCTCACCCGTGAAGAGCATCTCCAGGGCCACCTGAACCAGGAAAAATACTGTGTTCAGTCAGTCCAATGGCTTTACTGCTTTGCTTTCTTTGGGGAGTTTCAGCCTCCTCCAAGTCACTCTTTTAACAAACGTAAGATTTCGATCTTCTGGCCTCTTAAAGTGCTAAGGACACGTTAAGAGGGTTCAGCAAAGAGGAGGGCTAAGTCTAAAGCTCATCTCTTCCAACCTGCCCACTGATTCCAGGCTGCCCTCTGGCTTTCTCTTCAAATGCCCACAACCTCTACTGATTGCTGTAGGAATTCAGAGAGATGTGGATCATCTACAACATCAAATGACTGAACCTGGTATTTTAAGCTGGGCATCCGTGCAGCTTTTGAAAACACCTGCCTTAGTTTTAAGTTCAGTACGGGTGGTTTTAAATATGCACTTCATAGAGCCACAGCCAATTCAGTCTCCTGCTGCTTCCAGCATCTGGTACTTGAGGTTTCAAATTAAAAAATCCCCCCAATGCTCAGCGACTGTCCAATGTTATACATCAATGAGGATTTTATTCCATGACTCCTCATGCAATCGACCAATGCCTGAATTGTAAGAGCTGATTATCCTCATGAGTATCCTTGAAACAATGGCAACATTTCACTTGTTAAAGAGGTAAAATCGGCAATCCTGGGAACTGCAGGGAATGTTCTTTGCTACTTTGAAAAGTGGCACAGGGAAAAGCATATCCCACACATTCTAAAAAGGGAATCACCCCCCCAAGAAACACTGATTCAGAAATAGTTACAACTGTACACTCCAGCAGACTTGGAAAAAACCCCATGCACTATATTTGAACAGGATGGCCTTACAGATGGGAAATTTCAAGCTGAAGCTCTTATCCAGCAATGGGATTTGTGCTGCATCTCAGCAGAGCCCTGCTGGGCCTGGAGAGTCTGTCTGCATAAATCCAACTGGATCAGAACTTAAAATTCCTGTTCTCAGTTATGGAAGCTTTGCAGATCGTACCATTTTTGAGGCAGTGAGAGATGTGCAGCCACAATCAGTAGGACATGAGACAGGAAGATAGTACAGGAGGGTTTCGGATGCTATTTAGAGCATCTTGCTCTACAGCCAGGCAGATCATGCTGGCAGTGAAATGTCACTGCCTGGTGAGAATTGGTATCTCGGTGGGATTGTTATCCTGAACTTGCAGGGGTTTCCTCCTCAGGGGAGAACATCATGGGCTAAAGCACAGAGCTGTCTGTTGGGAAGGAAAGGGATCACTGAGCTGCTGAGATGAGCTCGTGCTGGCTGGAATGGCATCAGTGGGAAGTTGCTTTCCCTAAGCAGAGTTCATCCCTTTATTATTTGTCCCAGTCCAAAGAGTTATGGAGATGCCTTTTGCAAAAGAGTATTTTGAATGTTGTACTGCAGGAAAATAAAGTTGAGGTGATGGAACTAAAACTCCTGACGTGGGAACCCACTTCGTGCAAAACTGCAAATAACGTCTGGGAAGGCAGCCTACCTTTCTTGGAAGAGATCTGCCCAAGGCCACAGCTGGTGTGGAGCAAAACAGCCCAATGTTTACCCCAGGAGTGGCAAACTTGGATTTCTCACTTGCCACGGCGATGTCACAGCTGGCCACGAGCTGACAGCCTGCTGCTGTAGCCAAGCCGTTTACCTGGGCAATCACTGGCACTGGGAGCTTCTGGATTAAAGTCATAACCTGCATGGACAAAGAAAGGGATCAGTATTGAAATTTAGGAAGACACGATCCTGTTTTGGAAGCCCCCAAAAGTACCTTTCTCTCTCTATTGACCAAAAAAAAACAACTCAAAATGTTGGATTTTGGCTCCTTCAGCTGTAGTTTTCACAGCATTCCGTAGGTATGGATTTGGCAACATGTACAGAGATCATTATTACTGCAGGAACTAGAACAAAGGGTTTCAAAAGACTTTCTGCCATCACACTGAGCAGGACTAGGGATCAAATTCTAGCACCGTCACAATCAAAGGGGGTTTTGCCATTCCCTCCAAAGGATTCACTTTTAACATCCCAACCTCCAGGACTGTGTTTTTGTAACAAGAACTTGCATGTTCTGCTGCTGGAACAAGCCGTGAGACAGGTCTTATTTCCACATTTCTGCTTGATGTTTAAGCTGGTCTTGAGCTCCCAACAAGATGCTGGGAAAGAACATTGGATTACAAGTGATTTGAAGGTGCTTATCCCTAGATTTTTAGGAATGACATTGCCCAAATACTCAGCTGCAAGGAACAGTGGCTAAACTAAGGAACACACTGTGACTGTATCCACTGCTGGAGACGTGCACGTTGTCACTGCAGCCCTTTTATTTTACAAGCAGAGAAATCCAGGGAAAACATAAATTCACCATTAAAATAGCAGAGCAGCACAAAGCAAGGAATCTGGAGCAAAAGCCTGTGCTTTAGAGCAAGCAGGTGAGCAGTGCTGTCCTTCCTCAAACCACTGCTTGCTCTCAAATACCAAACACAACCAGTGTCACTCAAAAAGGACTGCTCACCTCTGCACATAACTCAAACACTTGGGAATGATGCTTCACATCATCTTCCGTTGACAGTTCCTTTAAATCATGGCCGGAACAAAATACAGGTCCTTCAGCTGCGAGGAATTTCAGGAAAAGTCAGTCTGAATTAATCAAGAGACCAGGGGCAATGGCACATCAATGCCCCAGATGAAGGGATGTCAGTGAGATGGCCACGGTCAAAAAGGAGTTTTGCACAGAGTTGGAAAATGTGTTCTGGGGTTTGTGACAACTTTAAATTGCCACAGTGTAACATTTAACCACAGTAACACCCATAAACACTTTTCAAGGCCTAGTTTTACTTCCATTCCAGTTAACTCAGTTATAAATGAGGCTCTGAGCCCAATTTCTTGTAAGGATACTGTTCAAAAGTGCTCCTTGGTGCAACACAAACTGGTCAGCTGGAGCAAGGCTGGAGTGCTCTGCTCTCAGACTGATAAACACAGTTAAGTACCCAGAATTAATTATTAACATTTGCTAAATAAGCATCGATGTTTTTTGTGTCACGGGGTTCAAGGACAGAGTGAAAAAAAAAAAAAAAAGAGATTGTTCTGCTAGAGGAGAACCAGAAGGATTGTTGGGGTGATATTTCTGCTAAAGCTGTCATCTAGAGAATTCCCAAAAAGTATGGTCAGTGTTTGGGCAGCAAACCAGCAGGTTTTTGTGGAATTAAGCTTTGGATTTGCTAAGATCAAAACACCCTTTACAGGTATGCAATCTTTACAACAGTTTTCCTTTGTCATGAGGATATGTGCTATGAAAATAAACCAATGTGATGCTTTTCAGTCCTTCAGGACTTCTCATATATATCTGCATGAATATGACATTTCCAGCTACAGCTACGTAAGACCCAACCTGGATTTTTTTCTTAAGGGTCAGAAATAAACACACAATTATTGTCGGTCAGCTCATGGGATCAGCAATATATATCAGGAAATTAATCACATCTGCATTTATGCCTCGTTGAAGAAGAATCCACTGCAAAGTCTGTGTTAAAGATCCAAAGCATTCCCTGAGAAGTTTTCTTGAAATGTCTTCCTTTGCATTCCATTCAGCAAGGGAACTGGCAATCAACAGGAACATGCAATTCCTTTTTAAACTAAAACCCCAAGTGCAACTGTGCTCACAAACTGCCACAGCACTGTACTCCCAACCTGTAACTGCTGTTGGAAATGTTGAATACGTGTATTTAAACTCACCCCTGCGGAGTCAGCTCACTTCCACTTGTGTGTGTGCACCAACGCTCAGTGTTTTCCTCTCAATATAGGAAAAAGCATCATCCTAAATTAATAAACCAATTTCTCTGAGATGTTTGGAAAGGGGGCAGAGGAAGGTTATCTTAAAATAGCAGAGGAAGGCTCAAGTTTCATTATCTTCAAGAACTCTCCAGGTTAATACCTAAATGGAAGGAAACTGTAACAGGCTCAAAGAGAGAGACTGTTTTACATGCGTGGGTTATGGGTGACTGTGGTATTGATACTATAGTCTCTCCTTCCTCTGAGAGTTTTAAAAATAGTTCTGACAAACCAGTGTCAATAATTTGGCTGATCCTGGCTCTGAGCAGAACAGAACACTTGGTTTGCAGAACCCTTGCGAGCCCTGTTTACTCCAGTCTGGATCTGTCACCGAAGGCAACAAGTGCCATCCCACCTCAGCCTGTTCCTGCACAAAGCCCGTATCTGGGAATGTCGCTGCTTTACTTTGTTAACTATTAGAGCTCCTGTTCTGTTTGGCTTTTGTTCTGTTTAAAGTATTCTTCAGACGTAGTTTTAGAGCAAATTATTCCACCTGCTGATTGTTTTTGCAAAAGGAGGCAGCTCACCGACTGTAAACACGCTGCACGGCCCGACTGTGAAACACAAACGTCTTGGCACGTGTTTCTGCTTAGACGTGTTGGTTAAAAACAAAACCGTAACAAAACCCAAGCGAGTCGTGAATGCCGTGTCCGAGAACGAGGAATTAAGGACGCGAGAGCGGGAAGTGCGACGAGTACACAGGAATACAGGGGGAGGGGTCTGAGGGGTGCAGGAGACCGCGGGGGTGGCAGGGACACACCACCACCAGGCGGGTCCCTTCCCGCCCCGCTTCCCGCTATTCCCAGGGAGGCCGGGGGTTGACTCCCGGTGCCCGCCCGCGCCCCGCGGTACCCGCGATGACGATGACGCGGAGCTCCCGGCTCTTCACGTCGTGCAGCAGGTCCTGCCTCAGGCACCGCAGCATGGGCAGGGACAGCGCGTTCCGCCGCCGCGGGTTGTTCAGGACGATGGTGCTGCAAAGCCCGGCAGAGACAGACACAGCGGGGTTACCCTCACGGAACTTTCCCCCTCACCAGGGCCCCGCCGGCTCGGTGCCCCCCGCCGCCCCCGCTCACCGCACGCCCCCCGCCTGCCGCCGCACCGTCAGCGGCTCCGCCGGCGGCTCCTGCCCGGGCCCCGCGGCCGCGGCGCTGCCGAAAGCGGCCGTGAGGGGCCTCCGCAGGCGGCAGAGCCGTGAGGCCGCCATGGCTGAGGGAGGGCCGGGCCGGGCCGGGCCGGGCGGGGCGGAGCGGGGCGGGCGGCGCTGAGAGAGCACAGGGGCACAGAGACGGTCATGGTGGTAAAGAGTTCTGAGGTCATCGAGTCCACCCCGTGACCCAGCACCACTATGTGAACTAGAGCAGGGCACCGAGACTTTCCTTAAACACCACTCTTTACTTAAACACCTCCAGGGACTGTGACTCCACCACCTCCCCTGGGCAGCCCGTTCCAATGTCTAACTCTAACCATCCTTTCCTTGAAGAAGTTCCTCCTGCTGTCCCACCTAAACCTCCCCGGTCCTCTTGTTGTGTTGCTAGTTGTCTGGGAGAAGGGACCGACCCCTGCCTGGCTACACCCTCCTTTTCAGGGAGTTGTAGAGAACGATAAGGTGACAGAATCACAGAATAATTAGGGTTAGAAGGGACCTCTGGAGATCATCCAGTCCAACCCCCCTGCCCAGGCAGGGTCACCTGGAGCAGATGACACAGGAACACATCCAGGAGGGTTTGGAATGTCTACAGAGAGAGAGACTCCACAACCTCCCTGGGCACCCTGTTCCAGTGCTGTGCCACCCTCCATGGAAAGAAGTTCTTCCTGATGTTGAGGTTTTAGTTGTGTTTTAGTTTATGGCCTTTAGATCACCCCAAGCCTCCTCCTATTAAGGGTAAACATCCCCAGCTCCTTCACCTGCTCCACATCAGATCTGTGCTCCACACCCTTCCCCAGCTCCATTCCCTTCTCTGGAAGGTCCCTCCAGCATCCCAATGTCCTTCTTGTCGTGAGAGGCTGAAAACTGAACATAGGATTTGACATGTGGCCTCACTAGTGCCACGTACAGGGGTACAGGGGATGCTCTGCTTCTTCTGAAAGATCACTTCAAGGCCAAGAGTAACTGGTATGGGATGAAATTCAGTTCTGTGGGGCTTGGGGTCATATACTTAGGAATTATTATTAAGATTATAGTTTATTCACAGGGAGCTCATCATCATGATCCACACAGTCAGTCTGTGGTCCCTATGATGCATCCAAAAAAAAAAGACAAATGTGATTTTAAGAGGTGATTTGGTGATTTTAAACTTCAAATGTGATTTTAAATTTCAAAGTATTTTTACATATTCACAGCTTAATTATTGCTTATGCTTCTGGTCACCCACATTCCAGAAACCAGGCTAAAAGAGGGGCAGGGAGAATAGGAGCAGCATAGAACAGAGAGTCTGTTATGAGGGAGGAGTGGAGCATTGTTCCTTGAGCCCAGCAAGACAAATACAAAAGGATTTATGGCTGCTGTCTTGAGGACAAGCATTTTGCATCTGAGAATTCAAAGATGAAGAACCATGTGGGCACTGCAGCAAACAGGTATACACTGAGCATTAACATGTCAGATCCAGAAATGAAGGGACAAAGACACTGCCATCAGAGGAGTGAGGCTGTGGAACAGCCCTGCCATAGAAGCCACATGGATAAAACCTGTTTTGAGTTGTTCTTTTTTTTTTACAGAGGGAGCTCAGGAGGATTCTTAAAGGGATTATATGACATCTCTGCCTGGGTTACCAGAGGAATGGATCTGGGGAAGTGGGTCCCTCTCCACTGGTGTTTCTGTTGAAACCCAAAGCTCTCCTTTGCCAGCTGCTGGCATGATGCATAGTAAGTCTGTCTAGTTTGAGAAACACACAACTCTCTGCAGACCCCAATTACTCAAAATAGCTCTTCCAGAAAATGTCACTTTGCAATATAACCTCTCACATTTCTTTCATCCCTCTGTTCTCTTTTGCTCCCAGGAGCAATGACCCCTCCCTGTCACAGCCGGCTCGGGCAGTCTCCTGGGAAGGGAGCAGCTGTGTGGATGAGGCAGCTGGTGAACAATCTCATCTGCCAGGAGAGATGCTGCCAGGCCCAAACACCAAGCAGCCTTGTTCCACGAGATACAGGTACCCTAAAATGAGATAGATACATGTCCAGCATGTGTTCCTTGTAAATACAGATCTGTGCTCCTGCCTCCTGATCTCCTTATTCTTGTGAGTTCTAGGAAAGTGCCTGTAGATTCCCAGATGTGTCTCCAGTTGTCATCAGTGTCTGTTGAACCCCTGCAGTGTTTCTGCCTCTAGTGGCAATTGAGGCTTCTCAGTTCTGAGCTTCAGCCTCATAAAAGAACTGCTGGAATTTTGTGTTTAATAATATATTTACTTACACAAACAGTAGCTTAATGTGGGGATGCACTTTCTGCTTACTGATTTTATATTGTCTAACAAGATCACTGGGCTTTGTGGCTCTAAAGTGAGAGCAACAGTAGCTTTGTGTACGTTTCAGGGTTGAAGGACACTGATAGGTCTGAGAGCTAATTCTGCTCTGGCCTTTCCTCACTTGCCCACCTTTGTTTTCTCATGGTTGTTAGTGCCTCACATTCATTCACTGAAAAGTTTTTCCCAAATTTACTTTTAATATGTGATAGGAATCTGTAGCCAAAAAAAAAAATCCATTTAGAAGCAAATGAGATCATCTTAAATAGATCCCAGCAGCGTTTAAAGTCCCTGCTTGGTGTGGCAAAGGCCATCACACAGAGAACATGCAGGGAACAGTTCCCAATCCCCTGCAACTCCAACCAGTGACCTCTTTCAACCTTGTGAACACAACCTTTTTTTTATTTTTTTTTTCTTCTAGTGCCTTCTCTGTCTCCATCTGCTTGTCCTTTTTCTGTCTATCTCCAAGGAAAGAAATTTTTTCTTTTTTTTGTCTTCTCTAAAGAGCTTATTTTTATATAGTGTTTCCAGCTCCCTGGAAATTCTGTTCTTTTTCACTTTGACTGACAACCTCATGTTTCCTTTCACACCCACCCCCATTACAGATTGTTTTTTGGCTGCAGCTTCCCCAGCGCATTTAGCAGACCTGCTGCTGCCTTCTCTGAGAAAGTACTGAAAAAAACTTTCCCAATTTCAGGCAGATTCCCTTTTTACAGCATTTGCCAGCAGCATTGTGGTTATGGCTGAGCTCACACTTCCAACTGGAGACAATTAGGAGCCAGGACTGCAAGTACCAGACAGGGCTTTTCTAACCTTTAGCTGTGTTGATCCTTGATATAAAATAAAAAGGGAGATGAGGAGGGATATGATCATTACAGAAACTTTGAGGGTATCACACTGTGCAGAAAAAGGATATTTTGAGTTTCAAGCGTGCTCAGCTGCTGGGATCTCCATTCTAATGTTGCTGAAGAGCCTGCATGGACAATAAAGATACAGGATCCCTTTCTTTATGAAGCACAGGGATTTATTTGGATCTTTATTCCCTTGCCTTTCAGTGATCCCAGAAGGGATGTGCATCTTGCAGGAGCACCTGCTGTTAGAAAGAGCAGCTCATCCCAGGGCAGAGGTAGAGCCTGTCCATGTACATATCTGGGAATAGGGAAATTTATCCATAAAGACACTTCTGCCTATCAGCTGGAGGGCTATGATGAAAAATTGGTACTGTTCTATGGAACATGGGCAGACACATCCCCAGCTGAATTTCATGCAAATTATTTCTCGTGAAACACTGGCATTCCCAAAGGATTTGTGACCTGCTTTTCAGCACTGCTGGAGGCAGTCAAATCCCACTGGGAGCCAGAGGGGCTCAGCACCTTTAGAACTTTAATGCTGCTTAATTCTGGTCAGGTGTATAGTAGTTCCAGGATAACAGGGAGAGCAGGGCTCTGTTCTTACACCCAAGCCAAGGAAAATAATTTATTTTCCTGCTTTGTGAGTTCTGCTAGCAGAGAGATAGACAAGTGCATCGTGGTCTCTCTGATGTGGAACCCTCCAGCACTGACTAAAGGAAATACGAAAAAAGATTTTACATTTTTTGCTCCCATTTAGCCAGAACTCTGAGCTCAGTCCCAGCACCACATGATGGGTTCTGTCCGTGTGACACTTTTTACTGTGTCCTGAGACAACTGATGTTTTCTGTATTTGTGTTGAGATAGAAATAGCACAGAAACTTCAGGAAAATACCCACTTGGGCTATGATTGCCCAAGAGCATGAAGCTAAGGGCACTTTGCTCTGTCTGCACCTAGAATTCACAAGACTTTGCTACCAAATCTCCTTTGGGTTCTAGCCTTGTTTTTTGTTTTTTGTTTGTTTTTTTTTCCTTTGAAGAGATATTATTATACTTCAGTCAGAAAAAGATTAGGTAATATATCAGCCTTCTCTTTAGAAAGTCATTAATTAATAGTAGTAGTAATTAAAACCCAGTCATAGGATGTCCGGGAGACTATCAGAAAAGTTTAGTGTGTACTCTATGAGAAAGTAATTTTTAAAAAAAGAAATGAATGACTATTCTGATAAAATAAAGGTTTAGAATCCAGTTTTAACTCCATGACTGCTACTGAGAATTGTCAGTAACCCGTGAACCAGGCTAAGTCAGGCTCAGATCAGGTCCTTCCCTGGCAGTACTGCTGCCTCCTGCCACTACATTTAGCATTCCTTCGGCAAACAACCTATTGTCCTGTTTGCTTTCCACATTAGAAATAAAGCCCCCGGTGTCAATTCTGCTGCAGTTTTCCGCAGATGCGGCTCAGAGCTGTTCTCTATCGCTGTGTGGCAGCACTGCTCCGTGGAACGGACGCTGCCTATTTTCCCCTCAGCCTGCGAACCAGGTGAACGACCCTTTTGTCACTACACCCATCCCCGTTCCTCTTTATTCGCTGTTTTTCTCTTCTCCTCCCCGCACTCATCTTTTGTCCTTCTTTGTCCTCACTTTTAAAGCGATTTCTATTTCCCTGGCGTTATCATTAGATGTTTTTTTGTATGTGAGATTCTTAAGATGCGAACAGTGATCAAAAATACAAACCATCTGCGAGGCTATAACAGGCTTGGAAAAAACCGTGGCATTCATTCCTGCCCTCCGAGCATCTAACCTCGGGTTCCCAATTTAGACAGTTAATCCTGCAAGGCTCCCTACACGATCAATAGGGACGTGCTCCCCCCCGCAGGGCTGGTCAGAGTGTCTCAATTAGCTGCCTGCTCCCAGTGACTCCCCGGGCTGCTTCCTGCTCTCCATTGATTGCACCGGAGCCGGGCTTTAACCCCCGCTGGCAACTCAGCTGCTCCTGCTCCCTTCCTCCAACACGATTGGGGCGGTGGGGGGGAAAGAGTTGGAGAGGTAAAAGTGAGGGAACTCATGGTTTGAGATAAAGATAGTTCGTGGGCAGAGCAAAAACCACGCACGCAATCAAAATCAAACAAGGAATTCGTTTCTTGGCGGGCAGGTGAGCAGCCACCCTCAGGAAAGCATCTCTTGTAATGGTGGCTTGGGAATACTAACACTATCACTGAAGTTCCTTCTTCTCCTAGATTTACATGCCAGCCATGATGTCATATGGTCTGGGATATCCCTTGGGGCAGTTGGGCTCAGCTGTCCCAGCTGTGTCCCCTCCCAATTCCTTGTGCACCCCCAACCTCCTCACTGGGGGGGCGAGGAGCAGTGAGGGCCTTGACTGTGTGTAAGCCCTGTCCAGCAGTAATGAGAACATCCCTGTGTTATCCACACTGATTCCAGCACAAATCCAAAACACAGCCCCATACAGGCCACTGGGAAGAGAACTAACTCCTGTCCCAGCCAGAATCAGCACAGGTGGGAACCGTGGCAGACTGGTGAGATGCTTCTTGCAGGTGATGTGAGCGTTCCCCTCAGCCACCTTGGACGTTCTGTGCACTGTATTTGTACAGAAAGGTACAGACACTGAGGGCCAGAATCCTCCCAGCCTGTCGATCCTCTGAGCATCTCTCAGGATTCGCTTCCAGGTGTCAGTGTCTCTCTGCCGTGGTTACAGACAAAAGCATGGCTGTGAATGAAGAGGTAAATTGTACCTGCTGTTTGGGGCTAAGAGCAAAAATTTGGCATAAGTTGTCTGTACTTGTGAACAGCCACTGTGGCCTGGCTTTGCTCCCAGCCCCTTCTGCAAATGGCAATTCCCACCCTCTACCCACCTTGTCCTTCCCTCTGTTAGTAACTTCTTTTCTGTAGCAAAATGTGTTGAATTTTCTGGACTCTTCCCATTCACCTGTTTCCTGCCCTTTGGCCAATTTTCAGCTCGTTTCATTTTCTTTCAATCCTTTTCATCTCATAACACCCATCCAATTAAAACTGGGGGAAATATTTATTTCTCAATGAATTTGGATTTTTATCCAATAAGAATACCAGAACCTTAAAACTGAGCATGAGAATGACAGAACCCGAATAATTAATGGTTCCTTGGCACCAGCACCATCGGGAGGCCCACAGGGATAACACAGACAACATCCACCTTGGGTAGAAAGGTTTACAAAGTCCCAGAAAAAATTAGTTCAGTCAGGAGCTGAAGCTGGGCATGTCTACACCAGACGGGGAAAAGAGGAGGAGGCTTCCATGTGTCCTCAGGTGAAACATTTCTTGGAAGGGGTTTGACCCGGAACGCTGCTCATTAACAGGCTGGCAGTGACTCACATATCTCAATGGCCTAGGTCTGACCTTATCTCCCCTTCCATCTTATCTCCCCCGTGCTGTGACAGATGTGGCAGCCATGAGGCAACACCAGGACTCACCAGGGAAGCTGCCAAGTGCTCCTGTGTATTTTCTTTATGGTAGGAAATGCCAGGGAGCAGTTTGGGCTCAGGCTGTCCAGCTGGCCCCAATACTCTCCCAGTGCCCTTTTATCTCACCAAGGCCACTCCTGTTAAATTCACAGTGTGCTGGCACTAAGGAAGGGGCGATGGCCTGATCCAACACAGCTGTCCCATATTGTGGAGAAACATCCTGTCACTCTCTGTGTCAAAGTGCTCGTGGTTCCTGTTTCCAGGCAGAGGAAACATTAATACACAACAAGGAAAGAAAATTGTTCTGTCTTTAGGAAATGCTAACCCACACATTAACGGGGCATTTTTATAATAAAGAATGATTTTACTTCTGAAGGAAAAAAGAAGCTTCGGCAAATTACGTCTGCCACTCCCCCAGATCTGTCAAGGAGACTGGAAGAGGTGTTAAAGGTTGCAGGAAAAATTATTGCTGAGGAGAAAAAAAGACAGAAACGAATGCTCACCCTGAGGGAAAGGCTGCAGCAGCAGCTCAGGGAACATCTCTCTTGTGTGACCTGCCAACCAATCCATCAGCACGAGCGTGTCCATCGATCCTCATCTCCTGGAGCCAGACCCAGCCCTGCCTCTCACTCAGAGAGGAGTTATGGGGTGTGGAAGGAAGCTGAGACACAGGGTGTTTGTGATGTGCCAGACAGACCCACTGAGAGAATGGGATTGTGTACAAGGGGAAATTGGGGTTACTGTGCCAGTGCGTGGCAGAATTCAAATTAGCAGGAAACAGCCTTTAGTAGTTCTGTCACTGGAGGAAGAACCCGTGTTGCTGCACCCCTGACACGAGAGGTGTCACCAACCCTCTCGCTCCCCTCCATCCCTCCCGACCATTCACCGCACACGGGCTGTGGCGTGAGGAGTTTGGGATCTCTCCTCAGGAAACCAGGCTGAAATAACCCTCACGGTCATGCTCAACTCCTACATTTAAAATTACACTGCTGTTTTCATGAACAGCCTCCTGCACAAAAACAACTACAGTAACCTAGAGATTCTCATCATTATTCATCTGGTTTATTGAGACCTGAACCAATTAGTACTGCAAAGATTCATAATATGGCAATGGACTTACAAATTCCCAGTGAATATTTTAATGAACTAATCCCATTAGTGGATTTTTAGACTTCCATTTATTTTAAACAGCTAACTGACTAGTTTATATTTGTTTTTATTTTCACTTGTGATAGAAACTTTTGCTTGGGTTTCACAAGGCAGCAGAAGAGATATGTGCAAGCCAATTTTCACCTCCCTTTTCACCAGAGGCAAGGAAATCAAATGCTTCCTCAATTTACATCCTATGGGTACACGATTTGTCCAATTAGATCTGTACAGTATGCAAACATGAGGGTTTGGCTAGGTCTCTTTAAAATAATATCACTTGTTTTTAAACATGGCCACCTGCATTTCTCTTTTATTGGTATTTGTGTGCTTAATTCTAGGAGAGGAGGCAAAAGAAGGCCAGTTCTAGGTAGTAATTTATTTAAATTTGGACTTCTGTGATCATTTCCAAAATGATCACTCCCCTAGAACTAAGCACATAACCCCTCCAACTCAGGATATTCTGTGCTTCTATTACTTTTTTTTTAATTTCTTCTCTCAGAAGTACCTTTTGTGCTTGGTGTTTTCAGCTCTAGGAACTTGGGCGCCTCAGCTGACACTGCTGTTCCCAGCAGGAACCTGCAGGAAGATGAACAGCACATATTTGGACATCTGAGGCAAATGAAATATGATTCTATGAATTCATTATGGCTGTGAAGTTTTTCAAGTTCTTCATGTTTCCCATGAACATACGCATTTGGTTGTTGACAGTGGCACAGCGTTTCATTTGAATTGCTGAGGGTAGAAGAGTTTCTGACTGTGCAAGCCAGCTGAATCCCAGGCCTGTCTGAAGCTGGGGTTTGGATTCTTATGGATTTTACTGGCACCAGCTTTCCTGGACCTGGCACAGCAGTTTTCAAGCACTGATGCAGTGGTGTCTCATGACAGTTCATCAAGACTTCCCTTCAGCTTTTGGATGTGCAGTGCTGTCCAAACTGCATTGGAACCAGGTGATCTGTAAGGTCCCTTCCAACCCAAACCATTCTGTGATTCTGTGATAATAACAGAGCAGCTCAAGTACATAATTGCACAGCTTTTTGCTACTGGAACACCAACTGCTTTTCTTCGGTGCACATGAGCACTAATCAGTTGTCTAGGTCTGGACCGACCTATGGAAGTGAAATTACAGGGATATTAGGATGGTAAATCATGGTTATTACATGAGTGCCTGAGGCTGACAAAGTACAAGGCTCCCCACTAGAAGACACTGTACTCCCTGCTCCAAAAATCGTCAGAGCTGGAGAAAAGCAGCTGAATGTGTTCGTAAAGTGAAGGCTGTAATTTGATAGCAAGCACGCAGGTTATGCAGTATCTTGGTGATGTGAGAGCCAGTTTGAGAACACCAACAGAAAGAAGAGAGAAAGGAGAAGAGATTCTGAAAAGAGGATTGTTGGGAGTAACAGTCACAGGAGTGGAATGAAGCTGATGTAGGAGATTTTGAGCACAGGGGCTGGAACAAACACCTGGTGAGTGTGGTGAACATTGAGCCAGCACTGCAGAACGGCTCTGGGGGTGGCTGTCACTCCTGCCTCAGCAGCTGCTCTCAGGGCTTGCATCTTCCCCATCTGAGACCTGGGGACTGCTCTCACTATAGATGTAAGACAGAACATCTAGAGTTTATTTTTTTTCTCTTTCTGACCTTCCTTTTCAATCAGAGTCAAGGAGTGAAACACACAGAGCACAGAGGGGGATGTTTGCAGCAATATGTTGAAAATATTGGCCCAGATCTTCAAGTTTGGGAACTAAAGCTGGGTGTCCACAAGCTAAACTAGAGCGACTCTAATGCTGGTTTTAAATGAAATCTGGCTGCTCACAGCCTCATTGATCACATGATATAAACCCAAAAATGTTTTGATGTCCCCTCGTTTCTTCACTGCATCAGCTCTAGGCTACCTCAGGATTTGCCCTGCACTGGGGGAGTTCTCCTGTTTGTTTCTATTTGTTTCTTCCATCTGCTCTTTTCTGCTGGAGCAGGGATTAGAGTTTGTCTCGAGGAATCCCCATTTTCTTTTTATAGCTTCCCACGGACTCACCATGGGAAGGGGTTTGGGTGTAAGGAATGTTGCAGGCTGTGAACTACATCCTGCTCAGCTGCACACCTACAGCTTCCACTCACCTGTAAAAAAAGACTGACACTCATCCAAGAGGATAATTTGGTTCTGTTCCTGTTATTAGACCTGCATGACTTGAAATTACTCAGAAATAGTTTTCTGGCTCTTGGACACCTGTTATTGTCATTAGGAGACTTTATTACTGTTGGTAGGAAGAGGTAGGATTTAGATGAAGAATAATTCTCCTCTCCATATCCTCAGTCCAACGATCCCTTTCCAGTTATGTCCAAACATGACAGCTGGAACAAAAAAGCCAGTCTCCTTTCTTTGTATGGACAGGTAATTTGGAGCTGTATTCTCTCCAAGATTCGGAATGAAACAAGAAGTGAGGGGGATTTTTTGACCTATTTCTTTCATCCAAACAATTCCCATCCCCCAAGAGGAAATCAAACATTGCCCAATCCTCAACAAACCCCATAAAGAACAAGACATTATTTTAACATATTTTTAAAAATGTGTACTTAAAAACTTCAGGTGTAGCTACCTGAAGGTGGGGGTAGGAGAATGCAGTGGATGAGCCCATCTCAGTGTCCCTTCCAGTTATGTCTTCTAGGATAATATGATTGGGAAGAGGGTAATTATCAGCAATATCCAGTGTGAACACAGGAGCAGATTTGGAGTGCTGCCTGATTACAAGGTATTTGTCTGACACTCATTGTCATTGTATGAGAATGCTTTAATTAGCATTGAAAACATTTAGTTACATAGACCATCTCTTACAAAAATAGACTGTGTGCCTGATGTTTTTTACTCTATATAAATGCTAAGTGTTTAGCACATGGGTACACAACGCCACCACCTGAAAACACTAAAACCTATAAATCCTTGATTCTTATTTGCAACAGAAATACCAAGAATCATTAAGATTGTTAATGTAAACATTCTCTTGTCAGTAAGGATGAACAATGACAAAGTGTGCTTTTACTACTCAAAAATAGATAATGAGCTTTATAATCATGAAAAGGACAAGTGATCCTGATCTATTTCTACAAAGGCAGATCCTGTTCTGGCATCTGAGCAGCTGAGTAGGAGGTATGTGTGTATTTAAAGACAAGATACCACACAGACACAGCACATTCCTGTTTGGTTCTTATACAGGTTTATACTCAGTCCTCAGAGCACTGCAGATTATATTTTCCAAACACTTTACTTCTCTCCATTTGCTTCATCAAAGCCATTCAAATCTGGATTTTAAACCTGTGTTTCCACAAAGTTGGCTGGAAGCAGATTCATTTACCTAATGTAAAGGTGAGACTCAGCCCGCAGATTAAGACACCTAAATTTAGGTGTCTGCACGTAGGTGCTGACCTGGGATCTGGCTGTCACAGGCACTGGGGGCTTGTCAGCTTGATAGGGCTCAGGATTCACTGACTGCTGATCCCACCTGGGCGAGGACTGATGGAGTTATTTTCCAGCACAATCAGTGGAGAGCTGGTCAGTGGAGCTCAGGGTGGAATCAATCCACTCACCCCTCAGTGTTTTCCAATGAGCTGCCTCGTGCCCTCCAGCACCCAGACAGCTGGTTTGCATACAGGCACACACACTGCAGACACCTCAGGTGGAGTGAGATCCGTCCCACCCGAAGTGGAGACTGGATGTGGAGCTCCTCTGGGTGACTTCCCGCAGGAAGAGGCTGTAGGACAGAGCTCAGCAGCCCCTGGATAAGCAGTCCCACAAACCCAGGGATTGGATTCACTTGTGGCCCCACTCACCTACAGCTGCTCTGGAGCCTCTGCACATGCCAGGCTTTTCCCAGCTCTCCCACAAAGTCCAGACAAGGAGGAGAAAAGATTCTTTTATGCACAATAAGGGTGTGGGAGGGTCACCAACGATTCCATCTTCCGATGGAAAAGACTTGGGTGTGACTGGTGCAGGGCACAACACGACTGTGCTTTTCTATCTCAGTGCAGATGTTCCAGAACAAAATTATAAGGAAAGGCTGATGCAGCTTTTGTGACAGATATCCATGCCTGTATGGCAAGTCCAGGATGTATTTTAAGTTACACATTTTGTGGCATTTAATTAACTGATACTGTGGCTGTGTTGGCCCTGCCAGAGGATTTCTAAACTCTTTGTACCAACTAATTTTAGTTTAGCTATTTTTTCAATTAGACTTAAAAAAATGTTAATTAGACATTATATATGTAATTAAAATAGATAAAAATAGATATAGAATACAAAAATTAATTAGGCTGTACAATGAACTTACTCCATTTTCTATATTTTCCCAAATTCAGATTTCAACCTTTATCTTAAGTGAAGCAGGAGCAGCACCATGGATTTTCCATTACCTCCTCCCCTGCTTCTAATAAAATTTCAACTATGGGTCAAATCCTTGGCTGGAAAGTCTGTACAGTGCAGGATCTGCCTTGTATAAAAAAGTTACAAAAACAGGATGTGTTTTATTTGACTGGAGTGAACTTGATGGTCAGGGGTCATTTTCATTTAAGACACATTTTTTTTTCTCATGGTTTTCAAATGTATTTTATTTCTTAAATGACAGCAAAAGTAAAATGCATTTTTCTCAGCGTTTTTTTTTCTGAAGGATCTCAAGGCACTTTGCTGGGAGTAATTTGCTAAATCTCACAGCCTCTCTCTATAGTGAATATGTCACTGCTGGCCTTATCTGCTTTCTCAGCTTTCAGGCTTCTTTCCCTCCAGTGGGAGGAAAAACCCTGAGTGCTTTCTAATATAGAATTATTAAGAGGGCAGAAACACCACATATTTTTATGGACAACTTTTTTTCCCCCATTACTTGTATTTTTCTTCATTTATCTTCCCAAAGTGAAAGCTTGGTAAAGGATTCTTCCTTTATTTCACCAACATTCTGTTCTTTTCCCTTGTTTTCAACTCTTCCCCAGCAAATCTCCGGTTTGCCCTGTTCCATTCATTCCCTCTGGAAGGGTTTTCAAGTCTTGAAAGTTCACCCCAGGAAGATTTCATAATAAGAACTTAGGGAAAATAATATAATCTTGCTTTAAAACACTTCCTTCCTCTGTTTTGCTGATGAATTATAACAGTTCACAATACCATCTGGCCAGCAACTGGGACAGAACTTATTTCATTGTTTTAACTGTATTTGTGTCTTTTGGTTGTAGAGCACCTACCACGACTTGAGGATTCCCTTGCTGCTGTTCTGTGATCACACAGACCCAGACTACAACAGGAGATCAGGATGTGCCCAAATGCCTGGAACTGGGCTAGAAAGAGCCTTGGGAAATGATCTGTAGCCTTACAGGGAATTAGAACGTGAGTCCTGGGGTGGAGGGCAAAGTGCAGGTCTGAATTTTCCAGCTTGATCCAATTTCTAAAATCAGAGGAAAATGTGGAGAGAAACCCAACCCTTTCCTTCTTGGGGGGATTTTGTAGAAACTTCAGAGTACAGTTTAGGATTTGGGTGGTGCTCTAGCCCAAATCTAGGAAGGACAGCCTTAATTCCAAAACTAAAGTGACAGAATCAGCTCTGAATGTGATCCCTCGTGGATCAGGAGCTCTGGTGGTGATGTGGTGGGGAAGTACCACACCTGAGCCTCCCCCAGATCACCTGAAGTACTTAATGCATGAGGTGAGTGAGACCTCAGGGCTTTCCAGATCCTCCCTCCAAGCACATTGGGAACACAAGTGAATATCAGACTGTCAATACGTAACTTGAGGCCTGATTCAATGTGGATCATAAGGTGGTGCAATTTCAGTGAAACTACCACTTCTCGTCCTACAAAGTTAATATAATTAACTTATGTGGTTTTAAAAGACTGTGAAAATGAAGAATTACTCAAACCAGTCTCTAGTGACTGCTGATGTTCTTACAGCTCTAACTGGAAGGTGAAGGTTATGGTGTAAATGTACAGACCATTCAGCAACAGGGATTCACTCTGTCCCATGAGCAGATGTCAATTCTCAGGGTCTGTGCTGCTCCAGGCACAACCCTCCTGACCAACATCATGTTTGCTGTTGATTCTTTGATACAAGACCTCTTGATCTCCAGCTTTTTCGTAAGCTGTGGCCAGACAATGAGAGGCAAAGGCCGGCATCACATTAATGACAAAGTCCTTAGAATTTATTTTTAGTTCACCAAACCATTCCAGCCCTCGGGTTTAGATGATCTGAAGCGAGCGTTGCTATACACCCAACACATGATATTTCCTCACATGCTGCCTCCCTCCCACCCTCTCGGGCCACTTCCCTGTGAACTCCCGGCATGTTGCGAAGCTGCGGCGTATTCTTTTAATTTTTACACCGAAGGATTTCAAATGGAACCAACATAATTAGATTACGTGTAATCTCTTCCCATTTTGATCCCATTCTCAGGAGTGTTTGCAAAGGAGCTTACTCGAGTCTTACATGCACAACTTTAAATCGCGCTGACGGAGACGAGTAAGAGCAGGACGCTCTTAGGAAAACAATCCCGATGTGCAGGACAAAGCCTCCTTGGCTTTATCCACTGAAATAGGAGTCCCCACTGGCAGTGTCTGCTTCGAAATGCTCCACACACAATTTTTTAAACTTCTGCACAAAATCTATAAGGAGCTGATTCCGAGTCTCTCCTTATCCCTTTCTCCCCTGAATCAACACAAACCCCCATTAACACCTGCTCGTCCCGGGGCTCCCGCAGAGCTTTGTCCTTTCTATTAAGGTGTCAGCCATCGAGATAAACTGCAGTTCAGAAGGGTTTTCAAACAGCCATCACCTTCCTGGGAGTACATTCAAAGAGATTACCGTGTTGCCAGACAGCAAGTCTTGTCAGGTCAGGGCAGAACAACATTTTAAGCCGATTGGCTCATATATCTCAAGGTATGTGTGTCCTTGCACAAATTCACTTTCCCCTCAACCCGGTATTTAAGAAAATCCACCTTTCATGATGTTGATCGATCTGAAGTGCGGTCAGATTGAATGCTGCTTATTATCTTGAGGTTAGGGAAGGAGAAATAACTCCAGATGTGATAGTAAATTATTGGATTGTAAGGAAACTTTGAGGAGAAAAACCTGTCAATTGGTGGTTGGCGCCTCACCTTTCAGAAAGCTTTTCTTTGCATAAAAAGGATAAAGCGTGCTTACACTCTAAAGGTATTTGCCAAAAGTTTGGGAAGCTTCATCCTGCTTTACAGACTAAAGCTGGCTTTGTTTGCCAGAGGTGAGGGGTGCCTTTATCAGCAGTGGTGGCTGTGCAGGGACTGTGGCTCCCTGACAGGATGAAACTGGGTACCTGGTGTAAACACCAGCCCCAGCAGGACCTGTGAGCACGGCCAGGAATGTGGGTTACCTCACATCCCACGTTTGGGCATCCTCAGTGCCAGTTGTGCAATGGCCCTTTCCTGGGAAACAAACTCTGCTCCTCACAGGTGTGGAACAGCTTGGCCACCCTCTCCTTGGCTTGTTTCACCCTTTGCTTCCACATGGGCTGGGTGAGGGAAAAGACAAGCGCCGTGGGACTTCCATTTCCCTGGCAAGCTATTCCTGCAGTTGAGGCTTCGTGGGAACCTTCCCGCTGCTTAACGGGAGGCTGGACCCAACACAGATGGCTCCAGGCAGAGGGGGAAGGAGGAAAGCAAAGCCCAGCTTGCATCCCCCATTTCACGTTGAGCTACATAAATTCTGCATGAAGTGGAGCAGGGCAAAGACTCTTAAATGTCACATTGCTGGGAAAAAAATGATTGTGATCTTCCACAAGGAGCTTTACCTGAACGAACTGAATATATTTCTGCTCCATCAGTCATTTACTCATCTCTGCTCCTTTCAGCAGCAAATGGAAAAGGTCATAAAGATTTAACTTTTGCACTACATTAGACAAGTAATTACCCCTTTTGCAGGATACACTATCACAGCACAGAGCATTGACACATTTTATTACAGCCTCCCCTTTTCATTTGCTTGTAACTTCATGAAAATGAATCCCTTTGAGGTTTTTAAATTTGTTGGTGTCTAAGAAATGACTCTATTTCTGTTAACTTTGACTTACTTCTGACATGCTGGTGGTTTTGGGTGAGTGATAATAAACTTTGAGAGTGACTGTGCTCTGAACACTGACTCTATAAAATACTGTCATGAGATTCCTGATTCCTTGTCTTGCTGTAACTCTACATCAGGTCTGCAGTTTACAAAAACCTATCTTACAGCTACTGTCCTGGAAACCACACTCAGGCACACAAAAGATGAAGCTGATGCTTTGTTTTGTTGTGCATCACTGCCAATAAGATCTAATCTTCTGTCTTCTTGTCTCTTCCATTTCTTCCTCTGTTTTATGTTCTACTTTTCCTTGATCTGAAAGCTGTATGATTTGATTACAGCTTTTCCCTCTCTTTCACCAAATCCCTTCTCCTCCTGCTGTGGGAGCAGGATGAAATCCTGTTAACAAGACTCTAAAATTCAGATTCAGGAAAATACCCCAATTCATATTTTAAACCCATCCTATGCTTCAGTTTAGATATGGCCACACGTGCCTTCATCAGCCAGGCTTTTGTATCTGCTGTCATCCTGCACAGTCATCTTGAACTGTCTGTGTGCTCAATGTAGAAAAGGATCTCTGGGAAGTTCTATGACATAGGAAGTAAGACATTTTTGGTGTTGTGGTTTTTTTCAGTTCACTGAAAAGGATTAAGGAGACATTTTTAACATTTTTTTGGTACTGTGTATTAAATGTTGTTCCGTGTGTACTTTTCATAGACAAAGAATATTGAAACCCTAAATCGACATATAAAAGGAGAGAGAGAATGAAATGAGAAAGTACAGAAGCAACAGAAAGAATAAGACAGAAGGATGTGAATGGGAAAAGGCAAGAAAATGTTAGAAGAGACAGAAAATTTGGGAAAAAAGAAAGGAGATCAAGAAAATCTGTCTTGACAGACAGAGGGGACAGAAATATGCCCTTTCATCGGGCAGCAAACACTGCACACATTCAAATCTGATTCCCATGGCAGGAGTCACCAAAAGCAGGAAGAGAGGCCTGAATGGGTGAAACCTGAACCTCAGCAAACCGAGAGAGCCTGCAGACAATGGGACTGGGTGAGGGCAAGGGAACAACCCCAAGAGAAAGGAAAACAGTCCTTTAGGCAGCCAGAAAAATGACATCAGCACTCAACAGTGAAGCAAAGGGCAAACCCTCCTGCTCTGGGTCCCACTCCCATCCCTGCTTTCAGCACAGCCCTTCCTGTGCAGTTTCCAGCTCAGATGGTGGCTGATGCTGTACAGGCAAACCTCGGCCTAAATCATCAGTTTTGCAGAGCTGGGTGATGCAAAGCTCCTGGAAACGTCCACGGCGTGATCGGGCAAGTGACGGGCTGGAAGCAACACCTGAAACAGTCACCCACCACTTGCATTCTGGGGAAAGTAAACAAAAGCAAAGCCAGCAGGTGGTATAGCAGCTGAGTGCATTTAAAGCTTATAAAATATTGATGTACTCCATGATACTGTAAAGAATAGCCATCTGCCAGCTATTGTTCATAGTCCTGTAAGCACTTCATCTCAAATCAAGTATTTGGAGTGATATCCTTTGTAATGACTGCAGTAGGTTTCAGAAGTGACAAGTCTCAGGGGCTGAACAGGCAATTGTGTAAATTTAAGACTAATAGACAGGTTTGTGTTTGCTGGATACCTTCAGGATCTCCTGAGCCGCTCACTCTCCAGGTACATGTCTGTGCATAAACGGTTTGTATTTTGAGTGGCACAGAAAAACACCCATTGGCTCATGTGCCTTGAAAACGATCTGCAAGCAGAAGAGGAAATGCCATATGCCATGGAAAATATGCTGGAAATCCTACACACCACAGAAGCGAAGCCAAACCTATAGCATAAACACAGTTTGGAAAAGAATAGTCCCTAACTCATTTTAAAAATTCTTTTAGGACTAAGAAAATGCTACCAACTGCGGTCTTTTCAGTTCACAGAATGCATAATTCTGTAAAGTCAAACTCAAGCTCTTCAGGGCTGTAGCTGTGCCACCAAATCACAGAATGGTTTCAGTTGGAAGAGACCTTCAAGATCATCTTGTTCCAACCCTCCACCATGGGCAGGGACACCCTCCCCTGGACCTGGTTGCTCCAAGCCCAGTCCAACCTGGCTTTGAACACTTACAGGGATGGGGCATCCACAGCTTCTCTGGGCAACCTGTGCCAGGGCCTCACCCCCCTCACAGGAAAGAATTTCTTCCTTACATCTCATCTAAATGTGCACTCTGCCAGTTTGAAGCCATTCCCTCTTGTCCTGTCACTCCATGCCCTTGTCAAAAGTCCCTCTCCAGCTCTCTTGGAGCCCCTTTAGATACTGGAAGGAGCTTCAAGGTCTCTCCAGAACCTTCACTTCTCCTGGCTGAACAACCCCAACTGTCTCAGCCTGTCTCCATAGGGGATGTGCTCCAGACCTCTAATCATGTGTTCTTATGTGAATTTATATGTTTAGTGAATTTATATGTATATGGGCTGCCTTAAGGAGGCTGCCTTAAGGTGAATTTGCACCACAGCAAAGCGCTCCAGAAGTTCCACGGACTTCCAGTCCACAATTGTCAATTCAAAGCCTGGGTCATGAAATTCATGCCCTTGTCCCATTGCTGGGCAGGCCTCACAGGGGAGGGAGCTCATGGATACAGTGAGGGTGAGCTGTAACCACAATCTGCAGACAGACAGATTTACTTCCACATGTTGCAGTTGGCTCACAGAATTCTGCACATGTGCTTTGTGTTCTGCTTAATTTTATAAAATGCTGTTTTGTTGAAGAGAATGGGTTTTATTAGCCTTGTAGCTAAAAATACCCCAGAGGGCAAAGCACACCGAGGAACGGCTGCTGATGGGAATCTTGTTGCTTTTGCAGCGTGAATTCCTGTGTTCCTGTGGAGGCCAGTGGGTCTGTGAGGGAAGACCTCTGCTGGGACTGGGATGGCACATGAGGAGACTGACCAGAATTGAGTGTCTTTACCCCCACAGGTAAGTATTTTTCTACTGGATATCCATGAGTGATCCTTCAACTTCTGGGTGAGGAGAACCCACCTTCTGAGTCCCCCTGAGCGAGAGTGTTTGAGTGTGGCTTTGGGAAATCACTGTTGTCCGTGCAGTAACAACATCCCTGGCTGCTACACTGAACCTGTCAAATGTCACTGGAGCGGTGGTGTGATTACCACTGCGGTTAATTAGTTCTGGCCATTGGTTTTGGTGGGGACTTGAAGTTTGCCTGAGTTGCTGCCTGCCCAGAGCTGTCCCCCTGCACCCCCAGTGGGAGGTGCATCCCAATGCAGGCTCGGTGCAATGAGGTGTTGGTTTGCATCAGGTTCAGTATCTGCACTTCTGTGGCTCCAGACCCAGCTTAAAGTGGCTACAACATCTGAACTTCAACACAGACCGAGTCATCTCTTGAGGTGACCCCTGAACATTCCCTGGCATTAGCAGACACTCCCGTTTCCGAACGGAATTTTACAGAGAGGTTGTAAATGTGATGCCCGACGGAATTCTAAATGTCTCTTACATCTCTCCAACTGAAGTTCACACTCGGTGAGCAAGCTGCAGGTTTTCCAAGTAGAGAGCAGATGGACTGGACCCAGGCAGCTTCCCCACCATGTATCCCACGCTGCTCACCCTGCCCATGTGACGTGGAAGATAAATTGGCACGCTGGGAGTGTCGTGAAGCCTGGCAGTGTGGAGGGGTCAGCTGGCAAGCTGCACACAGGACCAGCTTCAGGACAGTGCAGATACAGCAGTGGGCAAAGACTAGGGAGAACCACGTGAGGTTTCCCTGCTTCCCAAAGCACGCTCCTGGCAAAAAGCACAGGCACAGGCAGTGTCTCTTTATGTTCTTGGGATGCCACACGGACCTTTAAGCATTATAAATAACAGTGACTGGATACACTTTCTCAGACTAAGAACTGTGATGAAAACCAAAGTGTTGCTGGAAATGATATTGCAGGATTTGTATGTGGGAGTAGTGATAAAACAAGTATGATCCCACTGTCAGCCGCCTGGAAAGCTGTGATTTCAGAACTGTTCCACATCCCAGTTATAGCAGTGCAACAGGAAACAAAGAGCATATGGGGAAACAAAAACGATGAAACAGAAGTGAGATGGTTCGGATGAAGGAGGGAGCTCCCTGTGGAAGACATTCATCCTAACTAATTAGCCATTTTGGGAGGAAACAAATCCCTAGCTGGAAGAAAGCTAAGTAATGTTTTTATATCCCAACACCTTCTAAAATTTTTAAAACCACAACTGAATCTTGAAATTGGAATGAGCCAGGTCCGACCACAGTATCCCTCTTGGGATCTATGGGCTACTGACAGGTTAGTTAATCACAATTATTTTCTGAAATGTGTTGCAAAGCAATACATTTCTGGGTTTTGTTACAATTTCTCTGCTCGAGGAGAGGAAACATTTGGACAAAAGCAGTCGGGGCTGCTCTGTCTCACTGCCTTTAGCCTTTTTCTCCTCCATGCAATGGGTGTCACATGCAGCCATGCTCATGCACAGCATGCAGATTTCCCAGATTCCTGGGGGCAGTGAGATGTGCTGGCAGGGGGATTACCTGTACCAGGGGTGATACTTCCAGTCTTTCCAGAAGTAACACTATTCGGGCTCTTTTTCATCTAAAATAAGAGAACTATGAGGACAGAAAGCCTATTAAAAATGGAAATATCTGTGGAGATTTACTGATCTTTGGTTAACCAGTCAGTAATTATTTAACTCATCTAATGTACCCCAGAGTAACAGAGCAGTGTGTTCCACAAATTGCCATGAAATGTCCTAGGATTACAAGATTTAGTAAAAATTAATATTGGTAGCTGAGGACCCCACAACTCGTAGTGCAAATTGTCTGGAACAGCTTATTTTAAAGAGTTTATATTTGGTAGATTATGCTAAATTCCTTGGTTACTATTTGAATAGAAAGTGTTTAAATATCATTGTGACTCAGACACAGGATTGTTTAAAGCACTCAAATCATTTATTTACAGGACATCGCTCTGTTTTTCTGTCATTACTGGACAACTTTTGGTGCTACATTTTAGGTACTGTGTATTTTAATCCTGCTCTGAATGTAACACCCTATTTTATTGTCACTCCAAATTCCCTCTTAACCACAACGGTTCTGTTTTCAGACCAACGTTGAAACCCTTCTGGTCACGACACTGCTGTGGCATTTGAGATGTCAAATGTTTGCTGCATTTCTGTGCTTCCTCCCTTCCCGTTTTGTTTGTGACCGGCTCCACTGCCCCATGCAAAGCACAGGGATGTAAATGCACCAGGAATTTGCACACAGGGAGTGGGAGCGCTTGCTTAAGGAAGAGGCAGGGCTGGGATCAAAGCTGTTCCTCTTGTGACGGGTGCAGGACGCCAGGAGAGCTGGAATGAGCTGGAATGAGCAATCCGGCCCATCCCACAGAATCACAGCATGGGTCAGGTTGGAAAGGGCCACAGTGGGTCACCTGGTCCAACCTCCCTGCTCAAGCAGGGCCATCCCAGAGCACGTGGCACAGGATTGTCCCCCAATGGTTCTCGATTATCTCCAGTGAGGGAGACTCCACAATCTCTCTGGCAATCCTATGGCAGTCCTTTCACACACAAGCCCGAGTTCAGCCATGGAGCTGTGCTTCAACCCTCCCATATCCAATGCTGGTGCTTTGCCAGAGGAAACCAAAACACACAGTCACGGAATCACAGAATCGTTGGGGGTTGGAAGTGGCCTCTGGAAATCATCCAGTCCAACCCCCTTGCCAAGGCAGGGGGGTCACCTGAAGCAGGCGACACAGCAACACGTCCAGGTGGGTTTGGAATGTCTCCAGAGATGGAGGCTCCACAACCTCCCTGGGCACCCTGTTCCAGTGCTCTGCCACCCTCCATGGACAGTTCTGCCTCATGTTGAGGTGGAACTCCTTGTTTTTCAGTTTGTGGCCATTGCTGCTCGTCCTGTCTCTGGACACCACTAAAACGAGTCTGGCACCATCCTCCTGACACCGCCTTGGAGATATTTATGCGTATTGATGAGATCCCCCTCAGTCTTCTCTACACAGGCCCAACTCCTGCAGTGTCTCCTCAAAAGAGAGATGCTCCAGACCCCTCATCATCTCTGTGGCCTCTCCAGCAGCTCCTTGTCTTTCTTGTGCGGAGGAGCCCAGACCTGGACACAGGAGAATGGGTTTCCACGATGGGGGTCTTGGTAGCTCACGCAGCACAGCCACGGTATATCTGCGGGGCACAAGGCTCGCTTTGTGTTTTTCCCCCTTTTTTTCCCCACAGGACTTCCTTTCCCGCTCTGTCCCGGCGCTCCCGGAGGGGCTCCGGGCGGGCGCCTCGTCCCCAGCCCAAGATGGCGGCGGCGGGTCAGCCCTGTGGGAGGGGCGGGGGCGGGGAGGTTTCCATAGCGGCGGTGTCACACCGGGGCACTTCCTGGTCGGAGGCCGCCGGTCCCGGGGCAGCGAGCAGGGACGCGCCGCTGGGGGAGGCGGCGGAGGGAGGGAGGGAGGCCCCGCGGAGAGGAGGAAGCCGAGCAAAGGTAGTGGCGAGCCGGGACTTTGCTCCGGCCATTGTGCGGCCACCGGGGGTGGCCGGCTGGACCCATCCATTGCCGGGGCGCGGTGGGAGGGGTGGGGGGGCGCGTGTGTGTGGAGATGCCGCGCCGGCCCCTCCATTGAAACGGGCGGGTTCCTGCGGGCTGAGGGGAGGCGGGCGGTACCATCCACCCCCTCGGGGGGGGGGAAGGGGGCGCACCTCCCGCGGGGCCGGCGAGGTGGAAGAGGCGGGAGCCGGCTCCCGCAGGGTACCAGGGTGCTCCGGACTGTTCCACTCCCGGCGCAGGGGGGTGTGTGCCTCCGGAGGTTCCCTGCTGTGGCTGTTGGGGAGGGGGCAGCGTGCGGGCGGCTGTGAGGGGCCGGGACGCGGCTGAGCTGCGAGTGCCGAGGGAGCCCGGGGGAAGCCCTGTGGAGATGTCCCTGGGTCCTAGTGTAAGGCTGGTATGAGTTGTGGCGGCGGTGAGGGGGGCGCTTCTCTGAGGAGAGTGAGGGGCCACAGCCAGAGTGGGGCTGGGGCTGAGGGGCCTGGGGAGGTGTTTAAGGGGGTTACGGCTGTGGGTCGGACACTGGGGGCCCCCTCGAGGGACCCCTTCTCTGCCCAGGTGGGAGGCGGCAGTGCCGCCCCGGTCGGGAGCAGGGAGGATTTGGATGGCTGAGCCCTTGTTTTAATCTGACTTTCTGGCACCGCCGCTCTCCCCGTACCTGCTCCCTCCTCTGTTCTTTGTAATACTTCAGGTATGTGGTGGAAAGTGCCAGGCTGGCAGCGCTGGGCTGGGACAGAGGGGTCCAGAGTCCTGTGGGCTTTCCCTGGCTGTGCCGAGCCCGAGGGGTTCGTGTCCCTCTCCCAGCCCGGCGTCCCCGCTGGCACTGCCAGCCAAGAGCCAACTCTCCAATGTTTTGTGTTCTTTCTGTGGCGTGGATGGCTGCCTGTAGGAAACCACCGAAGCCATTGAACCACCAGCTGAATGAGAGTCAAGTGGTGACTCAAAAGTCGCTCTCTCCGAACTCCTGCACCAGTTGTTCGCCCTCATATGCTCGAGAATAACTTTCTTTGTGCCGTTTGCTGCTTGGAGGAGGCAGCTGCTCTGAGAGCTGGCTGTGAGGGGAGCTGGTTTTCAGCCTTCACTGAATTACAGTGGAGTGAAAAACCCCACATCTGCCCTGTTCGCAACAAATGCATCTTGTGGAGGATCAGTTCAGTCAGAATAGTTCCATTAAATAATTGTTTTCTATGGTTTTCTAGCTTGCTGCCTGCCCTGCAATCTAGAGCTGCTGTGTGACAGTCGAAACTCCAACTCTGCCAGGCGTGTGTGTGTATTAAACGCAGCGGCCAATCAGCAGTGCCTGAAACTAAAGGCGATTTGCTTCAACGCTTTGTAGTGTAAATATTCCTGCCATGAACAAAGGAGGGTGTGTCGTTGGACTTGTTTCATTTGTACTTCCATGTGCTTCCTCATTTGTGGCCAGCCAATGATTCTGTGTAGGTTCTGAAACAGTGGCAGTCTCGCTTTGTTGTGAATTGTGCATTTGCGCTGGCTTTGGGCATTTTGCTGAGCTGGGATGCTCAGAATCTTGGTGCTGTGTTAGGGATTTTTATTGTGTTTTTAACAGCCGTGCTCTGAAGTGACTTAGTTTTGCTCTTTTTAAACTTTAGTTGTTACTGATTAGAACTTTTGAAGTTAACTCAACTTGGGTGCAGTGTAAAGTGAGTATTCAGCAGAGCTGCCTTTTAACCAGCTGTTCTTTTGCCCTCTGATTATACAGCACAGAAACTAGCAATTTCAGACTTAATGTTCTGCCAGCCAGCTATCCATACATCTCTAAAACATCTGAAATCTCTGTGTCTGTTTTCTCTGAGGGGGCATAGAGTTTGCTTTAAAGAAGAAAGTAAATGACAGTAAAATACTGATTTGTGCTAGGCAGGCTCTCTTTGGGCTATTTTGTCTGTGTGTTTAAACAGTGGAGGAGCACAGGAGCTGCTCCTGTGATTTCTGGTTCTTGGGAACTGGGGATGTAAATTCTAAATGTTAACTCCTTAGCATCTAAGTTAAACAGATACTACAATAACATACACACAGGCTAGACCTGAATCTTTAATTGCCAGCTTAAAGGGAAATCTTTTTTTCTGGGTCGAGTCATAGGGCATAGAATATGCTGTAATTTGCTTGCAATCTGGCTCATCTTAATTGTTCTGAAACAGAGTATTGGGCAAAAGAGGAGACCTGGCACTGGGTGTGGGAACAGGTCACTGAATGCGTTATCAGAGTGGGTAAATTTTAAGTCGCAAAGAGCTTTCCTGAGTTCTGGTGTTCCTTTCAAATCTGGGTTAAAATGCCGATGGTTTCACAGCGACCTCAGGTGAATCCCCCTGAGGGCTGGTAGATGTGTGTCACTAGAGGAAACACACATGGCTTTGCTCTTCAGGAAAGGACAAGAATCAAAGTTATGTGTGGGTGTGTTGTTTTGTTTTTGGTTTTTTGGTTTTTTTTTTTTTTTTTTTTTTTGGTTTTTTTTTTTCTTTTATAGCTTTGTTGATTGGAAGGGAAAGCTCAGAGGGTGTCAGGTACTACTTTTAATTCAAAAGTTTTCCCAAGATTTTCTCTTTCAGCAAGACACTCAATAAGTCATGGTGTGTCTTCCTCTGCTCTGTAGTGGTTTGTTGTGTTTCTGTGCAGGAGAAGACCCTCCATGCAATGGAATAAACCGGGTTGTTGGTTGAGAGAGTGAAGTGAAAACAATTTTGTTTCTCCCACACTCCTTAAAAAAAGTGTCGATTTTGCAAATAATATAAAGCAGGGGCTTTCTGATAATTGGCAGTGTTGACTTTTCCTGCCTTGCTTGCTATTGCTATACTCAAAATCACAGATAAAAGATGAGAGTTCCTTTTTATATTTTCTTGTAGTGACTTAAGCACTTTCCAATAGCCCAAGAAAATACCTGTCAGCAGAACGATCAAGTTGTTCACAAGGGAAAGGGTTTTGCCTTTGAAATGACACTGCCTGAATTTACCAGAAGTCAGCACTGGCTGGTAAACAGGTACCAGCAATAGCTAAACAAAATATTTAGACACTGAAGGCACTGTGGGAGTAGCTCTTTACAGCTGGAAAGCAGAGTTCAGGTTGCTGAGGAGCGCTGCAAAGCTCACTTTTCATGGCCATGACACGTTTATAGGCAGCTCATCACTGCTACATTCTCCTCTCATTTCCTCAGGGTTACGTGACCAGGTTTTTATAAGAGATGTGCTGCATAATTATGCTATTATTAGCTTTAAGTGGTTTTCAGAGCTGCTGTTTTGTTTTTTCCTAATGAACAGCCTTTTCCTGTGCACACACACAATAAAGTGCCGTATAACACGGTGTCTCAGAGCAGAGTGTTGCTAGTTCAGATCTGCAGAACTGAGGTGAGACCGCACCTTTGGAAAATTGAGTGCGACACTCTGGTTTTCCAGCTGGTTCTGCCTCGGACTCAAGCAGAATTTGGGCCCAAAGGTAGAGCAGGGCTCTGGTCAGAAGTGCTTGGACCTGGGTTGAGGGCCTTCTGCATTTGATGTTCTTAACATAACAGCTCTTGTTGGTGCAGAAAATGATTAAATGGCATGGAAGTTTTATTTGATAATTTTGACACCAGCAATCAAGAGGAAGCTGGCAAGGCTGCAGATCTAACGTTGAGTTTTAACAGACACTTCATTTTTTTATTGGGCTATGTGTGCTAAAATGTTGAATTTAGCAGCCATTCATAGAGCACTGACAGGGCCTGCAGCTCGGGCTGTTCTTCAGGGATTGCAGCTTCTCATGGCTTTGTGTCCCTCTCTGCTTGTTGAGAATGTTTGCAGAAGGATTTATTCAGCCATTTTCTTCCCCCATTGAGCCTCTTCCCTGTGTTACTTTTTCAGTGCAAAAGGAGTTGGTTGTAATTTGCAGTTTGCACCATTACCAAAGGCTTCCTTTTGGCAGGTTTTGTTTTTGTTTTTGTTTTTTTTTTTTTTTTGTGTTTTTTTTTTTTTTTGTTTTTTTTTTTTTTTTTTTTTTTTGTTTTTTTTTTTTTTTTTGGTTTTTTTTTTTTTTTGTTTTTTTTTGGTTTTTTTTTGTAGTTTTGGTATTTTTTTAATTTATGTTTTTTAGAAAACTGGTTTTAGTAATCGATAGAGGAACCTTCTCGTGATGTGAATTCAGTCCTGGGGTAGTTCCTCTACTTCTCTGCCATGTGCAAATAATCTAAATATTATTTGAAGACATAATTTAGGAAAATTAGATCACATATTTTGTCTTGTTGCATTTTACGTTGCTTTTTTTTAAAGCATGAAGAGATCAGGAGAGTTGAGACTTGAAATCTGAGTCAGCACAAGGTACCTGGCTGGATTAGCACAGGTGTTCAGGTTCAGCAAGTTCTAAAAAGAGGAAATAAATCACATAATGTTCCTTAATTTACAGATACTCTCTATTTGTGCAGGTATTAGAGAGAATTCTTTACAGGTTAATAGATGTGGGGTTTTTTTCTTTTCATTTGAGCTGTGAGGTGAAGTTATTCCATTTAGCTGTTCTATCAGACTTGTGTAAACTTGCCTTTAGCAGCAGGATGGAGATTATATAATACATTTTTCAAAATGCACTTGCTGTGCTGTCGTTGTTGGAGATTAAGCCCTCTATATTTGGCTTCAGGGAGGGCCAAGCGTGTTGTCAGTGAATCCATATCTGCCCTGTTTGGGTTCCTGGCTTCCATTTCCAGTAGGAATTGACTGATCTGGTGGTTTGCAGTCCCTAGAAAGGGTAACTCTGCCAGGTTTTGTTTCTGAGGAGGAAGTGTTGGGTGCTAATGCCAACCTGTGCTTATTTAATCAACTGAATTGCCGTTCTTGTCTTCTAAAAAGTTTTTAAAGAGTGTTTATACATCTTGCTGGCTGAGGTTGCTGAAGGAAAACACTGCTTTGGAATTTTCAGTTCCTCTATCCACCTTGGAGTCTTGCACTTCTTAACTTCTTAACTGCTCCCAAAAGAGAACAAACAATGTATTTTATAGCACCTTTTTTTAGCACACGCTCACAAATTTATAATGGGATTGTTAGAAGAAGGTACATGTTTTGAGTTGATAAACTGCAAAATATATCCATAAGCAGCAAAGCTCTTCAGTCATAACAAACACATCTCTGTGTTCCTTTTTTTTTTTAAGAAGGAGGATGAAAATATAATAGGAAAGACAGTATATATGTAAATATATATTGTAGTGATTTAAAGCTGAAAAAAATGATTTCTCTCTTTATTTTCTTCCCACCATCAGGACATGTATACCTCTGAGAAACCTTCTCCAACAAGATACCTTGCTTCAAGACCTGTCTTGGATTATATACAAAGAAGTTTCCAGTCATGAGTGAGTAGATTTTTTTCTTTTCTTTCAGCAAAAAAAGAGAAACACTTATTTTGTAGTTTAGAAGAAGTGGAACTTCTGTAGGAGGTTTTGGGAAGTGGTTATTCCACCAAAATATTCACACTGAGTTCTGTCTCTTCAGTCCTTTAAACAAACCAAATAAAACTGAGGTTTGGCAGATGCAATTCTTAATCTGCAAATTTCTGATCACTGTGTGCTCTGTAAGACTCCTGTGTTGGTAGTCTGGTCTCATTTTCAAGAAGTTGAGTTCTGGAACAAGCTGATGTTTGGGTTTTTTTTTTTTTCATTATAAATAAAACATGTAACTCTGAGGGGAAAACGTCTTGGATTTGCTGAGAACTCCAGAATTTGTGACTGCCTAGTGAATTGAAATAACTGGTAAAAATCCAACATAAAATGAAACTACTTCATTTTGTAGGAAGAAATAAATATGGTTCTCAAATCCCAGTACAGAGGTCTGATCCCAAAGGAATTTTGGCATGTATTGGAAAGATGTGAGCCATAGAAAACTGTGACCCAATATATCTGTTTTGGTGGAAAAAAAACCCCCAAAACAAAAAACAGATGAAAGACACCCCAAGTTTTGTTTTAGGTCGTATCTGATGGGTAAGGTGATCTCTTTTTAGTGAACTGTTCTGAGTATATAAAAGTCCTTTGTAAGTTTTGTGGATGTGAGGCTTGATGTAATTGTTGGCAGCAACATCCCCTGGCCTTACCTCGTGTAGGAATGAGGATAAAACTTCGTGTGCCCAGGAACTGTGTTTATAACATAGCTGTACTGAGTGTGCTGAAGAACCAGCATCTCGCTCACAGGATAATTATATCCTGTGTTAGGAAAATAAGACCATTGGAGTTTCTGGGAGGAAGTGAGTAAAGAAAATTGTTGGGTAAATTTCTTGTCAAACTAAATGAAAAATGAGCGTTGGTGACATCTGGAAGAGGGGAAAAAAACAACGACCAAGGAAATGCTCACTAAATGCAGCAGAGGGAAAATTACACCAAAAAAAGGACTGAAAGAACTGCTGAACTCTATAAGAGTTCTTGCTAGTGTAGGTAGAACTATTTTAGTATTTATATATAGATTTATCACTTTTATGTTGCTGTTCACACTCGTTTGCTTTCTGACGTTGAAGGCCTTTGCTGTGTTGTGGAGGTGACGATTTTCCAGGCAGTTATTCACGTACTGGAATATCCTGATTTGTCCAACACTGCTCTGTTAATCTTCATTTGTTTTATAAAGCTTCTCCTGTGCTGTCATTGCCTCAGACATTACAAATAACTGAATCACAGCTGCTGTGCTGTGTGACTGCCCAAGGTGCTGCTGTGATGATGTTGGTTTGGGGACGGCACAAACTGCTGTGGCTTGAGCAAAAACACCACTGGCCTGGTCACATTTTGGGCTGGTTCCAGACTGGAGGGTTCAGCTGTTTGTTGGGAAGAACGGAGACGCTCATTCAAATGCCACACAACACTTTGGCAGCACTTTCTGTGGTGGTCAGTGATAATGTTGTGCAGTGCAGGACACCACACTCTTGTGGTGGAGTGGAGGCTTCAGCCTGTGCTTAGTGATGGCCTTCAAGGGCACAGTGGGAAGTGCCACTTGCTTGAAACTATGGTTTAAAGAAGATGAAATGTTTTATGTTCAGCTGATGTTGGGTTTCTTAGTTTACAGTTTGAGAGTAACTATAAGCACAGTCCTTAGTTTTAGGCTCCTCTCTCCTAAATATCTCAGTCACCAAGGTGTGTATCATCTAATGAAGATGCATTTATTTGCATACCTCTGGACATGTGAGCTTATTCACAAAATCTGTGGGTACCTGTAATAGCTGGATGTGTTAAAAACGTTGGGAGTCTCCAGTATTCCTAACATGTGCATCACCTAGTGTCATTGCAACCAAAAATCTAAACTGAGGCCATGCCAGCCTGGTCAAACTTCAGAATGCAGATACATGATCAAATCCTACTTGTTATTTTCTTGAGACACACTGGATGTAGGATATATTTCCACTGCTCTTTGTGAAGGGCTGTTCTACACTCTTAGTCCTAAAATGACTAAATCCCCTTTCTAATATCTGTGCCAAATTTATTCACAGGTAGTTCATATCTATTTATTTTGTTTGCCAACTTTATTTATCGGCTGTAGGAATTTTTACCTTATCATATTTTTTGTTTTAGCACTTTGTTACGTAAAGCTTATATTTTATTGAAATGATTTGTAGAATTAAATTAAATCTGTATTATCTTGCTGTTTAAGAAGCACAGTTTGTTGTACTGCATCTTTCTGAGTGTGAGTGAAGAGCATTGACAGAACTGCAAAGTTCACCATTCGTGGTAGTTTTTTGTTGTTGGGCAGTACAAAGAATCAGAGAAAACTGAGGCAGCCCCTGTTCAGGGGGACTGTTTATTTCTGTGCTCTCCCTTCATAAGGGTCTGTTTTCATAAATCAGGGTAAGACAGATCCGTGTTTGAAATTCTGCTTTGCCATTATGTGTCCCATAGCACAGTGAGGTGCTAGAAGGATGGGTACAAGTATAAAGTGTAGCTAAGAGAGATTGATTTTTGATTTGTTTTGTATTTAAATAACTTGTCGAGGAGATCCTGGCTGGGTATAACCTGCCCAGATATTGACATTTAGCAGCTAAAAAATGTGTAGTGTCATGATAAATTTTTACTGTTATCAGCTGTGCTCTTTATGTTTGGGAGTTTTCCTGTGCTTTTCTCCTATGAAGAAAGGTCAATGCAGTGAACTTCTTTGAGCTGCTGCAGAGAACTCTGTTTGCCAACAATTGACCTACACGTTGGTACACTCCACTGCAGCAAGCTGGTAACATCTTCCATTTTTTTACCCCCTTGACTGTGTGGTGCCATTTTATAATACAGAATATTTCTTTCCTGACTTTGTCTTTCTGCTTCTGGTTTTGTTTCCCACACCCTGAAAACTTAACTCTGCACACAGCTGGGAGGTTCACCTGCTGTTCTTTGTGCCTCAATATCATCTCTTCAGGTTTTCTTTGGGAGTGACTGAGGGTAGGAGCACGTTTTGTGTGTTTGAAGAGATGCTGTGCAACGAAATCTTATGTTTTGAAAATGGTCAGTGTGGCCTGGTAATGACAGGGGGAACTTTTCGCTTCAGCAGTTCAAATCAAGACCTCAGTGGTGTGATTAAAGGCTGCCTCTCTTTGATGGTTGGTTATTTTTTCTTGACCTCTCATTACAGCTGGCTTTGTAGTTTGTGTTCACAGAGGAACCTTAAGCTTTGGGGATTTCTAAAAAAAAAAAAAGCCTATAATTTTGTGCTCTTGTATTGTGTGCAAATAAATAGTTTTGGCTGTCAGGTTCCCTGGTCATGAGCAGTAAACTTTGGAATTAAAACAGATGTTCAGGTCAGTCATACCAGATAAAGATGCAGTGCTGTAGTGATCCTTCAAGGCCAGGTTGCACAGGGCTTGGTGGAAGGTGTTGGGAATGAGATTGTTTTTAAGGTTCCTTCCAGCCCAGCCCATTTATGCATTATTATTCTTATGTTTGCAACTGAGAAAAGCGTGGTCTGGGCTCCTGTAAAGCTTTCAGTGCTAAGGAAAGTCTGTTTGGTTAAGTCTGGCTCAACCTTCCCCCCTTGCCCCTGATCTCCCCTCCTGGGTAAACCAGAATGAATTTGTAGTGAATTAAGGACCAAGTCAAACTGTTAATAAAATAAATACTGGGAATTAGACTTTTTTTTTTTTTTTGTGGTTTACCCGAAGTGTAGGTGGCTGTGTGTTTTGTGTATTGTGGGTAAGGTGTTGAAAATAATTTTAAAGCTGATTGATTTGGTTTAAGAGGCTTTATATCATCAGTTCTTTGCAGTGAGCTGAGGTTGAAAGAAAGAAAAAAGTCTCAAGTTCTGACTCACACAAAAAACTTCATGATGGGGAAGGAAAGCTTAGAAGTAAACCAAAATGCTTTTACAATGACATGTAATAATGAAGAGCTAAAGGATGTCAGATTATTGTGTTACATTTGAAGTTCTTGTTTTATTTTTGGACCATGAACCCTGAAAGCCCATTCATAAAATGCAAGTTTGAAGCTACAAGTGTTTTCACAATTGTTGTTCTGATTTCACAGCACAATTATGTTCTAGTATTTATAAATACTGAGACTTAAGGAATAGAGAAAAAGCTATGAGGTCTCCTGGGTTATCTTTACTGAAATTTGAAACAGTAATTCCTTATGAAAAACTGAAGCTCTGAATGATCAAGATTTGTAGGACATGGGGGATAAAGAGCCATAATGCAGATTTGAAAACTTAGGATATGTTTAAAGGAATTTTGAAGAGTGAAATACTGATAACCCCCCTGCAACTCAGCTGTGTGAAATGGGAAACCCACAAGATTCCTGAATAGTAAACTACTGTGCATTAGTGCCCCCCTAAAAATTGCTGCATTGATAACATCACTATTTATTTAGCTGTTCCACTGTTTTTTTCTTGGAGCTGTCAGAGGAGTTTGCCCCTGTGTGTGACTGCAGTGGCTCCTGGACCTCGTGGCAGGAGAACCTGCAGGGCTGGGGCTCAGAGATGATCTGTGGGTGAGCCTGTGGGAGCTGCTGCTTTCCCCTTGCTTGGAGTGTGCATGGAACTGGAGCTTAAGTTGTTTAGGAATGTGGTAATCTTGGCCTTCCTCTATCCTAAGCAAGGAGAGGCATCTCCAGAGGGCTAATCAGATCTTCCATGACCCAGTTTCTCACCAGTGCTGTAATTAAACTGCTCCTGTAAATACAGAGGGTGCATGAGGAGCAATGAAATATAAACCCAAATACTTGGCACAGAACTGATGCATCACAGCAAGGAAATGCAGGCATGTCAGGAGAAACTTACCTGCTCTTTTAATAGTCCCATTTTATTATGTTGGATTTCTTATTTATTCAATTGACATAATGATGCACCTTCTCAGACCTTGTGTTTTTGTTTTGTTTTGTTTTTTTCTTTTTTTTTTCTGAAAGTACAGATATTTAAATACGTCAGAACCCAGATGGAAGCTTTTTGAAATTTGTCTATATTTAAACAGATTTTAATTTTTTTTTTTCATAATCCTTCCTTTATTTTTGGTCACTATTTAGGATATTTAGGACTGATAAGTTGTGACTTCCCTTGCACTTAGAATTTATTTTTAGATCAAAGAGGAAGATAAACAGTTTCTGAATTTTGTTCTGCCACTTTTTTACCTGAACAAAGTCCTCAATCTCCACAGACTGAAGTGAAGCCACTTCTTTGCAGGAGGTTGCAGCTACCAAAAATGTATTTATCACATCCAGAAGGTGTGCTTGCACGGGATAGTGGTGTACTTTTTATTAGGCTTTGCTAACAAACAGGTATTGTGTAATATTTAATGTTTCATTTAAATTAATGTATAGTAAAGCTAAAGTTTTTAAACCCTTTGCATGTGTTTCACATACATTTATTGGAGATTTTTTTAAAAAAAGTGTTACATTTATTTTTTAATTCATTTTTCCATAAAGGGAACTTCAGATCTTCTTTTAGTTGGGCTTTTTCCCCGTGGGTTTAAACTGATGGTCAGGTTGTGATGGGGCTTCTCTAAATAAGTCAAGCAACATGACACCTACTTTTAAAGCAATGTAATTTCTGTTTGTAAACCAAGATGTTGGCACTGTCAGGAAAGTATTGTTAATTCTGAGCTGACAGGAGAGCTGTGGCAAGAAAATTGCCATCATTAATGTTATTGGAGGATCAGTCTTTTTGTATACACCCTTACTACTACACATTTATTCTGTCATGTTTGCAATGAAATTTAAGGTTGGATTACTTACAAATTATTTACTTTATGACACTGTGTGTGTCCAAACCAGCAAGGATAATAGAAATATGGTTATTATAGTAATTTATATATTTATGATTTATATATATATGATCAGTCATTACATATTTCACTTGTGATATTTTATGTAATTTTCTCTTTATATTATAAATTATATACTTACATAAAATATATGACAGCTCTTTTATTTATGATTTTCTATGTAGAGGGGAAGAGCCATCTTTTAAAATGTCTCTGCCTCTCAGTGTTTTGACTGATGGCCAGTAAGGAGGGATGAATTATTATGACCAATTGGCATACACAAGGGTACATGCCTTTGGCATGATAATATTCTCCAATTCCAGGGTTTTTTAGTAAAATCTTAGTCTTTGGGCCTCTCTCTGTGCTCCTTTCTATGAAAGTTTGCACAATGCTGCCTTTATGGTGGCTCTTGGGTGCTCCTGCAGCAGCAGAACAGTGTAACCTTGTTCTCTGGAGTGAGGATCAAGTGTCCAGCACTATGGAAGCAATTCATATTTCTGGGATCCTATTCACCCTGCGAGAAGTTGAGGGTGGCACTCAAGTACATTCCAAAGGAGGAAGGATGCAGAAATTCCCAGCTAGAGCAGAGATGAAAGGCATCAGTTACCCGTGGAGATGTTTGGGTGGGCACCCCCTTCTCTGCACAAGGTGCTCTGGTTACTGCAGGGAGGATTTCCCAGGGGCTGCAGTTCTGAGCTCCCTGGTGGGTGGATAATAAACAGCTTTATTTGCTGGGGAACCAGAGAATTCACGAGGCAGATAAATGGGATGAAGGATTAGAACTGGACTGCAGAAGAACTTTCCCAACAGCCGTGTTCAGTGAGGTGTTCAGAGGACTTTCCTTGCCTGTTGTGAGCCAAGTTGCTTCTCCCTTTCCATATGAATAATTGGATAATATGCTCCACTGTGTAGGAAAAGTGAAGCTATTGCTGCTCACTGGTGTAAGTTCATCCCAGATAAGAAAAATAACTGAGCTGAATCCTCATTGTGTTACGTTATTCATGTTCACATTCAAGAAACAAAACACCTGATTTACAAGATTTGTGGTTATTTTAAGCTACATTGATTGTGTTTCAAGGAAAACTACTTTGACATTCTTTATCCAGCTTCTGATAGGAAACAACTTCTTTGATTTGTAGCACAGGCAGAGAATATTTGGGCTTGTTGCCAGAAGTGGGGTTATGCAAGTAATGTCAGCCAGATTACTGGCTCCACACTTGTTTAAATTTAACATCTCTACTTAAACTATCCAACCTGTTGTCCTTTAAGTGTTTAAAGGATGGTTGCAAATGTTTGTGTTAACAAAGTAGCTGCATTCAGGTGATATCCTATCAATCAGCTGATTATAAGGTTTGTTTAATCTCTCATTGCAAAAGACACCCCCCCCCCCCTTTAATTAAGGTCTTTTAATTCCCAAAATTATGTGGGAGACTGGCACTGGAATTTTTTTCAAGGCTATTGGTAAACCTGGACCTGTCCTGCTTGAAATTTCTGAAGCAAGCAGAAAGCTGTTCATAGGCTGCTTTGGGAACCTGGGGTGTTGTGTTTCTCGTTTTATTTTTTTTTCTCCCTATTCCTTTTTCCTTGTTTTATTCTGTGGAAAGTAATGGGCTCGGGAATGGAAAGCTCACCAACACGCCGTGGAATCTCCAGTGCTTTCGGGCAGTGCACTCATTAGTTTAACAGATCTCTAATGTAAAAGGGCACTTTGTTTTTAAAAAAAAAAGCACTTTGGTTTGCCATAGGAGAGGATTCCTGAATGCAGGCTTTCTGTTTTACCCTTGAAAAGCTCTTTGAAAACCTGCCTCATTCCGTGGTGGATGCTGAAAGGCTCACTCAGAGCTCCTTTGAGCAGGAGACAGACTTGCCAGAAGTTTTAGAGACCTAGGGAAATAAGTCTCTCACCAGAATATTCTGTTGCATGCAGTAAAAAAGCTTTTCCCTTTTTTTTTTTTCTTTTAATACTTTGTACAGCATTATATGAGAAGTTTTATTTTGTGATGCTGCTATCCCTGAGTCGTACAAAACACTACAATGGCATAACCCAAGCGCCAAATTCCCTGCCCTCCCCCAGAGTTGCTGCTGGAGGTGCCACTTGTTGCTGCAGCTCTGGGTTCTGGAGTGCTGCTGATACAGCCCTGCGTGTGTTCAGGCTGCTCCTCACACCCTGCTTGTCCTGGGAGCCTCAGAACAGCTACAGTTGGGATTATTTTATATCTGACTGCAAACCTAGACAAGCCTTGAGCTCCCTCTCCCCCCTGGTTACAGCAGATTCTTGAAAGATGATTGAAGGATGTCAGGGTTGGTCTTGGAGAGCAGGAGGGACGAAGTTAGGTCCATAGTTGGCCGTGAAAAAGTGAGATACAAACTGCAAAGTGCCAATTTTGCTTTTTATTTCCTCCCCACTTCCTCCCCCTCCCCTCACACTCTTTCCTATGCCAGAAGCAGTGACAAAAATATTTGTAAATTTTACTTTAAGTATGCGGTAGGAAAGTTTTCTTTTTAGAGTGAGCACAGGCTAATGAGTCACTTTTAGTGGTATTGCAATATTTATTTATTCCCCATGCATTGAAACAAACTAAAAGGAATAATACTTATGAGAAACTTCACTGTAATGTTCTTGGGTGGGTTTTTTTTTTCCCCTCCTCTTTTTCTAACGCATCAGTCACTAAGTGGAACATTAATTTTGGAGAAGCAGCTTCGTTTGTGCTTTTGTTTAATGGTGTGTAATCAGAGGACCTACAGGATGAGGTGGCAGGGCCAGGTTACCTGTGTTGTCCAGTGACACTGATTGTGTAGATGGCGTGTCTGCGATTCCTTTGCTCACGTAGCAGGTAGGTGAGATGCTCTCCACTGGGACAGGCTGATTGTCCTACAGTGAAGCTGACTAAAGAAGTATAAGATGCCTGGATATTCCCACCATTTTTTCACTGATGAGGGAATACAAGAACTCTTTTCAGTAGTGGAGGACTGTATATGTTTTATGGGAAATAGGATTGCCTATGAAGCAAGAGGGATGTGCTTGTTACTAAATCATTTTTGTTACATTTTTAAAAACAGAGGCAGAACAGATAACCATAAGGTAACCACAGCCAGCCTCTTAAGCAGGAAACATCTCAAATATAACTCTGGCATTAACCTTAAGTAGTCACAGTTAACATGATTGTCATATCCAAGTGCTAAGCTTGGATTTTTAAAATACATCAGTTAAAATCAGCTTTAACAGACTGAATTTGCTGAGTGAAGGTCCAAGGAGAGCACAAGTCTGAAAGTGAACAGTGTGTCCCATTAGAACAGGACTGCAGTGAGCAAACAAACCCGGGGACACTTCCTTTTCCAGGAGGGTGGATCTCTGCTGATCTGTCCGGGTGACCTTCAGCTTCACTTCCTTCAGCTGCTTTTGAAACTCTTCCCTGCCACGTGTCTCTTTGTCAGAGCTTTCCATCACTCAGGTGGGCTGGCTTTGTGGGCATAGCTGCCACTTCAGTGTTAGATTGGCCTGTTACAGAGTACTCAAAGCCTTGTTTTAGGAGTTTTGCTCTTCCCTGCAGCCCAGAAAGCCACTCCAAGTGCTGATCGCTGCACAAACCACGCCTGCAAATACACGGGCTTAATAAAAGTGGCGTGTTTAGCAGTGGACTAATGAGGGTTGATGTTCTTCCTGCTGGCTGTGCACAGCTGCATTTTATTACCGGGATTAAATATCAGCATAGAAATGTTCCATGCAGTGAAGGATTTAATCATGCTAACAGACAGCAATGCATAGAATTTTCTAGCTTTTTCTTTGCCTCAGGGAGGTACAAGATTATTAGTCTCATTCATATCCTCCTCAAAAGGAAGCCAAGTAAAGGTTTAAATTAAAGGCAGAGTTTTTATTTTTCTTCCTTCTTTGAATTGAACACACGTTCACTTTTATCAGTCTTTGCTTGATTAAACTAATGAATTTACTTTTACTTCAGAATTAACACATGTAAGATAGTTTTTCTTTCTTTTTGCTGTATCAAACAGAAATCAAAACTATTACTGTTTTAATGACTAGGTGGCTTCTTTCTGTGTGCTTGGGTTTGACAGAATATTTAATAATATCCTTTAGCTTGAAGATAAATCTGTTGATTAGCACTAGGGGCATGACCCAAATCCAGGAGATGTAAAACTGCTGCATGTTCTGTTTGAAATGCTGCACGTGCAGGAAATGTTGCCTATTGCTTGGAGATCATCTTCTGCTGTAATTATAAATGTATAAATGCTTGAGTTCTTTTTGGGGACTTGTGGTATAAAACTTTTTTTCTCAGAATAATTTTCATTTGAAACTAAATCTGTATTAAGATTTGGACTGTCATATGAGGAAGGCTAAAAAAAATTTATGGGGTTTGTGCACTCACTGAGGTGAGATCCTGTACTGACATCCTCTTTCTTCCTCTTGAGGAAAAAAACCCCAACAAACCTAATTTTATCAAATGCTTAAAATGGGCTTCTTAGATACATTTTTTTTTTTTTTTAAATGCCATTTGCTTTGTTGGTGCTTTCTTTACCAGCTCCTGTGCCTTACAAAGTGGCTTTTTGGCCTTTGAAGGGCGTGGGTGTGAGGGAGAGGAGAAACAAACGGAATTCATGTGAAGATCCATAATAAGAACCTGTGGTTCTGCAGTTACTCTCTGTCATAACATCTTTGTAACTTGATTAACACAATCCTGGCCACACAGACCCAAAAGGCGGGAAGTGCCTCGGTGGTGTCCAAGGAGCTCTGCAGCCTGAGCTGTTCCTTTTGATGAAATCTCTGCAGGTGAAATATCTGAGAGCTTTTGGAACCCTTTGACCTGTTGCTAAATTGTGTATTCCCGACACACTTGTGTCTAAATCTGCTGGGACAGTTTTACAGAAAATACACGAGCAAAGACAAAGCAGTGCCCTTGTTCTGCTCATGGAGGTGATGGGTACAAACTCTCACTTACTGAGAAGGAGGAAAATAAATGATACATCTATACATGCCTTTTTTTTTTTTTTATTTTTAGAAGACTGCATCGAGACATGTTTGAACACAAACCTCTGATACTGATCTCCAGTAGTGTCTGGTGTCTGTTACCACAAGGGTGGTAAAAGTGATCTACAGGGGCAGTTCCTGTGGCTTCCTCGTGGCTCTCAGGAAAACTCCCTGTCTGCCTTGTTATAATCTAGATCCACTTGCAGGAATTGCTGTAGCAAGACTTGAGAGGGGGTAAAACCTGCTGAGAATTGAGCAAGAAGGGTAACAGTGAGAGTGTTGTGCAATGTGTAGTTTTCCTTCACTCTGGTCTGCTGAGTGTGGCCGTGTGTTTTTCTGTCTCCCCTTTCCCCCTATTTTAGCATTTGTTTCTCTGTTTTGGGTTCGTAAGTTTTTGCCCAGAACTTGCAGAATTAATTTCATCAACCATTTATTGAAGTTCTCCATCTGAATTTAATGAACAGCTTTCTTGTGTGTGTCAAGTGTAAAGAAAAACAGTTATTACTTTTGCAGCTTCTAGATCAAGCTACTTTCTGCTCCCAGGAAGATGCTTTTTAAATGAGGCTCAAATATCTACATCAGATTCCTTTAGAAAGTGCAGCCAAACTTTCATGCTTTGAAATTGGTAACAAACGTGCTAGAAGTGAAGGCAAAAATATTCCTAAGTGGAAGCACGTTCTGTTGGATTAAGCAGTTACAGACTCTGTAGGACCATTGGGAAGACTGTGAGGATATTTTTTTTTTTTTTTTTTTTTTTTGGATGCTTTGCAAAATGCAGAGCCCAAAGCAGTCATTTGTGACAAATGAACGCCTTGAACAGTACAGGGAGTTGTATGAGTAGTGCAAACATTTTTGTAGGAGAGGCTACCAGAATTTCACTTATGAATTCTTGACATTGGGGTATTTTTGAAGATAAGAATTTGAAGTTTCAGAGATTTATGGGGAGGGTTAGTTATTGATCAGGAACTATACGATTCTCCTCTTCCAACTACAATAGATTGTTAAAAACTTAATGAAATCTAGGCTTCAATTCATAGATTGGAAAATTAATTTAAATGTTAGGGAGAAGGAATAGATAATTTATATCTGCTTTAGTAATAATTTCTATGATGGTGTAGTGCCTGTCTTTAAAGCTCAATGCCTAATTCTTTTGAGATAACAATTTGAAGACCAGTTCTGACAGGAAAAGTCAGAGAGGGGTATTATAAACCAAAATCTTTCTGAGGATAGTTAAGGTATTGGCAGAATTTAGCTGCCAGGTGGACTTTATCTGAATTTATTATTTTTTGCAAGAAATAAGCAGGTTTTACTGTGAAGACACTATGCAAATGTTCTTATATCATGCTCTTCCTCCTATTTGATACTTAAATAATCTTCTCCCAGCTAATGTGCCTCACTTGTGTTTCCTTAATCCTTTAATCTAGCCTTGAAAACTTTTATCCTGCATATGAAACAGTTGTTCCTGATGAGAAAAATAATTTCCTGAGCCTCTTTGCTAAGATGGGAGGGAGGGTGAAGCAGTTGTGCCACGTGTGGTTGCTGAAACTCCTGCTGTCAGAGCAAACATTCCAAAGGGTCGTTAGGAGCAGCTTCCCTGGCTCTTGGTGGCACTGGAGGTTTTACAGCCCCTGCCAGGGACGGCCCTGCTGACTTTGTAACCTCCAAAACACCACCTGGGCTCTGCAGCATCGAAAGGAGGGTCCAAAGAGCAAATCCACCCTGCTCTTGTAAATCCCCTTCTTCTCCTGCCTCTAACTCAGACTTTGCTCTACTGCAGAACTAGAGGGAGCAGGATGAGTGTTTTGTGGATTTACCTGATTTCTGGAGAATTTAAGGCTCTCCACTGAGTGTCAGGCTTCAAAGCCTGGTATCTTAACCATGTTTGGAGTCCAGAAGTGGGGACAAGGACACAATTCTGGCTCTGGGGAGCACAGGGGAGGACGATGAAGCCAAAGCTGCACAGGGTCCTGCAAAGACGTGAGGAGGAATCTGCGTGCGGAGTATCTGAATTCCAGACAGCTGATGCTGATGTGAGATGGAAAAAGAACAGTGGCAGTGACTTTGCATCTCAGCTCAGATGTGTGCAGGGCTCTTGTCCCTCAAGCCATTGCAGTGGGTTGGGTTTTTTTTTTTCTATTAGCAGCTTGTACATCTTTCTTTCTGTAAATGAGGGCACGCAAGCAGGAGGGTTTTGGGAAGCTGCAATGCTGCCTGGGAATACCCTGAGGGTTCTTGATGGCTTTTTAATAGCCTAGACAGAATGCCATGAATGTATAAACATTACAGATTAGAACAAGGGAGGGAAAGAGAAAATATCAAGTCTTCTTCAAAACTTAAATTTTGATCTCCCCCACCCCCAAGTGTCATTTGACAAATATTCACTGAGCCACACTTCTGCAGCATCTTGTGTGCTGTAAATATGTTACTCCTGGCAATATGTGTCATGAAAAAGAACTGCTTCCAAAGATCAATTAATTATCATTATGTTAATGGAAGCATTTTTATTCTGAATTGTGATAGCTGAGGAGAGATCAGGGTGATCCATAAAATCCCATCCTGGTTAACTGCCCCTCCTCATGCCAGTGTATTTCCTTGGGTTGATAACATGCATGATTTCTGTATTCCCTGCAATTTTGGAGTTAAATAAGAAAAGCAAACTCCAAGACCATCATCAGGCACATATTGCTGAGCAAGCTCGGTGTCGGAGATGAAAAATGCTTGGCAGCAATCTGCTGTGTGCACTGAATATGTAACCCTGCTCCTCTCCTCCAGCAGAACCTGCTGAAACTGTTCCACTGCATCCATGGAGAGGTTTCTTTGTGGTTCACCTTGTCTGTTTGTGTCAGCACTGCCCAGAACTTCCGGGGGTGTGTCTGTCCCTGCCCTCGGGGTGTCTTGTCAGGATGTGGTCTGAGAGGTGGCACCTGTAGTGGCAGATTGTGGGGAAGTATCAGTTGGTTTGGTATCACTCAGATAACAGTGAACTGTAACCATGCAATGACTCATGAGTAACAGATGAAATTACACGATTTAAGTAGTTAGTGCATTTCATTTCTCAGAGTCACTGTTCTAAAGTAGGTTTGGTGTTATTGTCTCAGTGTATAAATTGCTTTGGGGAAAGACAAACGGCAGTCACAAAGCTTGCTGTGGGATTCCTCAAAGCTGAAGTGATTTAAGTTTGTTAGTTGTTTATATGCCCGTGTCAGACTCGCACCATTTTCTCTCTGTTTCACACAGAAAAGTTCTTTGCATTTTCCTAAATGAATTTTAAGGCTTAGGGGGTTTATTTTTGGTTTCTTTCTACATGCCAATTGTCACAACAAAGAAGAGAGAGCATGCCAACTTTGGAGGTGATTTCATGTTGAGGAAGACAGGTGTGTGTGAAAATGATTTCTAGTCCTCAAGTTCTTTGAGTGTCTCTCCTTAAAAGCTCAAAGCAGCTTCAACTGTTTAAAATCCCCCTGCCACTGGTGGAGGGGACAGATCCTGGTGATCAGAGGGATGGAAGCCTTTCCAGTGGCTATTCTGCAAACTTTAGTAGGTACTAGTTTTGTTCTCACCACAGTCCACTGGACCTGCAAATCATCTGAGTCCTTTTCCAGTCAGTCATCTTTGTTACCAGCAGGGCAAGGGATAGTTTGGAAGAAAAGGGAACAGGTACTGAAGTGCCTGTCCTCTCCTTGTTCCAGCCCTTGAGAACATTGCTGCAGAAATGAGATCATCAAGTTCAGTTAAATATCAGTTCTAGGACCTGCAAGGCACACTCTTGCTTTGGAAGGCCAAGTGGATGTTGTTACTGAAGATTTTATTCAACCTTGCTCCGTAATGTTTATATGTTTATGACCATCAAAAGTTTAGGAGTTCTGTAAAAGCAGTTGTGTTCTGTGATCCATAAACCTAAAAGCCAGTTTTTCAGAGGACATTTGTAATGTTATACAGCTGCAAGGAATGCTGTTCCTTTGGGTTTATATCTTTGATATCAGATTACCCAGCTAACTAAAGAACAAACACATCATGGCAAGATAGTTGAGGAGCAGTTTTGAGAACTGGATTATTAAGTAATGGACCTCCAGGTAAACTTTATCCCACAACCCTGCATTCTACATCTTATTTAAGTGCTTTCAAATTACGTAGTTCTATAAAATTCTGTTTGTAATAATCTTCTCCTCCATGTACAGAGGCTTAAACCTGGAATTTAAGTTTAGGTCCAGGACTTAGAAATTATTGTTCATAGAGAGAGGTGAGAGTTCTGTTTCTTTGCTGTGAAGGATCCTTTTTCAGGAAGGACAGGCTGCAGTTGCACAGAATGCCTTTGAGCTTTCTGTTGGGAGGACACTGGAATGTTTGCAGGGTGGGAGAAGAAACTGGACAGGTTGGTAGAGAGAATGATCTTCCCTGTCCCTGTTCTGCCAAACCAAATACAACAGGACTTGGGGTTGCTCTTACTTCTGGCAGAGATGGATTAATGGGCAGGCTGTAAATGAGACTGACACAACACAAGTGGTTTGTTGTGCCTGTGCTCTGTGTTTCAAGGGACTGACGTGGACGTGGATAAATATGCCAGCAAATATAAAATCTGAAATGCTTGTGATGAGCAGCTGGGAATGGAAAGAGGTGACCTCTCCTCCCCCCATCTCACACTTAAGCAATGGGAACAGAAGGTCTAAAGGCCAGAGAATGTGGCCTGTCTGTGGTTTGTTTTAATGTTATGGTTTTCAGAACATGTAACTGCCTTCCTAAATTGATCTCTGTGTGTGAGCAAGGCCTCGCAGTGCTGTGTAGGAATTCAGTTTTCCAGAGTATTCACAGAGCCCCTTCAGGGCTGACAGTTATTTAAGGTGATCACATAAAACATGATTCCTCATTATTTTTATTTTTATTTTTTTTTATCTCTGCAGAGGTTTTGACAAAAGGCACTCCTGGAGGGCCTTTGTACATTTTCCAGATGGCATTAAAAACGTTGGGGGGGGACACATACTGCAATCTGTCTGCCCAAAATTACCTGACAGAAGTAATCACAATGGCTCTGCTGAAATAGTTCTCTGGGCCTCTGGTGGTGGGAGAGAGAACGCCTGAAATACTCCCAGGATTTCCATCCTCCCGGCGTGCGAGGATTCCTGTCACGTCCAGGGGTGTCAGAGGTTTGTGTTCAAGGGGGGAGAGGAGGAACCCAGTGCCTGTTTGCAGCAGGAGCTTGCTTGTGCCTGATGGAGTTTTTGCAGGCTGGGTTTAATTTTAGTCCTGCTGGTGGGTCTGACGTTGGCTCTGCGCTGCACCGGGGTCTTTCTTGGAGCGTTATGTGGAATTTCGTGAATTGAGACAGACTTGAAGGGAGGATGCAGCCACTTCTTACTTACTGAGCCCAGGGGAGCTGCATCTGTCAGCAGTCACTGCAAGTGTTTTGTTTTGTTTTGTTTTTTTTAGCTACTTTGTGGCATGATTACTTTATTACTTTTAACTTTATTTAGAGGCATCACTATGCTTTCTCTGTGGTAAATAATTTTAAAATGCCCTGTAAAAACACGCTCAGGACTGCTGGCAGTTTCTTGCCTCCTTGTGCTGAAGTCACTTTAAATCCATCACCCCAGCCTGTGGAGTCGTCAGGCAGAAATCTTCCTGTGAAGGTGGCTGAGTTGTTCCTGCATCAGTTTTGCTTGAGCATTCTGAGGACAGCCATGTAACCAGGTGCAGGAATGAAACCTGTTGGAATCCTCGAGGAGCACCCAGTCCCTTTGATCTTGCTGACGAGCAATGATTCAAGTGCTACAGATTGTAAAGGATCTGGTGTCGCCAGCAAGACGGAGAGCAGATGCTGCTAAGAAAGGTAAGAGCAGCCCTGGGATGTGTTCAGTGCTCTGAGCAATCTGCTGTGAATCAGAAATATTCCGGAGTTTGGTTGTAGTTAAATTAACTGCGTGCTTGATACTTAAAAATGCTCTTTGTTGTGGCATGCACAGCTGCCATAATTTGGCTCAGAACTATATAAAGCCTAATGATTATCGTTTCTGCAACTGCAGCTTTCCCAAAGAGAATCCCGGTGACGTTTGTTATGCTGGAGGTTGAGTTTGTCAGCATCTGTGACTGCTGCTCTTGTTTTAAAGATCTTTTCCTTTTTTTTCGGTGGCAAAAACATTTCTGTTGTCTGGAGAGCTCAGGTTGTGAAAATAGCAACTGTATTCCGTGTAATCCCATCAGAACAGTTTTTAGAGTCTTAATGCTCTAAATGAGAATAAGAGCAAAAATAGGCTTCTTTAGTGCTTATGGAAATGAGAGACTGGAAGGACACAGCTTGCACTGCTGGTCAGGTTTTACAATTAGATTATTGCTAGATTACAACTAACTTCCAAGTCTGAAATGCCTCCTGCAAGTGTACAAAACATTACTTGAAATACTCAATTATTGTTTGAAACTAATCAATATTAAATGCTGTTCTTGTTTACTTCAGTGTGTTGAACACTGTTTTCACTTTGCTGAAGTAGTGCCATCCTTTGTGGTATCTGGCACACTTATCTCATTAGGAACTGATTAAACTCTTCTTTCTTCTGTACTTTTACATCTTAACTATTTGCAACTGCTGAATATATGGTTCGTGGAGGAACTTAATAATTTGTAGAGATGTCTTAAAAATTTCATTCCTTCCTTACTAAAATTAATTTTCTAGGGCCACTTTATTTTGTACTGAATAGGTCATGAATAATTTAGGATCTACAGTATCTGGGTCTGCCTGTTACTGTGTCCCTGTTCTGTTCTGCCCTTACATGTAATGTGTGGCTAAGGGCAAGTACCTTTATTTTAAATCACTCCTCTAATTTTAACGACTCAGTTAATGCAACACCTCTGTAAGGAGACAAAAGGAAGAACTGGCCTCAGCTGTGATCCTCTTATTCTGGAGGAAAAAAGGGGCAAACTTCCTAATTACTTCCTCAGATTCTGCAGTGATTGGTTGAACATCCCCCCCAACAGTTGTATAATTTCATTCTCCACTTCAGTGCCGTTCACTGTTCAGGTTTTGATTTGTGCTTCCACTCCGCTGGTTCCAGGGAGGGATGGAGGGCAGGAGTTCTGCCTGCCTGTTCCGTGTGCAGCTCCCCAGTCAGGAAACATTTCTGTAGGAGTTCTGGAAGAACTGGCTTGAAAAGATGAGCATTTTTTATTTCTTTCCTGTTATTTATAGGAACAGATGCAGTAGAATTGGAAGGGAAAGCCTTGAAAAACACGAGGAAATGCTGGTTTTCTCAGTTCTAAAGCTCTGAGTTTTTTTTCTCTCCGTTTGTTTTACTCCCTTGTTAGAAGACATTAATTTTGGGTCATTGTTTGGGTGGTATTCTCAAGCTGCTACTATCTGAGCTAATTAGATGCCAGCTCTTACAGGACTGGGTAGTGCATTTTGACAAGGAATATTAAGATCTTAACATTTAAAAAAAAAATTCAAACATTCCAAAGAAAACATTTACAAAAGATGCAAAATGCTGACAGACCTGTGTGATGAATACTGTAATTTGAGTAGGCATGATTATTTTTTTTTTGCTTCACAGCATGCAACATCAGGCATCTGGTGTACGGGGAGGGCTGTATTCTGCACAAGTGACTCATTCTCATTGTTTTTAGTAAATGGAAAAGTGTGTTTGTGGAGGAAGAGTTGCTGGGAAGCCCACTGTGAATGCACTGAGACGGGGGATGGTTGTGGAGTGTTCACCAGTGAAGGTTTAAACTCCCACTCCTGAGCTGCACCCTCTGTGTCCCCTTTAAAAAAACTGTTTATCAATTTTTTGGGAGATGTATTGATTGCATGTTTCATATGCAGTACCAAGTTTAAAACTTCTTCTTTAAAACTGAATGTCCTAAGCACATAACTGTTTTTATAAATAGTATATAAGGTTTTGGGGAAAGGATTATTCCTCTGGCCTCCAGTTTTCCCAAGATTTATTTCCAGACTGAGTCCTGGAAACAGGGTGAATAGCATCCATCATTCGACACCAGAAGCTTGTTATAAGCTCTGTGGTAAGAAGAGCTGCTGTGGAGAAGCAAATTCAATCCCTGCAGAAGAAATTCCTGCGAAATGCAGTTTAAAAGAACCCCATTACTAACATTTCATGGATTGAAATGTGGATTTAATGGGATAATTGAACAGCCTGCCAGGCTTGCCGAGTCTAATTTTGCTTTTTACAGGCCAGAGTTTGTTTTCATTGTGGCCATGACCTCTGCCACCAGTTAAATTAAATTTAATTTTCTGTATCATAAGATGGTGATAAATAGGTGGTTTACAGGACTAAATCCTGCCAAGAGTGAGGCAGTGTGAGCATGAGTATCCACCTCATCTCCCAGTGCAGGTCCTGTGGTTTTGTCTTCACTGCTTGGCTGTTGAGGCTGACAACAGAAAATCCTTTGGTAGCCTCGGGGTCTTCCTCAGTGATCCAAGTGCAGGGAGCTAAACAAAGTTTTGGGTTAGAATGTCTCACTTTCCCATCCTGTTTTTTAATCTTGTGCTGTTTAAAAATTGAATCGTTTGAACTTTTTTAAGGAAAAAGGGTCCTATAACTGTGTTCTGTAGTCTTCCAATTGCAGTGAAGGTGAGAGTGTTGAGTTTTGGGTCTGCTTTTTATGGGTTTTGTTTTAGGGGAAACCCCAGACCCTCACCACATTTAGATAATACCAGGTCAGTTTTAAAAATGCCTCCAGTCCACTTATTGTGAAAGGGGTAACACTTTACATGTGCTAAGTCTGAAGGTGAACATGAAGGTGTAAAGAAATCTTGAATACTTGAAATTCTTTTAATGAATCATGAAATTGAAAGTTTGTCTTCTTTGGATAAAATTCTAACTTATGGCAGTATAAAATTCTCTTGATAAGCATTCTGATTCAAAGCCAGACATTCTACAAGAGCTGAAACTTTTCAGAATTTTAAAAAATAGTTCAAATGTTACTTCTCCCAGAGAAATCCATGTAGAATATAAATCTATTATTTATTTTCTTTTTTTCCATCCCTAAAATGGTGGTTGAAATCCAAGTTGTTTAAAATTAATAAAGAAATACTCATGTTTACTTCTTTCCTCCCTCTTACAGATGGCCACAGCAAAACTTAATTGGCAACATCACCTTGATGTTAAGATATAAAAAGAGATGTTGTATTAAAATACCTCTACCAGATGGGACAACTAAATTGAAACTCCAGAATTAAAAAGGGATGCAGCGTTCTCAGTGTGAGAGAAAGATGCCTGTGGAGAAAACTTTTGGTTTGATATTTGTTTTTATGGATTTTAAGAGGAGGGCCCATGTTTGGTCACTGCAGTATTTGGGCCTGTGAGGTGTGTGAAGGTTGGGCCAGTCAAGGATAACCAGGTTTTAACTCTCCAGCAATAGATCATCTCCATTAACAAATCCAGCTGCTGATGCAGTTCCCACTTGGGAAGTTACTGCCTGGATTCACTGGGGTGGAATCCTGTGTTTTGGACTCAGACTTGCCAAGAAATGGACAGTCCATTTTTGGTTTATTTCTTTTGGCATGGACTGAGGGGATTAATTGCAAAATGGAGAAAATAAGATCAAGGCCCTACATCAATACCAGTCTTGGTGTTTTCTCGTTCCCTTTGGTGATGTTAGAGGAAAGGCAGAATCAAATCAAATGCTTTCTCTTCAGGCAGCTATGTCAGAAACTCTCTTCAGCCTCTTAATTTTTCTGTTTGTTACAAGATCTTTGCACAGGAGGCTGAGAATTTGCCTTTTATGGGAGGTTCCCGGGTTACCTGAATTTTCTTTTTCATCATATAATGCTGTTATAATCCAGGTGGAGTATTTTAACTGATAAAAGCTGGATTAGGTTTTTCCAGACCTGTCCTCAAATTACTTTTCCTAAAGGTAGCCTGGGCAGAACAACCAAGTTAATAAAAATCAACAAGGTCTTCAGTGAGCTGCAAGCAGGGAGGTGTTTTTTTTTCCCCATTTAATATGAAATTCTGCCCACAGCAGGCAAGGTAATGCATTGTATTCTGCAGCTCCTCAGTACATGTACAGCTTCAATTCATTATTTACCATGGCTCAGTTTCTACCAATGGGACAGAATTTAACTGTGTTTCAACAGGTTCTTCTGACACTTGTAATAAAGTTTCAGCTGTGCTTTCATAAATAATTAATGCCCCCAGAAATGACTCCTCCTGCCTTGTTCTGCTGCTCACTTTGTCTCCTCATCCCAGTCCAAATCCCCACAGAGCTTCCCAAGCCTTTGTGTAGCCATACAGTGATGGGGGTTGGGAAGCTGCACTCCTGGTTCTTGTGGAGTTCCCAGAATCCTGATGGACTAATCCAGTTGCTGATGCACATCCACAAAGGTTTATGCCAGTCCAAGGAGGAACCAGCAGTAGGATGTGACTGAATCCATGGGGACAGCTTTCCTTCAGTGGTGCTGATGCTGGTGGGAAGCGCTGCTGGGACTTCCTTCTGCAGGAGTGTGAGGAATTCACCTCAGGATGGTGCAGACATGAGCAAGTTCTAGCACAGTTGGATCATTCTTCAACTGGACACACAGGGTGGTGTTTTTACCTGAAATACTCCCATTTCTGTGGCTGGCATTTGCTCTCTCTCCCTTTAGGCAGTAACACCTTTCGTGGGGTCTACACACACTGTGCCCTTTCTGTTGAGTTTCTTATCCTGACGTTTTATTGCCTTTTTTTACTTTGTTTGTAATTTTATTTTCCTCACTTGTGTGATGGCAGCTGCAGTGATTAGGAAAGGTCGTGGTGCTGCTTTGCCATATGTAGCTGTTAATGACTGACTTAAGTGCCTGTTTATTTGGTTATTAGGTGGGTGGCATCATTTAACGGAGTGCGTGGATGTTGTATCTTGGGAATTGATCTGTGGCATAACAAAATGAATACAGACAGCTTGAATTCATTTAGCTACAGAGGAACTACAGGAAAATGAAGTACTGCATGTTTCTCTTTTATGCAGCAGTGTTAGTCACCTGAAACGAGCCAGTTACCAGCAGGTGAGCACAGCAAAGGCAACTCATCTCCAGCTTCATACCCTGATTTGTTATTCCAATAAGTTTAGGGTTTTTGGGGAAGGTGTGACCCTGAACCTGTGAAGAGTCAACTGTAATGTTCTCAATAATCCTGGAATACAGTTTTAGCTTTCTTACTTAGGAAATGTGGGAGCTTAACATAAAGCATTCCTATAAAAGTAGTTTTGAAAAAGAAGGAAGAGTAAGGAACCGTGCAGGGAAAAGCACAACAGGTTCACAGTGAAGTTTCTGCTGGATGGGACAGACCTTCATTTTGGTATAAATTGCTCAGCTGTGTCTGTGGGATTTTTTGTGTTGTCCTTTTTTTTTTTTTTTTTTCTTTAAACACCCACTGTAGTTGCTGTTTGTGGTCTGTGCAAGGACAGTCAGATGTCAAGTAAAAGGGATCTGCAAACCCTGGCCTGGTTTCAGCACAGCAGGAGGAACCTGGCAGCTGGGTGATTACTGGGTTCCTTGAAAGAAGAGGACAGTTAGGGATGAATTCAGGTTTTTGCTGAACATTTGAGCAGGTTAGTGGTTACATGGTTTTGAGCTTGAGCTGCTGGATGAGCATATTTAGCTCTCTGGTTTCAGAGACTGCAGCCCAGACACCGATTCTGTTTTGCCCGAGGCATTTGCCCGCTGGCTTTGCAACAGAGCCAGACCTGAACCGCCAGAGCTGAACGGGGCAAAAGGATGTGTGTGCTGGGCCTTTCCTTCCATGGCAGCTCCTTTACTTCTGTCATTGTGTGAATTTTACAGCTGACAGCCCAGACATCGCAGTTTTGGTTTGGAGACTTTTGGGAGAAGGCCAAGAAGCTCTGCCTGAAGGACCTAGAAAAACAAACCTCAGTCTGCGTCTTGCGTTTTTGTAGTTCAGGTGCACATGTTTTTCCGACTTAGATTTTGGTGAGATGGCAATTGTGCCTATGCTGTTTGCAAGCATGTACAACTTTCTTCTTGTTGCCCCTCAAAGTGTAACGCTGATTGTTATTTGACAAAACAAAGAATATACCTTTCCTTGAAGAAAAACTTGTGCCTTTTAAATATGCACATTAAAGGAATGAGGGATCACCTGATTTTTTCATGCCTTAAATTGTCAAGTTTCTAGTATTCTATTCTCATACTTAATGAAACTTGGAATTTAATGTTAAATTTGAATGCCAGTCTCCGTGTTTTGGTTGTGAAGTTGTGAAACTTGTACAGAATTTATTTATTACAGCTTGAAAAGGTGATGGTTTTGCTTGTTAAATTGCACTGGATAGGATTAAGCAACGGTGTGGAGATAAATGCTAATTAGTTTGTTTGTTTTCTATAACTTAAAACGTGGTGAACATTTCCAAGTGACAGGGTCCCAGCTGGACATTTTCTACAACAGATAATTACAGCACTTGGGTGGCTGGGACAGTGCTTGGTGTATATTGGCCTTTCACAACTTCCCTGCATATCTTAGCTGGCTTCTCCAAGCACTTTGGTCCTGTTCAGCTTCTAGATCTTTTGGTATAGCTCGCAAGGAAAACATCCAGACTTTTCCAATCAGCTGACACAGCCAAGTTTCTTAGTTAATCCTGTCTAACAGCAAATAAAAACATTGGTTTCTCGCTGGATTAGATTCCCCTGTTTCGTCCTTCTGGTCATAGGTCCAGGCAGTTTCTTCTAAAGGAAATTATCTGTCAGCATTAGCATTAAACTATCCATAAAAATGTTAATTTGAACTGAATTCCAGATCAAACAGAAAACTTAATTCCTGTCAGTTAATTAAATTCTTGGTGGAAATGAGAAAATAAGTACACAGATGCCCAAGACTGCTGCTGTCTCTGTGCTAATAAAGCAGCTAACGAAGCATTTTTTTTTTTTTAGCTGTACCTGGAGGGGGCAGATCCTTGGTGGGAATGATTTCCTCAAGGAACAAACCCTACTATCTTCTGCATCATGTCCCAGGTGATACAGGGTTGTTGTTTTTTTTTTTTTCCCCCTACTGCTATTTTCTGTAGCATTATAACATGGCAACACAAACAAATGGTTGATGTTTTCTCCCTCCCTTCCCTCTGGGTGTGTGGTGGTTGGTTTTGTCGTTTGTTTGGGTCGGGTTTTTTGCAAACAGTAATTTTTTTGTATGGCACTGTTGTGCTTTCAGCACGTTATCACCATCCAGATGCTCCATTCCTATGGCACATCAGCAGCCTTTTTGGGACTATTACAGTGTAATGCAGATATTAATGAAGTGTAAGTAGGATCTGGAATGAAGAGAAATCTCTATTTCCTTTTGGTTTAATTCATCATTGGAAAAATAGGTTTCTATTTTAGAGTCTAAAACTCAAATGTCTTTTTTCTCAGCGTTCCTGCTGGAGTGGTGTCAGTGATGGCTGTGCCCTCCTCTCCTTACACCAGTGCAGGCACCAGTTCTGTCTGACTGTGGAATGTTCAAATGGAACCTTCCTGCCCTGTGTTTTTCCAGAAGCAAGTGGCAAAGGCCTGGGAGCTGTGGGTCAGTCAGGTTGCACAAAACTTTCTGCGTTTATTGACTGGCAAATGTTTTTATTCCCTAGAAACTGAAGGGGAAAATGGTTTGGTTTTTATTTTTCTTGGTTTTTTTTTTTTTTAGATGAGAGGTTTTTCTTTTGAGATTTAGCTAATATACCAGGCAAGATGAATGTGCAGACATTTGGAGGGGAATACAAGTGTGAATAGGCAAGTTTGACCCTATCTGCTGGTCTATACTATGTGCTAGTTTTCCCCCCAGAATATTTTAACCAAAGGCATTCTCCAAGCCATTTTTAATCTCCCATGAGCCAGGAGTATCTTGCAGAGGTTAAGGCTCTGTTTCAGGCTTGTTTTTTTACAAACAGATCCTTCAAAATTTTAATTTTTAATAGTTTTGGTTCACTGATTCCTGTCACAGAATGGAAGCATAGCTTTTGTTGCTAAACCTCATTTTTGAGTGGGAAATAGCAGTAGTCTGAAGGACATGGCTATAGTGCAGTTCACAGGTCTCAAGTGGAATGTGAGAAGTTGCCTTGATCTGAGACTTCCTCTTGCTGATAGAAAAGGAAATACTGTTTGTGCTAATGAAGGGACCTCAGTAACTTGCAGATGCTGTGATCTTTTCTAGAGAAATATTTTCTGTTTCACTTAAAGTCACGTTGTTTGGATTAGTGGAACAATTCTTCATCATTTTCAAGTGCTGGGTGTTTCTGGGATGCTTCCAGGGCTCCCCAGTGTGCTCTGTCCTGCTGATCTCAGGCGTTGCACTTTGCTGTGTGGTGGATAAACGGCTGCACCGTTGCTCTGTGGCCTAATTTTTCTCTTCCTATAAAGAAAAAACCTGACTAATCCTTTCCTTTTTCTGATGACAGCTGTACATTGAAAGGACTTTAACGTGTTTTGCAAAATTTCCCCATCTATGCTGCAGCTGCATGGAGTCTCGAAGCCACTGTGTCACATCAGTGTTGTGTTCAGACTGTGGTGTGGAGCACACGCTGCCCGAGTCAGACACACACAGATCAATAGAAATGTTTTTGTCAATTTTCAGCTGTGAATTAGTACCCTAGTTAAGGTTTTAGAATGTGTGGGATGAGTGCTACTCTGGAGCTTGCCAAATCTGTAGATGAAAGAGAAAATAAGCTACACAGACTCCAATTCCCATTACTATTTAGTTTATAGGCGTTGGAATGACCTTCTAATCTGTGCAGTGATAATTGCCTGTTTTACATAATGTGCAAAGCTTCACAGAAGACTATTCGTAGTGATGGAACATGTATTAAAAATCATTGTCTGGTAACTATTAAGAATGTAAAGCCATTCTATAAATAGTGCAGATAAGCTCTGAAGGGAAGAATGAGCAAACACATTTAACAAAAATTAGAGGACAACTGCACTGGAGCCTGGGCCATGCATTTCACACAGCAGGGGCCAAGAGTGTGGCACTGGAGGAGAGACAGAGAAAGGAAAGCTGTGACTCCAACATCCCTCTGTGTTTCAGCAGTTTTCCAGGTCTAGCTCAAACCTCAGCCTTATTCCTTGGCCACAACATAACCTGGAGGTAGGAGAGTGTCTCACAGATAGTTGAACCTGGAAGGATTCCAGTTTTGCATCCTTCCAAGTCACTTCCCAGCACAAACTGGAGAACAGTAAATAGAGATGTTCTGGAGCTTTGCTCCAGAGGGCTCTTCCAATTCAGACCAAAATGCTATTTAGAGAATTGCATGGAACATCAGCAGCCTTTTACCCCAGATTTGTGAGCTTGACATTGGATAGAATGTCCTAAACAGGCTTTCCTTGGGAATAAACGGAATTTCTGGTAGTGTTGATATTTCAGGGGCAGAAAGGGGATCAAGAGATTGTCCATGAATGTATTGCAAACTGACATTTATGGCCTGGGTTTGTATATGCTCTGCCTCTCGAGATTAAATGCTGAATTAACGGGAAGGTTTCTGTCTGACTCCTGTTTTGGGCTTCCATGGCAAGGTTTTGGTAGCCAGGGCTGCAGAGGTTGCCTGTGTTTGAAGGGACCAGGGGCTGTCCCCTGTGTTGGACACAGGCAGATCCAGCTTGCTCCAGAACATCCTTGGCCAAAGCTGAGCTCATCAGTGAAGCTGGTGGCACCTCTGGGGAAGATATTTAAGCAAGGATAAAAACCACAGTGCAGCAGTTGTGAGAGAGGGGAACGAGAAGAATGTGTGGGAATCAACTCTGCAGACCCCAAGGTCGGTGGAGGAGGGGGAGGAGGAGCTGCTCCAGGCCCCAGAGCAGATTCTTTGGCAGCCTTTGGAGAAGACCTGCAGAACAAGGAGGGAGCAGAGATCCAAGGGCAGCCTGTGGAGTCCTCCAACCGAACAGATGGATGTGCCCTGAAGGGACACATCCTGCAGCCTGTGGAGAGCCCATGCTGGAGCTCCTGGTTCCCAGAGAGGAGCCCACACAGGAGCAGGTTTTCTGGCAGGAACAGCAGCTGGTGGGAAGGGCCCACACTGGAACAGTCTGTGGAGGACTTTGTCCTGTGGGAGGGACCCCACGCTGGAGCAGGGGAAGAGTGTGAGGAGGAAGGAGCAGCAAAGACCAACTGCTATGGACTGACTGCAAGTCCCATTCCCCATCCCCCTGTGCCAGGGTGGGCAGAACATTAAGGAATGAAGTTGAGCCTGGGAAGAATGCTGTGCTTCTCCCCATCCTATACTATTTTTAGCTGCCAGTAAATTAATTTCCCCAAGCCAAGTCTGTTTTGCTCATGAGGGTGATTGGTAAGTGACCTCCCTGTCTATCTTGATCCATGAGCTTTTCCTTTTTCCTCTGTCCTGTTGAGGAGGAGGAGTGAGAGCAGCTCGGTGGGCACCTGGCACCCAGATAAGGATCAACCCACAACGCTGAGGATGTGGACAGAGATCAACTGTGCAGTCCTGTGTTCCTCTGGGTTCTGCCCCATCCAAGTTCCCCTAAACTGCTGGGGATGTTGTGATGGCCGTGGGAGTGGATTCAGCACTTGGCCTTTTCCCGTGGGGGGTTGCAGGGCACTCACACGATCCTGTTTACCAGCCCTGCCCACAGCAGCGACTTCCAGGAGAGCTGGAGACAAAGAGCAGGGACAAGAGCTGTAAATCCAGGACTGGATGTCTCAGGGATGTCCTTCTACATTTTCCTTTATGCTCTCTTAGTATACTACTGGGTAAAATCTGTGCTAAAAACAAATTAAACATTTAATAAGCTTCTTAACATCATGTTTATTAATTGGTTTTGAAACACTATTTATTGGTACAACAGTGGATTTTTGGGGCAATTTTAGGTGGTGTTAAAACTGCTAAAGTCACTGCTACCATTAGGAAACCTCAACACATCTCTCTTGCATCCTGTCTACAGAAATGGCACGACAGGAGAAGCTTGGAGAAAAGATAATTGAATTAGGGTTAATGGGAATACACTTGACTGTGAGGTGGTTGCAGGGGACACAACATTTATTTGATGTATCTGAATGTTTCCCCTTGCTGTAGAATTGTTACTTAAAGGTGGTTTGGTTTGAGCTTTGTTTATTTAACTAAGCTACCTTTCTAGGCAATTGTTGATTACTTTTTAATTTAAAAAAACTCCTCTGCATCATTTTGTATTTCTCATCTCCAACCTATTTTTGCCTGCTTTTTATCTGTCACGCAGCTTTCATCAGTTGAGTTCATAGATTTCTGGTTAGCTGGAAAACAGTTGTTTCCAATTAAAAACTAAAAAAACCCAACCAAACAAAAAACCTGAAAAAAATAATCTTACAGATTCATATTTGGGAATAATTTATTCTAATACAAAGATGTTACAAAACTGCTGTAACATGAAAACTATTTCAGTTCTTTTATTATTTTGAATGACTTTTTTTTTTTCCCTCCACAATTAAAAAAACTGCAGGTGAGTTTGTGTCCCAACCTGGGAAACACAACTGGGAAACAAACTTGTCCATTCTGACACAAATGTGAGCAGTCCTTCAATTAAAATTTGGTGTAAATCCTGCAGTCCCACATGAAAGGCACCTGTTGGGGATTCTATTTATATGAACTTAGAAGCTTGAACTTGAAATTCTGACGGCTAAATGATGTATCAGGGTGCTGGGGTAGTAATGACATTCCAGTTTCTGAGAAATAGCTACTTTTGAGGTCTAAGAATGAGAACTTTGCCGTGTTTGCCCTGAAGTGGCCACACAGCTGTATCTGGCAGTCAGGCCACTGCAGGAGGCTGTAAATGTGACAGTTCCCTGTGTGTGTGGAATCCTTAGGGATTAACTTGGAGCTACCCAAAAGGTAGCATCATGGTTTTAAAATGAAGCTGATTTAGAGTCACCTTATTTGTGTTCCTTTCGTGCTGATAAGTTCTTTCACAAGCCTCAGTTGTGTGGCTTTGGACAACAACTGTGCTTTTCTCTCTGTTTATGGTGGTTGTTTTTTTAGTTATCTGGAAAGTTCTAGTTCACTAGACCCCTTCCCCCTAACTTGTGACATAGCCCATTATTTTTCCATTTCTTCTGTTTCTTTTTCATCTTTCTAAGCATGTGCACTTGTTTTGCATCCTTGTTTTGCCTTTGTGACTTTTCCCTTGGGCTTTTGACTTTTTAATTTTTTCTTTTTCCACTTCAGCACTGTTTGTGTGTCCAGAGGGATAGAAAATAATGCTGATCTCATGTATGGGGTAAAAGGCAGTGAGAAAATTGGTATTAAATCTGATGGAATTAGTTCTACAACAAGGCAGTAAAAACTTAGAGCAGCTCAATAATTTTTTTTATTTAGTTAGCTTAATATTTGGGTTTCTTACTTGTGGTTTTGTGCATTAAAAAACCTATGATGAAAGATAGTTTTAAAATCCCTTTCCATTGGCTTGAAGTCCCTTACCCCTTACTAGTGATGACCCCTAAATGCTTTAACTTGACAGCTTATTATATTCTGGAAGTTTTTTTACATCATCTTCTTAAAATATCATTCCTTAAATAAAACATCACACTTCCTCCTCACCTTCCCCCCCCCCTCACTTTCTGTATCCTCTTTTCATATTGTTTGCATCTGTCTTGTCATTATGTCTGACTCGTAAATTCTCACTGTTCTGCTTTTGCAGTGTCAGGTGTTGTTACCAGAGAACAATTATCCAGTCCAGGTCGCTGCCCTGGCAGGGTGTTGAGGGTCGGGGTAAAGGTTGCAGTGTCTGAGCTGAGCCTGGGCTGGACCTGCAGTTCTGACCGAGTGTTCCAGCCCCACCTGCATCCACAGCACCCCAGTAGATTTGGCCCATCAGACAGCACCAGCCCTTCGTTACATTCCCTCTAAAGACTTCTGATTTAGTAAAGCCTCATCTGCTGAGTCGCAAATCAGTGTATTTGTCTGGTGCTTTCCTTTAAAATCCTGTGTGTTTATCTGAAGGAAGGGGCTTGGTCTGTGTTGGAGGTGATTCAGTGAAGCCCCCTGGGCTCAACAGCACCTGAAGAGCAATGGCTGTTTGTGAGAGTGTTCTGGTGGGGCAGAACTTCCCGGGGCGTGCAGCTGACTCAGTGTTCGGAGGAACCTGTCAGTGATGTGTCTGAGGTGGCCTGAATGTTCGCCTGGGATTGAACAGCCCGTTGTGCCTCAGGTACAAAGTACTCTCTGTAGCTTTGCTTTTCCTCCGTGTTTATAGCCCCCGTTATCACAGCAGTGTGAGCTGTTTGTTCCTGTTGTCAGGTTTTAGGTTTCCTGCTCTTCCCAAACAGTGGGTGGTGGCAAATAAAGAGTATGTGTGAGTAATTTTATAGCGTTCAGTGGTTACACCCCCTGGATTTTCATACACCAGGGAAGAAAGTGAGGTAGGGAAGGAGACAAACAGTGAGCAGGATTTCTAGACTAAGTACAGGGAAGTTTGCACGGATGACTAACACACCCCAAGAGCTGTTGTGTTCAGGGTGGATTATGGTAAAATAAACTTAAATTGAGAATTATCTGTGCTGCTTCTCCCAGCCTTAAAAGGGAGGCTGAGTTGTTTATGAATTCGCTCAAACACTTGCTGTCATAACAAGTTGTTTGTTGTTAAATTAATTGGTTTCAGAAAACTCAAACAGGAGAAATATTTGGTGTTTTCCCCTCACATTTAGACTTCTGTGTTGGCAGGTGACAACTGTACTGCTGAAGAGGGAAGAGTTGATGAAAGGCTTTTCATCAAGTTTGGAGCTCCTGGAGTAATAACTCCTAATCCTTCCAAAGTGCTGTAACTGAAGGAAATTCTGTGATGTTCATCTTCATTTCCTGTGCTATTGCCAGACCTTCTGGGAATACCTTTGCAGGGATGGGGCCTTGGTTTTACTGCATCACAGGTCCTTGTTTCAAGGAGATGCTTTGGCTTGGTTTGTAGTAACGTCAGAAATGCAAAGTTGAGATTTCGATGTGTACTGAAGGAATGTCTTTGGCTGTAAGAGGGAACCACAGTTCATAGCCGAGACGTTTTTCCCTTGCAAGTCGTTTTGGGTTTATCTTCAGTGAGGCTTGAATTTGCTGAACTTTCATGTGAAGTCGATGAATTTCAGAGTGAGTGTTGATCGTGGTGGGAAGGTTCCCTATCTGACACCGTGGCTACATCTCCAGGTCAAAAGGAGCTTTTAAAAGCAGTTTAGGCACACCAAGAGCTTTGACCTATAAGTTCTGTATGCTGCTTGTACTTAGAGCTCCAAGCTGAAGAGTGGAGCTCTGATGTTTGGTTGATGCCTGGAACCAGCCAGCCCTGCCACTCCTGCTCTGTCCAGGCTGCACCAACAAGAACTGGAACCCTCCCCAATGTGGAATCCCCGAATTGCCCCTCTGCAGTGCCGGGCACACACGGGGTGGGTCTGTGTTTGTGTCTCAGCTGGGACCTCCCCGAGCACAGACCTTGCTGTTCCCGGCTCCCTCGTGGAGAGCACAGCTCCTGTCTGCCCTTAGGGGGGGTTCTGCAGCGAGCCTGCCTTTCCCAGGATGCAGGATGCTCCCTGCCAGAGGCAGCTCCACGGGCTCCACCAAGCCTTGACTCTTCCTGTGGATTTTGATTCTGTAAGGAATATGAAATTTGCAGAGTTTGAGAAGGATCTTTGAACGAAACAGGTTATTAGGCTGGCCTGAAATCTGTAAAAGGATTTATTTGTGTATTATCCTAGAGCTAGCCCTTGGAACTTGGAATAGGTGTTGCCAGAGTACTACAGTGTTTGCATTAGATGAAGTAGACATTTTCTGTGTACCGAGTTCAAAACTGCTTTTTAGCCATTTCAGGTGGTTTACTGCTGAGATATGAGAGTCTGTGACAAGTCGTCAGATTTTTCTGGGTTATGGGTGGTTTGCTTTTGATTGTTTTTGTGTTGTTTTTTTTTTTCCCTAAACAGACTGTAGTGGTTACAAAGTGAATCTTCATTAGTAGGTTTAGTGCATTATTGACTTAAGCATTAACAAATAAATGGATTTTTTGCTCGATGCCTGTGCACCAGGCTTCGACTAAAATTAACCTCGTGTTTGTCTTGCAGCAGGAAACTCGTGAAGGTGTTTGCTCTGTGTGTTTGTAGCTCTTCATTTTGCATCAGTACTGAAATAAAACTCCTGATTCTGAGAGAAGTAGCACTGAAAACTTGACAGTGGGTTTGTGCTACTGAGGTACCTCAGTGTTTATCTTGCTCTCAACCAGTCAAAAGAAAGTGTTAGTGATACGTCTGTTAATGCACTGATTGCTAAAGTAATTGTTTCCGTGCACCAGCAGAATAAATTAATAATTGTTGTCTTAAGTGACCGCCGGATATTTGTAAAACATTTTCAGAATGAGCCAAATGGTGCCTCTCACTGTGATCTCATACTTGAAGGAGACTTATGACCTCTTTGGAACATTCTGTTCTGATCAACCTGTGTTATCTTTTAAAATCAGCTGTTCAAACAAATGCCTTTTCATTTTTGTTTTGTGGTCCTGCATTGCTCCAGTTTTGTGCCTGACCTCAGTGGTACCGGCATCTTACCTTGTCTGTGCTTAAATGCCAGGCTGTCCTGAGGTGCAGGGATCAATTAAATCTAAAAACTACTTGGATGTTACATTTAGCAAGAACTGAATGAAATAAAGGTGGTGGATATAACCTAGGCAGAAGGTTTGTGTTTACTGGTACATAGGTTTGCGTATAAACAGCCACAGAGTTTGATTTTTTTTTTTCCTTTGGATTGTTTTAACCAAACTCTGAAGTTGTTTTATACTGATAAAGGCTTTAGCTGATGCAAATTAGATAGAGGCAAACAAATTAGTACTGGTATTGCAAATTACCAGAGTGAATGTAACTGGATTGGGGTTGGGTGGGTGTGGTTTTGGGATTTACTGCAGCCCTGTGCTGTTTTCCCTTGGCTTCAGGCTGGGACCCAGACCCAGGACAGCCTTGGAGGCCCTAATTCCTTCTTTGCACGGGAAGTGCCGTGGCTGTTTACTTGGTTTTGTTTACCAGCCCTCAGTCAGTGAAACTGAAAACAACAGAACCTTCTTGTCTATCAGCAACTTCCTTTTCTCGTAGCAAGGATGAAGAAACTTCCCCGGTTTCTGCTGCCGTTCAACAAACTTGTTTACCCTTCCTCTGGTTATCTTCTACTCCTCCAGCCCTTCCTATAACCTCTTCATAAACATAAAAAACATGGATCTAGTGCATGAATGACAGTTAAGATGATTTCAAATGCTCACAGGGGATTTCTGTGTTTTTCCCCAGTCCCCAAATGCCATTTTAGTTTTTAATTGAGTGACAGATATTAGAGGGAGCTGATGACTCCGGTTTTGTCAGAGCAGCCCCGTGCTGTGTAGACATGACTGGTGTTACAAGCAGGCAGGTGTCTAAATTTGCCTTCATGTCTTTCTGTGGCCTTAGTGAAACTTATCCTAGTCACCAAGAGAAGGTTTAGTGTCACGGGAGCTTCTTGGTGCCATTCAGACTTTTCTTAGGATTCACTCAGAGGATCCTATTTGTACTTAGGGTATTACTGCAGTTTATCTGCTCCAAGATGAATAGCTCAGAGACAGCCATTGAAGAAGGCTGTTCAGCTACGGTGAGCAGAGCTCTAGTGTGTAACTCAGCATTTTTATTTTTGTGGAAACACTTTGAATATGTTAAGATTATAGTTAGAGTTGAAGAGAGAGGGGCCTCGAAGCTCCTCTCTGACTTCTGATGGTTCCTTCAGTGTATCCCGATGGTAGATGGAGGGATGCCTGAGATCCACACTCTATGGAATGGATCCCAGCAGCCTGTGGTAACTACAGTAACATGCTTTTGCTGGATTAAAGCAAGAAATGCTTTTTCATCCTGCCAGAATTTTAGCAGTATTTAAGATTTTATTTTCCTGTTATATGTGTGTGTGTGCATTGAGCTTATGAAAATAAATCCTGAGGTCCTCCCATGCAGAGGCTGTGCCCAGAGAGGACACTCAGGCTGAGGTGTGGACTGGGGCTCAGGCTGGTTTTTATTTTGGGAAGGAGCAGTTCCCGAGCGCTCCATGCCGTGTGTTCCAGGAGAAGGCAGAAATGCCGTAGGCTGGCAGTCCTTGTGCAGCTGGTGAGCAGAGGCTGGCTGTGTCAGTGGCTGGCTGTGTCAGTGGCTGCCCAGCCGTTCGTGTTTGCAGACGCGTCCTGTCGGGTCTCAGGGCAGGTTCGGGCAGGGAGGAGCAGCCCGGGCTCGGCCGGAGCTCAGCGCGGGGGCAGCCGCTGCTCCTTCCCCTTCAGGTTCTGCTCCTGCCGCCTCGAGTGAGCGCCGGTGCCTTTCTGAGCTGGCTCGGAGCTCTTTTAGTCTTATTAAGTGGCGGAATGGCGTCTATTACAACAACAAACCCTCCCTTTCTTCCTGTTGTAATCAGTTAAATCGGCTGTGTAATTAAATGATGAGCTGGACTGTGGGGATGGCGGTGCAGTCAAAGCTTGGCTGTGTAGAGGGAGCAAACCTCTTTGTTTTAGCCAGTAAAATGATACCAATATAGATGAAATCCTCTTAACTGAGGAACTTTTGTAACTTCTCTGGCCCTACAGAAGAAATAAAACAGCTTCCTCAAAAATGAAGACCCCCTTTTAAAAGTTTCTTCCAGAGTCTGTATGAGTGTTGTTTTAGTGATGCTTTAAGACTTCCCATCATTGATGCTGAACTTTAAAATATAATTATTGTTTGGTTCATTAATTTTGACTAATGCTGAGATAAAAGTGAATAATCAGGAGACCTAACATAATTAGTGCAGTGTGGCAACTGACTACTTAAATATGAGTCTGTTAATGTGGGAAGCATAACTCTTGCTCTGAAATGTTCTGCTTTGTGTCAGGATCTAAAATATTAGAACCATTTTACTCTTTAAATTGATACTGCAAATCGTAGTGCTGTGAAAACATTCACTAATGAAGACGTTCAAAACAGGAAATCTGAAATTATGTCTGAAAATAATGTCAGAATTTCAGAGAATTTTTTATGTTCTTTTGATTTATGTTGCTGGGGAAAAAAAGGTGATTTTTTTTTTTAATATGTCATCCTGATGTATGGCATTTGGAAAACGAAGGGGAAATTTATTGCAGGGAATGGTTGTGTTCAATCTTGCTGAAAGATGGTTTTGCCTGTATGTTTAGTAGCCTGTCACAGTGAAAAGAAGTATAGGCAGCCTCAGTGTGCAGAAGGGATATTTTAGTTTTCAAAAGCCTCTGGGAACTGCAGACATAATATACTTTAAAAGTACAAAGGATCAAAAAGCATGGCATTTTTTCAGCTAAATTTGCTTATAAAATCATAACCAGTACCTGAAAAAGCACTGGTATGAAAGAATGACTTGACTGATATTAGGTTGAGGGTAAAATTCCTGTAATCTTCCTGCTTTTTATCTGTCAGTAGTGCTTCTATGAGGTTAAGTGTCTGATCTTACCATATAATGCAGCAGCTGATTTGCAGCATATTTTATTAAGACATTAATTATAAAGGCTTGGACTAGTGCTGGGAAAGGTCATGGATTTCAGGGGAGTGTGGGAGTAATACTCATGGGCTGTAGATGAAGCAGATTATATGGTACAGCAGGATCAGCTCTAGCCACAGCAGGAGTTCCAGGAAATTTAATCTTTGGTGGAAGACCATGAAATGATTTCCATGTAGCAGAAACCATCCCGTGCTTCTCCATGAAGGCTGGATCTGTGCCGCTCCGTTGCTGCTGGGTTCTAACACTGGCTGTGTCTCCTGGAAAAGTGGGATGATGCAGCTCTGCTCCCATCACCACTGGAACTGTTTGGAGGGCTCCAGTTACTGAGATCGATGGAGTATTTACATCTCCAGACAGGTGGAATGTGTAGGTGAGGGAGCACTTCTCTGTTGCTGCTCTTTGGTAGCAGTGAACTAATGACAAGGCCAGATGCCAACTGCACCCTTGGGAAGAGAGAACAAAGGATGACTTAGGCTTAGACATAACACATTAGGTGGTTGTTGCACAAGTCAGACCAGTCTGAACATACTGGCAAGCCCCAAATTACACCCAGCCCAAGTTTTTACATTCAAGTCTATGAAGAGCTGCCATAAATGTTTTGGGTTGTGTTGACAGAGTCCTGGGCAGGAGGGTGGGCTGTGTATTGTTTATGTTTCCCTTTTCTTTCCAGAAAGGAGCGTTGTTCAGAATTGCCCTTACTCTTTTCAGTGTAGCTTGTTGCAAATTGGCAATTATGGTTTTCTTGTGGCTTTGCAACTGATTATGTTAACCTTCAGCAAATTAATTATCTTCTGGCTCATGACTGCACACAAAACACTTTGTAAAATGGAATTACAGTAGAACCCTGCCAGATCTTGTCACTCCACTTTGTAACCCGTGAGGTGACATTCATGAGGCTCGGTAGTGAGGTGATGACACGAGCATTCCAATTGCAGCCTCCAGCTGGTGAGTTGCTGGCAGAGCTGATGGAGGTGATTCAGTTTTCAGGTGTACTTATTTATGTGAAACACACAGAAAAACAAATTGCAGGTTAGGACTAAGTGCACGGACAAGTTGTATTTGATTAGATTATGTTCTTTCTGGTTTTTTGCTGGTGTATTCTGAGTTTCATTCCTTCAGTGTTCAGCTAACAAATATGTATCAGTTAGGCTCTGTTACTAAAAATAGTGATAGACATGTTGCAGTAACTGATTAATATTGGTAGAATTCCTCTAAATCCTTTCCTAATTGCTGCTTAAAAACGAGGTAGTTGATTTAAATTCTCTGCAATATATAGACGACTAAATTCTCATTTCTTGTTTGGACACGGGTTTCTTCTGTGGAATATTGCTTAGCAGGGCTGCTTTGCTCTCCCTGCTCTTGCTTTGAGTCCTTTGGGGATCACTTTAAAATTGCTTGGAGGGAGTTTTCAGCAGCAGTTAATTATACAAATCTCCAAAGTGACCATTTTCCACTGGTGGCTGTGCAGCGTCTCAAAGGAGATGTTGCAAAACTGCAGCTATTCTGCCATAGTGAAACTCGATTTTTTCACTAAGAGGAGAGTGCAGTCATCTTCAGCACAGTTAAATCTTTACTTTCATATCTTTCACCCATTACTCCTCATGCTGTAAAACTACAGTAGTGTCTACTCTGAAGAAATGCTGATGATTGGGGGGAGGGTGCATGTATTTTGCTGTTGGAATCGGGTTTTTTGGTGCAGAGCATAATGCAATATATTAATTTTACAAGCAGCTTTACCTTTATTTGCCTTTGGAAGAGGGGAAAAAATTCAGTTAAGCCAAAAATCTTGCCTCTGTGTTAAGTCTGCTTGAAAACACCCACAAAAATAGACGTGCTAAACTTGAGAGATGTCCAAGAAGTGTCAGTATCTATAGCTCTAGCATAGCTTCAGTTTGTATATATATATATATATATATATGTCTGGAAATATCTATGTCTGTAATATGGCTTGTTGCTGCCTGGGGGAGCGTGTGCTAGAAGAGCACCAGTGGTGTTAAAAAGCAAGTTGTTTTCAAGTGGTGAAGGTGTTACCTGTGAGAGAGTTAACCTGGAACAAGTGCTTGTGTTCACTGGGGGAGAGTTCTTTTCTTCCTCACCACAAATGCCCTCTCAGGTAAAAAAACCCAGAAAATAGCTGGTTTTATAAAACCAGATGAGTCATTGTGCCATGAGCAAAGTGGAAGATGATTTCGGTATAGCAGGATTGCTGCTCTGGGCATAGGGATGTCAGTAGTTCAAGGCTGCTTTTGAGGGAAAGTGCCTGGTGTTGGATGTGGCACTGGCTTAATCCAAACTCACACTGAGACCAGAGACTAAACTATTGACACCTGGGTTTGGGTGGGATCCATGAGCAGCAATCAGGGGTAAAGACAAAGGAGCTGCTGCTCATTTCCAGGCTCGGTGCTCAGCCAGGCGAGATGGGGAGGAAGGTTAAAACAATTGAAGGAACTTAATTTTTTTTTTTTTTTTTTCAGTCTGTGGGGGAAGAAGAATAGTGTGACACACTTGATCAGATCTGTCTTGTGTTCCTGGCATTTTAACACTTCTCAGAGCACAAGAAAACCGCAGAATGGTTGCGGTTGGAAGGGACTTTGGGATGTCATCTGGTCCAACCCCCTGCTCACAGAGCTGGTTGCCCAGGATCACGTTCAGGTTGCTTATGAACATCTCCAAGGATGGAGACTCCGTAGTTTCCCAGGGTAACCTGTGCCAGTCCCACTGACCATCTCTCAGTTGGCTTCCCAAACAGCTGGAAGCCCATGCAGGTCCTCCACGCTGGGTCAGGTGGTGTGTGTGCCCTGACTTCCTTAGGCTGGGAGATGGAATTGGCTGGGAGATGGAATTGGGTGGCTCCAGGCTCCAGGCTGGCTGTTTGTGTGAGGGCTGAAATCTCTGCAGGAGAATGGCTTCGTGTGTGTGTCCTGGAATATTTGGCATGGAGATCTGTTTTCCAGGTTTTGAGGATGCAGACGAATTCTGCCTGTTTTAAATCTTGAAACTTTGTTCTTTTATCAACAGAAATGTTCTTGTCAACTTCTGCCATACCAGGTGTTTCAGGTCCCCAAGATATCCTGAACAGTGAAGGAGTTTAGAGCAGAAAATATGTAAAATCTCCATTCTGCCCTCGGGGAATGCCAAACAGTTACAGAAATTGTATTTTAGAGTTACTCAATTTCATGGCTTCTTAAGTAATAAAGCAGCAATAGGGTACTTCAGGCCCCATTTCTACTGAGTCCTTTCAGTGAGATGCTTTTCCTGCAGCGCTGGGTAAATACCAGTAAGAATTCTTAGCCGAGAGTGTCACAGGAGCCGCGGCCTCTGAGGCTGTTTGTTCAAATCCCTTTGTTTATTATGAGCTGGAATGCGGGGCTGTGGGCTGGGGTGGGGAACACCAGCGTGGTGCCTGCCTGACACTCGCAGGAACAAATGGCAGCTTTGTTTGAGGAGCTGCAGCTCCTGGAGCTGCGGAGGGGCCGTGTCTGCAAAAAGGAGCACGTGTGTCAAGTGGCTCGGGTTGTGTGGAGCGAGTGCTGCGAGCAGAGGAGGAGAACTTTCCCCGGCTCGTTTGGGATAAACTGATTTGGAATATGGTCTAGAAACAAACAGGTTTACTTCATGAAGACTAAAACAGAGCTCTACAAGGACTGGGAAGAAAATGACAATCTAAAGACTGGTAAAGTGTTTTTATTTTATGTACTGGCCTTTAATTCTGTGTGTTGTGCTTGTTTTACTTCTCTCTTATTTCGAATTAGTAATAACTGAGTTCTAAGTATTTAATACTACTAAGATAACGATGTTTAATGGTGGAAGAAATGTAGTGCAGTTAACTTCTGGAAATATGTATTTCTGAGGAGTTGTTGCTACATCAAAGGGATTGCTTTTCTAACTGACTAGTTCCCTTTATGTAAAAAGCTCTTGTCTGTTTTGAAAGTTCTCACTGCACGAGGAGAAAAAGAAAGTATAACTGATGCTTAATCCCTTTTGTTCAGAGCGGGTTTAATGTGGATGTGCAGGTATTTACCAAGATTTTTCCTTTTGAACATCGTGTACCCACAACAAAATACTACCAAGTGTACGTCATGGCTTTTTCCTTCGTTGTTTATGGGAATGGACTGGAAGGAAAATAAACAGCCTGAGTATTTAAGGGACTTTCTGATAGGAGCAGAGACTTTGTTTATTGCTCTGATGTGTGCTTTGAATGTGTAGATGTGGAGCAGCTGTGGTAGTGCCTGCAGACAGCAATTTGTGCCACTGCAGCTCTTTGTGCACTGGGATGTGTAATGTGTGAACAAGCAAGAGTTGGGCTAGGGTAATGGAAAATAAATTAGCACGTTTCAAGTTTTTGGGCTTTTCAGAGTGCTCTGCTGTTGAAGAGACAGTAGGATAGGTCAGAGAACAAAAAAGGGAGAAACCTCTTTTCAGAATTTGGGGTGAGGTTGCGTGGGATGCTGTTAATGCATTGGGCCTCAGCCACAAGGAGAAAGGCATTATCTCTGTGGGTGCTGGTCCACAGCAGCTGAACATGAGCCAGTGTGTGCCCAGGTGGCCAAGAAGTCCTGTGGCATCCTGGCTTGTACCAGCAATAGTGTGGCCAGCAGGACCAGGGCAGTGACCATCTCCTGTATGTGGGCCTGGGGAGGCCACACCTCAAATCCCGTGGGCAGTTTTGTGCCCCTCACTCCAGCAAAGACATTTTGATGAGGGATCTTGTCCAGAGAAGGGCAGTGGAGCTGGGGAAGGGTCTGGAGCACAAGTGTGATGAGGAGCAGCAGAGGGAGCTGGGGGGGCTCAGCCTGGAGGAGGCTCAGGGGGACCTTCTCACTCTACAACTCCCTGACAGGAGGTTGTAACCATGCAGGCGTTGGGCTCTGCTCCCGGGTAACAAGTGACAGGAAGAGAGGAAATGACCTCAAGTTGCATCAGGGAAGGTTTAAATTGGATATTAAGAAAAACTTCTTCACAAAAAGGATGGTCAAACCCTGGCACAGCTGCCTGGGGCAGTGGTGGAGTGACCATCCCTGGGGGTATTGTAGATGTGGCACTTGGGAACATGGTTTAGTGGTGGGCAGGCAGTGCTGGGTTAGTGGTTGGATTCAAAGATTTTAGAAGTCTTTTCCAACCTAAACAAATCTGTGATTCTTTTTAAATGTGTGGCACATCTGTAAGAGGCAACTTACTCTGCTACTGATGCACAAGCACTTGTACCTGCTGCTCCTTCAGTCCCTGTGAGGAACTCTGAGGCTCTCATTTTGTGCTGCCTTGCTGAGGGAGTTGGTGCTTGGCTGTCATTACCTTTTCCAGGTGAGGGGCTGTCAGGCCACTTTTTAGGCTGTTTCAGAGAAAATATCCCCAGTGAGTTTGAGTAACCCCAAAGACCATTCCTGTAAGTTGTATGATTACTTCAGCAGCAGCCAGAGGGATGTGTGTGCTCAGTGCACTGCACAGGGAGATCATGGAAATAAAATCTGTCAGACTGTAACTCTGTTTCTTACAAAAATCCCTATCATTGAGAAGATTTACTACTACTCAGAATTTAATTTTTGCATGTATTTATAGGCCACAACCTTATTTTTTCTTTACTGGTGTTAATTTTTACTTGGATCTGTTGGTTTGCTTTTGAATGTGTCACTTATGGCAGTTGGTCCATTCCAGTTAGTCTTGCATTCATTATAGAGCATAAAGTGATGTATCTTTGTTTGCATTTTGTCTATTAATATTATTGGCTCCTCCTTAAATTTTTACTGCATTTGTCTTTCTTCCCATAGCATTGGTAGAATATGGAATTCTGGAAAAGTAAGCTGTTCCTTCCAGTGTTCCTCACAAGCTGCAAGATACTTAGAATTGTAGCTTCTTGGTAGGAACTGGGAGTTCCCAGTTGGTTTTTCAGTTTGTGTAGGAAGCCTGTTTATTAATGGTCAGCTTTAGGAATTTATTTTAATTTAGTGTTATGGGTTTTTTTCTTTTTTATATCAATTGGCTGAACTGGACAGTGGTTTTGAAATTTTAAGAAAAGTTCAGCTTTAAAAATGTGGGGGTTTATTGTAAATGAGATTAGGATGCACAGAGAGACCATCTAATAGTGAATAGAAGGCTAACACCCACAATTCACTGTAAATTTGCTCTTATGACATAATGCTGGCATCTCCAGCTCTCCCATTTCCTCTCAGAAAATACTGGAGCATAATGAGGATTGTTCCTTGTGTAGGACTGGGTTAATCTTTTGCCTGTGCCCCTTCCCTGCCATCACCACTCTCTGTTCCTGAAGAAATTGTCCTTTTCAGGTCTTTGATAATTGGTGAGGGCAGGAGAGACTGATTGGAGTGACAAAGCAGAGCTGGTGCCGATGCTGGGAGTGCTTCCACCTCGTAGGGCTGTGACATCCACAGGGGGCTATTTCAGCAGATCTGACTTTGGAGCAATTTCAAGGCAGGGAGTTGCCAACTAAAGCCACTTCTAGTGCCATCCTTCAGCATCCCTTTGGGAGTTTGTGTCTGGCAGTTCCTCACTCATCTCAGCAGCACTGACAAGGAGAACAGGCTGATTTCCGAGTGGCTGTGATATCAGTCCTTTCTCACCTCATTGCAGGCTGCAGTTTTCTGTTTGATTTTCTGGTTCTAGTGGTGCTTCAGTTCCTTTGCATGTTGCTGTTCAGAACTTACACATTTTGTAATAGTACATGCATTTTGTGTGTAAATTCTGTAAATACAGCAAACAGGTCATTGTGTCAGAGGCACGAAGGGCAAACACTCTCTAACTGACTGTTTTTTAGGGGGACTTAAATGTGCTGTTTATCTTGCCATCATTGGCAGATTTTATCATCTGCCCCTTAATAATACATTTCCACAGTTTTTAGTTCAGATCAGTTCTCTGTACTAGTTAATTTGCTATATATTAATGCCAGCCTCAGATATTGCATCGTTCCCTGTGTAACATGGTGTTCATCATCTGCCATGCCAACTCTTAATTAGAAAATTTAATCATACTTGTCACATCTTTAGGTGTTTTCACTGAGATAAGTTACTGAATAAAACTGATAAGACTTTAGAATACCAGTTATTTGTCTTCAGTTTTGTAGTGATGTATTTTTGTGCCTAGGAAGGTGTTTCACCAAGAATTTTCCTCGTTCCCATATTTAGCTTTTACTTTATCAGGAACCATTGCTTAATTTCTAACTTGGAGATATTTAAATATTTCCCCTTAAGAGAAAAATCATGTTTAATGCTTCTCTCCCAAAATATAACCTCTTGTGCCCATCTCAAGCTGGTTTTTGGGTTTTCAGTATGGATGGATTAATGAAACATTGAAGTAGCTCAGTGCAGCCAGAAGGTTAAGATGATTCTGGCAGAAAGCAAAGAGGATTACTTTAAAGGCAGTGAATATGATAATTTCCACACTAAATGTAATTGAATTGTCATGAGACACAGGACATGCCAAACTTTGATTCACACCTTTCTTTTGCAGAAGGGAAGGAAGGTAAGGCGAGGCATGGCCCTGTTTTCAGCATAAACTGGGACGTGGTTTCTGGTGCAAATAACATTTTGCATTCTTTTCAGCAAAGGTTTAGATTTGTTTCAGATTATGCCACTTATTCCATCTGTGGTGTTGAAGAGCTGTGCATGTCCCTTTGGGTACACTTTAAGATAAAGTTATAACCTGTTTTTAAATTCTGTTAAAAGTATTGGCTACATAATCCTTGAATGTACCAACTCCTATATATTAAATATTGCCTATTAATTATTCAGCCATACTCCATCTCAAATACAATCTAATCTCTGTTGTCCATGGAAATCAGTGATAGGATTTCCCCCCTGTCTGGAAGCTCAGCAGCAGGTGTACTTTAAGCAAGGAAGCTTTTTCCCCACATCTCTCTATTGGAGAAGTGATCAGCACTTGAATTCTCTGAAGGAAGTTTCTAAGCAAGTTTCAAGTTTACTTTTTAAAAACCCATAATTGGTCTTCTGTAAAGACTTGCTGTTTGGGCACACCAAAGTCTGAGCAATATGAAATGGTTCTACTCAGAAATTACTTATCAGCTCAGTGGCTCAGAGATGTAAAGCTTCTGGATACAGCAGATGGAATTATTAATTATTATTCTTTTTCTCCCTCAAATAATTGTGTGAATACGTGTATGCTGGTGCACAGTGGGAAAAAATGACAGAGCATTGACACCCTCACTGATAAATGGGAGTAATAGGATTGGCAAATGGTGGTGATGAGCAGAAGGGGACCAGAACGGGGGTAATGAAGTGGAACTCCAGGGGATCATAAAGGAAAGCTTCAGAGAGGCAGCCAGGCTTTCCCTCAGGGGGAGCTTAGGACAGGCACTGCTCTTGCCTGAACTTTGGTGTTTGTGTCTGTGCTGGGTCACACTGAGGTTCTCTCTGCGTTCCCCCAGAGAAACCTCAAGTGAAAACAAGCAAGAGACCACGCTAAATCTGCAACAGATGGCTTGGGAGGCACCTTGGCACAGCTTCTTGTCTAAATGTCGAGAAATATGTAGGTAAAGTTTATTAAAGAAACACTAGGTTTGAACAAATAGTTGTGTTAATGTCACGTGATAGAAAACTGTAATATCCAGCCTGTTTTTCTGTTTCATGGCCCAGATGGTTGGTATGTGCAATCCCTGAAGTTCATTATGCCATGAACGAGATAGGGGAAGAAAAAAACACAGGCTTGGAGTTATTTTTGTTAACAGGGTGTGCTTGAGAAAAATATTTCAAACCTTTTTAAAGCTTTGCTTTATTGGAAGTTCATTGCTTTTTAATAATCAAAGCTCTTGAATCTTTCACAGACTTATTAATTAAAGCTGATTTGCCTCCTTGGTTTGACATAATCACGTTTGGGGTATCAAAGCATATTCTGTTGCTGGATATTCAAAGCAGCAACTCTTCCTTTGTTTGGTGCTTTCTCTGTGTTCCTGTCCATGTTCTAGATAGGGAACAAGACTTAGCAAAACTTCTACTCCACTGCTGCAGTAAATGCTGCATCTGCAGTGTCCTGGTGTCTAGTGCTTCCCCACACATCGTTTTGTTCTTGCCTGTCAGCCTTCCTGTTGTCACATCCTTATCCTTGTTCCAGCTCTGGGTTGCCCAAGCTGCAGTTCTGACAAAATGACAACATCCTTCCCTGATGTCTCAGCAGTCAGTCTGAGGCAGTTTCCCAGATGAAGCCATGCAGTGTTTCTTCAGCATTCCAGTACCTCTCCACAGATGATGTGAATGGCTCCCACTTCTGTTCTAAGCCGGTGGTGCTCATTGTGGCTTTCTTTGACTATGACAATGTTTGTGGAATTGGCAATCAGTAGCTGTTACTATTTTCTTTGGTCTTTCAGTTAGTGGGTTGTGAAGAATCATTATTTTACTGTGTTTATTGGTGGAAAATCAGGATCATTCTGGCAATTAGGATGCCACCCAATAACTGTATTTCACTCTGAACAATATTCAAGACGTGCACCAAAGGTCCCATTTTGCTTTGATCCAATGGCTTTGGCATTCCTCCATCCAAGTAGTGTCCCTGAAGTTGATTTTTCCAAGCATTTAGCTGCAGTTCTTCGTTCACAAGGGAGAAAATCTGAACAGTGTTATTTTAATTCTCCACAGGTGCAGATGCTGAGCAGGATGCTGCTATCAAACTTGCCCAAGAACGAGCAGAGATAGTTGCCAAGTATGACAGAGTAAGTGAACTTGTTAATAATATTAAAGACATTTTATAATTATTCTTAGTTATATGTCTGTTTCAAAAAAAATGAATCATTGTTCCAGCCAGCTGTTACTTAAAATACTTTAGTGCTAATCTGATGGTTTCATGATACACTGGCCTCTGGGTGAATTAAATTCTCCCTCCACGAGGGATGTTCTGGATAATGACTCAATCAGCTCATTTTTCAGGTGCATGGCAAGTTTGCTTTGGGGTTATTTAAAGGAGTGTGTTGTATTAGAATTAATGAAAGTGAGCTATTTGGGGCTGCTTAGTTATATCCATGAGATCAGAAGGACTCTTTTTATTTCTTTAATTTTTGGTTCTGATGATAGAAACATTTAAATCGTTACAGGCAAAGTAAAAGATAAGTGAGCTGCATTGTTTGTCAGGTTCTTGTGGGGAGTTGAAGAAATTCCCTGGTCATATCCTATTATTTCTTGAACCACTTGTCAGGTAAAAGCCTGGCACAGAGTGTGCCTAGGGAATGCCTGCACTGTGCTCAGGTGTTTTTGGAACACTTGATGACTTTGTGAGTGCTGTTGGGGTGCTGAGCAATAGAGCAAGCAAAAAACCTGTTTGTAGAGTTCACAAAATGTTTTCCATGCCAGACTCCCTGGTGGTTTGCACAGAGTGGCTGTTTGAATAAGGAAAGATGAGCTCACGTGTGGCAGGTTGACCCTGGCTGACACAGTGCCCACCAAGCTGCTCTGTCACTGCTCCTCACATGGGCAGGGGAGGGAAAATAAAAGGAAAGATTTCTGGATTGAGATAAGGGCAGGGAGAGATCCCTCACCAGCAGACCTGGCTTGAGGAAATGGGTTTAATTTATTACCAATCAAATCAGAGCAGGATAATAAGAGAATAAAAATTAAGACTTCAAAACATTTTCTCCCCTCCCATCCCTTCTTCCTGGGCTTAACTTCAATCCCAGTTTTCTCTGTCTCCTCCAGCCCAGCAGTGCAGGAGGATGGGGAATGGTGGCCCTGGTCAGTTAATCACATGTTCTGTGGCTCCTTCCTCCTTGGGCATTGGACTCCTCCCACTCTTCCCTTTCTCTGGCATGGGGTCTCTCCCACAGGCTGTCCTTCTCCATCAACTTCCCATGGGCTGCAGTTCTCCATGAGCTGCTCCAGCCTGGGTTGCTTCCACAGGGTGCAGTTTTCCAGGAACGACAGAGGCTGCTCCAGCGTGGGTCCCCTGCAGGGTCACACACCTGCTCCAGTGTGGGCTCCTCTCTCCTTGGAGGGAACAGATCCTGCTTGGCAGGTGATTGATTGTTGAGGAAAGATGGGCTTTGGAAATTAAATGAGTAGGAGGCACTTTGGAGGGACCTTGATGCATTGTTGTGGAGTTTAACAACAGGTGTGGGATCATTACAGGTCTGTGGTTGAAATCAGTGGTTGGAATGTATTCTGTGATCCAGAGAGATTTCCTGTGATGAAAATCCTGTTCACAGGGGCTGGGAGAGGTGTGTGCTGCTCTCCTTTCTCTCAGCTGGCCAGTTTAGGACTAGTGCTCTCTTCCTCCTCTGACCCACTGCCAGCATGTCCCAAAGGTTATGCTTTGAGTGGCTGAGTCCTGTCTTATGTGTCTTAGTTTATTGTGTCATTAAACATCATTTGGCCTTTTTATTTTCTCCTTCAGGGCCGTGAGGGTGCACAGATTGAACCTTGGGAAGATGCCGACTACCGTCTGTACAAAGTCACAGACAGATTTGGGTTTCTGCAGTAAGTAGCAGCTTTGTAAAGGAAATAAGATTAGAACTTTGCTACTATTGCTATTAATGCATTTTATTGTATTGCCTATTTGGTGAAAGTAATATTATGCTTTTTGATAGATCTTCTGGAAACTGCTGTGTAAGTGTTGTTGTTGAGTCACCTTTCACTGCACTTTTCAGTTCAGTTTCTATCTGTTTATTTCTGTAACTTGATCCTGCATAGGGAGGGAAATGTTCTAAATTTTTTTGGGGGGAGGGAGGGTGTGGAATGAAAGTTGACAGTCTACAAAAGAGATGTTTCAAGCTGAATTGCCGTTGTGAACAACTTAGTTGGATATAAACAACCTGGAAGTTCTTGGAAGGATTTATAAAAATTGTGTTCAAGTGCTGATTTTTAAAAAGCTCCCAACTCATTAAGGTTGCTTAATGGTCATATATGAGCAAATGTGTATCCCAGTCCCTCAAAAATAAATATCCTTTGACTTCATATATTTAATAACCCTACTGAAATCTCTGCTGATTTGGGACCTAATGTTGAATTTCAAGTCAGAAAATGCCAGAATCCAGATCCAGTTCCCCTACAGGTACCTCCTTTGTAACACAATCTGTCTTTTGGCAAATAAAGGATTAGAGTATTAAATTGTATAAGGGTTTTTGTGCTTGGCAGATGTAAATATTCAGTTTGTAGAAGCTGAACACAAGCACAGTTGCTGCTTTTGATAATATCAGGACCCTGCTGTTCTTGCTGTTTGGCATTTGTGTTTGAACACGTGAAATTCAATTAAAATCCAGAAAAATCAGTGATAAGAGGAAAACTTATTAATAACTATGTAATTTATAGTGCTGGGGAGGGGTGTGTGTATGTTTTGGTTTCTGGGGGGATTTTTTTTCCCCTGTCTTCTTTCCCTTTTGCCATGTCATTTTTTTTGTAAGCTGTCAGTTAAAAAGTCATCTTCACCTGCAGACTGCTTTTGCCTCCCTGGAGCGAGTTAATTTGGGGTATGGCATCCAAACAGTTGTGTTTTGCACAAAGAGGTCCTTGTGGGGGTGAACTACAGCTGTGCAGCACCACGTGCCTGCTGCTGGAGCTGCAGTTGGAGGGTTTTTTAATGGAGAATGGATGTCAGTCATTCCCTGTGCAGAAATCGTGGGTCACCACCGCCTTTGGTATCCTTAGGAACTCCTGAACTTTTCCTGGTGCTTGTATTTTTGGGTGTTAGGCGTGGAAGATTGTTACTCCAGTCCTCTCCAGGTGCTGCTGCAGGCAGTTTTCAGGAATTTTGCAGTTCCCCAGCTCCGATGCCATGGCATGTTTGGATGCAGTTATGGAGGTGCTGTCTGGCACATCAGCAGTGCCCCAGGCTCTGAGCTCTGCCCCTGGAACTCAGAGCTGCTGTGGGCACCCCCAGATCCCACTGCAGCCATTCCTGGAGTGTGCCAGGGGGTATGGACATTAGCCCTGACCTCCTTCTGGGAAGATCTTTACTCACAATGCAGAATTAATTGTCTGTGTAGTCAACTTCAAGGGATGAAAATTTAAAGCTTTATAGTATGTGAAGACTGCACAGGCTAACAGTGTAAGCAGATCATCTCTTCACTAACTGTGCCTAATTTGTAGCTCATCCACGTCTTGTTACGAGGCAGATTTCACCTGAGAGTGCTCAGGTTTATGAGAGGCTGCTTTATGACTCTATAAGACAAATTCACTGCAAATGATGTTTTCGTTTTCCTGGGAAATAAAACCTCTCCTGATAGAAGAAATAGAATCAGGATAACCATATCAACTGTCTTGCCATAAAGAGAGTTTATATTGCACTGTGGATTTGAACTGTGGGTTCGTGTGTGCTGCCTGTGCAACCTGCTGTGTCTGAGAGAAGCTCCTGCTCTGAGAGACTTTGAAATCAAGCAGGATGTACCCAAAGCCTCAAATGATGATCATCCCTGAGAGCCATAATTCCCTGTGGTCTGTCAGGTGTTTAAAGTAAATTAATTTTGCATTGACAAACAGGCCTGATGCACACTGAAAGCTGAAAATCTGGGGACAGCACCAAACGTACTGTGCTCCACTCAGAGTCAGCAGTGATTTGCAATCTTGTTTGCATCGACATCTTAAAATGCCCAGTAGCTGAAAACATGCCTTTTGTGTCAGGAGGCTGCTGGGTGTGAGGAACAGGATGGGAAATCAGGGCTTGTTTTCTCAGTCACAATAGGACTCTATTATCATCAGTAGTTTTCTTTTTCCTTGGCTGTGTCCTGTTTGCAGCTTTCCTGCGCTCTGTGAAGGGCCCTCCAAGGTTCTATTGATTGCTGAGAAGGCAGAAAAGGTAATTTGGGGGGGAATGAAGCACTCAGGCTGCCTGTGTAACTTGCCACCTGTTTAAAGATGGGAGAACATAAAGACTAGAGACATCCAAAGAATAGTTTTGGTCTAGGGCTGCACTTCTGGTGTCCCAGTGCCCTTGTTTGTGTGTCAAACTGGGAATTTGTAAACCTGGGGAACCCGAAGACACTTCAGTTGTCTTCCTGCCTTACCAATAGAAGTGGGCTGAGGTTTTCTGAGGAGAACAGAGGCAGAGGGCAGGAACCTTTTTATTTAGCTGGAGAAATTGGGAGGTGATTGGAAAGTGATCTGACCTTTCCCTTCAAGTGAAATATCTCACTTTAACCTTCTTTTAGGACCCACAGCTGATGTACCTGATATCTCTGGTCAGTTCTAAGTGTTGTATATTTATTGTTTACAATAGTTGGGACCATCTTTACCCGGCACTGTCTTAAATTTTCAGTAGCTGCTGCCCTAAGAACACAATTTAATTTGTTTGCTCTGCAGTATTTTATTTTGCAGTTCTGCAAATGAATGTGCATGTTCTGGTTAACTTTGGATATTAAAAGGAAATTGGTGTGGGCAGGTTATTAAGATAGCTGTTTAAAACAAAATTAAAAAAAATAGCAGAGTTAATACCTAATGAATTTAGGGAACAAGAAAGGAAGTTCAGTGAGAAGTTCTAAAGCATTATAATAATGAGACTTGTTTGAAATAAATAAAGGGAAGTTTAGAGGGAAGTGGGATGTGAGAAGGTTTCCAGCATAGCTAAGCTGTGAAATAACCCATGGGGAGCTGAAGGATTCTGTCCCTTGAGATGTTTAGGACCAGACTGTGCAAAACAAAATGCACCTTTGGGGAGTTTGGTCTGGGGGACTGACTAAATTGTAACAGCTACTCTAGTAAAGACATAAATTGTACATGAGAGATGTGCAGGAACCAGAAAAAGTGAAATTCACATTATTGGCTAAAATGTAGAAAATTTGGCCTTTCCAATTGCTGTTGCTGCCAGGCTGTGGTGGGGCATGGTTTCTTTAAGCCACATGGTTTGTGGCAAACCAGTCTCAGCTTGGGGATTTTTAAAGATAATTTATTGCCAAAGAACACAACTTTTGATTGCTGACTGGATATGGGAGGGGGACACACTCTCCAAACCATGAAAACTTTACCAGACACCTGAAGGAAACACAGATCTCCACTCTGCCTTGTTCAATACAATTTATCTCCAGTAACAATCCTGCAGCACTCCTGGTGTCCCATGATGGTGCAGGAATGCTGAACAGTGGGGGTGAGGTGAAAAATGCCATTTAACTTTAAAAAGAACATTTCTTTTCCCTCTGGGAAGTCCAGCACCAGTGTCTGTGTGTGCAGTCTGCAGGAGTTTGATAAGATTGGATACTCTTTTGTGGAAAGGGCAGGAGTTGGAGAGTTTGTGCTCTACCTGTGGTTGCTGGAGGTCCTGCAGGACATCTCAGGGGACTCTGTAGGGCTCTGATAAGCCTGAGTGTGTAACAGATGACTCTTGATATCAAGTATTTTAGGAATGGGAAGAATGCCTGAGATCTCTTCACAGATAGTCATAACAAAAACTGTTATAACTGTTTTTGGAAATGAAAAAGGCAGAATGTGTTTAGTACTCATAAAAAATAAGGGGTTTGTTAGTTGAGTTTTTTTTTTTTTTCCTCCCCTTTTTTGTTTGTTTTTTTGAGTGTTTGTTTTCCCATTCTTGGATATGTTGGGTCTTTTTGGTCAACGTTGTATCAAGCTACCTCTTTTTTTTTATTGTTTTATTTTTTTCTCCAGATTTAATCACGAGTTTTTATTGTATACTCAGAACAGACACAAAAAACCCAGAATGTTGCAGTTACAAACCCCAACCACCAAACTCCTAGAAAACAAAAACCAAAACCCTCTGCCCAACAACCAAACACCCTGCACCCCCAAAAAAAGCAGTTCCTTTCTGTCCTATCTCAGAACCTGGCTAAATTTTAAAGTAAATATTCTTACATTTTTCACTGTGGACTGTTCTTTTCTGCACAGTTTGCCTTGTAGGTACTTATGTTTGCAGTTTTTCCAGCAGCAATCATTGATAAGGGAATAACTTGAGGGAAAGAAAGCTAAAGGAATTTCTGAGTGTCTTGAAGCTCATAGCAGGCATTCCAGTAATGTGGGATTTGACCCTTCCCTCTCCTTGAATTCTTTAGTTGATTAATTACTGGCTTGGAATGGTTAATAAAAGCTGCTGAAATAAATATGTTATTCCTTGGGCGGGGGCAAGTTCCCTGCTACAACCAGGAACACTTTAAAAGGTGTTTATTTCTTTAAGCTGACAATTTAAATAATATCCATACTAATTTGTCTATTTAGAAGTCTAAAAATTACTAAAGGTCTTAAAGCAGCAAAAGCAAGAAATCCAAGTGACAGTCAGTATTTTGTAAACAAGTAAGAGTTTAAGCTTTAACTGAAGGTCACTGAAACACATACTTAAAGATTTATTTTTAGTGAATATGTCCTTGTATTTATTTTTTGTGAAACTCCCCAGTTAGCTATGAGGACAAAATAACTTTATTCCTTCCCATTTGCTCCTTGCCCCAGATAATATTAAGGCTGAATGAACATTGGCTGATTAAGGTTTGCAAAACACCCTAAACTTTGTACGTGGTCCTAAAGTAGAGTAGAAGCAGAAAACAGAATTTTGCAACTCTGAAGGTCAAGACCAATCTGAAGATCCTCTCTGGGGCCTTTCAGGGAAGAGTCAGGGAGCAGGAGAAGCCAAACGGCCTCTGTGTCTGCTTGGAATGGCACAGAAAGCTGAAATTCCAGCACATCCAAACAGCTCTGAGGCATCTTCCTGGACAAGGAGGATTTACATTGTCTGGTCTCTTCCAAGTGTCCTTGTGTGTCCATTCTCAGTGATTCTTTTGTGTTTGTCTCTGTGCCTCACCCAAATGTGAGGGAGGCATTTTCCTTTATAAAACAAAAACCCCAAAACTTTTCAAGGCCACAGTTGTGTTTTCTGAGTGAGATGAAAATAACATTGCTTTTTGGAATTTGGGGCAGGTACAGCTCAAGGCCACGTTTTATTAGTCCTCATTGGAAAACATGGATTCTGACTAAAATCTGCTGACTAATACATTGTGGAAAGCATTTAAAATGTCCAGATCTCAATAGATACGAAGTAGAAATATCAGAAGAAACTGCAATTTATTGACTGCAACTTTTCAGGAACTCTTTCCTTTCTTTAGTTCAGTGATGAATGCCAACAGTGGAATTGTTCTGGTAACTTTTGGCCATGAACTGTGGAAATCATAAGCAGCCATGACATCATTCAGAAAATTAAGTTATTTTATTTCTGCAGCTCACACCATATGAGTTCTCTTCAGGCCTTGTTGCAATCAAGGTCTGTGTTAATTTGTATTAATCATTATCTTACAGCAATAACCAGTATTGTCAGGTTTTGTGTCTGACTTGGGTTGATTCAGTTAAAACATTTTTTTCCTTTTAGCACCTGCTCAATTAATGGAAACTGGGGATGCATTTATTTGTTTGTTTTCTAGATAATAAAAAGTTGTACAATAAGAGCACCAGTGGTAGAAAATACAGGTGTAGAAAATTCATGAGGCTCCCTTCAAAATTCGGGTTGGATTTTTGTGCTGCTCTCACAGTAGCTCAGTGCTGATTCTGATGGAACTGTCCCAATTCACAGCAGCTGAGAATGTGACTCAGACTCTTTAGTCTTAATCCCCTGAGTCTATTAAAGCACTGAACATGCTTTGAGAATAGTTTGCTAATGATGGAGATTATCACGTTGCCAGAGGCGCTTTCCAAATAGCAGAATTCATTCTTTCTTTCGCTAAGAGAGACCAACCTGCTCTTCTCCATCAACTCCACTCCTTAAAAACAGGTACTGCATTTTTATTAGCTCTGATGCATTTCTGCAGCTCCAGAAATGAGCTAGGGGAGCAAAGAAGTGGAGAGCTCAATCAGGGATTGTGAGATCTTCTATTAAATGAAGCTATTGAGTCTTTTTTTTTTTTTTTTTTTTTTTTTTTTTTTTTGGTTGGTTGTTGTTTGTTTTTTTTTCCCTTAACCCTGAACTTTTTAATAGGGAACAACATGATGAGCAACCAGTTACCCTCTCTTTCTTATTCTGTTTCTTGGACTCTTCCACAGTTCACCCTGCTGATTTGGGTGGGTCCACAAGTGAGTTCTCTCCAGATAAAGAGGTTGAAGGTCTGGGTTCTGAGGGCTTTTGGCAACTAAAGAAATTATGCTGAGATTTTGGGTAACAGAAATTAAAGAAAGAAGCATGTTATCTGTAATTTGGTGATAATCAAAGTAGCATTGAAAAAAATGGGATTTTATGTAACTTTCAAATTTTTAGTAGAATAATATTGTAAACAAATAAGAATGTAAGCTTTAACTGAAGGTCATTGGAATACATATTTAAAGATGCATGTTTCATGAATATATCCTTGTATTTATGTATCATAGAAACACAGGATCATCAAGGGTGGAAGACACCTTTGAGATCATCCAGTCCAACCCATCACCATCACTGTAATCCCTAAACCACATCACCCAGTGTCACATCCAGATGCCTCTTAAGCACCTCCAGGGATGGTGTCTCTACCACTTCCCTGGACAACCTATTCCAATGCCTGACTACCCTAATAGTGACATTTTTTTTTTTCTAATATCTAATCTGAATCTTCCCTGTCTCACCTTAGGGCCATTTCTATTTAATGCCATTAAATCTGCCCCTCACAGGTTTAAGGACAGAGCACCAAGGCTGCTGAGAGAGTTGCAAACTTGTTGTTCCCAGTGACGTGCAGCCACCATCCCTAATTTTCTTGGTGCAGCAAATATTGCCAAACCCATTATGTGATGTTCTGAAAGAGCAATGAAATGTTTATTCTTAACAGTTCAATTATAAATGTAAATTTTACTGCATTTTATTTGTGGTAATTCAGGAGGGACTTGCTGTCCTTTTCCTCTCCTCTTTTCTTCTCAGCTCTGTGAGACAGGGTCAGACCTACTTGTCAGGAGAGTGGCTTTAACTCTTGCCTCCCTTGGGAAGAAGAGTGCCAAGTTCAGCTTCTTTCAACTGCCAAGGACAAATCTTTATTTAAAAAAATGTTCAGATCTCAGATATTACAGAAAAGTCGTGTTTTATTTCGTTCTCTTTCTCCTAAATACACAAATATGCCTCATTTTGACTATGCAGAATTTTCCCGTGGCATTATAAAGATTTAGCATGAGAACTTGATTTGAGTCTTACATGATGTGCTGTGGATTTTGCCCTCTAATATGTGATACACTTGTCTGCACTGATTTTGCTCTAAAATATTCATTGCTAATCATCATATTGAGGAACTGCTGTAAAAAAACCCAAACCCAACCATAAACTTCAGCTCTATTTAACATTCTTTCCTTTTGCCCTGATGTACACTGAGGATGTTATCTTTATTTAAGGAGAGAAGTGGAAGTTTTCCTAGGTTAGTAAATGAGATTCAAATTGCTTTTTTTTAGATCCATATTCCTGGCATTAGACAAACACTATTTTTTTTTAATTTTTTTTTTTTTTACATTTTTTTGCTTCCACAGGGAACTAGTTTTAAAAAGCATATTTTAATTGCATTTCTCTATGACAAAGCCTGTTTTTTGAAAACACAGCAAACCCACTATTTATTGCTTATGGAATTCCTGCTAAGCTGAATTGAATCCCTGCTTGCCATGCAGTTGTGAAGTGATGGGGTGATGGGGCTGAGTGTGAGACCAAGGTCAACACACAATTTTATTTAAACATCACTGACAGTGGAAGAGCACGCTGGACCTGCTGTAAAATTCACTTGGTCCTGTCCACTCTGGCTGAGTTTACAGCTCTGCTTCCTTGATGGACGATGAACTTTGGCCTCTCAGTTTGTCTCCAATTACGGTGTTGTGTTGAGATCCTTCTCTCTCTGTGTCCGTGCATTTGAACTCATGTCCAAAAGCACCGAGATGTGTGTGGCAATTTGCTTCCTTAAATCAGTGTTTTATTTTGCAGCAACGTGTGGTCAGATGTGTTGCTTTAGGGCGTGTTTTGGTTGCTGCAGGGAACTCCCCCGTGCTTTTGTTGTTCGCTTTTTCTCACACTTGCTGCTCCAACAAGTCTTTTTTGCCAGCCTGGTGGCGAAAGTGGCTGTTTGGTCAAAGCTGTTTCACGATAATTATCTACACCAGACCCAGCACAGGGACTTTCTCTCTTGGGTGGTCACTGGGAGCGTCACAGCCTCCCAGGGTCTAGCAGGATTTGCACATCACTCGTGTTCCTGGTAGGATTTCACCAGGAGAAGGTGCAGGTGCCTCACTCCTGGTTTTGGCCTGGTCCCTGTCCCAGCCAGCCTTGCTTTAGAACCTCCTGAAGCCAAGCAGGCTGTTTGAACTCAATCACCTCAGTTTGTGTGACACTCGAGGTCATCTTGGACCATCTGAAGAGAAGGCAACGTCTGCAATTCCAACAAGAGCTGAGAAACCCCCTCTGGGCTGGTATTTACAGCCACAGGAGGGGAGTAGGAGGAATTCAGGTGTGCCTTGTTCTGCCAGTGTTTGTCGAGTTAATTTTGGATTCCATTGGGATATAAGCACTTCCATTGGGGAATAAGTGCTCTCAGAATTGCAATCATTTTTTAACATCTACGTCTCTACAAGTTACCGATGAATCCTTCAGTGATTTGGACTGCAGGTTTCAATTTGTGTACAAAAGTATTTAAGATATCCTCCTCTTTAATTCAGTTTTGTGCATCTTAATCTAAATTGGATTGTTAAAGAATAAGTTGGAAGGGCTTTTGGTTGTGGGTGTTTTTTTTGTTGTTGGGTTTTTTTGTTTTGTTTTTGTTTTTTTTTTATACTTTTAAATTTTATTTCTCCCCTTTTGTTATCATGGTGATTCAGTGTATGGCTCTTTTACCACTCTCCTTTCAGGCAGGTTCTTCCTGTGGAGGGAAGAAATACTCTGTTGTTATTTTCTATAATTCAGAATGGTGTGGACTTTTTTTCCCCTCAAACTGTGTCACAGTGGTACCCATTTCTTTAGCTTATTCTCTGGACTAGAATCGAAATTTGAATTTTAAATCCATTCTTTTAGCTGAGTTAGTCTGAGCTGTCACTTCAACAACCCTCTGCAGATACAGAAGGAAACAAGGTGAATGCAACCCTGCAGATTTGATGGCAAACACAAAAATAAGCTGCAGGAAAATTCTGCCAACTAAGGACAAATAATGTGTTTTTGTTAGCAGCTGCTGCTACTTGATTTCACTAAAAGATCACCCACTGTGTACAAGGAATTCATAAAGTACTTCCTTGTATAGAAAGAGCTATTAGGCAGCAGAACTGAAAAAAAAAAAGAGATTGAATATGTTAATATGGTTTAATTTATACATTCATAAAGCGACACACGGAGGCTTTGAGTTACTGCTTAAGCTCTAAAACCTAAGTATTCAGCAAAATCGTTATTAGCACATATATTTCCTACCAAATTTAGCATTTACAGCAGATTAAAGTAGCTGAAGGTGGGGAGTGGCCAAAGTGTGTTTCACTGGCATAGATTAAGGGTGCTGGAAGATGTCAGGGACAACAGTTCAGAAGTGCAAAAATGCTTCTACTCTCGACCCGGGGAAGGAGCCACCGAAATGGGGTCTGACCCCACCAAGGGTCGCATCCTAAAAGAACCAGGTGCAGGTGCATGAAGGTCTGAGCTTCAGCACTCGGCAGATACATCATGCTGGACACTCCAGCTGGGTTAATGTGGGTTGCAAACACTCTGCACAGCACAGGAATTTTAATGGAGCTGGAGCTGCCAGCAAGCAAAAACCCTGGATCTCTGTGGATCCGGGTGAGTGACCTGCAGGGGAACTCCCTGCTCCCTCTGTATGTTCAAGGGAAGAAACCCCACCTGTTTTAGACACTGTCCAGTGTAAATTAGAAGCAAGGCAAAGGGGCTCGTTCTTCTTCATTTGTCTTTCTGAGAGTTCTGAGGTAGCTTAGACTAATTTTTATCTTTTTCTTACAAAACACTTGCTGTTGATTCTGGGAGGACATTTTTAACCCCAGTGGTCATCGAGGCACCGTGAAAGTGGCATCAGAAATCACAAGGAATGCTGATGTGCCCAATTAAGCAGATTATAGATTTTCTCAAAGGTTTTCTGATTCCAAGCTGGGAAGCCCTTAGAGTTTGCATATAGAACAAATCTCTTCTACTAAAGACTCAAGAAAGCACATATTTTAGCATTTGGCAGTAGTATCACAGATATCTTCTTTTTTTTTTTTTTTCTATGAATTTCCTGAACATTTTTTATATTGGCAATAATAACTTTACAGTGAAGTCATCTTCTCCTGAGCAGCAAAGTCCTTTACTAAAAAGTCACCATTTTGAGATTTAATTGAATGTGGTAAAACTTTTGACTTTATTTTATCCTATTTTTCTGGATTACTTGAGACTTTCAGGACAGGAGCTACATGTTCGTGGCACTGTGCTCTGCATGTTGGCAGCTACATCCACAGAATCCACAACTAATAATTGCAACTAAAACCTAGTCACAAGAATCACATGTGTTCCAGGTTTTTTTTTTTTGCCAGCATTAAATTCTTTTTGCAGCATATTTCCTGCTAATTATATTGTGTAATATCACATTGGCTGATCCCATATGTTAATTAATTGCTTTGGCTTGCTTATGAATTTTAACAAAACTTCTGAAAGCTGTTTTTTAATCTGCTGTAGTCACCACCCCCCTGCTGTGCAGAGGTTGTTCAGTGAAAATTCAAAGTGGATGATTATAGTAGCAGAGCTCCAATTATTTTGAGACAGACACAATCAGAATTGTGAGTTACGTAAGTAAATTGTGAAATGGAAAGAAATGAGTGAGCCATAGAATTTTATCTGTGGAAAAAACCCAATTTTCTTACTTTCTCCTTAATATTTTCAGAAATCTGTTGGTTTTGAAAATTATGCTCTTGCCTTTAATTTCCTTTGAGAAGTTGGAAGATCAAAACAATCATTCATAATCAGGATCCCTCTGAAAATTACCTTGTTTGGACTGAATTAACACCAAATTGTGCTTTAGATTTGTGCTATGAAGAGTAGAATAACTTAATCCTAGGCCAAAAGATGGACAAGACATTGAAATAATGGTTTATTTCTACTTAAAATGATTAATGAGTATTTTTTTTAGTTGACTTTAGAAAAGAGGTTGCTGTGAGCCCAACTCGTGCCATAGTGCAGACATAAAACCTGTCCTTACAGGGAACAATCCTGTCTTTTACATAATTGTCTTATTTATATTCCCTTCTATCAGGTGATCGGGGAGCATTTTGCAGCTAACTTTGGAGCAAAGATCAGTGTGCATGTGCTTAGAACAGGCTATGTATATATATATATAAATAAAATAATACGTGATTGTGTTGCAAAGCACTGTATCCATAATAGCCTGTATTGCCCTGACAGCTTTATGTGCTGTGGATCAGACCCTGAGGGGGAGGCAGAGCTGATAAAACACCTCCTTAGTGTGTTTACTGCTGGGCAATTGGGTTCCCACTGTGAATATACTCATTTATTTTTTGGCTAGCAAAGCTATAGACTCCTACAACTCACTTCTGACAAACCACACAGCCCAAAAACTGGTCATACTTGGGGAGATTTCCTCTTTCCCAATACACCTGGAGACTGTGAGGTTGCAATTTATTCCTCAGCCATCTGAGTTTGATGGTGGTACAGCAAAACAACTCCATTTTTACTAAAGCTTTTTGTGTCCAGATACTCAAGTGAATTCTTCCCCTCTCACACCTTAACCTGTGCGTGAATTTATTCCATGTCACTTCTGCTTTTGAGTTTTATGCCTCGCTAATGGTTTTGTGGATGTTTCACTCACAAATTCCTTAGTCGTGAAAGTTTCAAAATTATTCAAATGACTGGTTTTAAATTAAAAAAAAAAAAAAAAAAAAAAGAATTCCTTCAAAATAAATCTCCTGAATTGTAGCAGGTATGTTTTCCTCATGGATTTAAACACTTAGTAGTGCATCACAGATGACAAACTGAATGCCCAGCATCTCTTTCTTCATGATCAACTCAGTGAGACCCTGAAGATGAGGGTGCTGCAAGAAACTCTTCCCACATTATATTTATTTTGTGAAACAGTGTTGCATAGGCACTGCACCACAGGCTTTATGAGGAGCCAGGTTTTCTAATGTGTTATACTGAGCTCAGTGATACAGGAATATTGAACTTAGCTGACCTCTGAATTAAATAATGACTTGCATGTTTTACAGTTACTCCTGCAAATGTTTCAGGGTAAGGAGCCTCAATGTTCTTCACACTGCACTGGCTGATTCTCCCTGGGGCAAGAATACAGCAAGTAAAGAGGGTTTTTAAGCAAATGCTGTGTTTTGAAATAGAATTCATGAGACACGAAAGTAGAGCATACCAAGAAATTTTGAACATAACAATTCTTGGGGCAGTTAAGCTTTGCAGTAAAGATTTTTAGTCTTACCGTGGTCAATTTTTGCCACTTTGTTTTTTTTTTTTTTTTTTCTTTTTTTTTCCCAATGAAAAATTGATTGCCAGGCTTTATCCAATTTGTAACTGTGAAGAATTGAATTGATCCTCTGGAATTTAAGAGTTCTGGGGTGATGGGTGTATCAAGGCTGCTGATCATTGCACTAAACATCTTCCATCCTCTGCTGAAGCTGCAGAGGATAGAGGAGGCTTTACATTCCTTAAGTTTAAGCCAAACTAGAAGCAGGAAAATGCTGTGATTTGAGCCAGCAGGGAACATACTTGGGATTTAAATACAAGTGTAGGAAAAGAGTAAATCTGATGAGTGGCTAATACAAGGAAGTCTTTCCTTGTGATGGTATTGAACAAATATATCAAAGTGATGTTAAAGATTTAAACAGCAGCAGTGGGTAGGTGACTGTAAGCTTGTTCAGTCTTAGACTTTTCAATTTATTTAAGCTACCACTGTTACTCAAGGAAGCTAATTACAACACAGCTTAATGGTCAGAACCATAGATCTGCATATTTAATGTTCTGAAGTGATGGGTATTTATGCATCTAAGATCATTATTTATTTCAAGTTACCTTGAAACATTCATGAAACCCCGTGTTAGCCATTGGGAGGGGTTTAAAGATGTAAAATCCACTCATCCCTTCAAAAACAACTTAAAAAAAAATTCATTTTCCATCAAGTCCTTGTTTTTCAAAAAAAATCTTGTTTCTGTGGACTCAGAGCCCTTCTCACCAGAAGGTGGAATAGTCCAGATGGGAAGGCAACTTTGGGCTGGTGCTGCAGATCAGCACCAGTCAGGACTGTGGGTGGAGGTCCCAGGTTCAGTCAAACCTTGGAAGGAAGGAAGGAAGTACTCGATTCCAGTGACGTGTCTTTGAGGAGCCTCTTGCAAGAGTTCCCAGCATGGACCTTCCTGGAGTTGGGATTTGGACTTGTAGTGTTGTGCAGCTCCCAAACCTGGTGACGAGATCTTCAGCCCTTTGCCTTAGTGCTGGAACTCCAGAGCTGCTTGGCAGTGGCAGAGCCCTGAGCTGCTGGTGGGATCCAGGGGGGGCTGCCCAGCCTGGAGCTGGAGGCTCCTTCCAGAGGCACAGACCGGGACAGTGACTCTGGATCCCTGGCTGATTCAACAGCTGACTTTGCCTGGTTTGGGTTTGTCTTTAGTGTGGATAGTGGAGTGTTAAGATTCCATTTCTGCTTAGTGAAACCTTATTTCCGTGAGCTCAGTTCAAAGCATCCCTGTGACTCCTCTTTTGGATACCAAGGATTGTGTGGTTCCAAGCTAATTACGTTAATCAGTTCTGTTCTCTCTGTATCCCCTAAATGAATATTACTTGAGCTATTAAAGGAGAACAGTCATCTTAGGGCAGGATATGGCTGTATTATGTTAATATTGTTTACTACTTCACATTAGTATTTGGTGAAGTGTGCAGATAAAAACCATGGAAAAATTCAAGTTTAAATAGGCTGGGGATGATGGGAGAAGATTCAACATTAAAAGAAATAATGAAGGTATAACAGTATTCGATTGGCTATGCTGGGGAAGGAAGGGGAGGATTCATCATTATAAAGAAAAAATAAGGTGCAATAAAATAACGTTGATTAATAGACATTAATTGATTTTGTGTCTGATCCCACCTAATCGTGTAAAAAAAATAATTCATAAGGTTCTTCTGCACAGAAAACACATACACGAAGTGAAAATGTATGTATTTAAAATACCCCTAGGGGCTTTAGAGAGTTTATATGCCCACCGTGCCTTTCTTCAGTGCTTGCAGGATAGATTTTGAATGTTTGGGTGTAGTTGGTGCCATCTCCCTAACTGAGGGGTAAATCTGCAGGAACTTGGTGCATTCCAGCAGGGTGTGTTCCTGAGCAGCCCGGGGTGATTCCCGAGGCCGCTCCTGCTCCCTTTGCCTCGTGCTGGGCAGCAGCTCGGGGAGGGAAAACACAGGGCTGGCTTTGAGTGCTCCTGTGGAATTCCACTGGAGGTACGTGGAATTAGGGCACAGCTGTGCAGCTCAAGAAATAGCGAGGAATGTGGGCATAAATTGGCTGCTGGATTGATTTAGGGGAGGGACTGCAGTGTCTGCTTCCCTGGGCCTGCTCAGGAGCTTCGGCCGTGCCTTTTCTCTGCATGTTGATGGAAGATAAGCAAATAAACCATTGCAAAATGATGTGAAAAATAAGATTTGATGAATCTTTTCCTGTGATCAGCTTCCATGGTGGATCTGCCAAGGGATGAGCTGGGCTGTAAGTAGTGCCAGTTAAGCAGAGGAGCTGCCATGTCCGGTGAGCCCGCAGGGATGAGGAGCTGTCACATCCTTGTCCTGCACACACTGCAGGGAAAGGAGCTCCTTGTGTGCACAGCTGGGGGTGGGAAGGACCTGCAACTGTCACTGAACAACTGGAAATTTTAAATGACATGGGAAGGCTTAGGAATCTTTGTGCATCGAACCAAACAGCAGCGACCCCAAGTAGATTATATTAAGTTGAATTTTTACGCCCCCTTTGTTCCCCCCCCCACACACACTCCCCCTTCAAATAAGTTGGATTTTTAGGTGATACTTGGTATACTTTCAGGCCTGCTTTCAGTTGTTTGGTTTAGTTACATGACAATGTGGACAATAATTTGTAATAGTTACAACCTCAGGTAGCACTGAATGAATGAGGCTGTTCTGGTGTCTTAGATGTTAATCAAGAGGGTTTTTTTAATTTTGATGTTGCTAGCCAGGGAAACTTTCAGATACTTGGGAAGTGGTTCTAAATGCATGGATTGTGCTTTTTTGCAATGCTGCTCCAAAGGACGAGTCTTTTGGTTTTAAAATGAATCCTGGGCTGTGTATTGGAAACTTTGCCTTGTGTATGTGGTCTCTGAAAAGGTGTTGATTGGAGCTTTTCCATTAGATGAAGTAATTCAGATGTATTTCTTTATTCACATATAATTTCTGAATGTGAAATGACACCTTTTAAATAAAATAAATGAGACTGAATATAATTCAAGCCTTTTGCATCAGACTGTGCTTGAGTTAACAGCAACTCCTCCTGTGGCCTTCCCCACTGTTTCATCTTGCACAGATTTGATGCAGGTCTAAAATACTGCAGTTTAATGGCTATAATGGTATGGGAGGGAGGGTTTTTTCCATAATATCAAGGCTCAATAGGAATTTTTTTAAAGTGTTTCACATGGTTCCTGCTTGTTAGTCCTTTCTAAACTCAGTTGTGATGGGTGTGTTATTTATCTGACCTCTGGAGCAGAAGAAGGGTAGTTTTGCTGCTTGCAGATGAGCTGCTGTGTTTTCAGAAGCTTTCAGGGAAGGCTCATTTGGCATCAAAGTGGTCCAGTTACTTTTGATATGAAAAACACAAATCTCTTTAAGAAAAACAGAAGTTGGAGCCCTCAGAATGAAACTGGAGTTAATAAAAAGTCTGATTAAAAAGTCTGAACATGTATCTGTTCAAAGGTTTCTTTTCAAGCTTTCAGTTCTTAAACTGCCTTTTTATACTTAGGCTAAGAAGTGAAAAGAGTTTAAATTTTAGTTCTAATGAGATACCCAGTAACAAATCTGATTTTTTTTTTTTTTTTTTTTTTTTTTGCTTCTTGTTACTGAGAGTGAGTTTTGTAGACATTTGAGAAAATGGAATGTAACTCTCCTAAGTCAAGCAAAGTCTCAGTGCCTGTCCTAGAGCACAGCAGTAAAGGAGGAAAACCTTTTTTTTTAATTGGTATTTTACCTAACAATGGTATGGTCAAATAAACAGAATAAAAATCACTTGGGTTTCAGTTCAGTACAGCACAGAGTGCTTTTACAGAAAAAAAAAATGAGTCCTTGACTTTTACTGAGCTATGCAATGTTTTTCTTAAGCTGTGCAACTATTTTGATTTAGAATCCTAGTTCTGTACTTAAAATATTATGAGTTTGACTGTGTTTAAAAAATAAATTCCGAGGGTTTCTGTCTGAATCTTAGTTCTTTATGGTTCAGAATTCTTGTTTGCCAGTTACTATAAATTGCAGCTGTAAATGATGACTTGTAAGAACTTACACAGAAATGACTTTTTGCCAACATTAACCAAGACTAACATGAACTCTGCTTTGTTTTCAGTCCAGAGGAGCTTCCTGTCCACGATGCAGTGACAGAAAAGGTAAGTCCACTGCCTTCCAGGGTTTTTTACCAGGAAATAAAAGTTTACAGGTTTACAGCTTTTTGAAACATAAATCTTTGAGAAATGAGGTGATGAAGCATTTTAGTGATTTGCATTTCCAAGGAAGCACATTCCAATTCCCACAAGAACTGTTGTCCTTGAGGCCACAATAATTTGCCCACAGATCCTTTAGGGCCTCCTCATTCTTACATTTACAGCTGGTGCAGGTCCCAGTCCAAAGTTCCTCCTGCTGCTGGAAGGGACTGGAAGAGCAGTTTGACAACTGATGTGTTGGGAACGTGGAAAGCGATAAAAATAATGGGGAACTGAATTGCTGCTTGTCTGGGTACTGTTGGTATTTCCCGTTGGTCAGTCAGGCCTGTTGTTATCTCCAAGACTAAGTAAGATCCTCCTTGTTTGTCCATATTAATGATCTGTATAATCAGAAAACTCAAACTATTTAAAGCTGTATTTTTAAGTTACCCCCCCCCTTGGCTGCACAAATGAGCAGGGTACATGGAAAAGGGATGGAATGACTTGTTCCAGGGCAGCTCAGCTCCTTGGGTGTTAAGAGCAGCAAAATAAAGGAATTATTTTAAGCTTCAATTATATCCTGAAACTAGTAAGAGATGCTTTTATGTAGAAGAGGGGAACTTGTGAGTCCCTTTTGTTTTGTGTTGGTTCCTGTGTGTCCCTGCACACACAGCCTGGAATGGTTGTGTTTTCCTGCTATGTTTCATTACGTTTAATGACACGGCCAGGGGATGTATCATTTCATTTCCATCAGAAGGGCACAGCAGGGGGGTGAGTCTCTAAGCATAAATATTAGGCAGCTTGCAGGTGCTGTGGTGGATGTGTTTGGAAGCTCTGATTCACCGTGGCTTTGTAGTTGGCCTTAAATTATTGGGGGAAAATGAGTGTCTTGGGTTCCTGTCCCGTATTGTGTCTGCCCTGGCTCAGACAATGTGTCAGCACAGAAACTCCATTGACTGAGCCAGTGTTAAATTGCAAATCTGGTGTCTTTTCATAACCATCCTGTGATGCTTCTGTGTTAAACTCCTGGTTACACTCCTGATGGTATCCTGACCTCTGCTGGTCTGAGGTTTATCTGCCTCCTGTCAGCAGGATTTTCAGGATACCATTCATGGGATAATTAATGTGTCATGTTAATGCAGGCTAAGACTAAAAGCTTACTGTACAATGCCTTTTGAAGTCACTTGGCAGAACTGTTAATGCTTTCTTTTTGGCTTACTTGTGAATTTTAAAAAATATTCCTAAGCCCTGTTTTCATTTCATTTGCATCTCAGCTAAAGGATTGATATCCTGGTGAATTTTGAATCTTTGTTCTTCACATACACACACACACAAAAAAACCCCCAAACTTAAGCTAGGTTTTCTCTGTGTATATTTGTGAATTTTTGGTCATAATACCTTTAGTAATTATTGCTGTGAATGTAGAGTAGTTTTGATGCTTCATTACCTTGCTGTGCATTTGGTGACTGAAATGCATCAAATCATTGTCCTACATTGTGAACTACTTAACCTTGAGATGAATCATCCAGCACATCTGAGATAAAACTGGGGGAGGAAAGATTTTCTGGAGGAGGAAAGGAGAGAGAACTGACCTCAGGAAATCTGGAGTCTGTGTCTCACTCTGGTTTTGAAGTTCCATGAAATGTTTTGTAAGCCATTTTCAGTTTGTTAGGCTGTAGTTTATTTGATTATAAATTCTCTTGTGAGCAGTTCAGCAAGTTCTAGTGTTGTCTGAGGCTTCTGCTCTCCAGGAAGCTGCAGTGCTGCACATGAGATGGATTCTCGCCAACTTAACTCCATGGTTTTTTTGCTTTCCTGGTGCATCATTTACTGACATCAGAATAAGAAACCCTCTCTGCTTCAATTAGGGATTCTGTTATTCCCAGTAGCAGAAGTGCTTCCAAGTGTTAAATGTACTCAGAACAGATAAATGGAGGGTTTTTTTCTTTTTCTGGTGACAACTACATGGAACTTGCCTGAAAGAGCAGCAGCAGCTCTGAACACTGAGCTGCCTCAGATCTGTCCATGTTTTCAGTGTTGTACCTGTTAGACATGAAAGGGAACATGATCCAGACTGGGAAAGAAAGAGCTAAAAATTTTCAACAACTGAACACAGAAATAATTGCTATTTTGACTACAATAGGATCACTTGAGAACGGGGATAAATTGACACAGAGACATGAAAGCTTGAACAAACATACAATTGAAGTGAGCTCCTGGCTCAGAAGACCAAAAATCTTGAAAGCAGATCAAACATACAAACAAAAAGACTGCGGGAGCAAATGGGGTTTTTATTTTTCTTACCAATTATCTGAACAACCTGTTGAGGGCAGAGACCTTTCCTGACTTCCTGTTATTCCTGCAGACTAAACTGTGCCTGGAGAACATCTGCTCCACGAGATGTTAAAAATGCTGATTGCTTAAAGGGGTTTCAGGCGTGAGGGAGAATCAGAAACAGTGTTGGGAAACTGATGAAATCTGGGAAGCAGGAGATTTTCTCCCCTTCCCCTCTAACATAACTCTTAAGAAATGTCTTTTAATTTTTTATTTTTTTTTTAAGAGGCAGGTATTTGAGATATTGCCCAGTACAGTGAGAACACAGGCAGGAATGTGCATTGCAACGTGACCAGTCAGAGAAATTTCCACTGGAAGAGTAGAGGCACTTCTTTTCCCCACAATTTTCTTATGCTCGTGTCAGGCTTACAGCAATTGAATTCAAACAAAACCAAGCTGGTTTTGGGTTTTTAAGTTATTTCCAGATCAGTTCTTGGACTGAATCATGGTTGGGGTGGACCCAAATGGTCATCAAACAATACTCCTGCTCGTGCAAGGCTTTGGACTCCTGAATTAAAGAAGTTCTTTGCTTCTTTTCTTGCACTGATATCCCAGAAAGAATGCCCAAGTTCTGATGGATAAAAGCTAGTAGTAAAAGTAGGATTCTATTGAGATAATAAGTAATAATTTATATATCGCCCCCAAGATTTCAGACTTTATAAATACTTAATGAAAGTATTAATAAATGTTCAGTTTCCTGCAGAGCTTTAAAATTAAACTTTTACAATGTTACCAGATTGAACCACTAACCATATGAATATCCCTCCTGTCTTTATTAAGCCCTGGATTTGAAGTTGGAGGTAGAAGGGCTGTCCTTTCCAACAGAACTAAATATTTGTTTATATTCACCTTTGGAAAGAAAGCAATAGCCACACACAAACATTTTTCTGATTTAACATTTCCAGTGTGGATCCTCAGCTCCAAAGCACTGTGAAAAGAGTTGGAATGGTGTCATTAAAAGAAATGTAAAACCACACAGCTAATAGTTAACTTTGTAATATAATCAGAGACACTTTGTGAAATGTAAAACTGGGCTGTAAAAGTGATACTAAAAATGTTATTGTTGGAACCAACAGAATGCAGATTTTTGGTTGTGTAGAGCCAAAGTGCCTTGAAATTCCAGGACAGAAGTAGCCAATTCCAAGTACTTATTTGGTTCCCAAATTCAAGAAGTTGATGGCAACTGTAGCAATATTTTCATCGACAGAATGGCAATGTCTAAGGTAGTGGGGTTGTCCCGTGCATTTAAAGCTGTAAAAAATAAAACTGAAGTATGGAATTCACATTTTTATGATTGTTAGGCATTATACTGCTTAATATAATGATTTATTTTGAGAAGGTGGAGTTTGCTTTGTTTTGAATTCTTGTTCTATCACCTTGTTACTGAAATATTCTTGCTACAATTTAAGCAAACAGATCTTCAGAAGAAATCCCTGATGTTAAAATACAGGATAATTTAGGTAAAAATGTACCAAGCCAAGGAAGAGAATTAGGGCAAGGCTTTCCAGCTTTTAATGTCCAGAACTAGAGCTTATTCCCACTTCTGTTCCTGCACTGTTATTCTTGTGTGCCCTTGTTTTTGTTCCTGTATTTTGTGCCTTTTAAGAAGGGATGGTTTGTGTGGTCACTGGCAAACAGAAGCTGGTCATGTTTAGGGCAGGTCTGGGTAAAAAAAGATCATTTCAGGGGCAACTGATTTTTAAATGACTTCAGCAGAAATTGTTTGCCTGAAAACCTGCTGAGTATAAAAACACATGGAAGGCTTTTTATTTGTCAAAAGTATGTAGAGAAGAAACTTTATAAATTTGTTCTTCCTCTTAAAAAATACAGTTCTGCCATAGTGCTGAAAGTAAGGGTTTCTGCTTATTTTCAGTTGGTTGTTTGAAGTGAACTGATGTTACTCTTTGCTGTTCTCAGATGACTGGATAAAAAGTTGATGATGCTCTGTTAAACTTCTCAGTGTTTTTAGAAAAAAACATAAATAACTTTAAATGTATTCATTTTAAAAATACTGAACATTTCTAATTCCTTTTCAGCAAAAGCACCTTGAGATTGAAAGAACGACAAAATGGCTGAAGATGCTGAAAAGCTGGGAAAAATACAAGAATAGTGAAAAGGTAAAGTTCTGCATGGCTTTGTCACTGGCTGTCACTGCTGAATGGATGTGTACCCTGAAATTTAGATTGCCTGCCCTTGATACCTGAAAAACCCAAAGCCCACAGTGAAAGAAAAAAGCTGTTTATTCTTCCAAAAAGCCAAATACATAATATAGCCCAATAGTAATAATAATGACAAAAGTGGTGGTGAAATGCAAGGAATTGTGTTCCCTGGGTTCATGTCTGCACAACAGTCTGTGGAGAGAGTGGGGTGTGTCAGGTGGGCCATCAAACACCAAGTACTTGCCTTAAGAGCTGGGCAGGGACTTTGATGTGCATAGTTGATTTGCTGCAGTTGATTTGCTGCAGTTGATTTGCTGCAGTTGGAGTCAAGGTCATCTTAAAACTACAGAAAACTTTCAGCTGGGAAAAAACTTGCTGGAGAGGCTGCATTCCCAACTCCGTGTTCTGGGGAGGTTTTCCTAGCTGGTCTTGTGACAGGTTGGTGGGTAATGCACAGAATATGGGGTTCCCAAGCTCAGATTTCCTCTGCTCCTCAGTAGGGCTTAAAACTTGAATTTTCTGTTGGGACTCTGGGTGTGTTTTGTGGTGCTGCTGATCCACCTGTATTTGCTGAGGGCTCAGGGACACCAATTGCCCATCCCAGGTTTCTGCAGATTGACTGGCCTGCAGGGCTGCCTTGCTGGCTTTTTGCTTTAGGAAATCATCTGTGCAAAGTTGAAAGCTTTAAAGGGAGAGATTGAGCCCAGAACCCTCGTTAGCCTGATGGGCAGGGAGCTGAGATACCCAGGGAATTCCTCCCTCTGTTTGACTCAGGATGTCCCCTTCTCATCCTGTCTGCTCACTGTCTGTGGTTTTGATACCAGCAGCTGTGTCTTGCACTTTAGTTCTGTTAAAAACCACAGCCAGTGGTTGATGTTTTTCAGGCTGTAGCTAAGAAGCCATTTTAAAAGTCCATTTTCTTTAAAATACGAGGTGAATGCATGAAAAATAATTATTTGTTGCCCAAGTTTTTCTTACAATCCTACTTTGTCCTGTATTCTCCTCTGGAGGGAGAAGCTGCAGGTTATAACACTTCTGACTTTGTTTCTTTGCTGTGGCAGTTGGGTGATTTGGAGATCAAATATGTTTCCAAGTCCAAAGGGATGATAAAAAAATAAAATCTGTGTAACAGCTACTTGGGTTTGCAAAGAGAATGTTAAATATGACCTTTCAGGGAACACAGTGACAACTCCAGCAGTGGCTGTGCTCTTCAGCCATCGGTGATGTGGGGCCATGATACACTGACTTAGGTAAATAATTCTCTCCTCACCAGGCATGCAGAAGGTACAGCAGATCAGCTGAGCAGGAAGAGTTTCAGTTCATGTAACAAATTACAGGCTGAGCTATAAATAGTGGCAGGAATAATTCAATATGTTCATAAAGGGATGAACTTTTGCTTGAGGCTAGGAAAAATTCTCACTCATTGCTGAACTCTAGTGGAGCACATGAGACTTTAAAAAACAAGGGTGTTTTCCTTACTCTTTCTCACATCTTGCATGGTAAGTGAACCAGAACATACAGAACAAAGAATCAAAGCAGTGGAAAGCCTGCCATTATTCATCACTGCTCTTTATGAAAAGCCTGGGCACGTTCTCAGGGTTGTGCAAAACTCCCAATTAAAGGCAGTTTTTCTCTGTAAATGGGTTGGAACGGTGCACCAGTTTTCCAAACTCACATTCTTGCAGCACAGAAGCAATAGTTGCAAGAACAGTTCCTGGCTCTTCTGTCTTCACTTGACTGGATGAAGTGGTTAATGTTAGAGCAACAAATTGCCAAAGAAAACAAACAGCCTGTGTGTTAAAAGAGTCCCTTCACCTGACCCTGGCATGGTTTCTGTGCAGTCAGGCTGCTCCTGAAATCAGTGTTCTTTAGAAACAGCACTGAAGGGAGCACTGCAGCAGAAGGTGATGGTCCCAGGGATACAGCAGGTATGTACAAAAATACAGAACTTGAGTTTGTAATGAGCCTTCATAATGCCCAGCTGAGAGAGTTTTGCCTTGGAGGAGTCTATTCATACTGTAAATGAACCCATATATTTGATTACATTATCCCAAACTGTCACAGGCTTAATTGCAAAATACAGTTTTCATTTAATGCTCTTGCAGAGCTGCCTATAGGCTGCTGCCTTATTTTTTTTCTCCTATAACTTGCCAAGAAGAATTAATGAGAAAACATTAACACACTGATGTGTGTTTATGTGTGCACGTGAGGTGGTTCTATTTACACCTTCCCTGACCTTTATTGCAGAAGAATATCTCAAGAAAGAGATGAGAGCTCTGGGAACCTCACACCTCATGTTTGATCATGGACATTCCTGTAGGAGCTTGCCTTGCTGACCTCATGTCCTTGTCCAGTCTCTCAGTATTCCTCCCAGGCTGCCTGTCCTTGCTTCCCCCACACCTCATCGTTTTCCCTTTTCTGTCTGAGATGGTCCATGAATTCCTTATTCATTCCCAGAGGCCTCCTGGTGCTTTTGCCTCACTTCCTCTCTGTGTGGAGAACTCCTGGATTCCTGTGTGATTATTTAGGCATCTTTCTCAGTGAAGTCATCGTGATTCTTACAGACACCGGTGTCTGAAGTGTGTAACTGCCCTTGTGTCTCTGTGTGATTGATATTTGTCAAAACAAAGCTTTCATCTCCCCATCAGTCACTTCTTATGCAGGAAGTGTCACAGAGCAGCAAAGTTTGTGTTTCGATGTGGCTTTCTCTGGCTTGTGCTTTTATTTCCTATTTGTATTCTACTGCTCAGTAGTCCAGGGTACAGTCAACCACCCACAGATAGTAAATCCTTCCTGGCTTAGTATGATCATAACTTTCAGGAAAGATTAAATAAAACTGTTATGTGTTGTATTCCCATTTGAGGATTTCCACCAAAGTATTTCTGTCTTTCCCTGTCTGCCTTCATCTGTGTGTGATTGAAGTTGCCTAAATTGAGAGGGAAAGGAAGAAGAGAAACAATCAGGGTGGCTGCCATTTCCAGCTGCTCTGGCATTCACACAGAGTGTAATAATCAAGTCTCCACTTCGTTTGGAGTCTGAACACAGAGCCTTAATGAAGAACCCTCTTTGCATTGCTGGGATTTTCTGAATGAGGTGGAGCAACTCTTGGATTTGCAGTCTTTCTTTTTTTTTTTTTTTATGCAACCCATTGAAGTTGAAGAACCTCTAAAGGCAGCAGGCTTTATAAATATATATTCTTTTCATTATAAATATGCTTTCTTGTGAGACTTCAGATTTTAATTCCTATGCTTGTCATCACTGATTCTTTTTGAGGTGGCAGAGTCCCTCTGCTGCTTGTGCAGCTCTTCCTGACACAGCTGAGAAAGTCTGAGTTTCAAGAAGACCAGTTTTACATCTTGCAGGAGCAGTGGTGACACCTCCACTCTTCAGGCTGGTGCTGTGTGACAGTGGCCTCATTCCTGGTCCTGGAGAGATTTGGGCAGGGGAAGGAAGGGGGAGGTTGTGTTTTCCAGGTTTTTGCATGGAGACAACATTGAACGTTGGAAGTTATGGACTCCATTATTTGAGATGATAGCTAATTTGGAGCATTTCAAATTTGAGATGGCTTATTTCTTTTTGATTTGTAAGGATTTTAGTTAATTCTGTATATTCTGTAAGTTTACAGGTGTGATTCCTTTTTGTATCAGAAGCTCCTTTTGAATTCCTGGGTGGTAGGGCCTCATCTAGTGCCCATTTGCCATATCCACTTCAGGATCAACAATATTACTAATAATAGCAAGAGTTTATGATAGTTCTACTTGGCTGAATATCATCTTAGATGTGATACAGAACCTGTATTTTTTTGTATCCTGTGTTTATACAGTTCCATGTATCAAGGATGACTTTCTTTTTCCTATGCCCTGTGGATGGAAACATCCCAGATCCCATATCCCCATTCTTTGAATGATGCATGCTGTCATGGATGTACATGTTTATCTGAACTCCTAGTTTATATACTTGTGTTTTGTTTTGAGCTATTATCTTAAGAAGGCCTAATTTTAAAGAATTTATTGAAGATTGACTTGTTATTTCATCTTCCCAGAAGCAGAAGAAAAAACCAAAAGTTTCTGAATTACCTACTTTCTATTTTAATTATTAATTCAGAGAGAGCAGAAGAGTAAATTAGAGTTCTGCAAGTATATAGAGCCAACCAGTTCTTCTGAACAGATTTTTCAGCCTTGTATTACATAAGGAAATCAAAGCCAGCAGAGGGCACTAGCATGGTGCTTATGGTACAGAGATTGTCAGCTAATAATCAGTTTGCTCATTTATATTTTGGTTAGAAGGGACCTTAAAGATCATCCCATTCCAACTCCCCTGCCATGCACAGGGACACCTTCCCCTAGATCAGATTGCTGAGGAGAGGGAAAGGATCAACTCCCTTGACCTGCTGGGAATTCTTTTGTCTGACACATCCCAGGATCCCCTCAGTCATCTTTGATTCCAGGGCACTGTGCTGGCTCCTGCTCAACGTGGTGTCCTCCAGGTGCCACAGCTCCTTCTCTGCTTCCCAGTGACCCCCAGCACGTTGTGCTGCCTGGGGCTGTTCCTCCCCAGGTGCAGGACTTTGCTCCTCTCCTTGCTGAACTCCACCAGGTTCTTGTCATCCCCTTCCTCCAGCTTGCTGAGGTCACTCTGGGTGGCAGCAGCACCCTCTGGTGTGTCAGCCACTCAGGTTTATCTGGTGTATGAAATATTTCACACTGTTTCCATGTTGTTGTCTGTGCAGTGGAGCCTGTGCTGTGCTCTGTTCTTGAGGGACTTTTCTCTCCCCTCTATCAGACAGACAGTGAAAGTCTTTGGTCTTGTGTTCTCTGAGTCTCTAGGCAGGATCTGGTAATGACTTGGGATGACTGAGAGCTTTTTCTCTGCCTCGATAAAAGAGCAGTTGGAATAGCAGAGTCAGCTGAAGACAGATCTAAAATGGTTTGGAAGAAGCTGTGACTGTTATTTGGGTTTATTCTGTCAGGTAGTGCAATAATTCACAACTTACCTACTCAAAATGTTTGCTTTCCTCCTGTTTGTTTTTTTTTTTTTTTTTTTTTTTTTTTTTTTTTTTTTTTTTGGCATATCTGTAGTAGGCTGATGAAACTGCTGGACTCTCTGTCCTTTCCACTCTTTTTAAAGTTATATTTGCTAACTCACTTCTCAAACTTTTCTGTAAAAAGCACTTCCCCAATTCTCTTTTTGAGTGTTGGAATGGTGAAAGTTGGAAAGTTTTTACTGCTGCAAGGGCTCTTCTGGTGTTTGGCTGTTTCAATCCAGGCACCACAGAAGATGGGAAAACTGTAAATGCCATAGACACCTCTGAAACCAGTGATCCTTCTTCAGTTTTATCTCTCCCCCAAAAAAAACCCCTGGAAGAGCCCCACACTTTGGATGGTTTGAATTATTTTGATTCTATTTAAATAAGAAGCTACTGTTACAAAGGCTTATTTCTGGCCTTTGATATCCACCTGACCTTCTCCCAAAACATTAATTTACAACAGCGGTCCTGAGAATTTATTCCTCAACCAGTTCTCTTCACTAATAAACTTCTGTTCTTGAAGACATTTGAAGACAAGTTACAAAATTAAACTGCCAAAAATGTTTGTTGTGAGGGTGCTCTGTTACTGTACCGTGGGGCTGAGGAATAAAACTACCTGTCACTGGGGGCATAAATCACTGCTTTTCTTCTTGTTTGGCTTTCCCAAGACTGAATTCTCTCTCCCAGGCAGTTCCCCCTGGTCTATGGTGACACACACTGAATTCTCAGGGTGACCTGAGCTCTGGGTATCCACCTGTACAGGAGCTGCTCTGGAGCTCTGTACGTTGTTCTTTATCCTCCCAGGAGAAACTGGACTGGCACAGCTGTGCTCACACTGCAAGTGTTGCTGCTTTAGCTTTCTTAGCATTAAAGCAGCAAAATTTTCTGTATAAAGCACAACATTTTTTATTTGGGGGCAGCCTCCAGGATTGCTGTTGTCTCTTACACAAGCTTAAAATTTTCATTTGACAAGGAACAAAGGGGGAAAAAAGTCATAACCTTCCTTGTGCAAGAGTTCTGGATTTTGAAATCCATGCACAAATCCTTGCTGGCATTACAGACACCTTCAAAGATCTGATACATCCCAAGCAGCAGGAGGTTTGCAAATTTACTGCAACGAGGGGTTCATTAATTTTCCAAAACTGGAGATGTGAAATACGTGAAAAGAAAAACGATCCTGTCTTTGAGGAGGACATTTCTTTTAAAACATTTCTTGTGTTGCAAACATAACTTCTATAAAAACGTTTGAGGGAAGTAATAACTTTTTCAGTTGGAATTTTTAAGGCCTAACTTTCATTGTAGGATAAATGCAAAGAATGAGTTGTTTGGAGAGCAGTTGTGTGTGTTTTATTCTCTTCTAAATCTAATTGTCTCCCTGTGTAACATCACAGTGATGATAAAAACTTAACTTCAGAAAGGTTCATTTTCTTTGTCAGAGTTCTCTTTTTTTTTTATTTTTCTCTTCTTAGACGTGCCTCCAGAAAGATAACATTTTTTTGGTGGGTTTTATGTTGTTCTTGTGCAAATGCTTTAATGTGCATTTAGAAAACTGATTATTGGTTTAGAAATATTATCTGAGATCTGTTAGCTTTAGGAATGGCAAATTCAGGGTCTTTTTTTTTGTGATCTCACAGTTTGTTTCATTGCCTAGATACATTTCAACACGCTGATGCAGTTCTACAAGCATTCAAAAATCAGTTCTGCTTTTTTTTTTTTTTTTTACTGGTAATCTTTAAAACTCTGTGATATTGCTTTTCACGATTTCACTGTTTATAGATTTTAATTATAGTGAGTTATTTGTGGCCTATCAGGAAATGCTGTGTTGCAAAGAATTTGGGGTTTTTTTGGGTCTAAATAGCAAAAAAAAAAAAAAAAAAAGATACAATTTTGATAGACCTTCCTAGATGCAAAAGGTTTGTGAAATCACCTGCACAGGTTTTACTGTATCCCCTTTTTGTCCCTGTGCCTCTGGATTCTGTCAAGAGGTCCCAGATGGAATCACCAGGCACCTTCAGTCCCTAAAAGACACTGGAACACTTTGTCCCCCAGCAGGTCAGCCTTTTGCTGGCACACTTGGTGTAATTGCATTTTCCTCTTTAACAGATTGGACATCACTGTTCCTTTTGTTCAGAGATTCTGCTGCATTTCATATTTTATTTTTCTTTTTACAGTTTCATAGGAGGATTTATAAAGGGATCCCACTGCAGTTCAGAGGGCAAGTCTGGTCTTTACTACTCGATGTCCCTAAAATGAAAGAAGAAATGAAAGACTTGTACAACGTGAGTTTGTAGAATTTCCACTTAACATTGATTAAAAAAAATATCAGAGAGTGAAACTACAGCCTTTATTAAGCTTTGTTGTTATGCAGCATTAAAAAATATATTGGAATTACATTGCACTCTGCTGCTTGTTTTAACCTGGGAAAAAGCTATGTACTGAAAAGCACTTTTCCAGCCTGTTTTTTGGTTCTGAAATTCATGGAATTAATTTAATCTCCTTTCAGTTTCTTTTCCCATTCTCAAATACTCGCAAAAGCCCTTTTAAAATCAAAACAAAATGAAGTAAGAAAAATCCCTCCATCCAGGTAAGAAGGCAGAAGCCTTGGAAACTACAGCTCTTGGAAAATGTCCATTGAGGAAGTCCCTTGTTAGCTGAATATCAGTAAAAGGAGTTCCAGTATTCTGGAAGGGATAACTGTGGTTATGTTCCTCTCAATTTTTTCCCCTCCTACCTCTTAGTTCTCCGTGGGTGTCAATGAGCTGCCGACCATCAGAGCTGATCTCCAGACCCAGGAGTGGAGAGCAGGGTCCATGTGCAGGCTCATAAGTTGGGCAGAAGGGGAATTAAATCCTATAAAAGTCTGTCTTTCTGCTAAAGGATTAGAGGAGAACTTGCCTAACAGAAAGGCAGTTTGGTGTTCTAGAGTGTTTCCTTTGAAAGGAATAATGTCCAGAGTTTCAAGGAAATTCATTACTGGTTTGATTTATCTTTTTTTTACATTTTGTAACAGCACTGTTTTGGAACTGTGCTTAGGGTCTGAGTAGATAAGAAATCATCTGTGGTCATGAAAGATGGATGTTGACAGTGATGTTACCTAAATTTTGGTGTCTCTGATCTTCCTCTTAAGTTATTTAATGCTCTTTAGTCCAACAGGTTGCTCTATCTGATTATTATGGGGGTTTTTTACCTTCCTAAGTAAGACGAGTGGAAGATCCAAAATGGATAAAACAGAGTTAATGCTGAATAATCCAGTTGTGGGGAAGAATGCTGAGTAAAACTGGACATATTTAAAAATAGGTGAATTCATCTTCAGAAATGATTAATGCCATCTAATGCTCGATGCAAAACCAAGAAGTGTTTGTAGTTCAGATATAGAAGTAGAAAGAGTTTCTTCCATCATTATCCTGGGTTGTTTGTGTGTGTTTTTGCTACTCTCCATTTTCCCATTGAATTCAGGGTCTTGTAAACTCAACTTTTAGGGACAGAAGTGAGAATAAATGAATGAATGTCAAGAGAAAATTATCCTAAGTGCAGGAAATAAGGCGTCAATCTAACCTGTGCAGGCTTCCTAAGTATTCAATTACAAAAATGGATTTAATTATAAAACACTAAAGCAAGTGCTAAAGTAGACATATTCTACAGCTAAATTAGATTAGAACAGAAAGACAGGAAATTACTAGAGAAATGTCCATTATCTGTACTTAGATAATAACTGGCAGCTCTGTAGCTACAACTTCTGCTTAGAGAAAAAGGCAGGAAAAGTACGAAAACCACACTAAATCACTTGCTAAAAGTCCAGTCTGGAGCACTTGGATCTCAGTTCTTGTTCCTGAGCAGTGAAATTAATTTTCTGTCTTTCTCCAGTGCTGTGCCTGCCTGAGAGAAATGGCAATAAGAAATTGGAGATGCTGAGACATGGGTATGGGTAGTGAATGAGGGGTCAAAAAGAAGTGTGTTATGAGGATGGTCTTTTTGCATCTCTGCTGTGTGGCTGTGTCTGACTCTTTTGTTTCTGCATATTTTGGAAGTTAAACTTGTGATCCTGCGAGTGGCTCTTCTGCACTGTTTTAAACCACACGTTGGCAAATCCTTCGGTGTAGGTGTTCAGTCAGACAGCTTTCTGCTGTTTTACAGCTCACAATTTTAAACTTAATCTCTGGTCTTTGCTGTTTCTCCCAGAAATTGAGGTGGCAAGCACGAGGGTCTTCGTCCTTTATCCGACAGATTGACCTGGATGTGAATCGGACGTACAGGGATCACATCATGTTCCGGGACAGATACGGTGTGAAGTGAGTGCCCTGAAAGGCTTTCTTGGGCTTGTCTTGGGCTTCTGACCTACCCTGAGCCTCCTCCACCCAGGGAATGTGAGCTCCAGACTTTGAAAGCAGGATTATTTCTGTGCAGTGATGTAAATAATTACAATAATTGCTATACAAAACTAGTTTCCCCTTACTAGGAGGTGGTCAAATAAACCATTTCTAAGCTGTTCTCATTTCGTATTAAAAAAATGTCTCAGATACTGTAAATACAAGTGCATGGAAATTCCCAGCTAACAAGTGAATTAAGATGCATTACACAATTGTTTTATTTAACTATTTATTTTCAAAAATAACTTCTTGCATCTCTAATAACATCTATCTTCCTAGAGATTTTAGCCTTCCTCTGGATTTTGTATTCCTCTTCTATCTAACTCAGAACCATATGAAGCAGTATTTTTATATGTGAGCATTAAATTATTTACAAATGTAGGCCGTAATGCTTTTGGATTTCTTCAAAATGTTGTTTTTGTTTGGTGGTGTTTTTATTTTTTTTACTGCCGTTGGATGAGGAATATTAGGCAGCTGTCATCTTTAAAAATGCTTAATGGTGAAAAATATTGTGGTGATACAAACATCAGCATTGTTGCTGGCTTGCAGCATCAGCACCCTGCTGAGATGAAGAGGGTGTTTTTTCCCTTCTGTCCCTGTATTAGGTTCAGTTTTTAATCTCCTTTTCTTGCCAAGGCAGATTTCTATGGTAGTCTGCTATTTTCCAAAAGCAGCACTCAGAGCTGTGGTCTGTAATGTGATAATAAAAGAAACATTTTCTTATATTATTCTTGTGGAAGCATTCTAAATCGGGGGAGTTTGTGTGATGGCTGTGAGGAAGGAGCCCAAAGCATTTCCATCCCCACTTTTCCGTGTCAGCAGAAGCTCGTGGCTCCATCAGTGTGGGGTTCACACGAGCAGAGCCGGCTGCAGTCCCTGTGGCTGTGTTGTGAGTGTGCCCTGAGAGTCCCCAGCAAAGCCTTTGGCTGCCTGAAGCAATTTCACACTTGGAATAGGCCTTGGAATGACTGGACATATATTATACATTTCCAGCGATGGCTCGATGAAAAATTCAGAAATCATTTCACATAGCAGTGAACTGAAGTCCCCTGGGCATGTCAATAGCTTGTTTGACTTTTAAGTAGACTGTATATCTTTAAAGGTTCGCTCTTTTATGGGTCTTTAGTGGTCTCATCTAGTGTAAATAGTACTAAAATTGCCATTATTTTATGTGTGTTGCTGTGGATGAGATTGAGCTCTTATGTGCAGTTTCATATGGTCAGCTGAGGGGACAGGAGGTTCCTGTGCACGTTTGGGACCTGTTAATTTGTCCTTGTAAAATAAAAACTCGGGCTCAATATCTAGGGCTTCAGGTTAAACTTTTTGGTTGCTGAAGAATTGCCCTCTTCAGGATTCAAGTTTAGCCAACAAAAATGCCGTAATGTAGAGGCTTTGGTACATTTTTCCAGGTATACATCTTCTTCCCAGTATAAAATAAGCACCTTTATACCTTTTTTTTTTTTTTTTTCGGGCGTGACTTTAAAAATTCCTTATAAGAGCCTTCCACCATTACTTTGGTGGCCCAGCTGAGGAGAGCTGGGTTGTGTTCGTTGCTTCCTTGGTTTCTATCCTGTTACCTTCACAAGTTACAAGGTTTTACAGAAAGCAAAGGACTTTTACAAAGCTTTTCTTCTATTCTAATCCTGAAGTACTCGGAGATCAGCTCGCTCAGAGGACTGAGCACAGGATGCCAAGTCAGAGTTAATATTGCTTTTCTCCAGTTTGACAGCAGCAGCCACCAGAGCAGACTTTAATTTGGGTGCCAAGATTAAGACACCTTTGTGGCTGTTTTGTGTATCTCACAGCTCCACTTGTACATATCAGCTTGGAATCAGGAACAGCTGTTACTGTTCTGCAAGCACAGAAACAGGTCTGGAGGGTTTCAGTTTTGGCACCCAGAATAAATCAGTGTTTGAAATGTAGCTCCTCCTGTGTTTCACTTTACCTGTCTGTAAAAATGATGATCTGACACCGTTGCCTTCTCAGAGTTCTGTGGGTATTTTTTGAAACCTTTGAACGTGTAAAGCATCATAAAGGTGCTAATTACAAAGTTGGCTTGAAATCAGAAGTGCTTATCGTGGTTTATCATGTTCTTTACTGCTGGACAAGTTGAACTGGGGAAACACATTTCCAAAATACAGTTCACTGCTAGGTTTTTCTGTTTTTACAAAAGACAATATTATAGTATTTTCCTTTTCTGCTCTTATTTCTCCAGGCAACAATCTCTGTTCCATGTTTTAGCTGCATATTCCATATATAACACGGTAAGTTGTGGACCTTCACACACATCTGGTTTCTCTGAATGTGCTATAAGATAATAACTGGCATCTCTTCTTTCTCCCTTAAAAAAAAAGCCCCTAACAAACATTTCAGAGGCCTTTGGAAGGATATAGAAATAGATCATTTGCCTGTTGACATATTTTGAGCTGAAGTTAAAATCAAGCATCTCGATGATGAGTATCTGATTGGACAGCCTGAGCTGTGCACACAGTTTGGCTGAAGCTCAGTGCTGTGTCCAGTAAGAACAGTGAGTTTGTGCTGTGCTGGAGGATTATGCACTGGTATTTCCCCCTCCCATTCATCTGAATGATAGGGAGGAAAATACTGGAAAAAGATGCATGTTGGAGTTAACAGGAGTATTTCATAACCTGAAAGGTTCTAGAAAATGGAAAATGTCTTTAAAGATTGCATCTTCTTTACTTAAGCCCTTGGTCTTGGCTGCAGTCCTGGGTGGGGATTTGTTAGAGTGAGGTTTCTAGGCTGTATCATAAGGGTTAAGAACTTACGTCTTTTGGCTGTATGCTAAAAATAGAACCCAAAATGCTGCTGTGTCCACATTTAACTGTGCTTTTAATGTAATACCCCCTCATTCCTTGGGCCCATTTTGAGCATTTCTGTACATCTTCCATTTTACATCCATCAGCAACTCCCTAGCATTCAGTGTTAAAATACATAAAGTTCAGAAGAGGAAAGTGAAATTAAGCAGTTACTCGAACTAAATAGCAGTTTGATTTATTTTCAAAGTTCCAAGAAATGTAACCTTTCTCTCTGGCCTTTATATACCTCCTATAAAACATTGGACCAGTATTTTCAAGTTGCATGAAAAATACTGTTTAAAATCAACCATCAAAGCAAAATGGTGGGAATACTGCAGTGAAGTCTTTATTTTGCACTTATGTTGCATTTTTCCTCCTAATGTGCAGCAGTTCTTACTCTTTGCTTTTATCTCTAGAGCAGAAGTTCTGCAAAGGATTTGTAAACCTGAAAAAACTTATCAACAATTAAGTCATTGTCCTTACAAATACTTTATTGGTGGGGTTATCTGAGCAGCTGAATTGATGGTGACAGTTGGTTCCTGCCATAGAAGTCAAAATTAATAGCAGAGGAAATACTCGAGTTCAGTTTTGGAACCATAAAATTTTTCTTGGGGTTTATTACAGTTGCTGGTTATTGGGCTGCTAAACTTCAGCAGGTTTATAGTTATAGGTCACTCTTGAGAAATCCTGTTCTTATCAAGTGGTGCTCTGACTGTAAACCTGAACAAAGCCAGACCCTCTCCTCCCCCTCAAAAAACCAACTAAATGGTAACATGTCCATTCTGAGAGTAAGATGATGAAGTTACTTGAAGATGTTAGTATTGATGAGAATTTTGTGCATCAGTAATGAGTTCTAATGAACAATCAATACTTTCAGGTTACTCTTTAGCTGGGGGTTGTGCATCATTCCTTCTGCCTATCAATATTTGAATGTTTAAATATGAAGTGTGTTGGGTGGTGTTATAATTAGGGACCCTGTGCCATCAGGACAGGCATCTCCACTAACCAAAGGAAGAGATAAGAACTCGTGGTTATGAGGCTTTTGTTCCCAGCACTTTAATATTTTCCCTGTCTGATTGTCAGGAAGTTGGATACTGTCAGGGGATGAGCCAGATCACAGCTTTACTCCTCATGTACATGAATGAAGAAGATGCCTTCTGGGCCTTGGTGAAGCTCCTCTCTGGCCCAAAGCACGCTATGCACGGTATGGTTCCATCTCAGTCAGTGTGTTTGGGTTTCAGCCTGTCCTTTCAAGCTGTAAATTATTCAGAAATTAAACTGTGCTGCTCTGTCTGATTGGTAAAAGTTAGGCATGATGGGAGCTTTGTACTTGGGAGGGGGTATTGGATGTTACTGGAGCTCTCACCCACAAGGGTAAGTAATTGTTTTTATATGTGATATCTTTCAGGTAATTCTAATGAAAATCAGATGGTTTCCTCTTCTTCTCTTATTCTCTCAGGGAATGTAACCAATTGAAGGCTGGTTATGCAGACCTCTGTGTAGTAACAAAATAGTAGGGGAAACCTAATACAGAATGTGTTAAATAATAATATTGCAGCTGTGCTATCACTTGGCAGGACAGGAATTGACAGTAAAAAATGGACCTGTGTCTAGGCATGAACTCTGGGTCTCTCAGTTTTATCTCTTCCTCACACAGAAATTCCTGCTCTTGTGGTGATGTTACTCTTATGTTATCAGTAGCCCTCTCTTTCCTTGCCAGATTTAGTATGATCTGTGCAGGTTCCATGGCTATTGGTATGGGACAAGTCCAGGAATTCCAGCATCTTTGTGATGTTACTGATGGGGTGATTCAGAAAAGCTGGAGTTCTTGGAAGCCTGAAAAAGGAAATGTCATTGAGAACTTGGGCTTTTTAGCAGATTTCCAACAACCTCCAGCTCCTTTTCCCTGCTCAACACTTTCTCATACTCTGATACCTTCCTCAGCCTCCCAGTGTTCCTGGATATTCTCCACCCCCAAGACAAAGGGCCAGTTTGTTATTTTGCTGCTTATACTTCTGCAAAACTATCACTTTTTTTTGGGGGAAAAAAAAAGTGTGATGTGATGTGAGGATCAGTGTCATAAGTGAAATTTTGAAATCATCAAGTGTCAAAGCCTTTCTTGAAGCTTTACACGACAGTAACACAGACTAAGAGCATCTTACAAAAAACCTAGAGATTTAACAACAATCAAAACCTGGGCAACTGCAGCTGTGTGGGATTTTGAGCTCTTCAAAACTCATAGGAAATTCTGGGTGTTTTGGGAAGTAAGTCAGAAGTGCCACAGGTTTATATACATTGGAACTGTCCTGGCAACATCTGCTAGGGAAGGTTGCATTTATAGTTATGCTGACAAAACCTTAATTGTAACTCAGATGTTCCCAATTCACCATTCACTAAATGTTACCAACCTACTCTAAGGTTCTGCTTTCAGCAGGTTGGACCAGATAATCTCCAGAAGTCCTGTGCAACCCAGATTTCCTAGGATTCTTTGAATGTTTCTGTTTTAAGATGAGTTTATGTCACTGTGCCTCTGTAAATACAACTGTAGATTCTGGAAGGGAAACTTTAAAACTGACTTAACTGATGTCATATAACTTTACCCTTTTTCTGTGTTCTGAGGGGAAAGTAGCTTAAAGCACCTTTTGCCAACTCTTTAAAGCCAAAACAATTTCAATTCTAAATTGCCAAGATCCATGAAGAAGAACTTTTATAGTTACACTTGATGCTACTGATCATCAGATGCTTCTCTGAAATGGGTATCCCCCTGTGGAAATTGTGGTGGGAGCTGAGTAATTCAGTTGGAATCATATTGACAAGAGTAGGGTGGTGAAAAGTTCTTGGTTTTCTCTTCTGCCATGTGATCTGGATACCTAGCATGCTTTTTGGGTGCAGCCCATTAGCCAGACTTACTTCTAGCATAGCCCCACTTGAAATCAAGAGGTGAATTTGGCCTCTCTGATGCTTTGGGTTGTATGGACAATGTGAAGTCTCTAAATGATAAAATACAGGTGTCTGACCCTGAAAACTACCTACGTTTTTGGAAGCTCTTTCCACTGATCTTTCTACAGTCTTAAAAATTCAGGATAATGAGTTGGTGTATATAAATTTGAAAGAGCAACCTTCCATGGAAAAGGCACCTCTGAATGTTATTGCAGATGGCAAATTAGCTTTGGAGGAGCCACTCACTGTTCACAGTAAGAAAAAAAAAACAAATGCCTTGCCTATGTTATTAGAATTTCCTAATATGCAGCTTGACATTTAAGTATGATGGAATTTGCATTTGTGTCTATGAAATACTGAACCTGTGTGAACCTGAGATGGTAAATTTTGTGTCTCTGTGGCCGTGCACTGAGTTCTGTAATCGGTAACTAGTAAGAGTTTGCTTTTTGCTTTGGGACTTCTTCAATGGTTTCTTTCTTCTCTTTTTTCTGAAGTTACATTTGTTCTGCGGGTCTGTACTTGTTCTTCCAGTTTCTGTACTGCTTAAAAGGTCTTGAGGATTTTTTTTTTTTGGTAGACTTTTTAATCCTAGGAATATGGAATTGCTGTACTAGCTCTATTTAACCTGGTGTTCTGTCTGTGACAGCCACCAGCAACAGATGCTCAGTGAAGTGTCTGAAAAAAAAAAGCAACCAAAGATCAACACCTCCACCTCCTGGAAAATGCTCTGAAGGAACTTCTTGAGATGAAAATTTGTTTTGCCTGTAATTATCTCCAGTAGACTTTTCTTCCTTAAATAGTTAATTGCTTTTGACTATGGATTGTTGTTCCGTTTGTGTTTTGGCATTACATCCATCTGTGCAGCCACGTGCCCCAACTTACGTTATTAGGGCTTCCCTCAGTCTTTGCTTGGAGTGTGTTTTGCACAGGTACTGGACTGAAAACCAGTTTAAGAAAAGCTGACGTTGTGTCAGCCCTTCTCAGGCTCATGGCAAGAGGTTTCATAGAACCCACATTTCGGGTCGTTCATCTGTGAGTTCTCTGAGAGCTGTTTGGGGTTCTGGGTTGGGAACCTCCCCCGTGTCTTCCAGGCAAAAATTTAACTTGGTTTTAGTATTGACTTCATCTTCTCTGAGCATTTCTGAAAATGTTCACAGACCTACAAACTCTGTCAGACTTTGTTTCCAAGGTGTTTGAAAATAGGTCTATTAGTATTTTTTAATGTCTTTTGTGAGTTGTTTCTTTGGTGGGGCAGGCTTGCTTTTTCACATTTTTATACTGTCAGTGTTTGATCATCTCTGTCTCTCTGATCTGAACACAGCTTCAGCTTTTTGAAGGATCTTTTGTGGATGGTTTATTTTCCTTCTGTGTAGCTGTGCTAGCTTTCCTTTACATTTCATGTTTTTTTGTCTAGTGTTGTGTTTTGCTCTGAGCCCCTTTTTTAACTCTTCTGATAACTCATTGGAAAGGATAACTTCTTTCCCAGCATACAATCAGTAAAACTACTAAAGATTTTCATATGCCCTCTGTTTTAGTTGTGTGAGCTCACAGTCTTTATTTATAGTATATAATCATGATATTTGCCTTGGTAGAATATCCCTCTTGTCTTTTTTTTTATGGTCTTTTCTTCAGTGCAGACAGTTCTAGTAGCTGCCTGTGCCGTTTGCCCTTCTATCATGAATTTTCTGGGCAATAATTCTGATTTGTCTTTTTTGCTTTTAAAAGTTTCAGTTGGTGTGGGTTGTCATTCTTTTTTTTTGGGGGGGGTGGGGTGGGTTTGTTTTGGTTTTTTGTTTGGTTGGTTTTGGTGGGTTTTTTTTTTTTAGAAAAATTATAAATGTGTTTTCCACATGATCTTATATTGGGTACACTAATGTATGACTGATGGATCTGCTGTCATTTGTCATTCTAATCTAATAATAGTCACTGAGGGAATGTATTGATGATTTGCTGTAGTTATTTAGGCAGAAGTGTGTGCACATCTGTACAGGGACATCATAATATTGTTATGAATATCTGTTCAGATCCAGTGGTCTCATAGAGGGATAATGTTCTTGGAGCCTCAATGCCTTTGTTGTGTTATTTGTGTAGCAAATGCACCTTTTAAATGGTCAACTTCTTCCCTTAGGTTTTTTTATTGAAGGTTTTCCAAAACTGTTGAGGTTTCAAGAGCATCATGACAAAATACTGAAGAAATTTTTGTCCAAGCTTAAGCAGCACTTGGTGAGTATTTATATCACAATACCAAACAGTGCTCATTTCCAGCTTTCTGCCTTGTTTCAGCTCAAGGGTTGAAAATACTCAAACCTCAGAAAAGAAACGCAAAGCTCTGAGAGGCACAAGTGCTGTTGTTTTCATTATAGACAAAGTTATGGTGCCCCTCAGCAGAGTTGTGATAAAATTGGGTCATTAAAGTGAGTAAAGTGGGTGCCTGGCTCACCTTGGACTCTTTGTGCAAACTGCTGATGGTAAAACATTTTATCAGGGGTTTTTCAGGTGTAGAGCTTTGTGGTTCATCTCTGGACAGAGGTGACTTTATGACCAGCCGGTTTTAATCCCTGTTTAAGAAAATAACCTTTATAAGAGGAGTTAATGGTCCTTTTAAAATTTGCACATACTCAATGAAGCTAAAGTTGGAGTTTTATCTCTTCTAATGCTCTTGAAGAGGAAATAATATGCCCTTTTTTGGCTGTACTTCTTCTAAGAAATCAATAATTTTTCTAATGGGAGAAAAATGCCCTTCCAGTAGTCATCAAGAATTTCCTTGTACAATACATTGGTACTGCCAGAATCCACCTGCAGGTCTTAAAAGATAATGTGAGAGATGTTCACTTGCTGCAGCATCAGAGTGATGGTTGGTCACAAGCACCACCTTCTCAGGACTATATTATCTTCTGCTTAGGATGTTTACCTCCCTAGAGAAAATAAAAAAAGACACCTTGGAGCAAACTAGCACCTTGGCAATGATAAATTGCATCTAATGTGTGCTTGCTGTATTGCAAAATAGAATTTAGTGTCTTTTTTTATTTGTTTTTTTAACAGTGTGCTGTAAGAGCTGCTCATAACAGGGAGTTAGGCAGATCTGGTTAGGGAAAAAAACACTTCTGTTGAAAGGTCAAGTCAGAATTAGTCATGCAAGATTATCTTTTCACATTTAAAAAAATTCAAACCCAGTTCTGTAACTAATTTGACTCTGAAACTAAAATTGTGGGTTTAGTTTTTACAGTACATGTAAGGTGATGATTCTTGTTCAGAAAAACCATGTTATTCTCATTTTTGAGGTTGTCACATTTCAGGAAGAAAATATAGAATAGTCCCAAGAAGACAGTAAATGGTAAAAGGTCCTCATAACTTCCTAAAAATTCCAAAATAATAATACATGATTGAATTGTTAGAACCTGAGACTGGCACATTAATTTTTGTATTATTATATATACCTGTTATTACTACAACTAATAGTCAAGAGCTTTTTTTTCCTGTCATCTGTCCCTGTCCCACATCTCCCCCCTCTGCCTGGGGTCACTTGAAAAAAGAAAGTTTTGGACAAGAGCAGAAACTGCTTTTGGCAATTGAAAAAGCTGATTAAATAAAATGCTTCCATAGCTCTCTTCTGAGGGAATTCTTGGCCATTTGTTTAGAGAGATGCAGAAAATATTCACTCTCTATATTTATTGCTTTTAAGTTTCAATTCAGAACTTAGTTCTGTTTTTGTATGAACCAGTTTAGGGGCATTGAATTTAGTAGCAATTTGGGTTTTTTTATCAGAGGTAGGGATGGACCTTTATATCTTATCTTTCAGTAGGCTGATGGCCATTCTTACAGGTTAGAAAACTGAGGTTGCTTTTGTTCTGTTTGCTTTTTTCAAGACTCTCAACATGAAAATGTCATTATTTCAGTCGTATGAAGGATTGTTTTTCTCATCTCTTACTGTGAATGTGTCACTAAAATGAGACAAAAGTAAAACCTGCAGATAAACCAGAGTGATTTGGTCCATTGCTTATTCAGTGATTCATAACTGAAATTTTTGGAAAAGCTGAATCTAGCAAGCCTGGGGTATGATGTTATCCCACAGTTAAAATATCAGAATTTCCTAACTTTTTATCTTTTTCTCTAACTATGCAAACAACTTTCCATGAAACTACAAAGAAGCTTTAGCCACCTTTGGATGGGTGGCACCCCACCTGGATTATCTGTGCTCTAGGGCAAATTAGGCCCTTTAATTAAGGAATAAAATCCCTTATGAGTCTTAAGTCCCGTTTTGAGGCCCTGTGTTTGAATAATTCCATAGTTTTATGCTGGTTTCTGGTAGTTAATGTGGTTTTTTTGTCACAAAACCTTTTCAGCCTTTGGTGTGAATTGGCAGCCTTACTGTAGAGAAATAAAAGAGTATGGGCTTCTTTTCTTGAGAGAGGATTTTATCCTCTGCTGCCTCTGTCCCAGGAACAAGATGAAGGTTGTGTTGATACCTCTGCATCTCTGAGAGTGTGTTCTTCAGGTGGTCAAGTTGATGAAGAAAAACTATAAAAGACAGAAATTACATTTGTTGGATTGAAGTAACAGTGTCTTGTGGTTAAATTAATTATTTATGGTGAATATTGGGCACATTGGCCTCGAGGGGAAAATGTTTCATGGGCAGTGCAAGGCATTACTTGCATTTTTGTAAGTATTTCTAAACTTCTGCGTTCTTTGCAGGACTCCCAGGATATGCCCACCAGCCTTTACACAACCAAGTGGTTTTTCCAGTGTTTTCTTGATCGTGTGAGTATGTTTTCCTTCCTGTTGCTGTTTGGAATTGTGACTTGGGGCAGGCTGTTTTTTCACAGCATCACCTGGTTCTGTCATTGCAGACTCCCTTCACGTTAAGCCTCAGGATATGGGATATCTACATACTTGAAGGAGAGCGGATTCTCACTGCGATGTCTTACACAATTCTGAAGCTACACAGAAGTAAGAGACTTCTCAAACATTTGAAACCTAAACAGAGGTTCAGCAGGTTTTGTTCTCATTTGTGTAATTTGACCTTTATGTGTGAAGATCTCAAGTTTCCCAGTTGCCCTCTGCTTCTCCTGACAGGTCTTTTCCACTCCTTCTGCACAAAGGGTTAAAAATCTTTATTAATGTGTGTGTGTGTGGTGGGCTGACCTTGGCTGGACCCAGGTTCCCCACCAAGCTACTCCCTTTCCCAGCAGGATTGGGAGATGGAGAAAATAAGGGCTGCTGGGGGGAAAATCATCTCCATCTCAGCCAGGCCCAGTACAGTGTGATTGTTAAAGAAAAAGTATTTATGACAGTAAAAAAGTTGTTTAAACATGGACACGAGGTGAGCTGTATTGCTGACTGAACACTGGGGAATAATGTGGATTTGGAAATGGCCTCCTAGCCCCTCCAGGATTTAAATTAATTGGGAAAGCACACAAAGAATTGAGAGTGTGCCTCTAACTCTTACCAACAAACAACTCAGCAATGAGGAATCACCACTCTATGTCTCCTTATACCATTGTTTATCCAAGAATGTAATTAAAATCCAGACTTTCTGTAGTCTGCCTGTGTGACCTTCTCTTTCATCTCCTGCCTTTGGGTAAAGTAAAATTTGAGATTTTCAGTAGAAGAGTTGTCTAAAGCACCCATGCTTGGCTCCCTAAAGTGAGGTAGCATGGTAAGTTCCAAAGGATTTTGAGGATGCATTTTAGGTTTGAATTAACTTGAACATTTCTCAGGGTGATACCTCCTAGCTCAAGTTCAAGACACTTCTACTGTGGGACTTTGGTTTTCTGAGGGAAGTCATTTAACTCTGTAAACTCATGGTCTGCATGCAGCTGCAGACTTTATGTCATAATTTCCTTGCAAGTTTATCCTTTTTGAACTGTGGTGACGCTCCCTCACTGTCTCACTGGAGTGTCCTCACTAGTTTGCTCATACACTACTTTGAAAAATGGAAAAGGTTCCTTTTCTCGTTATTGTGCTTAAGAAAGCTAAACGTTTTGAGGCAAATAATTAGGCTTAGCATTTTGGTTCCTCTTCTTCACTTGCGAATAGACATCTTCTTGATTTTTTTTGTTGTTGTTTTTATTCACTGCTCTTTTTCTGGGAAGACCTGAGGAAAAAGTCTTGAGTGTGGATTTGCTTGCTTAGCAAGTAGCAACTTCCCCCATGATCAAACACCTCGAGTAGCTCAGGGCAACAGAGAGGAGATGAGAGGGCTGGCAGAGAAGGTGGCAGGAGACAGATTCTGATTTGTTTTCCAGTTTCTTATCTACCCTTAAAAACATTGATGGTGTAGCTATCCAGTCAAAGTGTCATTGTGGAATACATGCCAAGGGCATTTTTATCATGGTGCAAAACTGCTTTTTTTTTTTTTTAATGGTTTCTAGATAGAAATTGTACATCCTGAAACTTTTGATGACATACAGATGATTAAAGAAGCTACACAGGTATGCAGTTACAGGCTTGCAAGCCACATGGCCTGACTGCTGTGTAAAAAAAGGGAAAGAAAAATAACCTGATAACTGTAAAATGACTTTCAAAATATGACCTGAGTTTTCAGAGAGCCCTGAAGCAAGGGTTCTGAAGTGTGAACTGCCCATCAGCATTTCACTGGGAGTTAATTCGGCTGTGAATGAGGATACTGTAAATAGCGACTTCTAAAATGTTTTACTGCTTTTCAGAGCTCCTGATAAGAGAGATGATGTGTGTTGTACAGATCTACAGAGTGTGTGTAGGCTAAGGATGCAGGGCTGAAAAATAAAGACCTGAAGCTGTTGGTCTTGAGAAGGCTTTGAAGGAGGGTGACCTCTTGGTTTTGTGAAGATGCTCCTGTTTGGAAAACATTGTCCTAAGTAGAGAATGGTACATAAAAAGCATTTCCATAGTGATCTGCAAGTGAATTTTGAGTGCATTTTATAGATTTCTAGTGTAGAAATCAGTTATCTGCATAATTAACAAGTGATTTTCGTTCTGCTTTGAAAACAAAAGCAATTCATGAGGGAAGTACATTTTCCAGTGTTCGTTATCAAGATATCTTAATGTATAACATAATGTTTCCTCCTTATACAGAGCATCTGATGAAATTACAGATGGAAGAGCTTGTAAAATTTCTGCAGGAGACTTTAGCCAAGGATTTCTTCTATGAAGATGACTTTGTAATAGAGCAGCTCCAAAATTCTATAGCAGAATTGAAACGAGCCAAGCTGGATTTACCAGCAGCAGGTAAGAAACTTGCACGTGTGCACACTTAGATATTTGATGCTATTTACACATTGTTCATTTTCAAAATGTTAATTCATGCTGTTAAAAGTTGTGCAAATATTTTGGGGTTTGGTGGGTTTTTTTTGTGTTTTTTTTTTTTTTTTTTGTTTGTTTTTTGTTTTTTTTTGTTTGTTTTTGGTTTTTTTTTGTTTTGTTTTGTTTTGTTTTGTTTTTTTTTTCCTCCCCAGAAATACCTCACAGTTTAAAATCAACTCTTTTCCTTTCATGAATTTGCTCTTTTTTGGTGTTTTGTTTACTGGTTTTAAGCTAATGGCAGAGCACTTTGAAACATCCTGTATTCTGATAATTTTATTGACTTGAATTTATAAACCTTTCAGGTAGAAGTTCAAATATCAGGGTTTGAAATCGTTTCAAGCAACAGCATTGCCTGAGAATCCAGACTGTTTTGTAACTTCAGCTCAAATAGTTTCTCCTGTTAGTCAAATCCAGATTTTTAGTTGTGTGCAGGTGATAGACCTGATGGGTGTTTAATGGAATAATTTTCTTTTTCTTCTCCATCTTTGTGTTTTTGGTTGCAGAGCAGAGAAGGTTGTTTTGTGGGGCATTACTTACGAAATGTATGGGATCTCTTCCTCCTCTATTAAGATTCTATTCTCTTTTCTATCCCCACCTGCACAATGTTTAATTAGAATTTTTCTTGTGATTACTCAGTGCTTTTTTTTATCCTTTAATTGTAGAATAGTATCTGAGAAATGTATATTTAAAAAAAACTACAAGCCTTGCAGAAATTACCTTAAAGTAACTTTATTTAAAAGTTGCTGTGGTTGGCTTTCAGAAGTTAAGAAGTGTCAGAACAAAGGTTGCCTGTGTAGCATTGTTGTGATCATTTGTTCTTTCATTAATGAACTTAATTTTTCTGTTCCTGTAGACATTATTTATTGCATGCAGTATTGGGCTGTGTCAACTGCCCACCACAAATAAATACCTGTTTCATCTGGTTCTTCAGCAGATTTGTTCTTTCTGTTTTTCATCATCTTGGCTTCTTGTCAGCTTCCCACTTCTCCCTGTTCCTGTGTTTTGCCCTCTTTCTGAATTTCTGTACCATCTCTCTGACTTTCTTCCCCCCACCACAGGCCCAAGTCCAGTTCCTGCTCTTGTCTCTTCATCTGCTCCTTCCCCTTTGTAATTGTGGCCTTCCCATCCTACCCTCTCTCCATCCTTTTCCCACAAACTTCAGTCCTGATAAATGTTGGGCTTCTGGAGTTGTTCTTTCCATCCCTTCTCTTCAGCCAGGAGTTTTACCAGACACTTAATCACAGCTGATGGTGACTGATGTGAGCACCTTCATCCTTGGGCATCAGTTCTGCTCCATCACAGAATCCTTCCTAGGATATCCTGAGATGGAAGGAATCCTTTGGGATCATTGGGGTCCAGTGGTTATAGTTGAACAGTGAGGGGCTTATCCCAACAACTTCAGGAGTTTGTAGATGTGTAGATTTTTCATGGATGTGGTAAAGTTAAATTTTCATCAGTGAGAAGTTCCTGATTTCCAAACTCTGGTAGCTGAAGAACTGGGAAAGATTCTGATGGTAATGTATCTTCCAGCTCAGAAGATCATATCCATGGAAGTAATGTTGAGAGTTTCCATGGAAAATACTGAATTTAGTGGAAATTTTCTTGATGCAGAAGGCAGAAAGTCTGTTCCTAACTTATTTGTGTTTTAAGGCTTTTGTTTTGGTGGAATATAAAATGCCTTCAAGTGAAATTTTGTTTGAGAATACTCTGGATTTTCACAGGAAGTTCGAGGAGGCTTTAGGGGACATGAGAGCCACCCACCCTGGCACAGAAAGTGGGAGACTCAGGGAATCTCCTCGTGGGTACCAACAGCAAAGGACAGTGGCAGTTTGACCATGAAATGCAAGTTGTTTGGTTTCGTGCTGGGTACACTTCAGTGTAACCTCTGATGTGACAAGCTGACAGGATGCTGATTGTTTCGAGCCATATTGGTTCTTTATTTTGGGTAGCTAAAGCAACATAGGTAACAAAATGTATTTTGTTTGTTGTTTTTTCCCCCCTCCTACATGAATGTGGGAGATTTAACTTTGAAACAGGAAAAGCAACGCCAGAGTGAATTAGATTTTGGTCCTGGATGAGAAAATGAGCTTTTTCCTTTTTAATTTCAAAGTAACCTGGGAAAGCCTCTCTGTGTGGTGTGGTTTTGCCAGGGATAGAAGGGAGCATTCCTTAATCTTTCACAGAATAAAAATAAAATGCCTTCATCCTAATCCTTGGGAACCTGGCTGATCTGTCTGCTGTTACCTGTGCTTGGGTGAAGCTGCCTCATTTGTTCTTCATATGAATTTCATGAGCCTTTGGTTTAATTTTTTTTAAATTTTCTCTCCCTCTTAATTTTGGTTTTAATAATCACTGTCTTCAAGTAATATTTTTTACAGGTTTTGAACAATCTCTACACATTCAGCTTTGCTCATAAGTTGTGGCAGGACACCAGGTGTCCACCAAAACCTCTCTGTCACTGCCCTTCTCAGCTGGGCAGGGAGAGAAAATACAAGGAATGACTTCTGGATTGAGATAAGGGCAGGGAGAGAACACTCAGCAGTTCCCATCGTAGGCAGAACAGACTTGACTTGGGAAAACTAATTGAATTTATTACTAATCAAGTCAGAGTATGATAGTGAGAAATAGAACCAAATCTTAAAAAAAACCCTTCCTCCACCCCTCCCTTTTTCCAGGGTTCACTCCCATTTTTTTTCTATCTCCTCCCTTCCAGCACTGCAGGTGGATGGGGGATGTGGGTTGTGGTCAGTTCGTCACACGCTGTTTCTGCCGCTTCTTTCTCTGCAAGGTCAGGACTCCTCACACCCTTCCTTTTCTCAGGCATGGGTGCCTCCCACAGTTCATGAACTGCTCCAACATGGGTGCTTCCCAAGGGCTGCAGTTTGTCAGGAACAGGCAGTGTGGATCCCCTGTGGGGTCCCAACTCCTGCCACCAAACCTGCCCCAGCATGGGTTCCTCTCTCCATGGATCCACAGGTCCTGCCAGGAGCCTGCTCCAGTGTACACTTCCCATGGGATTACAGCTTCCTTTGGCCATCCACCTGCTCTGCTGTGGGGCCCTCCAGGGGCTGCAGGAATCTCTGCTGTGGCACGTGGAGCACCTACCCCTCTTCCACCGACCGTGTGTCTGCAGGGCTGTTCCCCTCACGTTCTCACTCCTTTTTCAGCTGCACTTGCTCTTGAGCAGGTTTTTTTTCTTTCCCCTTCTTAACTCAGTTATCCCAGAGGTGCTGCCACCATCCCTGCCGAGCTCAGCCTTGGCCGGTGCCGGGTCAGTCCTGGATCCAGCTGGCACTGGCTTTGCTGGATGTGGGGGAAGCTTCTAGCAGCTCCTCACAGAAACCACCCCTGCAACCTCCCCCTCTGCCAAAACTTTGCCACACAAACCCGATACAAATGTCTGTCTGACTCTGTCTTTACTACCTTGAATCTTACTATTTTTCTTCTAATTCCATCTAAAATATATGGAACCATTCTGTGTCAGGCAGCCACAAAAATACCTGTTCATTTAAATATTCACCGTAGCCTGAGAAAATAGTGTTTATTTTTGTTTTCTCAGCTGAAATCAAAGCACTGCTTCCTCTCTTGTACTTTTTTTTTTTTTTCCACTGAGCAACAATTACACCTTTAAGAACTAAAGTAAAAATGCATGTTAGGAAAAAAGAAGAAAAAAAAAAAATCTCCATCTTACAGTTGCATCAGTATCAGTCATCCAGGAATAGCAGTGAGCTAATTAAGCTCAGTGGAATTTTCCATCTGGCATCCTTTGTTAGGCTGTATAGATTTTCCTGCCCTAGTAGGGTAAGCTGCAGTAGGATATTAAAAGAGGTAATAACTTTTGTGTTACTTTAAAGTGGATGTCTGCTTATGTCTGATGTAGCTTTCCCTGGCTTGCTCCCTCCATGGCTTCTCCCACTGAGTTAAGGAGCTCTGTGTCCCCTTCAGAGCACAGAAGGAAGGGACTTGCTGAACACTTTCTCACTGATAAAACCCTTACAAGGCTCAGCCAGAAAACAGGGATGTTGAGGGGATCTTGCTAATTTTGTATATCTGCTCCTACCAATACCAGGGCTGTTTGGCACAAAGCAGACCATGGATTTTCCCTCCTCTTTGTGGTAATTTCTAGTCTTAAGTGCTGGCCAGTGTAGGGTAGCCTGTCCTTAGCAACTGCAACCTTCAGAGCACGGCTTGCAACTCCAGTGCTGTTCCTACAACCCAAGGCAGGCATCCCTCTCTTCCAGTGCCTCTGGAGACAGTGAGTATGGATAAGAACACTTCTTACTGGGAAGCCACGTAGTTATTGAGCTCTAGAGGGGCAGGCTGTGACAGCTGGACAGTAAAAACTGTGCAGGGTGTCCACACCACGGCTGGGTCCTGAACAGCACACTCACCCAACTCTGTGTGGCTTCCCATCTTCCCCAGGTGCCAGATCTGCTGTAGGATGGACAACGTCTTCCTTAGTTCAAGGATGGTGTTTAGAGCATAATGAGGGGAATTTTCTTGGGGTACACCATTGATTTCCAAAATTTCTTGATTTCGAGATTCTTTCCTTGTCTGTTATTTAAAACAGCAGCAAAATTCTTTAAGTGCTCACAGGATAGGGATAGACTTTCCAGCTTTGCTATAACTCGTTCCTGTAAAACTGCATGAATAATGCAGTGCTTAATAAACAATATTTATATATGAATAGATTTTTATAGTGTCTCACTTTAATAAACAGGAGTGCTTGCCAGTAAAAGTTTCCTATTAAAAATACTTTGCTGCAAATAGTTTATTAATCCAGTCCTTTGTAAACAAGACAGCCAGGCCCACCTTCAAAGCTTGAAGCCTCTCAGGTCTGTTCTTGAGACAATTTCTCACCTGTGTTTTGATGCAAGGTGTCCTGAAAAGGGAGGGCAGAGAGGTCCTGGGTTGGATTTTTTTATTTTTTTTTAATGACTAAAAGTTTAATAGACCTAACATCAGGCCTTAAATCAAACATAAAGGTCTTGTGCTTAATTTTAAAAGAGTATTGGCAAATTTTGAAATCTGCTCCTCCTGTTGTGATCAATTTAACTACGTTTGTGCATGATAACACCAGCTTTAAACTCTGACTCAGTTCTAGTTTTCCCAGCCTTTTCTGTAGTCAGGGAAAACTAGCAAAATTTGAATCTTGGATTTGCCAGGAATTTTAAAATGTTCATCTGATGCTTATTTTTAAGGTCATATTCTATTAAATTTATTATCAATATCTTTTATTCAGTTATCTATTTCACATATTCATTGGTGACAGTGCAGGAGCATATACTGCATTAATAGTATCATTAATAATAATCTATTAAATAATACCTGTTCTCCCCTGTTGTGTGCCTTTTGACAGCCAGAACAATAGAAATACGTGAGTCAGCTTGACTTTCCTGTGTCTGATGGTGTCTTTCTTTTGGTTGTGTTTTGTTTCAGAGGTATTTTGGATTTTTTACTTGTGCTTGAAGAATACCTGAGTAGCTATTTCAGACAACGCTCTTTGTGTTTTAATCAACTAAACTATTTTTTCTGCCTTGTTTCTTGTGTGGTTACAACTACTTTACAATATTATGAGCTAAAATAATATTTGGAATTGTACTAATATAATTAGTGTATATCTTCAGCAGTTTTAGAGTTTGGCTTTGCATTTTTAAAAAACATTTACAGTTTAAAACTTCCATGATCTTTAAATATACGACCCAGATAGTTATGCTGGTCCAAATTTGTTAGCATTTCCATTATTTATCTGAATGCAGATGTTTAGAAAGTACGTTTTCCTTGCTGTCAGTACTGCAAAAGCAGCACAGCAGCAGAAAGTCAGAGTGTATTTTGTTCTCCCTTCAGGTTGTCCGGCAGGATTTCATTTAGTAACTCCTTTGGCATTGAAGGCATAAAAAGGAGGAGGAGCGAAGGTTGACTTACAGGGAGCACCCTGAGCTTCTGGTGCAGGCCCTTAAATTTCTTGAAAATTCTCTTGGGCTCGTAAACCAGAGAAGATGGCATGTCACTGACGGAAAATAAACACCAAATTTCAAGATGTCATTTCAAGAGTTGTTTTTATGACCATTACCATCCTTGAAAATTGTGTTAGAACAGTCAAAGTGCATGTGTTCTTGTGCTGAAATTAAGGACTAGACTGTTATTCACCGGAGAGAGCACTTAAAGCACTTTACTCCAATTATACGTCTGCTACTCGATGCATGAGGCTGTTAGTGCCTCCTGAAGCAATTATCTGGAAAACCCTTGCAGTGGAGACCCACTTCCACTGGGTGGTGGCCAAGGCTTGTTTGAGCAGGAGGAAGTCAGGAGACGAAGTTTCTTTAATGTGACTTGAATGTCTTATCTTTTGGGGAACAGTCAGACCTGCTCATATTTGCTTTGCTTCCTTTGGTGTCAGGGAATATGTTTACCAACAACAAACAGGCACCTGATTCTTCTTGTTTCGCTTAAATTGTTTCCCTCTCCTCCCTTACCCGTTTTTCACCCTATATTATTTGTTTGCTTGTTTTATGCTATGCTGCATAAAAGGCAACTAAATCACTGCCTTTCTTTTAAAGGAAAAATAGAAAATCCTGCAGTCCCCGCTCTGTAATTTCTGATACAAGCTGATACAATGTTTGTCTTTGGGAAAAGCAAGTAACTAAACTGTCTAGGAACCCCTTCTGTTGAAAGAAGGGAGGAGAGAAGGATGAGAGTTAAAAGATTCCCATCCCACATGAATACTGGCAACTTGGGCAAAATCTGATAGCCCAGATCACTTCAGAGGACAAGGGCACATTCAGTGATTGCAGAGGTCACTGCCAGAACAGTCACAGCTGAACTGCTTTGCCTTAACTTCTGGTTTTAAAATGCTTTTGAACCTTGTATCTGAACTTGTCCCAAAAATCCTTCTTGTGGAATTCAGTAGTTTTTCCCTTTCTTAGTCGAACAGGAGTGTCCAGACAGTGGGTAAACTCAGATTTTGGATCATCAACACAGATATTAAACTGAATGTCCTTGAAAAGACCCACATAAAATTTTTTCATGCTCAAATCTAAGGAGTTTGAACAGCGAGTTTAGTTGAAGTAGTAAAGAAAATGGTTGAGAGCTGTGTGTGAGGCTTTAGGCAGATTTGGAGTGGAAAATTGGTAGATAAAAGAAATGTGGCTTGAAGGAATTGGTGCTTTTGCATGCTTGTCTGGCGAGCTGTGTTTGTGCCTCTTAAGGCAGAGATGTTTGTTGTGACTTGGTTTCTTTTGTTTACTTTTCCATTATGTTTTCATTTCCTCGGCCTTTTCCTTTTATTACCTTCTTTCTTTTTTGCCAGCATGCAGCATCGTGGGTTTCTTGCTGTTCTTGCTGATAGTGGACTGGTTAAAGCATTCACAGACACAGTTTGCATGCTACTTATGCATTTGAGGAACTTCCTGGTGCATGGTGGTAATTTGGCTATCCTCTACCTGGTTAATTTTGTAAACATTTTTTTGGACTTCAGGAGTCTTTGTTTTTTTGAAATACTTGGTAGTTTCACTGTGATCGACAGCTCTGTGCATGTGTGTATGGATATTTATGTATGAGCTGTATGTTTCAACTAGCATTAAATATCCATTCTGCATTTTCAGACAGTTTGGTGTTTCCTTTAGCAGGTGACTGGTTTGCAGGGTTTCTGGTTGCTGCAGCACCGTGGGTGCTTATCCAGCTCAGGTTGGTTTGTATGGCAGGAGGTGATCAGAGCTCCAGCACTTTTGAACCAGAGCAAGGCCCGTGCTGGATTCCTGGTTTGGTACCTCTGGCAGCGTGGCCTTTCCTGCTTCCACATGCAGATGTGGTGAATGAGCAGGGCTGTGTCAGTTGTTTCTGTCCAAGGTTAAGTTAAACTGAGTTCTGTAGAGCCCCTTGGCTAAGATTCAAAGCTGCATTTCTTCTTTTCCCCACTGACCTCCTTCCATGTGGACTTGCTGTTCCGTATTTTTGTTTTCCCTAAAAGCACTAAGCTTTGGCATGACCAGCCCAGAAATGTGGTATCTATAAACGTGCTGTTACAGTGCTGAGGTTCTCTTCTGAATGAACTTTTTTCTTGCAACACTTTGCTTGTTACTCAGTACATGAATTAATGCTGAGTTTTAGCAATTTCACTTCTCTGATACTCATTTTACAGCTGTGATTCATGTTACCCCACACATCATCCAGACCATGCAGTCCACATATGCCTGGTTGTGCTGTGTTCTTTTACCCTGAAATGAGAAGGAAAGGTGACAGAAAGTAACCTTTAAAGCAGTCTGGGTAGAATTCAATAAAAATGTCTGCAGTATTCTCACTTGGGTTTGTTAGAGCTTAATGGTAATTAAGAAACCCTAAGTGTGTGAAACTAAAAACCAAAAATTCACACCAACCCCACCTTTTTTGTGCAACCAAGTATATTTAAAGGGTCTCCTATTGCTCTGTAGGCATTTCTTAGAGTGAAAGCTGGAAGAAAAGAAATGAGTTCGTGCTTTTAACATCTCTGGTCAAATGAAGGAAGCATTGCAGCTGCTAGAGGTCTTCAGGCTTTCTCGTATGTATAGCTAGAATATTTTAACTTCAAGCATAGAAGAAAATAAACAATTTTTCTAAAACATTTCTTGCCTACAGGAACAGAAATTAAAGAATTGAGAGATGTTGAGGAGCCATTTTCTAATGCTATTCCATGGCTGATATGGATCCTCCTGGAGGCTGCAAATGGATTGGCAGCATATACAGACTAGTTCTATATGATTTAGATGACAGGTTTTTGGTATTTACTTTGTACATAACAAAGTATTATATTCAGCCTTCATGCTTTTTTAATATCCAAGACTGGTAAGATTGAAAGCCCTGTAACATAAAGATCCAGTATCAGGAATATTTCTTACGGGCAAAATTCACTTTTGTTTAGAAGACAAGATCTTCAGCTTTGCCTGACACTGTGTGTGAGGAGGCAGATGGAATTAAATGGTACAAATGCCTCTTGCCAAACTGAAGCAAGTTCAGAAAGTGAACTCCTGTTCATAAAGACTGAAGGACAATTTTGGAGAGGCTGTTGCAGCAGTCGGTGTGTTGCAGAGCTGTTAAATCCCCCATTTACAGCATCCATGCAGCTCGTTCCTCTGTCCTCTCCTCTTTTCCTCCAGTGGTGTGCAAGGCTGCAAAGCCCTGCTCCAGATTTTAATCTGATTTGGGAATAGCAGAGCCCCTCATTGGAAGAGACCAAATGTGAGACTTGCAGTTCCAAGAGCCATTCCTTGGGGCCCAGTGCTGAGGCCCTGCCCTGTTGTCCAAGGGTGTTCTCCATCCTGGAGTACAGCGTGCCAGGGGTGGGATAACCCTGGGATTTAACGTGGGGAATCTCCCCTTTGGAGACCAGCAGTTGAGGAGAGAGCTGAGCAGGAGGATCTGCCTTTGTCAGGTTGGTGGCAGGGTAGACACTGAGTGCCTGGGGTGTGAGGGGTTTGTGTGTGTCATTGTAGGACTGTGATTGAGAGGAGGATGGCTGGGGGAAAATCAGAGTGGAGGGGTTCTCTACAGAAAGCCTGGCTAGGCTGTGTGTGTTACATGTAAACTGAGGTTTCTGAAGTTATTTCTGGAGCAAAGGATAGGTTTCCATACAACCTTTGGTCTCTTCTGAAGAAAAATCAAGGAAAGGCTGGTTTAATTGTTTGGCCAAACCAGCCTGTTTGTGTTAAGTGCTTTTATTTATTTATCTTGTCGTGACACACGGCACCACTGTGTTCTTCCCTGCTGTCCTCCTGCCATGTCCTGCCTGGCACAAGCTCCTGAGTTTTCATTTAGTTTATATAGCAGCTGATCCGTGGTGGTAGTTTGTTACACTGTTACAATAAATAACAGTGACCTTGGCTGCTGCCTTTCCTCTCTGTGTCTGTATCATGAACCAGTCATCAAAGATGGAACTCGGGCTCGTGCCTGTGTAAATGAACATCACTCACTTGTAACCACAGCACTCAAGGGAGAGAGACACTGTGTGTCTTAACTCCTGTGAACCCATATAGGCAAAGAATTTTAATTACAAATAGCTGGAAAGCGAGGGGCTAACTCTATGATCTTCGATGGAAAAAGATTCTCCAGTTCTTGTCATAGGAAGAAGGAAGGATTTAAACAAGATTGTTTTACCAACAGCCATTTTGCATTGTTTATTTTGTGTAACATTAAGGGTAGCCATTTCTTTTTTTTTTTCCTCTTTGCAACAGAGCTTCTGCTTAATAAATAGATACATAGTGAGTAGGATTTGTTTGGTTATACTGACTTAAAAATTTTGTGGGTTTTTTTTTTTAAATGCTGAAGATCAAATGAATTAAATCTAGATTAATACATTTAATGAGAAGTGTGTGACCTTTTCTGCTTATAATGGATTGCACAGTTAAATAAGTTATATGCAAGTGGATATGATAAAAGACTTTGGCTGAGATTATGAAGGGTGGTGACTGCTAAGGAGAAGGATTGCAGTGGAAAATTTGATGTGAATTTTTCTATGAGCATCATCAAGCCATGAAACACTTCTTTATTCTTTCTGTAGTGTCAGTTTGGGTTGTTCTGGGTCCCCACATAACTAATGTTTCCTACTGGCTATTGAGCTGCAGTCTGGGGGAACTTTCCACTGATGTCTGTGTTCTGGAAGTGACATCCTTGTGTTTGGCAAAACTTGCCCGTGGAATGCTCTGCTGAAACTGTGGAGTAGCCAGTGCTAGTGTCAGCTACTTCAGTTTTTCTGTATTGATAAAAAGCTGAACTGAAAAGAAGATTATTCTGTGTAGAGCCTTTTACTGGAGCTTTTTAATACTGAGGATGAAATTTCTAGGCAGGGGTTTAGGGGGGAGTGAGGTCTTACCTGTGCTCCAACCAAAAAACAAAATGAGAGAAGGTTTATAGTGTAGCTTGCCAGGGGTGAACATTAAAAGATGAATGAATGGAAAACAATAGATTGGGAGAGGGACGTTGGGAAGGATTTTTAAGGTAGAGAAAAGCAGTTTGCTTCATGTGAGGAGGGTTATACCCAGAGTAGGTGCTGTAACCAAAATGTCATCTAGGAAAATCATTTTTTGCAGCAGCAGTGTCAAGATAGAGCAAAAGCTTGACAGGATTGTGTCAGCTATAGGAAGGAAGAGTAGAATAACTGGTTAGGATGAGAGCTGTTAAAAAAATCTGTGGTCAGTGTCAATGTAGAGAAGAATCTTTGAGGTGTTCAGCAGAATGGTAACCCAGAGAGAGGCCCTGTTAATTCGTAGTTATTTTTGCTTGCATGACCAACAGATCAAAGAAGACTTTTGCACAAAGGTGAATTTATGTTATTCCTGTTCTTATTTTTAGGTAAAGAAGATGAACTTCCAAAGAAGCCACTGGGGCAGATTCCATCAGAACCTCAGCCTTCTGTGCTTAACTCCATTCCAATGCTTAATGGACAGAACAGCACTGGGACACAAGCAGCCACAAGGACAGAGAGGAGACCATCCACAGAAGAAGAACTAGAAAGTTCATCAAATGACCAAAAAACAATTAATTCAGTGGAGAAGAAACCTTCCTTAAAACAGCAGAAGGTTCGACCAATAGAGACACAAAACAGTTTGCCCAAGAACGAGGTGGATACCAGAAAAAAGCCTCAGCCAGCAGAGCCAGCAGACACCTCGAGTCTGTACAATAATGCAGCTGCTAATCAGAATTCTAATGCTACTTCAAATACAAGAAGGGAATTTGTACCTAAGTGGAATAAACCGTCTGATATCAAAATAATTGAAAAGACAATGCAGCTCACTGCAGATGTGAAAGGGAGGCCAGTAAACCATTTGGTTTCGGGCCCACCACCCAGTCCTGGAGAAATGCAGTCTTTGAATGTAAAGCAAAAGATGAGGGTTTTGGATGCTGATGAAGGTAAGAGAGGGTCTAATGCATCTCAGTATGACAATGTTTCAGAAGATGAAGCTGAGAATGAGAATGCTGTTGAAGAGATGCTTGAGAGAGCTCTTCCCCAGAGCCCTAGGCATGTAGCGTATTCCAATAGTCCAAGAAGGCAAATGGAGAAAGTACCAGCTCCGTTAAAAATACCCAATAATTACACCTTCACTTCACAACCCAGGTCTCCAAAATACGTGTCTCAGTCTGATGGCCCAACTCACGGACTGAATGCAAAACAACCACTGCCATGTTACAGCAATCCACCTACTTACCATGGGAATTCTCCAAAGCACGTTCCCAGCATAGGCAACGCAGGTTCTGTCCCTCTGCACTACCACGGCAGCCGAACCAGCCCCTCTGGGAGGCCGTACGGGCCCTTTATGTCGGTAGATTATTCCCCCAATAAACTACCAATGAATTCCTATCCTGCCACTCGACAGAATCCTCTGCCACCAGCCCCTGGTCACATCGAAGTAGCCCCTGTCGATGCTTATACCAGCAACTCGAGGTCCCCCCCGGGTGTCAAATTCATAATCCCCCCGGTGGATTACGTGCCAGAGGATAGGAAGTGGCCGGACGCTGCCTATACCTACAGACACGAGCCCTACAGGCAGCCCTGGAGCCAAGACCTTAACAAAGGCCACCTGGACAATTTCCAGAAGTACCAGCATTTTCAGCCAACACCTTTTCCAGACCACAGTCTTCCTGCTGTTTCCGTGGATAGCCCGGTAAGATACAGGACTTCACCAGCCCTTGAGGAGAACGGCTCAGCTCCGTACCAATATTCCAGCCCGCCGGCTCAAGGCCAGCACTGTCGGAACAGAACCGATGGATTGTCCGTGCACAAATCTGTGCTGCTCTGAGGAGCTGGCTGTACTCAGTAAAGTGGCAAGAAGCAAACCCAGTCGAATGTCACTGTGTCAGTGGTGATCCACCTCAGCTCTTCTCTGAAGTGCGGACGGTTCACACGAGTTTCAAAACAACCGCACGATTTCAGAGATGTTTCAGACTTTGGTTGAAGGCTGGTGGAGAGTTCTTGGGCTTGGATGGGAGCTGTTGGAAGTGATCTGATGCACACAGACGTAGCAATAAGCTCATGCACACCATGTGGTTTGTGCTGTCATCGCTCCTTACTTTTAAATAACTTGTGTTACAATCCTTCTGCCTAAAACCAGTAACACACTTAAAAGTTTAATTTTGACTGACACTGTTAATGCACTGTACAGATGTGTGTGTGTGTGTGAGGGTGTGCACTTACAATACACAAACTCATATGGAAAAGAGCTAAAGAGTTTAAATGTAAATGCATTTAACTTTGGGCAAAGCTTGTGAAGTACTTTTATTTCATATTAATTTTTCTTTGTAATTTATTTGAGAAGCCATTCGTTTTGAATGGGAATTTCTGTCATTTTTATACAGCTGCCTCAGCATCCCAGTATCTGTTCTGGGCAGGAGAGATGCTTTGGGATTATTAATTTAATCTTATATGAGAGTTAATTTCCTCTCCTTTGACTACTGTTTTATTTTCCTCAGCAGGAAGGAGCAGGCAGGCAAAAGCAGAAAGCCAAAAACGTGTCTCTAATCTGGCTAAGTAATGGTGCTTAAAATTCAGGGCAGTGTTTAGAGGTGTTTTTTTTTTTTTTTAGAGGCATCGAAAGAGGAGAATTTTTACCTTCTCACCCAAGTCTACCTTCAGAATGTCGTCCTATATGCAAAATACTGGAGCAGAGTGAGAGTAATGCCTGATACAGAAATGGTGCTGCACCCTCCCCTTTTTGCCATGCTGTGCTGTCAGACTAAAACTGGTTGCAGGGCCAAATCTCCCAAGTGTCGGAGAACCAGCAGCTCCCTGACGCTCCTGTGCAGCGCACGCAGGAGTCCGAGCTTTGCTCGTTGCTTGATGTTCCCTGAGCTGTGTGAGCACGCAGTGTCCCTTCTCTTAAGCTTTGTCGAGTCAGTTCTGTTCTGTTTTGCCCTTTTTTACCCCAAAGAGCCGGCAGGGTTGTGCCTGGTGGTGCTGCTGTGCCGTGGGGCTGCTCACACCGTGCGGTGTTCTCCACTAAAACGATCCCGACTGTTGTTAACAGGAACCCGAAACTCCTGGTGGGTGACATGAGTGATTTCAATCAGTGTTTGCAGCCTTTCCTACTTCGTGTTTTCCTTTCCTCGACTGTGAATTGGGGGTGATAAGAAGCAGGTGAAGTGGCACATTGGGGATGCTCCTCCTGGGAGCTGCCGGTGCCGTGTAGCAGGTGCTGGATGCACCGACCCCTTCCTGGGAGCTGAGGCACAGGAGGGGCTCGCCAGAAGAGGTCCTTGCAGTGCTGGACAGAGATCTTTTTATTTCTAATACTGAAGTACTAAACATTGGCATCAACACCAGTTTGGTATGGTTTGGAAGGTTGTCCTGTTGTCTTTTGTTCTGTAAGATTTAACTGAAAACATAGAAATGGATTATTTTTTTTTTTTCCTTTAAAGAATGAGCTTTAGTGCCTATTATTGCTGCAGGTTTGGCTCGGTAAGTTTTAAGGTACAGAAGTAAAACAATTTTTACAAATGGAAGTAACATTTACTTAGTATGTTTCAAAACATTTTTTTTTTGTTGTGTATATAACGTGTCTGATGTAATTTTTAATAACTGGGCAATTTTATATTTTAAAGATTGCGAACTGCAGCGAAGTAACTGTTAGCAAAGCACTACACTGAAACTAAAATAAAATTGTGAAGATAAATATGACTTGGGCTTACTTTAGTTCTGATTGCTTGCAGCAGCTTAGAAATGTATGTATATAATATTGTGGCTAAGTGTAATAATCTCAGTCTTTAATGATGGTTCTGTAATTCATAACGAAGCTGTACAATTTATTTGTGCAAGCAACGCAAGGCTCCAAAATATGTATCAGCATTAGTAAATACTGTAGATTTTTATATATAAAATATATACACACTATTTTCTTATGTCATCTGCAACAGTTTTATAACTGTGTATCCTATTTTGATGTGACTGTATTTTTAACATGTTAAAATAATAATAATTAAGCTTATGTGGTTTTGTCTTTATTCTTAATTATTTTATTAGGTCCAAACTGGACTTTTGCTCTTCTCAGCACAGATAATTGCTTGTCATAAATTGGTCATGTATAGATACGATGTATGTCCTATTTAATCTGTACATGTTTATTTTTAGGCTAAGCAGTATGGATACAATCTGTGTAGTGCTTTTGCATTATTACACAAGCAGCAAGGTTATTGACTGTAGTTTATTACACTGCTAAACCTCACCCTATCATTTGCAAAAGCTGGGAGCATAAACTGTGATCGTAATTTTTTTTTTGTTTTGTTCTAATAATCTCACCCAATACCAGTTTAGAAGAGGAGAATTACTGGCATGAAGGATTTGCAAAGTCTCATTGATCAAAGTGCACAGTAACAGCCTGACTGTGGCTGCTGTGTCTCATGCTTGGAGGATGGTATGGAATTGGGTATTTTTAAAAAAAACAGCCTTGTGTCATTTCTGGTGCAAAATACTTTTTTATCTTCCTGTAACTGGACAAACCAAACTAAAGGAGCAGCCAGGTTTGAGTCTGACACTCGTACCAGAAACAAACCCCCTCTTGATGTGCAGTGAGACACAGCTGTGCCAGTGCCTTGCTGGTGGGGGGAATCATCTCAGTGTCATGGATTAGGTATCCTCATAAGAGCTTTTCTGTCACTGTTTTCTTTGATCTGCAAACGCTGAAGCAGTAAGTATCAGCATAAAATACTTGAGACTTTTTTTTTTTTTCCCCTTCCTATGGTTTAATAATTTTCCAAAATCTGTCGTCTTCTTGTCCAAGTTAGTTGTCACGGCTCTCCTTGTGGTTAGTGAGACACAATCAGGGTAGGGCTTTGGAGAATTAACACAGAAGACTGAGGAAGGAGAGGTGTCTAATTTATGTGTGGCAAAAATTAAGTGGAATTAAACTAATTAGAATTTAAGAGGAAAAGGAGTTTACTCGAGTACATGCTGTGGTCTTCTGTGGTTGCTTTTCCTTTCTCTCTGGTGCCGTGCTAGATTAAATCTAAAGATTCAGTGTTGGGCTGAAGCATTTCAGCCTCCTACAGTACAGATGTCATGGCCATGGAAGAAAGACAAGAAGGACTGTGGTGTCACTGGTACTCCCAGGCTTTTTTGGTGAGTGGGATGTGATTACATGATCCAGCTGCTTCTCTCTGTAATCAGGCCATGTGTTAAGCACTGCAAGCGAAGACCGAAGCCATCCCTGCTTCTCCTTCCTCAGCTGACCCAGGGGAAGATTCTGGCATCAGGTTTGGTGATGAATTTGAATCTAAACATCTTCTCAGGCAGCTAAGGAAGAGAATCTGACCTCAGGAAAACTCTCTTACCCTTTTCCTCTCCCCGGATCCATCCCTGGCCAGGCTGAACCGCTCCAGGGAAGGCGACACAGAGTAAGGAGAGAGAAAACCCGTTTAGCCAGAAGTCGATTAAGGAGAGTATTCCCTCCTAATCCTGCTAGTGACTACCTAAAGCCTTAAAGCATGATATTGTTTGCAGTTGTTTCAAAATTATCAGACCTGTGTGGACAATCCTGTTTTTCCCCTGGCCAAGAGGTGTGTAAATGCCTGTTAACTCCATAATATCTGACAGCAGGATTAATCCCTTATTGTAAAAGTAGCTGTTACATCCTCACTACCAGTGAAAGTGTAAAGACAAATAGGGATGTTTAGAAATCTTGGAGGATGCAGAAGAGAAATACCTCACTGCTCCTCAAAGATACACCTTTGTAATAAACCACAGAATAATTCTGAATTTAGATGCAAAGAGTAAACAACATTGAAATGTCAGAAGACATTTCAGAACAGCCTTCCAGTGTGGGGAAGCAAATCCAAAGCTTCCCTGAGGTACATACACATTTTCCAGGGAGATTTCTCTCAAGAATCCTATCCTGAATTTTACATCATCCTCGGTATGACTTTGAAATGGACTTGCAAATTGCAGACTTTTTTTTTTTAATCTCCCCCTTGGGTGGCATTACACTGCATGCACAAAGAAGAATACTATTTAAAATATGCCATCAAACGCCCACCATTTCATTTCCAGCAGAGAACATTCCACTTTCAATACTTCAGCAAGAGGAAAATATAATCTTTTTTGTAGTCCTTTAAATACAGAATTTTTGTAAAGTTCTGTAAATGTAGCACAGCTACTTAACCAAGTATGGTTCAGGCTCCTCTTTCGATGCCGTGAAGCTACTGCATAGTTTGCTGCAGGTTTGTTTTTTTTTTCTTTTGGGCAATATTAAGATAATCCAAATGCTTTGTAGTGGCAGAGCTGCAATGAGGAGATGACTAGGCCAGCAATTGAAATTGGAAATATAATTGCAGTCATTTCAGAATGGCCTTTAAGTGGTTGCCAGAAGTGGCTGGGGACAGACACCGTTTTTCTGGGTTCTTTGTGCCAGGAGAAGTCTCCCTGCAGCAGGGAACGTGCAGGTCCCTCTCCCATCTGATTTGATTCTGCTCACACCAACTGCCTTTCTTTGTGCCTATGGAGTTAATATGTTACTAGAAAATCAATGGTGCTTTTAGAATGAATAATCAGAAAATGAACATATCTTGTTCTGGCTTTTCTTTCTTCCCTCTTTTTTTTTTTTTTCTTGTAGTTTGTTTGTTTTACTGATTTTATTGTCAGCCTTGTCAAGGTGAGCTGTGCGTGACGTGATTCTTCTGTCTCCTTTCTCTGATAACGTGCCAGCTTGTGTTTTTCAGAGGTTTCGTGATGCCTTTTTGCTGCTGTTCGTTGGGAACATGATAAAGCAGTTAATATCGTACCTCTACAGCTTTTCTAGACTGTGTGCAAATTAAGGAGAAAAAATAAAAAACATCCTCAATATTGTGGTTGGTCAGAAATCCTCCAGGAAGGCTTTTTCCTGACAGAAGGCAATGCAATTTGGCAACTGGTGAAGGCTGCTTTAAGGTGGGGCTCTTGGACAGTTTCTGCAGTCCAAACTCAGAGGTTGCTTGTGCTGAGGATCAGGCATCAGAAGCTGTTTTACACACAGGCCAACCAAGCAGTTTTTGTAAAATGCTGTCTCCTGCCACAGAAATGTGCCAGCTCAGACTGGCAGGAGGGCAGATGGAGCTCAAATGTGCTTGATTTGGTTAGGTAAATAACCCCTTGCTTCCTGATAATACATTGCTTTTGTCAGATTTTCTTCTCAAGATGAGGTGAGGCATCAGGTGAAGCCTGAGCTCCTCTCCTTCCTTGGGAGACCTGAAGTTGGCTTTTGGTTCACACCATCCACTTCAAGCATGATATTTGTAAGGTCAGCAGTATCTTCTAGAATGATTTGTGGTATTGTCCCTTAGGAAAAAACACATCTCACTCGTTTGATTTTGTGTTTGTTTGTGTTTTGGTTGGTTGTTTTTTTTTTAATAGCAAGAGCTCTGTTGGATTATCTCATCTGATGTCTGCCTTCTTTTTAAGTTCACCTGTTCCCAGACTTTTTTCCCACAGAAAACTCAGGTAACTGGGAGTGACACCAAAGGTAGTAGGTGATCTCCAGTACTGCCATCAGGTGGGTTGGATGGTGGTTTCAGGCACGTTGGCTGCTGGCTGTGAGAGCAGGTTTTGTTACACAGGTCAGTGGAAAAGCTTCACTGGCTGAAGGCTCCCTGTGTGCAATGTAATGTTGTGCATTAAAGTGTAATTAAAGCAGCACTGTGTGCTTTTACACTGAAACTTGGAAGCAAAAGGGCTGGGTTTCAAACGTGGTGATGCTGAACTGCCTTAACCTTTGGGAGTGGAGTTGGAGTTCAGTGCAAAGCCTGTTTCTAGCAACCCCTGGGCTTTCTTCCTCTGAGATTTGAGCAGCCCCCTGACTGAAGCACGGCATGGAGATCCCCTGCTCTCAGAAAAGAGCAGTTGGGTCCATTCTGCAAGCCAACAGTTTCAAATTCCTGGACACATGCTCCATACAGGTAACCTGGGACAAACTGGGTATCACTGTGTTTATTAAAGTGGTTTTAAAACAGTCCTCTTGGCTTCATTGTCCCTTAGAGGCGTCTCACCAACCCAGCTTTCAGTCTCTACAGCAAGTGACTCTGTCAGAAGATCTTTCTTTATTATCAGCTGTTGCTCGAGGTGTTGAATGTCCTTTTATTCAGACTTCATGTCTGGAACTCCTGAAACCCTTCACAGCTCTGTCCCCTTCTGCTCCCCAGGTTTTACTGTGTCAGATTGTTTCCATCAGCGTTGTTTCGGTTCCAGCAGAGAGGCCCACCTGTTTGTGCTTCTCCAGTGAATGAGTTCCCTTTCAGTTCCTGTGTCAGCTTGTCACAAGCTTCGTGCTCCTTGTCAATTCCTGGCATTCTCCAATCCGTCTCCAAGTCTGTCTTCCAAGTTGCAGTGCTGTCACTTCGCTTTGGAGAAAACACTGAAAAGGGGATGAAGTGCCTTATTTGGAGATTATAAAGCAGGAGAGACGAGTGGAAAAGCCGATCACAAGTACCTTAGAAAGGCCTGTCTGGTGGTTGTGCTGTGTGTGGATCACAAGTGGTACAGGTGCTTCTGGATTACCCAGTTAACTGGGAGGACTGGGATGATAAGTGACCTGCTGAGTCCTTTCCCCCAGCAGTACCTTGTTTGTGTGGGAGGTTATGTCCAGGGTTTGACAACTTGATGCTGGTCAGCACCAAGGAGCGAGGCAGCCTTTATTGGATGGCTGAGCACGGTGCTCCCTGTTAATATTTCATCACACACAGTGAGTAAAGAAGGAATTGTCTCTGCCAGCCAGAGAATGAGTGTGCTCACAGCTGTAGAAAGTGGCTGCTGTAGCACAGAGCAATACCTCAGCCTTTTTGATGCTGTAAATGGTGATTTTACTATGGAATGTTAAAACTGCAGCATTAACCTCCAGTGTGCCCTTTGCCGTGCCAGTTGTGCAGCCAGGTGGGCAGGAGGGCTCAATTTCTTTGAGCACATCTGGTCTGACAGGGAAAGGGAAGAGCCCCTTGTCTCACTCTAAGTATTCATGGCTCCTCCTGGCTGCTGGCTGTGGGATTTGTTGATTTGTTTTGTTGCAAAGCTGAAGAGAATAATTCAGTTTTCACAACATCCTCTCCCGGTCCTTGCTGCTCTGTCCGAATTCTGCCAAACGCTAATGGAGAGGGCAAAATCACAAATTCTGGAGTTAAACGTCTGCAGACTTGACCTGCTGGAAGCTGTGCAGCTCTGCCCCCTCCCCACAGAGAAAAGTTCTGATGGCAGAACTTTGGCCAAGCAACAAAATAGTTTTGCTCTTTAAATGCCATTATAAAACCCCACGATTGCGGTGACTGGGTGGGGCGTCACACTGGGCACACATTTATCATTGTAAATGTTATGTCTGAAAGGCTTTGAAATGCTCTCAGAACGTGTGATTTTGGGCACATAAGCAGATCACTTTTATTATAACCCTCTTGCCATACTCAATAGGGTTGGTCAGGTGATGTTTTTCCCTGTTGATTTAAGTGGTTTCTTACAGAGGCCTTCGAGTTCCAGAATAACGTTCTGTGCAACCCTGATAATTACTTTATTATTAACTCCAAGGCCAGACTCCCTTGTCTACCTCCCCTTTTAGAAGTGAATCATGTTCTGATATTAAAATGACCCTAAGCTGAGATCTTAAATTTCCTTTCCAGCTGGATTAATGGGGCTTGTAGGAGGGAAGCCAAACTTCCATGACTTCTAATTATCCTCAGATTGGATTAATGAAGGAAAATTACTTAACTACCCATCCAAAGATGGAAAGTTAACTTTACCTTTGAAAAGACTTGTCAGCTGCTAACAAGGTAGTTGAACTGGACTTGCCTTTTTTTCTATATACCTTTGGTATATCATCCTCTGAGTGCCATACACAGAACAGAGTGGCAGCCAATTACCACGGGGGTGGAATTTTTGCCAACCATAAAAGCCAACAACCCTCCTGCAGTGCTGGAGGAGCGCTCTCCATGGTGGTGCTCCTGGGAGGCAGTTGCATCTTATTATTTTAAACGATTGGAGCATGTCAAAGAGCTCGTGTCCAACTTCTCAAGTGACTTAGCACCCACTGTTCTTCATAGAATTTGGAGGAGCCAATGTCCAGGTTGCTTAGGAAGGCCCGGAAGAACTCCTGTCTTTATATCCTTGGTGTTTAAAATGCTCAGTTTTACCCTTAGCCTGTAGCTGAGCTACTTTGTAAAACCTGCATCTTCTTGTCTGACACTTCCTTTCTAGTGTTGTTTAAAAGAAAAACCTGCAACCCTTTTATTTTTAACTCCTGTGGGGAGTTAATGATGGGGACGCTCAGGGAGAAATTCCCTCTTTGCTTTTTTTGCCTATAAATGCTTGTCAGCCTAAGAAGATTTAAAGTGCCTCCCGTGCTCTGCAGCATTTAATTCCTAAGGTGTCTTTGTAACTGCACTTCGTTGTGCTGAACAGAATTTCTCAAATATTTATTTTTTTTTAACTGATCGTTTTGTGATAGGTCTGATCTGACCTTCTGGACTTATTTTTGCCTTGAGGTGGTGTTTTTTTGGTCACTACCAGCTTGCTTTCTCTTCCAGCTGAACTGAGCTAGAGGATGCTGGTGGTGCTCTGAGGTGGCTGCACCTGAACATCTCTCCCTGCAACGAGCTAACAAAAGAAAATGAGAATGGCTTTTTGAATTCAAAAAGATCTATTAGAATGTCAGCCAGAATACTTAATTATCTTAATGAGAATTCAAAGCGGTGAAGAGCATTCTTAAATATTTAAGTGCTCTCTGCCCTTGTCCATTAAGCCTCTTCCTATGCAGATCTTTTCCTCCGGGATTTCAGTCAACCCAGCCGTGTTTTTGGGGGCTGTTGCAAGCTCTGGGCTGCCCCTCTCATCCATGGAGAGTTGCCCCTGGGGGAATTCCACTCCCTGCCCCTCTCAGCATGTTTTTTGTCTCTCTGCAACCCTGCTTAGTCTTTCATTGCCCCTTGTGCTGCCAGCCCACCCTCTGCTCCTGGAGCTCTGTCCTGTGGAAGGGCACAGGCAGCCCAGGAACCTCCATCCCCTGCCAACCCCCATCGCTCTCCTTGGCCGTGCCAGCTGAGAAAACGCTGTCCCAGAACCACAGCAAAGGCTGGGACAGCTTTGGGTGGTTCCTGCCTGGTATCTGCCCCAGCTTCCCTGCTCCTTAGCCTGGGCTTGCTTGCAGCTGGGGAGTTCCTTCTGTCCTGGAGAGGAAAGCCTTCCACGACAGTTCAGTCCTCCAAGGATAAATGCAGAGGGCACGAGCCCACTGGGCTCAGCAGAACGGGAATATTTATATGGGAGAGAACTTTTTACAAGCACAGCGAAAAACCCCATCAAGTCTTTCCATATTTGGTGCCTGAGATTAAAAAAATTTGGTCAGGGCTACATAGCTGTTGGTGATGCATTTCCTGCAGGGGTTGGTACTGTACAAACAGCTCTTCCAGTGTCTGATTTCCGTTTTTCTTTTGAATTACATTTCTTTAATTTCTTTCAGAGGTGTTGTGGTTGTTGTGGTTTTTTTTTTTTTTTTTTTTTTTTTTTTGCATACACAGATGTGGGATGATGCTTTTATGTCTGCTCAGACAGAGAGGCAAGTTGGTTCTCTCTGAGTTTCTGTGCAGGATGCCAAATATTTTCCTCTCTTTAAGTTAGAGGAACCTGTCACTCTGCAACACGTCTATTAATTCACCTTGAACAAACTTTTATTTTTATGTTGTTTTTTTTTTCTTTTCTGTAAAGATATTGTTTAAAAGCAGGTATTGGAAATGAGGTTTTTATTGTAACTGCTCCAAGAGGCTCAAAACCCTCATAGCCTTGACATCTGAAGTCTTCCAGAAGAAGCTAAGTGGGCTCTGTGTTTGAAGTGGCAGCACAATGCAAAGATATAACAGGAGGGAAATGTATTGTATTAATTCTAACAAACTTCAAGAAGCTTATTATATTTTCTGGAAGTTCTTTACAGCTTGGGCTCAGAGGTCTCAGGTACAAAGGAGCATTGAAATCAAGGATGGAGATGCCAACAAAGGCTTGTGGAAGATGGAGGACCCAGACCCCCTGTGCAGGTGAGGCTTCTTCTCTCAGGCTTCTTCTCTCAGGCTTCTTTCAGAGAAATAATAATAATAATAATAACAAAAGCACTCAACAACATCTCAGAACACAAAGGCTGAACAAGCCTCTGGCCTTTGAGACTGAAAGGATTATTTCATTGGTAATTAAAGGCAGTCACAGTCGTCATATGAGGTACAATCTGTGTCTGTGACTTTGGTTGCCTGGTAAGGTCATCACTTGGCTGTGAGTGCCCATTATAGATCCATGCAGGGAAATCATTGACCTGTCTTGCCTGTGAGGGGTGGTTTGTTTTTTTTTTTTAGCAATATGTGATGTGGGGTTTATGGGTAACAAAAACTTTCAAGAATACATCTATTATTTGGCTGTAAAAATGGGAACAAACCAAGGGAGCTTAAACATCTCCCATCTTCTCTGCTTCTAGTTGACTCGTCATGAAACTTGGAGCTGAAGAGCTTAAATATTGTCTAAAAGAATAACTTCCCAGAGTAGAGAGTGGATTTACAAATGCAGTAACTTCCAGAGAAGCTGTCCTAAATCTGCAAACTATTCTGGAAATTTAACTGGTGTCTGTTCAATGGGTGAGTTTGTGCTGCAAATCACAGGACTTCATGGGGGGTTTTATTGTTCTTTTTAATCCCCCACTCAAAGCATTTGGCTCAATAAGTGTGTTAATATGAAGTACCCCTAAACCTAAACTCTTGTTCCCAAGCAAAGGGAAGTTGAGAGACCCCTAGGACAGATAGAATTCATAATACTTTGCCTTCTAATTCTTAGTTGATAAAATCATAAAGTCACCCTTCCTAGTTCCCAGGAGGATTTCCTTGTGTTAGGTTGTGTTTTGAATCAATTTGCCTGTATCTTGACCTTCAAAAAACCCCTCAGAAATAACAAAGAAAAGAAAATCCACCTCCAAAGCCGGTTTATTTTGTAAAACTAATTTCTGATCATTTGCTACCATCCCATCTGTTTGTCATCTACAAAGATTTTTACATGAGCATCTAGAACATTGATAAAATATTAAATAATATTGAGCCAAGAGTTATTCCCTGGGGAAATCTGCTGGGAAAAGCCCCACTGATTCATATCTCCCACTAATGCGATTACATGAAGTTGCCTTTTGATATCAGTGTTTACAATTTTAACATTAACATCCAACAATAAAGCTGTACCTGACACTTGGGATTTCTTTGTTTCAAGTTGCCTTCTTTATTATGCTGAATTCTTGAAGTTTATAAAGTTTTCATTGAATTCCGTGCTCTCCATTATTACTTGTCTATATTTTCAACCCCAATGAAACTCTCTGCCATTTCCTGCTCTGCTTTTTATCATTTTTCTTTATTGAAGTGTTTGTACTTTTAAATAGGTGGATTTTTTTTTTTTTTTTTTTTTTTGCAGAGCACAACTTTTTTTACGTGTCTGCTGAGTTTGGTGTTTTTGTGTTGGTTTTTGTTTTTTTTTTTTTCCCCTTTGCTGTCAGGTGGAAGACCTCGAGCAATTTACTGTTTATGTATCTCCCACTCCAAATGTGCTGTTCCCAGTTAGTTATGCCAACAACTCCCTTATGCTTTGAAAAATGTGCCCTTTAAAATTTCCCAGTAAGCCTGTGTCGACAGCACGTCTGGCTGCACTCTCTGGGTTGCACCAAGTCACTGTTCCCAGCTCTGAGGCCGATGCTAATTTTGTGTATCATGAAACTTTTTAATTTTTTTCTTTTTTCCCCCCAGAAACTCGGTATTTTGTTAAGTAGCCACAGGCTATGTCCAGCAGTGCTTGCTCATGATAGATTAGCTTTCCTTTCTCCGTATTACAGACCGATTTTTGTCAAATAATTTGCTGTGTTGCCTCATGATACTTGGTCGTGTGCTCAGATGCCAGTCCTGCACTGAGTGTTCAACTGTCTTGGGGTCTGACTCAGAATGTCTCAGAGGGCCAAGCCAGAGGGTGGGCACTTGCCCATGAGGAGCTGAATTAAAACTTGATAATGATTTTGAGAGGAAAACAGCATTAAGTACATTTTCTACTGACCTGGGTAGGTGTCTTTTTGGCTGGTGGAGTTGTGCTAGGAAGCCTTATATGTGAGATATTAGAAAAAAAATGATCTGTTTCCTTACCTATTAGAGGTGTAAATATTTTTAAAACAGTAGGCAGGTGTATGGCTCAGCCAGCACTTATCTGGAATATTTTGCATAATAATTGCTGGCCTTATTTACACCCTCCCTTGGAGCTGTGAATCCGCTTGCAGAGGGTGTTTGAAGCAGCTGAGTGTCTGTGTGCCGGGGTGGTGGCACATGGGAGGACCCTGAACCCTCATCAGTGTTTTAAGGCAAACTACAGCCATCAGCTGCATCTCTAGACCCTCTTCATCGTCCATTCTTCCTGGAAGCCCTTACTCCTCCCTTCTCTCTGCTGAGGTTTCCCGTGCAAGTTCCTGTCCTTGGGCGCTTGTTCTTCCTTCTTCATCCGGTTCTGGGAACGATCCCCTCAGCGTTCCCACCGGGTGTTTGACCTTTCCACGCTGTCACAGCAACACCCTGAGTTACCTTTTGGGATTTTCCCCTCTCCCTATAAACCTTTCTGTGAAAGGTTCCATGGTATTTGCTAACCAGCACTGTCTTCACTTGCCATTTGAATGCACAGGCAGTGTTAACAATGCCTGTGCCAGGAAGCCCTTCCCCTCCTCCCCCCATTGCCAAGGGATTTATTATCTTTTACAGTCAATACTTCATGTGTGGTGTTTGGCATTTGTCACCGAGGAAAGGCCAATTCCAGACGTGGCCCTGCAGATTTGCGGTGTCGTGCAAAGCCCAGGTTATTTTTCATAATTATTAATATTGCTTTGGTGACAGCCCAAAGGTGAGCCTTATCTGCTCATCTCCAAATGACCCTGTGAAGACGAGCAACATTTGCAATGACTTTGGTCAGTGGCTGCTTAACTGCTCTAAGTCATTTCAGAGCCCAGCCAAGGGATTTACATTTCCATAAACGGATCCCACTGTCAGAAACTCTCTGAGCATGAGGGATCTGGAAGAACTGGCTGTTCCTACCAGCCTGTCCAGAGTTTCCAGCACGGGAATCAGCACAGCCTGGCTGAGAACAGGGAAAACACCCCGGGTGGTGACATATAAAAAGGACACAGAGCATTCATTCCCTTTCTTTCAGAACATCTCTCTCTCCTGCTAGCATTGGGTGATGAAGAGTCTGCTGGTTTTAAAAACAACAACAGTTGTTGGTCAGAAGTTTTTCCTGAAATAATTTTGTTGAAGATATTTCACTAGATAAGTTAAAAAAAACAAACAAACAAAACCAAGCATCAAAAAAACCTCAAACCACGTGTTTGGTTGGTTTGGGGATTTTTTTTGTTTGCTTGGGTTTTTTAAGTGCTGGGGATGGAGACACAGGACACACCAGTCAGAAGATTTTAATTTTTAACCCTAAACTTAAATATTACCAAGCTCAATCAAACCTTCTCGGTGGGGACTGCAGAACTGAAAAAGGGTCAGCTGAGCAGCCTTTACCTTTGCTGATGGGAACAACTGTGCTTTGTTTCTGCTTCTGACTGATCTCTGAAGAGGAAATATTTCCTTGGAGCACTACAAAAAAAGGTGCTTTTTTTTTTTTTTTTTTTGAGAGGGTGTCTAAATTCCAAAAGAGGAAAAGCAGGTCTTGCTGCAAGTCTTGCAGTGGGAAATGCACCTGGAAGGACCTTTTCCAAGTGTCCTGGGGATGCCAGATGTCCTGAATAAACTAAGGGGAGGTTGAAAAATACCACGGGGTTGAGGAGGAATTGCTTGCTTTGGAGATTGCTAAAAGTTTAAAGCTTCCCATCACCCCAAGCTCCTGGCATTTGCTGTCTTTGCAAGAGAAAGTCCTGTGAAGAATATGCTTTAGAGCTGCCAAAAGGGAGGAAGACACCTGGGCAGTTTCTTTAGGATTCCTCCCCAGGGACGAGCCCCACAGGGTAATTAGCAATGCAAGTCCTGTCCTGTGCCAGCAGAATGAGGGAGAACCCCCAGGAGGGGAGGAAGAGGAGTATTTGTAGTGTCTGCTTAGGCACACAGCAGAACCAGAGTGGAGCTGTGTCAGGAACCACAGGCTGCTCCTAAGGAAGGCTGCTTGGGAAAACCACGACACTCCTTTTCTTGCTTATAGTTATCCATGGCAACTCAAGGGTGGCTCCAGCCCCCTGGGGGCATGGTCAGTCCCCTCTGGAGGTGGCCCCACTGTTCAAAGCAGTTTTGTGTCTCCTGGGGAGCTCAGCATGATCCTTTATAGCACCCACTGGGGGCCCAGGCACTTTCTGCTCCTGCCGTGTCACCAGGGATTTGAGGAGATGGGTTTTTTCCCTGGTGAAATAGATTGGCTGTGTTTGACATTTAAATTGTCATCCAGAATTAACCTGCCACTGAGATAACAGGAGGAGGACAGAGCAGCTTTCTCTCCCCCTCCCCTCCTCGGATTTTCCTCCAGAGACCTGTATCTTCCCTGTATCCTCCTCCCTCTCCAACTTTGCATCGAGCCAGACCAAGAGAGCAGCAGTTCCTATATGAACATTCAATTAGTCCCATATTTAAATCTTGTCACTGTGACCTAGTGAATTATGCAAGGGGCTGGATACCAGAAATCAATTGAGCTCTATTTCCCAGCCCTGGCATGGGATCTCTCTGCATATTGCTGCAGGCAAGTTATTTCAGCACGTTCTTTCTCTCTCCATTTCTCCCCTATAAATTGCACATGCTAACATTAGGTGATGCAGCAGCAGCACAGATGTACTGGGATATTTGGGTGGAAGAATTTGCAGCAGCACATCCCACTTTTTACGTGTGTGTTTGGATCTTTGAATCAGACGTTTATTTGAAAATGCATCCGTAGCGAAACATTTGCCGAGCGCAGGATGATCCAGGCTTTGTCTGACTTTTATTAGAGATAGAAGGTCTGGGGGAAATCTTCATAATTATCATATGAAAGACAGTTTAAGATGAGGAGAAGGTTACAAGAGAGTAAAATAGGCAGTATTTTCTATCCCAAAATGCTAGTGCTGAGTTATCACTCACGTGCAGTCCAGCATGATGGCAATTCAGAGCCACGGGGGTCCTTATCTCCCGTGGCTCATGCAGAAATTATTGCAAATGCTGTCGACAAGAACAGACCAAATCCAGTCTGAGGGACTGCATCAGCGAGGAGGGTGTTGTCACGTGCAGGGCCTGAGGAATTCTGTGAAGTTTTGTCTCCCCTTGATGGAAACGTTTTCAGGAATGGTTTTGTGAAAAGCTGGCACCAAGTCTACACTGCTCTTCAGTGATGAATTTGTAGTGCAAAGGAAATTTGGGTATGACAGAGGAAAAAATAAGTATTATGGCAGTTTACAAGCCTTTCACATGTGTTTCTCAGGAACATTAAGTGAGTACTTTGTCTCCTATTGCTCTCTTTTGCTAACAACCTGATGCTTCCCATCACGCTGCACTCACAAGTTAATCACTACATTTTGGAGTTGTTATCCACTAATGGATGAACATAAGCCATTCGTGGCAGAAATTTAGATATTATTTATATAAAAAACTACCGGAAAAAAAAAATCTAGTTGGAATCAGTGTTTCCTGAATGGTTTAAAATGTCATCCGAGACAAAGTTCTGTTCAGCTGTTCTCCACTGTGGTATTTTCATGGTGCAACATTTGTAAGGCGTGGGAGAGCCAAAATGTGAGCTCACGAAAGGCAAAGTCTTTCAGCTGCATAAAGCATTTTTTAAAAAGTACAGGGCGAGGAGGGAAGGATAAATGAGGTGTTTTAAATATCCTTAATTTTAGTTAAAGATGGCAGCACCGGAATTGTAAATGCATTTAGCTCCCCTCTAGTGAAGCCTCCTTGGTGTGGCTTCTGGTGATCCGAGTTCACCATTCACGTTGCTGAAACCTCTTTGTGTCACACAGGGCTGGGCTCAAATCAACAGTTTATTATTGGCTCCAGCAACTCATGGCCTCTTAATGCCATCTTAATGCTACCTTGGCCAAGTCAAGCTGTTTGCACATCCTTTCCCTCCAGCCCTTAGTGGAAACTTTTATGTGCAATCATTCGCCACAAGGTGATTCACTGGGTAGGATGTGTAGAGCTCTCTTTGGTTTCTGAATGCCTCAGCCAACTGATAAATAATCAAGAACCCTGAATGTTCCTTTTTCCGTCTGTCTCTCCCCTCAGACCGCTTTGTTTGACCTGCAGGGATTGATTGGTGAGTGCATTAAGAGCCAGTTCCTGGAATGTCACGGACATGAATTAACGCACTACGGGCTCTCATTCGGTGGCTTTTGCAGTGCCAGGCAAGAGAGTTATCCCAGGGCAGGGTGTGCTTGGGCTGTGCTGTTGTTGTCGTTCTGCTTCTCTGCATTTTTAAGTGTCCTAATTAAATACTGAAAAAACCCAAAGTTTTAAACATTCTTCCAAAATCCAGGTGCCATTCACAGTGACGGTGGTTTTGGTTTGTTGTTGGGTGGCAATAGCCCCTTTTTTCATTCCCAGCCTCATAAGCTTAAGTCCAAACTTTTCAACCTTGATGCCTTTGTTATCCTTGCTTTCTGATTGCCCAGGTGAGGGTGAATGCAATGAGTGTCTGTGGAGCCAGGTCCTTTGAAGGATAGCTCTGCAAATTGGGATTTCTGCTGGAAGGTCAGTCACAGAGTCCCTGCCTAGGTTGGCCTCCCCTCCTTTTGCCTCCTGGCAGTGATTGCATGTCAAATGATTGCACTCTTGAACCGTGAACTCCAAGGCCTGTGCTCCCACTGCTGCTTGGCAGGAAGAAGTGATTTTCTGTATGGAATTAAAGAGCCTCCTCTCCTCCTCTGATTCAAAAAATCATTTTAAAAAGACTTTTCCACCCCACATCTTCTGAAGTTAGCGCTACACCCTGCGAGGCTGGCAGCCTCTGAAAACAATTAGAAAGAGACTCTTGAAGGCAGGATCTGGAGAAATCTTGCAAGAGGCATAATTTTAATCTCACTGAATGTCCTGGCACACTGGGTGAAAACAGGCTTTGTCCCTGGGATGAAAAATGATTAAAGCCAAATTCTGTCTTGCGGCGGTTGTGGAACAGGCTGAAGTACCACGGAAGGCATGGCTAAATTGCTTTTCTTAATCCGTGGTCTAATAGACTCTAAAATGTCTCTCGAAATGGGGAGAGGAGAAATCACCCATTTGGGTGTCATCTGCATGCATGTCCTGGCCACCTCGGCCTGGCTTACATCCCAAGTAGCCTCTCCTTCCTCTGGCTTGGCTTTGGCCCACTGCCCTTCCTGGCACCTGTGGATGTCCAGCACCTGCTCCTGCCTCCACACACACACACTCCCTTCACTGCCCACTTGCTTCTCACTGCAGCTTCTCCCTTGGCAGGCAGATGGCTTTGGGTGGGACATCCCACCCTCCTGTCACCCCACTGTCTACACGCTCTATTACCTTGCGGTCTTTAGGCACACACCTACGTGCCGCTGGCTCTGTTGGCAACCTTTTAAAAAGCTCTTCAAGGACAAAAGATAAGCAAAAAATACAAGAGGCAAACCTAAACAGGGGAGCTCCCCTTTCACCCCATTTAATCTCATCCTCATTGCACACCAGAGCAAGTACACACCATTGTACTGTAATTTTAACCTCTGCTTAATTTCTCCCCCACAGAGGGGCTGCTGGGACCCCACCAGACCTGTGAGAAGCAGGAGGTTTCACACGAGGATCACACTTTGTTTCTGAGGCAGCAGCAAAGCATGCTGCCCTTGGTTGTTATCAGCATGATTAGCCGAAACTGGGCAACTTTGCAAAGGTGACTCAGGAGAGAAACCCCAGGAGATTGTTGGTACAGTATTTATTTACATATTAAGTGTAGAGGGGCAGTTCCTAGGTGCCCAAGCAGAATCAAACACAACAAATGTCCCTGACTGAAGCTCCAGATCTCTTTTGTCAGCACCCCAACCTCATCTCAGCAGGTTCGCTGTCCCTTCCACACCTGAGAGTTGAGTGCTGGAGGATTTGGGCTCCTTTAGCTGCCAGGCTCAGTTTTTATCCACCCTATCCTGCAAAAACACTTCCCAGACACCTGGAAAACCTCTCCATCTGCTGTTCTTCAACCCAAGGAGTCTCAAACGTGCCTTGATTTCAGGTGAGAATGTGCCTTTGTGTTGGTTGCACACTTGTCTGGACTTCACTAATGGGCACATGCAAATCTGGGCAGCCTGGGGTGTTTTATGGTGCTTTATAAAACTGTAAGTTAGTTAAAAATGGGAATGAGGGAGCTGTTTTCCTGGTGGATGGCTCGACTTCTTCTAGGTGGTAGTCTCTGCTTGCAGCCTGTCGTTCAGCCCAGAGCCATCTGTGCTGCACAGCTCGCTCTGTAGAAGAGGAGGTGAAGTGGGGAGCAGGGGCCAGGCAGAGGAGCTGCCAGGCATTTGATCTGCTACAAGCCTTGTGTCCAAATTTTGCCTGTATGGGGTGTTGTTTTGTTGTTGGAGTTTTTGTTTGGGTTTTTTTGTAGTGTTTTTTTTTAAGATAAGCTCACACAGATCTCAGTCGTTTAGGTCCGTAGCAGTAACTGCGTGGGGACAAACACAATCCGGAGCTTTGCTGTTGTGGCTGGACCAGTTTAATGTGTCTGGTCCCCTGATTTAAGAGCTGTTGTGTTCAGAAGCCGCTTGGCAATCAGCAGGTTAGTTTTCCTCCTGTTCGTGCCCGACAAGGGTGTGGGTGAGGGAGAGATGTGGCACTGAGATAAGGAGAAGCTTTTAATTCATTTCGTAGGTGACCTAAATTCAGGCCCTGTGGCCATCATGTCAATCCCACGGTCCTGTCTGCTAGATTACTGATGTAAGTAATGGTGACACGTGTATATATCGAATGTCCTTCTCTGTGGCTTCAGGAAGGACATCTCGGGGGGCAGGGAGGGGGAAAAGTTACTTGGAGATTTAATGATGCTTGTCATCAGTTCTGTTTTCTGAAGCCACGACCTCTGGTTTATCCTAGCACTGAGAGAGCACGTCACAAAATGATAACGTATTTATCCTGTGAGGGCGGCTTGTGTTGTAGGAAATCAGGCATCTGTTCTGCTGCTGAGGCAGCAAAGGTGCAGAATTGGTGCATGACTTACTGAAAATAATGCCAAATTCCTGTAAAGAGACTGGAAATCCCAGGTCTTTCTGCAGGGTCAGAGCTTTTATCCCTGGGCTGCACAATTGTGCTCTCTCTCTCTCCCCTCCCTCTAGCTTCAGATTTCCTCCTGTGCTGCAGGAGCTTTGGAAGGGGAGGAGGTCTGTCCTTTCTCCTGCTCCAGAAGAGGTGTCTGAGCTTCTGGGTCATGAGAGAAAATCTGCACAAAGCACGTTCCCCTGTGCTTCGTCCCTCCCTAAAATCTGAGACTGCTCAGGGAACTTTAAGCACAGAAAGACCTAATTTGCAGATCCCAACAGGCACGTACATGACATAGATGCTAACCTGCACAGTCCTGCTGAGATGACAACATTTCTGAGTGCAGCAGCAAAACTCCAGATAGCTGGGTAATTACAGTGGCAAAAATCATGTGTTTATGGCCCTTCAGGAGCCTCAGGTGATAAATGTTCTGTGGATTGCACTCCCACATTCGAGTGCCCGGACTCTGTCCAGGTATCCCGCAGTTCCTGGTGCCTTCAGTGGCACCTTGGGCATGGTGTGTGCAGGCTGCTTTAGTTCTGAATTAACTTCTCCAGAGCAATCCCAGTTCTCCTGTACCCTTTCCACAGGTCGGCCGAGGCTCAGCGTGATGGGAGCGCCGTGAGCAGTGACTCAGCAGCACACCTGCCCTTGCATACGTGACTGAACACCTCATGCTGTGTGTTTCATCCCCAGAATTGCTGGCTTCCTAAAGTTAGAAGCAAATAAAAGTCATGCTTAGTGAAAAATAAACCTTTATAATTTAGGTCTCCGGCACCACCTGGTCTTCCATCCTCTCACCTCTTGCTGGATAACATTTCCCGTGCTGATTGTATTAGTGTAGCATGGAGTGAAGTACAGTCAAAGGCTAATCTTTTTGTGATTGAATATTAGATTCTTCATTTCAAGAGGCTCTTACAAACAGCTTTCTGTCAGGCTGATGGAAGATGGCAGGGATGGAAGAGAACTTGAGGGGAAAGTACGTGTCTCTTCCCAAGGGCTTTATTCTCTTTTCCATCATAGCTTTTGCATTATGGCAAATGGTATAATTTAGGGTTGTAATTTCAAGAAGGGTGTTCATTACTGAGAAGGCAGCTTGACCAAATCTTCCTCAGAAGGCAGTTAATTGACAGTGTTTAGGACTGACAACACACCTGAGATGGGTCACCAGCAATTCACCCTTGAAGCAGAAGGAAAGGAACGGAAGGACAAAAAGGACAGAAAGTGAAAAGTTGGAGCTTCAAGATCCAAAAGGAAGTAAACATGCAGCTGAATAATACTGATCCTGTGCTTCCTGCACCATCTTTAAGAGTGCATAAAATGACATGTAAATAGCCATTTATTGCTATTTTTTTGCAGGATGAAGATACAGGGCAAACTCTGCTGCTCCTCAGGCAAAGCCTTTACTGCTTGTGCACAAGGTGGGATCTTTCCAAGGTCCTATGCTGCTGTGTGAGCTACTGCAGGACCTGAAAATCAGGTCAGGCCCCAGGATTTCCTGTTCTTATCTCCTGACAACCCTTTGCTGTTTCTTCCCTTAATCACTTTTAATAGCTCTATGGATTGCTCTCCTCTCCCTACCTCCAAAATAAAACTGATGGAGCCAGATGCTCACCATGTTTGTGTGCAGGGCAATCAGGGTGGGGTCCAGGAGGGACCTGGCAGTTAAGGCAATTTATGACACTGAAGCAAGTGAAATATAATATAACAACACACATTACCTGTCTGCAACTCCCACCCAGTTCTGGAGGTCCTTGCTTTGATTATTTGTTTCCTTGCATTACGTGAGCCCTCGATACCCACAGGTTTGCTGCTGTTCAGCCTCACCAGCTGTGCTTTTTTTTTTTATTGTTGGGTAAAAAGCTCCAATCTGAAGTTCTGGTTATTTTTGTTTATCGTGGGATTGGAGATTAAAGGTAAGGTAAATCCTTTGGGTTATCCAGCCTGGTAGCAGTTCTCAGAGCACATCCAGTGGGCAGTGATGAGGCAGCTCAATGGCAACGCTGGGATGTCCCTTTCTAAACACTTGGAAGGAGGTACCAGTGTGGTTGCCATCCCTCATCCTTAAGGGATCAGATCTGCCATCTCCTGGAAGGGAGACTTGGGTTTACTTGAACTGCTGTCTGGAAAACAACGTGGGATTTGGGATGTTCATGGGAATATTGAGCCAAACAGTGATCCCAGCAAAGGGTCTCTGTCACCTCACAGTTAAAGCTCTGGATGGGAATTTGGGAGGTGAAAGAGGGAGTGACCAAAAACCCTTCTTCTGTTGCTTGTGTGCAGGTTGTGCAACATAGGCTCTAACAGTGACATTCAGGAGAAAAGGAGGATTCTGTACAAAGACTCTGAGGAGATGAAGCTGCTTCTCTGCAAGCCTGGATGAGGAGCCTCCAAGAGAGGTGAGATCACAGACGTGTCCCTGTGTGCAGCATCTTCTACGAGCTTGCACTGACATGACTTTCTGCTCTGTGTATGTGGTTTTTTTTTTTTTGTGGGGGGTGTATTTTCCATTCTGGAGTGCCCTGGTCTCTCCCTGTCAGTTGGAGGCAAGGCAGCTTCTGGATTCACTCCCTGCAGTGCAAAAGTCTCAAAACAAAACACGATGTCACCTAATTGTGAGAGCTGAAATTATTTATGGACCTGGCCTTTGGAGTCAGAGCCTCAAACTTCTTTAATTACCTTTGGGAATCTCTGCACAGGATACCATGGTGATGAGAATAATATTTGGAATTCAAGTCTTGTCTAATGTGCTTTAGCAGCTGGAATGGGCAAGCAGCTGATTATGACCATAACAGAAATCATGCCAAAAACCTACATACACAGAGTTTGGAGCAGTGGCTTTTTAATCAGATGTATAAAACTCTTGTTATCTTCCTTAAGCCCTTCTGGAAACAAAATTTGGAAGGAAAGCTCCTGTTCAATATTCAATGTCCCTGTGCAACGTGAATCTTTACCTATAAAGCTGCCTTTCAGACAAAGTCCTCACCAAAGGACTAGAATGTAAATTGTTTTGTTGCTGCTGCTGTCTGGGGCATTAATATACATCCCCTGAGAAACAAAAACTGAACATGCAAATTACTCCCATATATTATTAGGCTGAACCTGCCGTGGTTTGACTCAAACTTTGTAAAATCTCTGGGGTCAACTTAAATATTTGAGGTGGTCTGTTTCCCAAGGGAAGCCGTCCAGATTCATCAGCAGGCCATGGCAATTGTCAGAACCGATGGTATCTGGAGACAGTTGCTGCTTTTCAAACTCACCTCCAAGGACCCACCAAGGCTACAGCTACACAGGACTGTCCATAGGGTGATGTAAGACTTGGAACCAGAGGCAGCCCACATTCAGCCAGATCATAGCACAAGTCTATCAGCCCCAGCCACGTGGGATCCATCTGAGCAAATAAACTGGTTGTCTAGTCTTGCTTTGGCACCGCGGGGAAATTGGCACATTCGAGGCATGATTCATCCTGCCCTAAAGCTGATATCTAAAATAGGTCAGCTGAGCTGTAAAAGTGCCTGTTTCCCTTCACGGTTACAAAGGATGGGAGGCTCGGTGAGGCACAGATGTCTCCAGCATGGATGTTTTCAATTAGGCAAGACGAATCCTGCCTGTGATGTATTTCTATAAAATGCTTCGTGTGACGGATACCCAGGTCTCAAATTGGAAGTACAAGTCCAATTAAAAAATACGGTGTCCTCAAGGGCCCTCGAAGAAATGTGTTTGCAGTGAGCTCAACCCTGACCCAAAGTATCTCTATCTACAGTCACAAAGTATTCAGTGACTATAACTTGCCAGGCACTTCAGCGTTTGGTCCTCTCTGTCGCTTTTGTTTAGCAACTGAATTCAAAGATTTAATGGATATTTTTAGAGTTTACTCCCATAACTTTAAAATTATTTGGATCAGGGAGCATGGACATTTCACCCTTCTCCCATGAAGAGCTCTAGGACTTGTAGCAATGAAAATACGACCTTGCCCCAAAGTGCTGTTTTCTTCCTTGCATTTTTTCTTTGTCTTGTATCATCCATAATGCCGTGATTGTCCCACAGCTCAGAGGAGAAGATTTTTTGAGTAGTTTGGAGCATCTTGAACTTTGATTTCTAATCAATTTGCACTAACAGCTCTGGAAACCAATATAACAAGCCAGGCCTTTTTCTGTCTCCTTCTCTTTCTTACATTTGGAAAAATAAATCTGAGCAGCGACGTGAGTCCTGTATAATTACTCTTCCATTTGTATTTCTAGACTTGTCAATCTGGCAAGCGTCACCGAGCGGGATTAAAAGCTTTCTCCTTCTCTCTCAATCAGAGACTTCATTTGCTTCCGTGTTTTACAGTAAATATAATCAGTTCAGCAGGAGATGGTTTTGTTCTCTGCAGTGATGTCTTCCTAGTCGAGGGAGCTCTTATTAGCAGCCCGGATGGGAAGTCAGTTGACAGGAGCCCCCGACACCGCGTGTGGTTACAGCTGTAGGCAGAGTGCTCTTGGCTGGAGTCCCCCTGGGGCACCTGGAAATGTGTCTGCCCTGCAGGAAACCCAAAGATCTCTACTCCTTCATTTCTGGTTGGGGTTTAGGGGACTCCACACGAGAGCTGGAGCCAGACCCAACCGCCCTCCACGTGGCAGCAGGGTGATGCTGTAAGTCTGCGAGGTGGCTGCTGGGCCAAGGGAAGATTGTGCAGATGAACCTTAAATCCCTACTAGTCCCAAACGTGGGGTCTCTGGAAACCTCCTCCAACCAGGCACTGTCCACAGCCACACAGGGAGTTCTGTTCATCTTTTGGTCAGGGATTGGCCCCAGTTTGGTGGGAAGGGGAAGTGCTGGAGCATGGCAAGGCTTGGCTGTGGGATGCAGGGGGCCAAGCTTGGTGCAGGCTTGGACTGAGGGTCACCAGTGAGGATTGCAAATGGTTTAGCACTCTGCAGAGGACAGGAATAAAGGAATTTTCTTCTAATGGAGAATTATAATTTGGGCACTTAGATATCTCTAAGTTTAGACAGCAGCAGAGCAGGGAGTTTAAATACTGCTTTCTATGCATTTAAGCACCTGAATTCCACTGGCACCTCATTTAATTTGTCTTTGCCCTTTTTCTCACCCTGACTTGCAGGCTCTGTGCCTTGATTTCCAACACATAAACACAGCACAAAATACAATAAAAAGAAATTGGAAACACTTTGGTTAAGCCTTGATGACAGCTGGTATGTAAGTGCAAAGACTTCAGGCTGTCTCTCAGTACAGAGCAACCCTTAGCACTTCGCTGTTTATAACTTTTGCATGGTCAGAGCCACAGATATACCAGTATTTCAGTGCTTTCACTGATTGCTTCATTTCCTAGTTCTGTATCTGGATTCAAGAGTGTTGTCAAGTTTCATGCACTGTAAGTCCTTTGCCAATCCTTCATTAAACAAAAAGCAAACCTTCCCCTAAGCCCCAAGGATTTGGTTTTCCCCCCCTGTATCTTTCCCAACAATTTTAATCACTTTATGAGAACAAAATGTCTGGTTTTTACCTAATGACTTTGCAAAAGTCAGCCCAAGAGTTGATATTTCTATTCTTTCCTGTTTTCACCACTCATAAATATTCTGTGGTGGGGCCTGAGCTGACAGTTGTGATGAAGAGACGGGGTGGCACAGAAATACTTGGGTCCTCTGTGGCTGTGCTGACAGCTGGTGTGGACTGGCACTGCTCCAGTGGAGATCTGGCCCCTGGTCCTGGATTTGTACAGGGAATCTGTCTATAAAGGCAGGAGCCATTTTACAGGCTGAATTTTCCCTTAGCCCGACAGGTTTTAATAGCTGGTACCAGGGTGCTGTCGCTTCCTAAAAGGCACTGTAGAAACTCATAATTAAGAGCAAGCTTGCTGCATAAAGCTCTTAATTTAAGCAAAAAAACCCTAAACCAAAGGAAAACCCCCCCCCGAGAGAACGATCAGGAGAGGATGCAATGCACAGAAAAGCAGCCTGGTTTTCAAAGCAGGTGAGGCTTTCAGCGTGCTCGAGGGAGAAATGCCCGCAGTTAAAGCGAGGACCTCGGGAGCGCCGATCTCCTGGAAAGCCGGGAGAGGCTGCCGAGCCAGCCCGGCCGAGCATCCCGCGCAGCGAGGAGGCCGCAAGCTGTTGCACAGCCCCTCGGCAGCCAAGAGCAGGGCGAGCCAAAGCGCCAGCCTGGGAGCCAAGCGGGGATCCAGCTGCCGCTTTCGGGGAGGGGAGGGGAGGGAAGGATGGACCGGGCGACTTCCCCGGGCTTGGCAGCACATCCCGGCAGCCCGGCCAACCGTGTGCCCCTGGAGTGCGTGCGGCGGGAGCAGCGCTGCTGAGGCAGACAGATAAAAGAGGTTGTACCGGGACCACTTTCCACACGGCAATTAACGGGAGGAGACGGCACCGAGCGAATATTCCAGGAGGTGCCAATATGTTTTGCCGTTCCGCGATTGTGTTCTGGAGGCGGCAGCAGGGGCTGTTACACTGAAGGGTCTGTTCAGTTGGCATTTCCACTGTAAACCTAATTTTTGAAAGGGGTTATGATTCGGCCATTTTTAATTAACGAGGGGATTAAAGTTGGCACACGGGCGCTCTCAAGGGCTGTTTGTTGCTGGTTTAATTTATTTTTTTCTTTTTTTTCCTTTTTTTTTTTTAATCCAATCTGTTAGGCCCATCTCAAATAATGTTCTTTGTTTCCACTTGCTGGGGTTGACTTTAAAGATCTCTATGCATATGTGTGGGCCTGTGTCTATGTTTAAGAGAAAAGAGATTTATCAAGGTAAAGAGCCATGTCAGAGTAGGTGAGCAGGTTGCTGAAAGATCCCACAATCCCAAGGCCACTGTAACTCATACCAACTATGTGCTGGAACAGGGTACGCAGAAGCACTTGCAAATTTTCTGCTGAATTTTGCAGAATTTTGTCCACTTGGGACATGCAAAAAGTTTGCTCCAGACTTAGGCATCATTCTTATTCACAACACTTCAATAAATAAATATTAGTATCTCACAGCTTCAAAGACTTTCCAGGCAGCTTGCTGGCAAGTCACTGTTGGAATGCATAAAACCATGTAAATACAATGACACCGTAAAGAGTTACCTATTGTAGACTATATTATTCAAAAACCCTAAATTTATAGGGCTATAAACGTCTCAATATCAGAAAAATTTATTCCGGTTCTCTGCTATCCCAACCACTAGAAAGTTTTTCCTCATATTTAACCAGAATCTCCCTCTTCTTAATTTCATCCTATTAATTCTTGTCCTGTGTGTCCTGGACATGGAACACAGACAGTCCCTTGCCTTTTTGCAGGATGCTTTTCATGTGTCAGAGGGCCATTGCCCCTTGGTGGTTCTTGCTTCTTTGGGCTTTCCAGCTGTCCCAACACAGCCTCTGAAAAATTAACTATATTTTATAAAAAAGTGTCTTACCTCTTTCTAACTGGCCCAGCCTTCCTGGGAGTGATGAAGATTTTGGGTGAAGTTTCAACATAGCCCTTGCCACTTTGAGCTCAGCAATATATTACACACCTCTCGGTCCCTCTGCTCTTTCACAGGTGTTTTCTTGAGCATCATCCACAGGTGACCACAGCACATGGAGCGTGGACCTGGACTCACCAGGAGGAATGACAGCAAGCCTGGGCTTGCACAAGTGCTTCACCACCCTGTTGTTGGCAAACACCCAGTGGGAAGGGTCTGTGCATGGCTGTGTTTGAGCCCTTTTGCTGGTGACTGGTGGGTCCCCTGTTGCTCACAGGACCAGAGCTCTGTGGTGAGTAGAAGGATGAGAGTTGAAGTGTGAATCCCTCAGGCTCTCCACTGCACTAGTGAAAAGCCTGCTGGTCCTGTGAATCACTGGCATGGTTGACAAGGCCTGATCTTCACAACACAGGCATCCTTTGATCTCACCAAAAGTCGTATCCTGGCTCAGCAAGCCTGCAGGTTTGTCCCAGCTTTGGCCACAGTCTCTGGGCAGCCCCAGGAGTTGCTGAGCTGGTTTGGTGATCACCATGAACTTACTCCCATCTGTCTGTGATGCCTGCCAGTTTGTTGGCCAGCAGCTACCCCAGCTGATGTCTGTCTTCGTCCTATGGCTGCTCTCCCATCTTTGTGAATGGGCCAAGTGGAAATCCTCAATACAAAGGGCATGGGTAACAAAGGATGAGTTGTCCTTCTGGTTCTGCGGGGCTTTGGTTCCTCTCTGCAGTTCCTCTCTCCTGGTGGTGACTGGGTGGGAGAGGAAGGATAAGAGCAGAGTGTTCCCTTTCCTGTGTGGGCTGAGGGCTGGTTCTGATCTGGGGATTTGAGGAAGGCTGTTTTTGCAGGAAGCATGGCAGTTTGCACGGGCTGGGGGTTGTTTGTCTCCTGTGAGTTGCTTTCCCCGGGGCTGTGAGGCTGCTGCTGTTCGAGGGGGTGCAGCAATCACTGTTCCCTGGTGTGATGGGTTTGTCATCCATGGTAGTGCTGTTCCTGGGGTGTGTATATTTGTCAGCTGAAATTTTTCTGCAGTTTCCTTGACAGGAGCAGTGAGTGACACACATTCCCTCAGGAGGTATTTCCATGTTTTTACTATTCTTCAGGCTTCTGTGACATTTCCCAAGTCCAGTTGTTGGAGCCTCAGGTTCAATCATCTACACTGCCCAGGACCACATCCCAGCAGGGATAATTTGGCCCTTCAGCAGTGAATACATTGACTTCTGCAGCTCATGGTATGCACCTTAAAACCCACACTGAAAACCTCCATTATTTGGTGCTCAGCTGCACCAGGTCCAGTGTAAATTTTCATTCATGGGACTCCCAACAATGGCTTGAAAATGGAGGTTAAAAAGAAAACTAAAACTGCTTTTGCCTTATTTCTAGGTAGAGGGGCATACAAGACTGAAATTGTCAAGCTTTCAGTGAAACAAATAGTACTTGGGTACAATTCCAGGAATGCTGGCTATTGGAAAAAGCACCGCTGGCTGTGAGTTTCTTGGTAAAATTGTGACAGTTGATTAAGCAGATAATACAGGCTGCATAAACCAAACTGCTTCTTCTGTGTGCTAACACTCCTTGCACTTCTCTGGCCTGAATGTTTTAAAAAATCTGTGGTTGGCTGTGAAAGTTTACACAAAACAACTGTTACTGTCCCTGGATTTTGGAGGGCTCTGATGACCCCCGTTGAGATTGAGGGGCTGTCGATGCATAGATCATGGAGTTCCTCCATCCTCATCACAGGGAAAAGGGAGGATGTCATTGTTTAATCCCAGCTGCCAGCTGCTCGTTCACTCCCATCCCCTGCTCCAGTGGGGAGAAAAATCGGAAAAAAAGTAAAACTCGTGGGTTAAGTATAGTTTAATAATTGGAACAAAATAAAATATAATAATCATGTTAATTATAACAACTATAATAATAGTAATGAAAAGGAGAGAGAGAGAGACAGAAGAAGAAAACACAAAAAGGAAAAGTGATGCAAAATACCACTGCCCACCCCTCACTGGCCAATATCCAGCCCATCTCCTTGCCAGGTTTCCCCCAGTTTATATACTGAGTGTGGTGTCCTGTGGGATGGGATCTCCCTCTGGCCAGTTTGGGTCAGCTGTCCTGGCCATGCTCCACCTCACTGGCAGAGCCTGGGAGACTGGAAAGTCTTTGACTTGGAGGAACCACTACTTAGCAACAACTACAGCATCGGTGTGTTATCAACATTATTCTCATCCTAAATTCAAAACACAGAAAGAAAAATTAACTTATCCCAGCCAAAGTCAGGACAGAGGAGAAACCTCTTTTTTTATTATTTTTTTTTTCCCCAAGCAGAAGAAGGTACATCTACACCAATGGTTTGATTTTCAGGTTGCCCCAGGCCATCTGTACTGTGCCAGTGGGTGTAGGTTCATTCCCCAGCTTTCAACCAGCTTGCAACCCTGAGGGTAGTTTGCTCCAGGAACCTCTTCTCACCTTTTCTCTTGACTCCACCAAGACTGGGCATCTCTGCCCTCATATCCCTCTATACCCCATGGTAGACTTTACATATTTTCAGTAAACCAGGCTGGGGCTAAACCAAAATCCTTCTATTTCTGGCCAAAGGAAGAGGGAGCTGTTACCAGGAACCCGTCACCAACCACTGTGGAAAAAGAGAAACCTGTCTTATCTATTATTGCTGCTTTTGTTATTGATACCATTATTATTCTGAGAACCCACTGAGGCCCTCTTATTATGTTGTTAAAGTCAACGTTTTCCCTGTGCACTTCATTCTCCCGCCTGGGAAAAATAAAGAACTTTTGATAAAGTTATGCTGATAATGCTGCTAATTAGTTTCTCATCTTTTAAAAATATGACTGCAGGCAACTGGAGCAAACTCTTTGTTGCAGGACATTGTAGGCTGAAATGTCTGTATGCTTGATATCCTCTGCAGGGCTCTCTCAATATGCTAATTTGTCCTTGTAGCAGAGCTCGCTTTTTTAGGTCTTTTCCACTCTATTTTGCAAATCCATTATGTCAAAATATAATCAGTCATATGTGCACAAGATACAGGCCTCCACCAGCATATGGAGAAATGTGTGTGTGTGTGTGTGCATGTTCACACATGAATGAGTGGAAAAAATAAATGCACAGATAAGTGTGTATGAATTTATTTATGCACACTCACTGATATTTTTTATTATTTTATGTTATTTAATGAAATTAAATGTTTAATGAAGTTAAATGTTAATTTTTTGTAATTATCTATAATATGTGCATACACATCCACATGAAATTTGACATCTATTTAGGAACTCAGTATGTGAATGGCTAATTGAATTCATAGGGCTTAGCTCATCTGGGGAACATTTACTCTCATTTCACTTAAAATATATAGTTTATAGTCTCTATTCAGCACACAGAGTTTGCAAGTAAGTTGTATGCTTGCCTGTGCATTTCCTAGCATTACCATCTGAACACTGATTATAATTTACTTTCAATAACTATCATCTGTCATTTTTAAAAGTTGCATAATAATGTGGTTGGTTCATATGAAAAGTGATGTTTGCTCTAAATTTGGCTATGATTTTGACATTGCTGTTAATATTTTTTGTAAGCTTGACACCCACAAGCTGAAAAGACAGTTTATTTTTTCGAACTTCCCTTTCAACACTTCCCCCCAACAATTAAAAACCAAAAAAGTCACATTTTCAACACATTCGCTGGAATTTCTGTCTTCTTTTCCAGCAAAATTTCACCGAGGCAAAGGAGAAAGACTAAGTTTTGTACCTACTTGGGTTAAAAAATAGTGTAGTTTTCAGGTGCTGAGACTTAAAAATATTCCTTATCCAATTAAAACCACCAGCTGAAACACTGCTGTTTATTCCCTGCTCCTGGTGCATGTCCTGGCTCCTCCAGAGTGGGTCTGGGTCTGTGCATCATTCCCTAATATAATTTTTTCTCCCTCTCTCCTTCTCAAGGTGCTGGAGCGAAGTACCAGAAGGGGCTCATGGTGTTGCATCTTCAGGCAGCTGAGAAATGGGAATGTCTTGCTCTGAGCAGCACCTTGTGGCTCACAGAGCTACAGACTAAATGTCCCAAACACAGAGCCTTGTGGCAAAAAGTTGTACTCCTCTTGAAATGGCAAGACTGGGTGGTTTCCCTCTCTGTTTTACTGAATTTTGAAAATGGTACGTGGAAAATAAGTAGTTTCTAGTGATTGAAAACCTGGGTCTAGAGCATTTTCAAGAACACATTTTGGAAAAGGAACCATGACAACTTTCATTAAAAACAACTCCAACAGTGATTTTGGCAATTTTTTTTAAAAATTCAGTTTGTTTCCAGTTTTCTTTCCTTGTCCTGCTTTTGCCTCAGTTGCTCTCCCGAAGAGCCAGCTGTAGCAGAAGGAAAAGTTTGCATATCTTTTCCTTCTTGTTTTCCAAAAGACTTATAAAACAGTTGTGAGTCACACTGACAAAGAGCCTCGGTTTTCAGTGGTGGGGCCAAGACAAACAACAATCCTAAACGACGTTCTTTCTAGGACTGTCCCGAGCAAGAACGAACGAGCTTTGCTAATTAGGCCAGTTCAGTCCCTGCTCAAAAGTGGTTTGAGGTCACATGGAAGACTTTTTATCACCCTTGATGGTATTGCTTCTATTTGAAGTCTTAATATTTTGTGTGACAGCAGAAAATTAGGGAATCTCAGAGAAGGAAACATTAAACATTTTTGAGCTTTGGGGGAGACTCTTTTTCTTCCCTTTTTTTTTTTTTTTTTTTCCTTTTTTTTTGGTGTTGTTTGTGTTGGTTTTTTTGTTAGGTTTTTTTTTGGGGGGGGGCTTTTTGGGGGGTTTTGTTTGGTTTTGTTTTTCTTTTCTGATTTGGAATTCTTCACTGGATCCTGCTCAAAACTGTACTTTCTTGTTTTAGCGATTGCTGTTCTTTTCAGGGCACAAAGCCTTCCCCTTCCCCAAGCCCATGGTCTTGTGGTGGGAAAGGTGGGAGGGTGTGCAGGCAGGAATTAGGGGCCGAAGGTGGGTGATTTCTGTGGGCCCAGCGTGAGCTCAGCAAAGGTTGGCTGTGACCTGGAGCAGTTGGCTGTGACTTCTGTCACAGATGTACAGAGAGTTGGTTGTGACATTTTTCATCTATCAGGGAACACGCTATCCCAAATACCACAGGTAATATCTTTTTTTTTTTTTTTTTTTTTTTTTTTTCTGGCAGTTCCCTGTTTACTGTTGCAGTGGCTGGGGACAAGGAAGCTCAGGTGCTGTGCCCACATCCCCTCGGACCCAGGATGAGCTGGTTTGGGTTACTGGTGACCAGGAAGAGCTCAAGGAGCCCAGGGCAACCTTCTGGAGACCATCACAGGCCTGTCTCAGGCTACCTGGGAAAGAGCTGCCTTTAGCCTTTTCTTCTCTGTCTTCCCTTGGCAGGGACAGAAGGTCAGGTCTTCCCTTCGTGCTTCGGTTCTTGCCAATTCTGCATCTGATGAAAATGGTGTGCTTACTCCAAATAAAGGCACATTCAGCTAAAATAACCTCTCTTCACAGGCAATTGCTGTTTCCCAGAGCCTGAGGCTCCCTGAAGGTGTGGGAGCTGCAGGAATATGTGCTTTGTTCAGGGGCACATTTGCATCAACACCTTGTTGGTGATGTTGAGTAGTGCTGTCCCAGTGGCACAGCAATGAAACACATGGGAGCATGTTGAGTTGCAGGAGCTCTGGGGTGGCTTTGGATGGAGATGGGACATCTCAGATGACTATTTGAAGGCAGGATGGACTGGAGAGGCTGAGAATGGCTAGTGATGGGACGGATGACTTCAGGGAGGGATGGTTTGATCATAAATGATGAGGCTGCCAGTAGCAAAGGAAAGAGGGGCTTTTGGATGAAAAGGCAATTATTTTAATCAAAGGGGAAGCAGAGGGAAATAAATACCAGGGGAATGACATTCTGGTGCTCTGGAGTTGCCTCCTTCTGCTTGAACCCTGACTGCCTGCCCTACCAGTCAGCTCCTGTCTCATATCGACTTCCCTGCCACCTCTGCTGCCCAAGAGCTCCTGCCTTTATTTCACCCAATGGATCCTTGTCTTTAGATTGGTTAGTTGGTTTCTGTTCTTCAGATCATCTCCATTAGTTCCCACCCTCCAGCTTCTTGTCATCACATTCATTATGTTCAGTCCCCACCACCTCCCCCTACTTTTCTCCTGAGATGTTTCACTGGCCCTGGTTAGCCCTGAATTGCCAAATTTCGGCTTGGCTTTCACCGCATTTTATGTTTTTACTGACTAATCATGCCCCATGCTTACATCCACATGGCTGAGGATGGGCACTGAAGGCCACGCTGGGTCCCCACAGGCATGGGAGGCTGGCTGGGCCAGGGGCATGCAGGTTTGTGCTGAAACTCATCCTAACCATTCATCTTGACTCTTCATTTTGACTCTGACACAGCTGCAAGGGAAAACCAACATCTTCTGGCCTCCATCAGTCAGGATGGCCTCTCCTCTGAGATCCCTAAGGACCAGTCTTTGCACTTGAAAGCCAGTTTGATATAAAAGCCTTAGACAACTAAATCCATAACTAGACTAACTAAGCACCCCTCTTCCCTCCTCTCCCAGTCTTGCTGAACTGGGGGCCGAGCCCACCTCTCTTCCAGGACAGAGGAAATGGGCAACTTCACAAGCAGGTGAAGTCTGCTGCAAATAGTGGAAAACCTCTTCTAACAGTCACTTACACTTTTTTTTCTAGCCATGAAGCACCATCCTGGGCTCTCAGGGAGCCCAGCCTGGGGTAGAAGGCAGCTGTCTCCCTCACCATGGCCCTGGCACCACTGTGGGGCTGATTCCTGTGCCAGGCTGGGTGCCCCAGTGTGGCTGCACACCTTCTTGGGCTCAGCTGGAGAGGGAGATGGGAATGTTATTTTTGCTTTGTGCTGAGGAGTCTCTTTCACCTCTGAATCACCTTTTGCAGGAGATTTTGTGCGTGAAGCTTCATCAGAGGATAAAAATCTGTGCTTCCTAGCACATCTCCCACACATGCACTCTACAGATGACAACTGCAGCACTGCCTGACGTGGCAGAGAGTGTGGATGGTGCAGAGCATCCCTTCCCAGTGATGGGGCCAACCTGGGCAACCCACAGCCACCACCAGCAGCTCAGGGTGTTGTGTTCATAGGGGAGGACATGTCCTGGCAAACAACCATTGCAAAACAACTACTGTTGGTTGTGCAGACCAGGTAATTTTGCAGATAATCTCTTAACAGCCAGAGGAAGGGCAGGAGAAGATGTTTTTATCACTGAAGAGTGTTGTGCTGTTTCTCCAGAGGGTTGGCACACAGAGGCTCAGGGTTGGCTCTCCTCCTCATGAGCCCAGAGCAGGATGCTTAAAGATCCTAGAAATCCTGGCCAAAGGGCTCCAGCTGTGTGATGTTCAGTTATTTTCAGAGGGAATTTAGCATATTTAAAACTGATCCTGCCATGCACACTTGTCACAGATAAGAGGTCTCTTCCCTGGGCAGTGAGTCCATGGGGTGGTTGGGTATTGCCTGGGCCACTAAGGGTGTTTTTGCCCAACTGCCTTCAGGCAGCAGGAGCTCTGCTGTGCTGGCTGAAAGCTGCCTAGGAGAGGATGTCTTTAATCTGTGCCAGATTAACCATGGCTGTGGGTTGTTTGTATTTTTTTTCAGGGCATGAATGGCATGATCTCAGGGCAGCCCACAGAGCCGTGCATTCAGTGGATCTGGCTGTATCTTCGAGGCTGAGGGAGAAACGAGTCCTCCAGCTCACAGATTTGCATAATGGCTTTTATTTCTCTAAAGAAAATAGGTTGTATTTGCCAGGAAACTCACCTGAGCTACCTTTTGTGTGAAGTAATGAGTGCCAAACACTTTAAATACAAATCATTTGCTCATCCCTGGAAGTGTTCAAAGTCAGGTTGGATGAGGCTTTGAGCAACCTGCTCTAGTGGAAGGTGTCCCTGCCCAGGGGAGGGGTTTGGAACGAGATGATCTTTAAGGTCCCTTCCAACCCAAATAGTTTTGTGATTTTATAATTTACTTTCATTCTAAGCCTGAGCCAATTAACAATCACAAAATCAGAAGGTGGGATTCCACAAAAGTGGGATTTGGGAGGCCTGGGTTAACTGTTGGCCTTTGCCATCTCTTTCCACCCTTTGCCTGACTCTTTTGGCTCCAGGTTCTTTAGGATATGGGATATCTCTTCCCATCCATCTGCAGAGTGTCTTGTGGCTCATGTCTGTGCTGTTGGTGTTACAAGCAGCATTTCCACTGCATGGAAAACACTGTAAGTCCAACAGTATTTTCAGAAATGTGCTGAATCTAAAAACAAATGATGACATTTCCCAGTGAATAACCTTCTTAAATATTTGATTTGAAGTTGGTGAAAACATTTTGCTTCAAACTGTTCTTAACTGATAGGGGAGGTCAATCCTTCTGAAATTTCCTTTTTTTTTTTTTTTTTTTTTTTACATTTAACATAAAAATAATTTTCTGGTTAGGGAAATCACTTTTGTTGAATTTCAACTACCATTTCTGCTGCATTGTGACCCCAAAACAGCTGCCTCTGAGCTGCTTTTTGCCGTGGCTGCAGATGGCTGGGTGGCAGATGTGTTCTCATCCGACAAGTGGCTGAATTTTAGTAGCGAAGTGAGAGATCCCCAGTAGCCATTAAAGTCAACGTTCATCACCAGTTACTTTATTCTAGTGGCTTAGAGAGTGCAATTTTCATTTCTTGAAGAAGAAACTGCTGTAATCCTGTGTCTCCTCTGTCATATGAGAGTGTACTGGAGCTTCCATTAATCACTGTAAGTTGCCGAGAGATCATAGGCAGAAAAGCACTTGAAAGAACAAAACGTTACAAAGTTAAACAAGGAAAACCTCAAAATCACTGTAAAAATCAATTTCAGAATTGAAAGTTATAATTATTTTATGCTGCTTGTAACTGGGATCTTATGAATGGAAAAGAAGAGCAGATTCAGCCTCTGATGGCTCACAGTATTTGCTTGATTGCTCTCTTTTAGCTCAAGCCAATGTCATCCAAGATGTACCATCAAGAAGACATCAAAGATAAAATTCTGGTCAAAAGTGACCAAATTCAATTCCAAAAATCACATCTGAATTCACGTTTCCAGCTCTAGGCAGCAATACTGCAAAACTCCAAGGTGAGGGGAGCTGGAAAATCCCTCCTGATTTGCTCAGTTTTCTGGTTGGAAAAGGCTTCTTAGAAGTTTCACTTCCTTAGTGAAGAGATGGGGGGAGGAAGGTGGGGCTGGTGAGGGGGGGAGGGAGAAATCTGACATTGCCTAAATTGCCCAAGAACCCTTTCTTAGGATTACTTTTCCTTCAGGATGTGTTTTGTGGTTCCAGGACAGCAGCAGGTGGGAAGGAGAAAAGATCAGCAGTAGGAGAACAGGAAACAGCAATATAGAAACCATACCCTTTATAACACACAGAAAGTGATCCTTTCTGCTGCAATGCCCCTGGGAGAGGGACATGTCATGCCTGTTATTTATCTACTTGACCAGGACATCGACATTTTTATTGCAGGAGTAATTTTCAGATTGTCCCTAAGAAGTCAGGAGGCTGTGGGATAGCACTGGAACTCCTGACCTGAGGGGTCTTTTTCCAGAAGAAAACTCAGGATAATATCTGGAGGCTCAATGCCTCCTTTCAAGACCCCGGGGCCAAAATTCATGACCCAGTGCCAGTATTTGCAAAACCCCAATGGGAGAAGTTGGGCAGTGTTTGAATTTTTTAGTTGTTGGGGTTGTTTTTGTTTTTTTTTTTTTTAAATTGCATGCCCCTTTCTTATGGGCTGAGCCTCATTTAGACAAATTTGTTATTCTGAAGAATCTGCTAAATGGGTTTGTGCAAATCCCCCCTTGGATTCAGCTCCTGTGGTGTTGCTGAGTGCCAGGCACCAAGCACAAAGTGCACCGTTTGTGCTGTGTCATCAGCTTCCTCTGTTGCTGGGGATTATTGCTTCTCCATGGCTGGATGCTTCTATCTTTTAAAGCAGAATAATCAGGAATAAAGAATGTCAAATGAGAAATGAACTATGAAGGACAAATATTTCAATTTCTGCACAAATAACTCGTCCTTGCTAGCCTTGGATGATGGTGTGTCTGTGTGTGGGGGAAATCCAAGTACCTGGATAAGCAAAACATTGATTTCATGTTTATTTATGAAAAATAAAGGCAACTCCTGGCCTGCAATCCTCAGAAGGATCATTGTCTTATCTAATTTGGTCTCCTCTGTAGGAAGCCTATTGTTTCCCCCCTGTTTCCTGTTTGAGGTTTTGTCAGGTTTCAACTTCCCATCAAGGCTGGTTCAACCATGCAAACGAATTCCTACAACTCTGCATGACATGTCAGTTATTAAAGATTACGCTGGCAGGTCAGAAGCACTCGAAAGATCATGTTTTGTGTCAGGGTGTGAGCCTGAGCGCAGGTTTTTTGTGCCATCAGCTTGGTGGAGGTGGCCTGTCATGTTAAGATTGAAGCCTTTTCAAAGGCTGCAGGTCAGTCAGCCCCTGGTCACCGAAAACATTGAAGCTGTTTGTCTTCGTGCCTTGGAGTGACTGATGACAGGTCGATACAGGAGATAAACAGATCTGTCTGGAACTCTGGCTAATTAAGAATTTACCAAATTTACTGCTGCATCTTGTGTACCAAGTGCCAACGAGGACGAACACAACGTGTTCATGACATTGGTTTTCTTTGTCATACATGAGTAGCCAGAAATAAGCTTAAAAAAAGATGCAGCAACGGTGCTGGGAATAGTTAAATCACACTGAACTAGAGGCCAGTAGCTAAGTGACACTGCTTCTGCTGAACCGGGCTTGGTAATTTCTGATTTGTAAATGCAAATACTGCTGACTCTGGGAGCTCTTTGTAAAGAGACCTGTTGCTTTTTTGTCACTGAAAGAATAATAACGGGTAGATTTTGAACAGCTGGACTAAAACACAGTTTCACCTGGCTCCCAGGCACAGGATGATGCTCCTGAAAGCTGCACTGCAGGCTAACATTTGAATGAGGCTCTTGTCTGGGAACAGAACAAACTAATTTCTCATTTTGCCATTTATTAGCCGATTGCACGGAACCATTTTTCATGTTTTAATTCACTCTGCATTAACAGGGTGTTCATATTTCTGACCCTCAGGCCACATCCTGCCTTACTACTTTCACCTCTTCAAGGAAAGAATTATGAGTAAAATCTACTTCTAGTCTGAAAACAGGAGACATAGAAAAAGCAAGTTCCCACCTCTGTAAGCCTGGATGCTTTGTGTGTGTGTTGGAGGTTGTGTTTTCTGCCATTTTTACTGCCCTGGTGTACCAGCACAGCACAGGAACTGGGGCCTTTTCTATCTTCTGCATCATCTGAAAGAATTGATCATTAATTTCTAATTGTAGGACACACCGTGTAATCCCACCACTGTCAGACTCTGCTCTTGCTTACCCAAGTGTAACCTCCAGGAGACACTTTATTACTCTTGATGGATGAGCCTTGAAGAGCTCATCTTGACTTTCAGGTCCTAAGCTGCGTTTACAGCCCTGCAAGATGGGAATCTGGAGGAGAAACATTTTGCTAGTAAACAGAGCAAATGAGCATACAATAAACCTCTGAGACACAGTAATCCCAGAAACCCATGACACTATTAATAATGGGTCCTTTTCAAAGTGAAGCCACACTTCGTGCCCCAAAGCCTCCAGAATTATGTTTGGGTAAGCTGCAGACATCACAGTCCTTGGAGGGCAATAGCTTGTATCTTCCATTTCTCTGATGCAACCTATTTTTTTCCCTTTATCAGAGATGGATATGGTTCCCTTAAGAATCCTCATTTAAGTAGCTTCAATCTTTTTCCACTTTGCACTTATTGATCTTCCAGGCAGAATGGGTATTCTGGTAAGTGGAAAGTCTTAGGGTTTTGCAGTTAGTTTTTATTCTCAGGAAGGATTGTAGAATCACAGAAAGGTTTGAGTTGGAAGAGACCTTAAAGATCATCCAGTTCCACCATCCTGACGTGGGGAGGGACACCTTCCACCAGACCAGGTTGCTCAAAGACGTGATGGACCAAACGTGTGCTCAGGTTCCTGGCTTTACTGGTCAGTGTAGGGGTCTGATCTGGACTGTGACATCCCTGGTAAGTGCTCTAAACCACACTGGGGACCTGCCCATCTGCAGTGAGTTTTACCACACTCAATTTGAGTTTAGAAACCAAATCCCAGCTCAACCACCATGGCTCAGGTTCACAAAGCACAAGAGATTTCTCCTCCCCATCCAGACAGGTCTGCACCCAGGAGCTGCCTGGTCCTTCCTTGGCAGGGGGCACATCAGCATTCCAGAATCCATCCCCACATTTGGTGCTGCCATGCCCACATCCCATCTGAGGGAGTAGAGTGGGATCTACTGCAGCTGCTGAGTCTCTTGCCTGGAGTTTACAACTGGGACATTGGGCCACTGCTATAATTGTCAGTTTAGCAGTTTGCAGTGTTTTAATAGACTGTATTTCTGAAAATTTGCCTTCCTGCTCCACAAGTGTTATTGATTATAATGTGCATCGGTTTGCAGCTGGAACTGTAATAGACTCACAAGGGATTTTTATATGTTTTTTTGGTTTTTTTAAACCAGACTTGAGGGTTAAGTGGATACTACATTATGCCATTATTATAGCTACAATATTATTATTTTTCTTTAACTGGGATTGTTTATTATGCGTGCATTGAAGCACAAATGTGGAACAAATGAATCTGATATCAAATTAATGCTGCGATCAGGTTCCCCCCCCCTTCCCTCTTTAGTTGCCATAACAATCTCTGATCTTGAAGCAACAATAAAATTAGAATAGCATTAAAGGTGTTTACATCATGTACACTCTGTATCCCATTATTGTTTTTCCCCTGTAATAAAAGCATTGAGTGTTGGCTTTGGAATAGAACACCGTTACATCCCTTGCCTTGCCACGTCTCACATTGCTTTTTGCAGCCAAGAGTTGTTTGTTTTTTTGCTTTGAGAAGAGAGAAGGGTATTCTGTGCTGGAACTTATGGAGGAGGGATGATTATGTTTTTTAAGATAATGCTTGTCTTTTACTTGGAGGATGCAATTTTGAGTGTGCTACTTTTGGATTTCAGAACTTCAAAGAGTCTCATCCCTGCTCTTAAAAGTGTGGCGAATCTCCACCCCTACTGTTGTGGAAAGCACATCTTCTAGCTCTTGCCCTTGCTGACAAAAAGCAGAGCGAAGGAAGGCTCCATCAGCACGTATCTGTGCGTGCGCGTGGGTGCACATGTGTGCGCACAAATGTGTGTGTGGGGTGGGATGCAATTAACTTCCCCTCCCCATGACTGCACAGGCCTCTGCCCCTGGGGAGGGGATGAAAGGAAAAACATGACAGATGTTAGTCATCTTGCCTAGTGCATGACTTGAAAGTGCTCTGGTAGTTCAGCAATGAGCGTTATGGCAAAACATTTATGGAACAAAGAGGCCGTTATCCCAGGATCTCCACCGTGCCGGGCATCGCGGAGCCCCTTTGCTGCTGCTCCTATCCAGTCTGGCACATTACTCCTTGCTGCGACATCTTTCTCTGTAGCCTTTGTAGATAATCCTTGTGATAAAGTTCTCTTCAGAAAAAATGGGAGTTTTTCATTTTTAAATACATAATGTGATCACCTTATGCTGAGGCTGGACTTGAATAGAAATACCATGAGAAGATTTTCCTTCTCCACCCGCTAAGCCTGCTGTTCTCAGATGCAAACCATCCTTTGATCTATTTTTTTTTTTTTGCCAGTTTAGCCCCTGTTAAGAACACAGGATCCATCTATTTATGAACATTGTCTGTGATTATTTCCCTGATTAATCTAAGACGTACAGCAACCAACTAATTTAAAGTCTTTCCTGGTGGCACTAACACACCTTTGAATTCTTTATTTCAGATTCTGTACAACACAGAGGAGAATTCTTATGCTGGGCACAGGGATTTGGGGGCTGGGGGCAGGATAAAAGAAAATAAAATGCCATGTAGGCTAAGAGAAGAATGTAGTTAGCTGTCATAAATCTCTGGAGACAAGATCTCTCCAGAGCTGGATTCATCTAGTGATCCCCTCCCTGACTCCAGTCCTAAAGATCAAAGAATGGTGGATTAAGTAGCATGTATTCTGCAGTGATGTGCTGCTGGGGATTAGCCAGGTAGGAATCACATAAATAAAAGATCACAGCACCACAGTGCAATTCTGACTGCAAAGGACCTTGTGAGGTCCTAGTTCAACCCGCTGCTCAAAGCTGGGCCAACTTCCCTGTTAGATCAGGTTGCTTCAGGTCCATGCCTGGGTGAATTTTGAATGTGTCCAAGGATGGGGATCTCACCTCCTCTCATGATCCCCATTCCAGTGCTTTACTCCTTCCATGGTGAGCTTTTCTTTCCTTATATCTCATTGAAATTGCCCTTCCTGCAAGTTCTTGTGCCTGTCTTGTCTGTGCAGATTTTTGTCCTTTTGTTGCATGTTCCCGAGACATCTCTGCCTCCATCTTCTCTAGGTTGTTGCAGACAGCCATAAGATCCTCCTCTTCCCCTGAAGCTGTCTCTCCTCCAGGGTGAACAGACTGTCTCAGTATCACAACACACATCATGTGCTCTGGCTCCCTCAGCATCTTGGCCTATGATCAAACTGGCCTCGCTCCAACTGGCTGACAACTCTCTTGGTGGCCCAAAACTGGCCCCAGGACCCTACATGTTATCTCACAAGTACCAAATAAGAGTGAATAATCAATTCCCTTGACCTGCCTATGGAGCAAAGGAGATGCTCTGAGATACCATCAATATTGATACTGCAGAGCCTTTTGAAGCTGGTGCCAGCTGTCAGTGCCAGTGACCTCTATAAATGTTGGCCTTAGGCCTGTTCTCACTGGATAAAATTCACATTGATCCAGGAAAAAAAAATAAATCACTGTTTGTCTCAAAAGAGTCCAAAGACTAAGTGATGGTGGGTGGGGGGCTTTTACTCTTTACTGTGGCCTGTCAGGATGAGAGCTAAGGTTTTTCCAGGCAGTTGGGAGTCTCCAGCTGCCAGTGACACGTCCTGGTCTGTTATGGTTACAATTGCTATGAACATACTAGTTGGCTGCAGGGGCTGCTGCTGGGGTAAGTCAGCAAAGTCACTTGGCTTTTGGGCATAGCTACTATGATAACTCAGTGTAGGTTCTGGAAACAGGACCAGACCAGTTGTCCAATGTGTTCCCACCAGGTTTTCTCCCTCAGGCATCTTCTCATCCCTTGGCCTGGGGCTCTGAACTCACCCTCAGCATCGTGCTGTAAAGAGAGAATAGGAACAGCTTGTGGCATAGGAATGGGGGGGTTCCTCACCCTGCTAATGTCTGAGGGCCATAAGGCATCCCAGAGGAAGCCTAAATCAAGTTGCTGACCAATGTTCACACTGGCCTACCTGCTGTCCTCAGGCAGTTTGGGTATAAGGCAATCTGTCTCTCCTGCTTTTGATGAGGGGAAAAGGGAAATGAGGAAGCTTTGCTCTGGCCAGTGGTGCAGTAGAATGGCCAAGAGAGCTACTTTTAAGTTTTGCTTGATGTTAATGCGGCTGTGAAAATGTCTTTGCAGATGTTGTCCTCAAGCTTTTCTTGTGGTTGGTACTGGTGAGTGGAAAGAGCCAACTGGGGCTAGAAAAGGAGGGAGAAGAGGATGCCTTGTGGCTGCCTCCCTGCTTGTAACCACAGGGGATGTGCTCGTGCTGTGTAGCACAGTGGAGATACCTTCATGGTAGCTCCAACATTATGTGGTATAGCCATGTCAGTACAGCTCTGTGCCCAAGAATTATCTTATTGGCTCCACTTTGGAGAATGGAAAACCTTTCAGATGTGCCTATATTGTCTTCAGGATATGAAATTCCATCACTGGGTGGTGGATCCAGCTCCTTGAAGGGGATGTGGTGGGTCACCATGCCATCTCCAAGTGCATGGCAGAGACGTGTCACTGTCACACTTGTGAGCATCTACATTTTGGAGTAAATGCTTTATACCAAGAGCATTTACTGTTTTGAGAAATCACACAAAACCCACACTGATTTTTTGTACACTGGGTACTTTTTACTTTGTTCTTCTGATGACCCAAATCACAAGATTTTGATGCAACATTTTGACATGCTCGCTGCTGTACTTGTGCCTTCCTTTGGGTGACTTAGAGCTACACAGAGCAGCTCTGAGGGTACTCCAGTGATTTGTAACATGCTTCCTAGTTGAGGGCATGTATTTATCACGTTACAACAAATGAATGATTAATAGTTGCCATAGTGATAATGAGAACTTGAAGTCTTTGAGCACTACAGAGTCAAATGCAACCCTTGGCACATCTTTACTGCAAAGCAATCATAGCTGGGTCTTAAAAATAGAGGCTCAGGAACCGGCATCACTTAACAACACTCACACCCTATGGAGAAAAACATTTTAAAAAATCATATGCTTATTTAGAAATGTGAAAAAAATGTGTGTGAAAGACTCACTTCAGGTTTTTCACTGTAAGAAGACATATGAATATTTTCACAGAATCTATCTTTTCTATCTTTTAATACAATTGAAAGATGCTGCTGTTTACTGCTAACCTTCACCTTCTTCTTTCCCCTGGCACAACTTTGCACATTGAAATGTTACACGGACAATATCTCTGCTTTCTGAGGTCCTGCCAGTGCTTCTCTTTAATCTGGGGAACATAATAATTTCTCCTGAAATTTACTCACCAGCCACCAACAAGAAGCCTTTTCAGGGATGCACAGATTCACCCACTATTATTTCTCGATATTCTGTGAAGGAAAATGTCATTCAGACATCTGTGGGGCACTGGGGCAGATGAGGAGCTGCTGAAGATTATGGTTGTTTGTTCAAGCCCAGGTTGGCCACAAGCCCCTCTGTGTTCAACAGCTTGTGCTGCACAGTGCAGCGGCCAAGGAGGAGCTTGTTAGTGATGGCAGACCCAAACCCAGCAGCTGGTAAAGTTAACCTGGGTGATGTGTCCTGGCAGTCTCAAACTGTTCCTCAAAAAATGCCAGAATGCAGGAACAGCTTTGACTTGGTTATCCTCCACTGGATCCTGTCACTAAGCTGCTGGAAGGGAAGACTCAGCAAAAGTATAAACAAAATGCTGAGGGTCAGAGTGGCAAAGCCCTCTGTTTCTATGTGGTGCCTCCTGAAATCATTTCCAAATGGGACTTTCATAACCCACAGGGGAAAAACAGAGAGCAGACTCGGTGGCCAATAACTACTACGAGAGCTGATCAAATGAGAGGGAAGATCCTAAAACCACCAGGATACCCAGAAACTTTGTCTGGCCTGCTGGTATGCTGAGGAATTCCTGCTGAGGATCTGGAAGATCATCAAGTGATTTATCCAGATCAGATAACGAGCAAGGCAGGAGGTATTGTGCCAGACTAAGGAACATGCAAAATCTTGTTTGGCATCAACGTGTGGCCATCGTCCTCTGAGATGAAGGAAAAGTGGTGAGAATCCTTCCCCTTGTGTTATCTCTGCATCCCCCCACTCTCCTTGGGTCTTTTCCTGTGAACAGCTCTGAAGCATCAGGACCCTCTACTGCAAAACTGATGTAAAATTGTTTTCCTTTCTTCCTCGGCCTGTGGTTGTGGGAATCTGAAATCCCTGCCAGCTCTTTGGAGTTTCGAAGACACAACCTGTGCCTGGGGGTACTGGGCAGTCCTCACCTCAACAGCAGTAAGTTAGAGAAAAGAGAACATGTAATGTGATAATAGAATAATTTTGGTGTTCCTAGGAAGTTACAAAGCATTAACTATTAGTCATTATTGCTCTGCATACCAGTGTAAATTGGAGATTCAGTGCTAGGTATCTCCCATCAACTGACAGGACCAGCAGGCACCCAAAAAGCTTCAAGATGTGCAAGTCTCCATCACCAAGTGTCAGACTTGATGATTTTGGAAGTCTTTTCCCACCTTAATGATTCTGCAATTCTATGAAAATAACCCTGAGACTTCACAAAAGCAACAAGTTTGTGTGCTATTCCTAAACTATAACATTTTCAGAAAAAAGGGCCAAATGACCACTTCAGTGAAGTTTTTGGACAAGTTTTTTTTCAGTTAAAGCAACTTGATTTATTGCCAGCTGAACTCTCAAACAGCCTTTAATTACAGACCCACAACTGGAAAGTAGGAAGATTATGAAGGTTAAACATATCAAGTCTTTGCATGAGGAGGAAGTGATCAATGAGGGGAAAAAAAAAAGTAGAGTTAACGAGAGATAAAAGGATTCAGGAACGTGGCAGATCAGTTCGTGCTAGGACACTCTGTAATGAGAGGAGACAGCACAGCAAATGAAAGCAGAAAACCTTGATTTTTCTCGGAGTGTCATTGGAAACTTAGATGTAGTCTTCACAAATAAATCTCATTTTAAGGGCTACTGCTCTTTCTTTTCTGTCCCAAATTTACCTGCTGTGTTAATGCAGTGTCCTCTCACATTCATTGTTGAGAATTAATTACTTGAGTAATAAGGAGATGTAAAAAAATCTCTTCAAACAGGTTATAAAAGGAATTGTTTGCGCTGAAGGGAAGTTGCCCACTGCATTTTAAGTTTGCAGCATGAATAAATCTCTTTGTGTTCTCATTTCTGTGCTTTCTCACACACTGTGTCCCACCATTGTGCCTAGGAGGGAGAGACAAATGCAGTCTTTTGGGCTGGCTAACCTTGTCCCAGAAGGATTCCTCTTAAAGACCATTTTCTGCTCTTTGCAATCTCAAGTCCCACGGGAATAGAAACTTCCCGTGCTGCCCCAGAGGCAGGCTTGCCCTCTATTACATTTCACTTTAAGGAAATATTTTCCTGATCTTCAGCCTTTATGTCTCACTTGCTTAATTCCTTCCCACTGCACCTAGTTAGATTCCCTTGTACAATCCTAAATAATTAATCACCTCCTTCATTCATTTCAAACACTTGTTGAATACAGAGCAGAGACCAAGAATTACTCACAGGAAGGAAAGGAGTGGGAACTGGATGAGAGAGGACCAGTTGAGAGGCAAGGAACGAGCAATGCTCCAAGCATAAAATCCAAGCTGCTGGTAAAAGGGATACAGGAGAGCTGCAGTGCCCCGTGGCTGATTCATGCTGCTTACTTTTGCATATTAATTTGGGAAGGCAAAACACAGTTCCTCATGGGGTCTTGAGGTGCTCTGCTCGGAAGAGGGTACCCTTTGATGCCTGTCAGTCTAAAACAGCAGCAGTGCACCGGCGGCTCCCCAGGCAAGGCCGGGCAACCGAACGTGAAATGAGAGCAGTGGGGAGCGCCCCATGAACATAAGCCCTGCAGCCATTTGGATGCCCAAAAAGCCTTCAGCGGGTGAAAGCTGCTGAGGTGAAGACAGTTTGGCACATATGAAGAAGCAGAACTCAGGAGAGCTTGCAGCACTGATGGTAATGCTCCTCACAACCTTGCTCTCCCAAGGATACGGGTGAAATCCATTTTTGAAGGGTTGTGTTGTGTTTTGGTTTGGTTTCTTTTTCTTCCTGGGTATTTTATTTCCTTATAGCTTGAAAGCTGAAGATGACAAATTTCTAGGCAAGCCCAAAAGTGCATTCCTAGAGCACAAGGGCTCCTTATTGCAGAAGGCATGTCCCAGTGCAGTGTGTCCAGCTGCCATGAGCTGAGCACCCAACTGGGAAGCTGAAGCCAGATCTCCACACCAGGCTCCTTTACTCACCCTCCTTCATCAGGCTGAGGTCTGCCCCACATGTGATACCTCTCCAGTTTTTCCAGTAGGAGTACAGGGATGCTCAAACAACCAAGAACTTCAGTTAGCCCAATCCGAGGGATGGACACACAAAACTCTTATGTCTTAGTAGGCAATTTGGCACCAGTCCCCTGGGTTGAACTCTGCAGCCCTGGGACAGTAGGTAAGATCAATTTCTGTAGCTTGTCAAGGAGGAGAAGGGCAGTCAGCAAGCAGGGAAATGGCCAACTGTTCATGGAATACAGTAAGGCTGAATGAGCTGAAGAAAATGAGTCTAGAGGAGAAGGGGGTCACTGTGAAAACTCCTATTAAGCCTGTTTTCCCTCCATGAAAAGCCACAATCCAACTGGTTGGTGTTGCTTCTGTTAATTGTGCACTTTTTATTTATTCACACCTGGGAACGCGACCTCTCATCCAGGAGCTCTGTTCCACTGAGAGTGGAATTTATGGCTGGCATCTGCTCCTGCACCAGGCACAGGGAGGTGATTTATGGCAAAGAAATTGCATTCTGACCCAGTGACAAGCCATTTTGCTAAGATGTTGAAGATATAAACAGTCAGGCTGTGGCATAAGTGTGGGTACAATTTCAGTAGTTGTGATAGCACTTACACTGCCCAGCCCACCCCCAGCTCCACTGCTGGTGTTCAGAAGTTGGATGCAGCTATAACTCTTTTACAGGTAGTAGGAACACTAAAAGGGAAGCCCATGGGCTGAAAGTGGACAGGGCCAGGGTTTTCTTTTCATTGGGAAGTATGTTATGGCATAAATGAGAGCTGTCCAGTAAGCAAGCATCCTCAGTCATGAAGAAGGTGCATGGAAGGAGACAGGGAAGTGGAGCATCTCACATGGGAATTTGTGGTAGTACTTTACTATGTAAGGCCTGTGAAGATCACCATGGGATCCACTGGATTGGTGTCTGAAAAAAAATAAAAATTGACAGCAGCCCTATGGCCTCATCTTCTAGGCTTGTATGCCCATGGTTTGGGATGGCAACCTGGGATGTGGGAAGGGGAGGAGAAAGAACCCTTGTGACCCTTCTGTCTCCCTGCACATAAACTGGTCAATGTTTTTACCCTTTTTTAGTCACCATGACTCAGTCCATGACTGAGTAGTAGTGTTACTATTTCCCTTTACCCCACCCACAAGACAGCTGGAAATCTGAGGTTCGCTGAGGGTGGGAGGTAGAAAGGTGAACTGCAAAAAAACCTGGGATCAAGACAGTAGAGCAAGAGGCCCCAAACCTTATGCCAAAAGTTGTGCTTGTGCCTGTGGAAGAGTATCTTTGGCTGCAGGCAGCAGACTGACACTGTTTGACTAGGAAGTGGGTGGGTGGGTGGATGGATTCCTGCCACCTGCAAACAAAAGATCTTGGCCATCCTGGCCCTGCTGTAGCCATAGCCTTGACTTTGTCCCTGCTGTGGACATACAGAAGCACTGGTAGATGTTTGGACCAGTGAAGCATTGCCCAAGACTGTGCTTCCCAGCAGGGTGGTGAGCAGATATCATAGTCCTGATACCCAGGATGTGCTCAGAGGGGGCTGTGTGATTAGTTACATGTATCTGCTAGAGAACAACCTGTTTTCTTTAACAGCACCTTCTGGAGTTTCCTTGCTTTTTCTTTTCTTCTCATTTTGGCATGGAAGCAAAAGGAGAGGGGAGTGGGTGAGGTACCATAATGTGCTGTCTGTCTCCTCAGCCTCCGCTTGTCTTTGGTTCACCCACATGGAGAAGGAGAAGTGCAACCCAAGGCAAGTGCAAATCCATTTCACACCACCTCATGTCCCATCCTGTGGTTTGCAGATGACACAAAATTGGTGGGGGATGACCGAGGGCAGGGCTGTCATTCAGAGCAGCCTCAACAGGCTGGAGGAGAGAGCCAGCAGGAAATTTGGGAAGTTCAAGAAGGACAAACTCAGAGATTTGCACCCAGTGAGGAAGGTGTGAGAGGCAAGGGGCACGAGTTCCAGCAAGAGAGGTGGGGATCAGGCTGGATATCAGGAAAAATATCTTCACCTCAAGGACAGTCAGGTAGTGCCACAAATTGCCCAAAGAGTCTGTGAAGGTTCCTGCTTTTTATTTTATTATTCTTTTGAGGAGGAGAATCCCTGGTCTTGAGGTATGGGATGCTAAAGTGTGTGGCATGATTACACCAGCATCGGAGACCGAAGTATCACTAACTGTGTGATTTTGGCCACATCCACAAGAACTTTAAGGATAAGGATCCTCACTGCCAAAGATGCTCTATAGATCACGTCAGAACAAGTCCTTTAGGGCCTGGCTTTTCTGTCAGAGGGCTAGTCTGCATACTGCTATCCCCTAAAAAGCAGTTCCACTGCAGTTGGTGTTTTTATTGGTACAGGTCCCACTCAGGGCCTGTGGGACATCACCTGGGGCTCATTTGTTAACAGTAGGATTCACTGAATTTCACCTTCAGCCGTCTACAAATTAGACCCCTAGAGCTCAATTTTTCTTTAATAAATGCAGGAATCAATGCCATTTGAGTTGCCCTGGAGTATCCAACACGGCCCAGGTTCAGGAAAGTGAATATAAGCCTTAAAGTGGGATTCAGCTCACAGACTCATCCTTCTAAGCTTAGGGATCCTTAGCTGGGTATCTGGATGCACCAGACCCTTATTCTTATATTATTTAGAGCCTTGAAATAGCCTAGGCTATCCCATGCTGGTGGTCACAGTCCTACTCATTCTGCATCCCATCTGCAAGCCCTTGGAATCATAGAATCTTTTGGGTTGGAAAAGACCTTTAAGATTATCGAGTCCAACTAATAACCCAGCACTGCCAAGTCCACCACTAAACCACGCCCCCAAGTGCCACATCTACACCTTTGTGGAGGTTTTGGAGGTTACAGGACATCTCAAACAGCACTAGATGCCTGCACCTGGCAAACAAACTCAGCTGTATGTGGTTACTTCAGGCCAGGCAGGATAATTCTGCTGCCATTTACTGCTGCCCAACACGGGAGCTGAGGCTTTGGTGCACCTGGGTCTCTGAGCTGGCTGAGGAAATCATCCAGGGCCTGACTGAATGGGCTGAACAGGGGTGCCCAGTGCCTTCTGAGATACCTGCAGCAGTCTGGAACACCCACGTGGGGATGCCAGGTATGACAAAAAGGACACCTTTGCTCTTCCATTGCAGAGGTTGCAGCTGGCAGGGCATCCTTGGGCACTGAGGGCAGTACTTGGTGCCTCTACTAAGAACACTGATTTTTGCTCCTGTTGTCCTCTTACACCTGTTGGAAAGGCAGTGATGTCTACAGGGTAAAGCAGCAGCCTGTGCCTGCTTTGAGGAGTGCTGGGCTGAGGTTGAGGTTCCTGAGCAGATGCACTGATATCTCAGCACCTCTAAGGTCTGTGGCCAAGACACCTGTATGGCATCACATGGCCTGAAACAGCACCTGCGCCTATTGCATAGAACAGCACCTCATCTTCCTCTGTTATTGCTGCTGCTTATCTGTTTTTGACTGTATGGTGTCAGTTCTGTTAGACTAACTCAGGTCTCTTCTGATTTCCCAATTCTCTTCTCTAGCAGATCCCAGGTATTCTCCACTCCCCAGGTTGGTCCTGACCCTTCTGCACTGTCTACTTCAAAGCCATAGGGCTGTAACTCCCATGTGCACCACTGCAAGCACCTCTATCTGTTCAGAGGAGGATGATGAATGAAAAAATATTTTACCTTCACCCATGCTTCCTATTGATTTTAAATAATATAATATATACATATAAATAATTATAAATACCTATGCATTGCCCTGTTGTTCCCCACTACATTTTCATCTCTACCTGAGTGAGAAGGGCAGGACAACTGCAAAAATATGTATGTTTATTTTATCATTGAACTCAGGCTTTTGGAGATGGGAAATCTTCTAGTCATGCCACGGAAAAAGGAAGGAAATGTCAAAAATTCTCTTCTTTCACATACTTACATGTCAGGAGAAGGATCAAATGGTTTCTGGTCCAACTCTGTAACAGTCTACATAGCTACCATTTTATTAAAGATATGGAAGCCCCAGGTAGCTGGGTCTAAGAATAGGGCAGAGAGCTCTGATCTGTTGACACAGGCCCTTAGGAATATTTAAGCACACCAGCAGAATCCCAGATGGGATGGGGGAATGTGACATTCTCATGCTTGCACTCAAAAAGACAAGCAGGATGGCCCAGCCCATGGTTGGCTAACTTGACATTGCTTTGGCAAAATAATGGACATATTGATACGGGTATAAAGACATTAAAGGAGAGGTAAACAATTAATGCCAATCAACATGTTTTTTAAGGGAGGAAGGGTTGTCAAACTGGATTTCATTCTTTGATGTGATTGTAGGTTTTGGCTGATAAAAGTAATTGCGAAGATGGAATATATTCTGACTTTTGTACGTTTGACAGCACAACAGATTCTGATTAAAAAATTAGCATTCTACTCTATCAATACAAGGCACATAAAATGGTTTAAGAACGGGCTGACATGTCAACAAAGAAGCTGTCAAAGGGGACTCAGTGTAGGAGAGTATTTTTATAGAAGGGGTCTGAATGCTATTGAATATTTTCACTAATGAGTTGGAGGTAAATAGCAAAACTGCTGATAACGTTGGAAAATGTTGAAGAGGACTAAGAGCTACACAAAAGGGCTCTTAGTACAGTCATGAGCAAGCTTTCAAGTGGAAGGACAGGCAAGCAGACCACACACAGAGGAACCTGGAGCACAGCATATCTGAGAGGGATTTTGGCATACTAAAGGAGCAACCCAAAATAACTCTGCCAGTATGGATTTTTGTGGCTTTTGCATGTCATTTTTGCAAGGACTGATGCAATCCCTGACTGTGTCATTCAGAGGAGCAGACTAGGGATGAAATTTTTAATTTCTGCATGTTGCATCACTTGATGTTGAAATAATGCATTTGGCTCTGGTACCCCAAATTTAGAAAGAACGTTGGGGTGGGGGTGGGTGGGAAAGAAGTTGTAGAAATAAAGCACACAAATTATTCAGGGACTAGAAAACCGCTATTGTGTGTAGATGCTTCCAGAGCATTATATATATTTATTTTATGAGTGAGGGATGAAAAGCAACTTGAGACCTGCTTACGAGTGTCTTTGGGGGGGAAATGGCAGATGCAGAAGGGCTCTTTAATGTAGCAGAACTGAGCAGAGCCAGAACCTACAGAGAAAACATCTGCAGAAGCACAGGCAAGCATTCAGCAGAACGTGCACCTCTGGGAAGGGGTGGACTCCCAGTGCCTCCAGAATTAAGATTAAAATATTTTGGTTGTGTATTTGTTGGTTTGCTCAAACATGGGGTGAGGGAGAAATCGTTGACCTGCATATGAAAAGTGAGACTTGGTGCTTTGCTGGTCCCCTCTAGCTCTCTAATGAAAGGCACGGAGCTGTGAGACTGTCAGTTCAAGGAGATGATAAACCCGTTCCTTTCTTTCCTAACAGGGCTTCATCTCTGTTCTTCACCTTGCCTCTGTCTGAAATCCTTCCCTCCCTCCCCTCTGTGGTCTCCATCCTGAGGCACTACACAGTGCCAAGAGTAAACATTTTTCAAACCACTGGTTGGAGGGACATGAGATAATGCTGGAAATTTTGCCTGGCATGTTCTCGGGCAGGTTTTCAGATGGGAAAACACCAGAAAAACTTTGTACCAGAAGTCAGCCCACTTTCCAGACTGACTCTGTCTCCTTTTGCTGGCAACTCAGGAATTTATGCATGTCCTGTGAGTAAGAATCCCCAGAGCAGCCCGGGAGGCTGGGACATCACTCCCTGAAGTACCGTCTTGAGGAAACAAGTCTCCAAGATTCAAATGCTCCTTTGTTTATGAAATAAAGTCCACCAGACCTACTGCCAATTGTTTATGCTAAAGAGCACACTCCCATTAATGCTAATGGTGCTTTGGAGCATAAATCCTTGCTAATTGATATAGGAATGTATCCCAGAAGAGTTTACTTTACTGCTGATTTAGCTGATAGATATAAATGTGTGAGAGGGAAATATTAGCATTCATGTAAAACAATTAGGTTATCAACAGGGGCAAATGATTCAGAAAATGACTGCAACTTTCTAGTTCCCTTTAATGGAAAAAAAAAGAAAGTCTGCTAATGAGGAAAATCAGAGGGAATACAAATATGAGCTAATCATTGCTATTATTTAATATTTGTGTTACATCAGCAGCCCGTGAAAACCAGGGCTGGGTCCCCACCTGAGCTCTGTGCAGACAAGGGATGGACAGGACCACCCTGCTGCCCACCAAGGTCAGTCCTCTGTGTGACCTCTCTCTGGTGGAGCAGCATTTTGGGCTTACAAAGCTAACACACCTGGCCACTGGATGTTGGGCTCAGTAACATTTACGAAATGTGTATGAATAGAGGAGAATGATACAGGCAGCGGATAGATTTCCACAATTTAATTTTTTTTTTTCCAGATAATATAATGGCATATGAAAAGTGAGGCAGTAATGCAGTTCAAAAGAAAAAAAGGAAAGCAACCCCTCTCCCCCCCCTTCCCTCATTCTCCTGGATCTTTCTGCCAAAGGCTGACATTATTGAAAGTCTGATAAATACAAGAATTACGGGCATTTCCATAAAAATCTGATTGTTTAAAATCTACAATTTTGTGGCAAATGTACAGCCATTGAAGGAATAATTTTTTCAGTGTAGTCAACAGTTTCACCTATTCAATTCCCATTTAATTCATGGGTTTTGATGTGAAAATGTTCTCCTAAGAGAAGGCTCAGATACAGGAAATGTACAGTAAGCCACACATGTTCCCCCAAAAGATGCTTTTCCTCCAGTGTGGAATCTGTGGAATTTTGAGCATAACTCTAAACCTATCTAGAATCAGGAGGAAAAAAAGTCACATACCAAAAAGCGTAGTATTGTTTGTGAAAGTAATATAGTATTGTTTCATTATGTTTTCTGATTCACATATTTTAGCTTTTTTTTTTTTTTTTTTTTTTTTTTTTTTATTTTAGTGCAAACCAAGCACATTTGCTTCTGCAAATACAGAAGAAAATAGAAATTTTTGCATTTTAGTTTCTTCTGCTGCAAGTCACTGAATGGTAAGACTTTTTCTCCCCACAGACTTCAGCAAGCCTAATTGTCAAAGTCTCTGTTATTAATGAAATATCAAGCGAATTAGGTAACATTTGCCTGGGCGTGGTTAAAGACCACACACCTGGCGAGATTTCATATAACAAAAAGCGCCCAACCCTAGAAACATTTTTTTTTTTCCATTTAATGCTCATAAAATTTTACAGACAACAGAATCCTTTCTTAAGCTTTATTTAAGAAATTGAATACTATTATAGTTCAATATATATAAGACACATCCAGTATTGTGTTCCTGATAGCAAGTGCATAGATTTTGTTAAGATATCATTTTTATATTTAATTTTTTTTTTTTATTTGTTACTCAGTAGCACGTTTCATGATCACACGAAGGGATATTCCCAGTGATTTTGCTAAGAGCATGAGAGAAAAAACAGAACACAGCAAAGTAGTGAAACTACAACAGAGATGAGGAACAAAAACGATCAGGCAAACTATCAGTACAGTCGATTCCTGATAAGTGAATAATCTGATTGCTTGGTCACAATGCTTTATTCACTTATCAGGAATGATTCACACTACATTTTGTTAAACTGTTTTCCTTAGCCTAATACCTAAGAGTCACACTGGGCAAAGGCACACACACTCTGGCAGGCTATTCTTTAATCAGCAAGTCTTGTGACAGTTTGGTAATTTCCCATGGCGATACACATATAGCTAACAAAGAGACATTTTGCTAACACTGCAAGGTGCCTTACATAATTGAAATTAAAAGCATGCGTTTAAGCAGGACAAACTGTTCAGCTGCATTGCTTTAAGGAACTCATTTTTTTTCCCCATTGTTGAAATAAAATAATAAAAAGAATGAAAGAAAGAAAGAAAACCCTGTATCTTTCAGCCCTGAGTATTTAAAAGAAACCCAACTGCAGTGTAAGTCTTTTTTTTTTTTTTTTCAGTTCTATTTTTGGAAGAAAAGACCCTTCACAAAGCTCTAGTTTCTTTCCTAAGACCAAGTTTGAAGGAAAAAAAAGAGAAATGAAAAAAAAAAAAAAGCATCCACAGCAAGCTAAAAAACCCCAGAGAGCAATTCTGATTCATCATTCATGCAAGTCAAGACTTACTTAACTGAATCCACTGATGTCAAAATTACCCAGATCGGAATCATAAACTCTAGAGGTGTCAAAGACCCAGGATACAGCCTGACCATTGGGTTCTGCTTTCCTGCCTGGGCTGTCTGCTACAGGCTCCTGTGGTTTTAGATTAAACTTAGAGTTGCTTGGACCCCTGACAACAGACCCTGCAAGGTGACACTGGAGCTTCTTTGGGGCTCCAGACTCATCGCTTATTTGCTTCTCATGGAAACGGAAAAGTGAAAAAAGAAAAAAAAAAGGATTTTTTTTTTAAAAAAAGTGCATTGAGCAGTAACAACCAGGCCAACTCACAAGCCACCAGAAAATTTCAAAAGTCTTCCAAAGGCAGGAACCAACGTTGCTGCTGACACCACATGGATACACCCAGTGCGCCAGGACCAGTAAAGACGGTATTGAGGGGGGCTGTGTGTGTGTGTGTGAGCCAAAGCCAGAGTGCCAGAAAGACCAGGGGAGAGGAGACAAGAGGAAGGAGTGTCATTTGGGTCTCATAAGAGCACTTTTAAGTGGTCTTCGATTCCTGAGCATCACAGAAAGTGGGACAAAGGAAAGGGATGGGGGCGTATGGCTTGAATTCCAGAGAGCACTTGCCAGTGCTTCTCTCTCCTCCTTGGGTTTGGTTTGGTTGGTTTTGTTTTGCTTCCCCCCCACCCCTCCAAATTTTAAGGTTTGTATTTGCTATCAGAGGAGAGAAGAGACTTTTTGTAAACCAGAACAACATAGATTTTTCTTTTGCAGCTTTTATTTCGTCGTGGTAGACACCGGCTGGGGGAGAGCAGAGAGATTCTTGTGAGGAGAAAAAAATTATAGGAAATGAAAAAATAAAAAAAGCTAAAAGCCAACTGTAAAAAATAATGAGAAAAAAAAGGGCTATGGTATTTCTTCAGTCCCTTTTGAGATTTGTGTAATACTATCAGCCAATGCTGAGAATGATCTGCTTTGTAAGCCCACAGCAAAACTATCACCCACTGGAACAACGGGGGATCTTTTTTCAGTCATTTATTTCTCCTTCTTTTTATTTTGGTGATTTTTCTTTTTTTTTTTTTTTTTTACTTCCACTGGCTTTATTAGAAAGTCTTCCTGTGCTCACTTTATTTTTTAAAGTATTACATGTATAACTGCACATAACAAGCTTGATCACCTGTAGGCTTTTGCAGGCTCTCACAGCCCTAGTTAAGACGTGATTAGTTTCTAAGGAGACTTTGACTAACGCCATATGCCATCAGATTACTGTGCAGTTTGGAAGAAATCCCAAGGCTATATCCTCCTTTTCTTGAATGTTTCATGTGCTTCTGCGAAGTAGTGGCAGAGTATTTTTTTTTTTTAAAAAACTAGGAAGAACTGATCTCCATAATCCACATTTTCCAGACTGACTGAAATGTCAAAGCAAAAAAAAAAACAAACCCAACTTTTCAGGTGACTTCTGTGTGTTTGTGTGCAGAAGGTTTTGCAGTTCAAAGGCTAACAAAAGCTACCTTGAATAGGACTTTGCAAGAAGCTCATTTAAAACGCTTCCTGCTCTGAGAGATTATCCAAGTGATAAGGCATGACTAGGGGGAGGAAGAGAGAGAGAAAAAAAAAAAAATCAAAGAAACCAGAACATGTCTAAAATGTACAAATCCTCTTTTGCCCCCCAATCAGCTATTCACTTAGGTGGAATCGACTGTATCTTTTGTACACAACCAACAAATAGAGAAAAAAAAAACAGGCACGTGAAACAGTGAGGTGTGTAGATGTATTACCAACACAGAATGACCACCAACAATACAACACACAAAGTAGAGAGACAAGTATTAGGAAAATGGTTTAATATTGGAGACAGAAGCAAAAAACTGCATCACACAATAACATACGTTACAAAAATAAGTCTGACTGTTTCAACTACACGGTTATGTTCACAATGAGGACAGAAGAATCAGAAAAAACTCTGATCTAAACAGCAAAAAAGCAAACCCCTAACGTTTTAACTAATACATTTATCCACGCAAAGTGACCGAGTACTCCTAATTCTAATTACCTTATTGTGTAACTGCACGATACAGAATAAAAAGTGAAACTTACCGCTTTTGTTAAGACAAAATTCTAAACACTAGATATAAGCAAAGGGAAAAAAAGAAATCAAGCCAAAGTTTTGAATTCTCAAAACAAAACCAACTCTCTTTCTACCGTCCAGAAATCAAACTTGAAAATCAGTCATGATCGAGGGGGCCCACGAGAGTAAGCCACAAAAATTTCCATTTGTTTTTTAATCTCCAGTATAAAAAGTTCCACTGGTACAAAATGCATAAGTACAATCAAGTTGTAGAAATAGGAAAGCCTGCTTTTTTTTTTTTTTTCATTTTTTTTGTTCTTTTTTTTTTTTTGGCTCAAATTCCATCAAACAACAAAATCCAAATGCATCAATAAAACAGAAACAATACTCAAATGGTCT